>CM056377.1:84985731-85667768 GCA_029718625.1 Synaphobranchus kaupii
ATACCCCTGCTGGCAGCGCTACGCGTGCGCGGGTATAATTACTTGCACTAGAAGACAGCACTACAGTGGCACTGGGGGAGTTCTGGGACAGACAAGTATTTCATTTAGAATCCCACCTCACATGCTGTCAGGTGGCCTGGGTCTGAGTGTATAGCACAATGTTTATTGATCCCCTCAGCCCCTAGGCGCAAAGGCCGAGATTAACTGGGCCTTGTTCTGTGCAAGATTGCCCTATGTCTTTGTCGGTAGGCTGATGATCAGATTTCTGCTCCTTCACAAGCAAATTAAAAGAGAACCGTTCAAGTGCAATGGGGTCGGTGATCTTGCTTTTGAGCGCAAAGCTTTTATCCGGTGCCATTTCTGCTCTGTTGCGTTGTTTTTCCTCTCTCATTAGCCCTTCATAGTGTTAGGGATAGCCATGTTTACACTTTGTTAAGCAGACATTGACTACATTGCAGACTGCAGTGCACCATGTGATGAAGATGTCCCTCTGACACATGGCTTGTGTGTTTGTGTGTGCATACAGTGGTTAGGGAACTGGACTTATGACATTGAGGTTTCAGGTTCAAATCCCAGGCAGGGCACTGCCAGTTGTACCCTTAAGCAAGGTATTTACATAAAAGATTCTTCAGTAAGAACCCTCTTACTTGCCTATCCAGCTGAAGACAGCTTCTGGTGTTCTAGATTCCCAGTAGCTTTACATTGGGAGAGGTTTGTGTGCAGAGTATGTAAGATGCCTCAGTAACTTTTACTGTTGTTAGCCACTGGGTCTGGAGATGATCTCCCTCATTGGGAGAGTGATAGGGTGGATAGGGCACTAAGTATGTGATTGATAGTTGCCGAGCTGTGAGAGTGACAGGTACAGTTGAAGTCGGAAGTTTACATACACTTAGGTTGAAATAATTAAAAAATAATTTTTAACCACTCTACAGATTTCATGTTAGCAAACTATAGTGTTGGCAAGTCAGATAGGATATCTACTTTGTGCATGACACAAGTAATTTTTCCAACAATTGTTTACAGACAGTTTAATTCACTATATCACAATTCCCGTGGGTCAGAAGTTTACATACACTAAGTTGACTGTGCCTTTAAACTTTTAATATTTGGTGGCATATCCTTTGCATGCCGTGACTTCCTGATGTCTGTGACCCAACAACATCAAATACTCTTGATATCATATTTTCTGGTACTCTTACAAGCGATACTATAACATCTCTGCATTTGAATGGATCTCTATGGGAATTGGGGGATGGGACTAGATTTAGCTGTAAATTATGCTGGAACAGTATGGAATACATGATGGGTAAAATGGCTGTAAGTCACCAAGGGTCTGACATCCGACTTCAACTGTATGTTTCTGTCTTGTCTTTGGGCGGCAGCAGTGCATTGCTTGCATCCTTTTTTTTCCTCCTTTGGTAATTATTTTAGGGTCAGACCAACCAAGCTATTTCAATGAGGATTTTCTGATTCTGCATGCTTAGGTCTAAAATTGTTCTCATGTTATTTTCATACAATCCTTGCCCATCCAATTGAATGAACCTGAACGTTGGTCATGATATTCTGCATAGCCCAATAGCCCAATTAGGCCAAAAAAAAGGCTGCCATCATGGGGGTTGGAACCCTTTATGTGAGTGTATTTCAGGCAATGAGGGAGTAAAACCAGATCTTTGGAGTGATAATTTCACAGAACTCATAGAACACATTTCCATAAATATTAATGCTGCCATCTACACAGGGCATCTAAAAAATCATTTTGTGGTCTTCAAGGATAAAAATTTACATGTGGGCATATTAGTAGAATCTTGAAATTTTCACAATTTAAGCATTGTGACATGTAGCTAATGTGTACAGAAAGCCATCATCCTTATGAAATTCCTTCATATTGAAAATAATTGAAGGTCAAGGTCCCATATACAGTATATCTTTAATTAACCATGAAGGAATTTCATAAGGGTAATGACACATTCTACAATAAATGTATACAGACATCTGTAAAATGCGAAACTTATGAGGCTGAACAAATATGCCCATATGTGATTTTCTAACTTTGAAGATATACCACAGAACATTGGTATAATGGTTTCTATACATGCTTTGTTTACATTTTTGCTATCCATATGTTCGTAGTGGTTACTTTAGCAATCATTCAAAAAAATCTAATTGATATCTCTATTATTTAAAGAGTAAATGTTATCTGAAAATGGTATGTCAATAAAATATGGTCATTCTAGACCTTAATTGAACCTTTATATTTCATAAACTTAAGTATTCAAGGCTCAAACTTCATTTTCTTTCATATGGGTGGTTGAAGAATGTGTACACTGAACTGAAGCTCTCTTTGCTAATGTTTGTACCATCCTTGCTTGCCTTATTTAGTGAAATATGTATAACTTTCTAAACTGGCCTAATAAATGGCTTTGTCAAATATTAAAAAAGAGTGTTTTAATTGCTGAGGTTAAATTCACTTTTATAGACCGTTTTTGTGATGACTTGCTTAACATTGTAAATTATTAGTCTGATGTAAAGAACTGCACTCATGATTCTGTTCAGTACAAAAAAGTCATGTTCATTTTCTGAAATCTGAGCACACATTTAGGATTAGGCCTGACTTGAGGACCTATCGACCTCAAGTAAAGAGTCAGTGTCCTAATGACGGGGCAACACTGTCTGTGGACAGAATTGCATTTTTCTTTCTCTACGCATCCAGTGGGTTGAGAAGGCTCTATTACTTTGCTAAACCTCTGAAGCCTCAATTTCAGTTTCTTCAGTGCAGCTGTGAGTGACAAATGACGCCTGACACCTGCCACTGAAAATCGAGTGGAGCATTGAAGAGAGTGCGACTAACACCTGACACTCAGTGACAAAGCAGAGTGAAAGTGGTGCATGTCCTAAAATGGACCTTTGCGCAGCAGGTATAATTTTATATGGAGACTGACCTCTGCTCTAGCAGAACCTTCAATTTTTGGGTGTACCAATGAAAGACTGGCAGTGACCCCTTAGTGCAGTGGTGGGCAATCTTATCTGAAAAGGGCCAGTGTGGGTGCAGGTTTTTTGATTTAGCCCAGCACTAAGACACTTGATTCAACTAATTAACTAATCATGGTCTCCAATCAAGACGTTGACAATTAGAATCTGGTGTCTTAGTGCTGGGCTAAATCAAAAAACCTGCACTCACACCGGCTCTTTTCAGATAAGATTGCCCACCCCTGCCTCAGTGCTTTCGGCATGTCCTCTCTTGGAATGGGGGTGGGCTAGGATGGGCAAAACAAGTGGCAAATCTGGAAAGGTATTTTGAGATTAACATCCCGTACATGCCAATATTGAACAAAACTAAACTTGTCGTTAACATCCCGTACCTGCCAATATTCAATGAAACTATACTTGTTGAAGGAGTTGAAAGCTCATTAAATCATAAGTGAAATAAATCATTCACAGCCTGCACTGGGGAAGTTCTCTCACAAAGGAGTATGTGTCTTACTTGCTGGTCGTGTGATCTCCTTGCCGCTATTGATTGTGTGAGTCTGGGTGGCTGCTGCAGAGATTAATCAGGCGGAATCACGCAAACTTGACTTGGATTTAAAGAAATCCTAGCCAATGGGCCATTCCCTAAGACCATTGACCTTTGCATTGTATCAGCACTCTACATGCACCATGGTAGGGAGGCAAAAGTATGTGTTGCTTTAACAGTCCATACCTGATGTCGAGCAGCTCATTACAAAGAACAGCTTCCAGTGTTTCATGCTTTTGGAGGACTTTCCTTTTAACCCCTTTGTGCAGTGACCCTAGTGGCGTAGACCCTGGGGTCTACATCACAAACATCCTACTGTGCCACTTCGGAAAGCAAGGTACAATGGAAACCTGCACATCGTCTTCATCAGCGCAAGTTGGGCTATTATCGGGCAAAATATGAAGTTCCTACGTGCCACCATTCTTCCGTATTTCATAAAAGTATATCGACCACTCTACAGTGTGATCTACATGAGAACGAATTGGTTGAAGATACTGGACATTTAAATATATTTAGGAGTTGGTTACAGTTCTTCTTTAACCACCAAAGAATTTATACTATCACAGCAACAATAAAAAAACATAAGGTCCTGGATATAGGTAAATTAAACTTATTTTGCCTGCTCGCATATTAGTGTCAATTTTCTGTCATCATAACATAATTTCCTTCTGCTATAAAAATCTCTCATAAAGTGTGAAAGTCATAACCTAACCTGCATTATTAAAGCCAGATACGTTCTTTCTAAGATTATACAGTTATGTTATGCCTTTTCTGCCTATATGTGGTGTACAGTGTAAGTTTCAACATGTCTGCAGAACATTACGCAATTCAAATTGGGGGTAGCAATGTCTTGGTACTAATTGTAATTGATTGACAGCCTTAATATCCAAAAGGAATGCATTCTAAGCTTTCCAAAGAGGTATAATCATTAGTCATTAGACAGTTGGGAGCGATTGTCAGAGCTGCCGCGAGCGTATTTCAAAACAATACGCGCCGTTATGCGTCTGCGAATCCGTGGTTTTGTGCAAGAGAGCGCATTATACGCATGATACGCATCGCTAGTGAACTCCGGTGAGAAGTCGTTTTATTTGTACAATGGCAAAGTCAAAGTGGCGGAAAGATTTTCAGTGCTTGAAACTGCTGGATGCTGTAGTGGTGCTGTGGATTCAGATGAGATTTACATCCATGACTCTTCATCTGAAGCAGACAGCGTGGATTCCATAGCTCAGTGTTGCCCTGTGTGTGTGTGTGTGTGTGTGTGTGTGTGTGTGTGTGTGTGTGTGTGTGTGTGTGTGTGTGTGTGTGTGTGTGTGTGTGTGTGTGTGTGTGTGTGTGTGTGTGTGTGTGTGTGTGTGTGTGTGTGTGTGTGTGTGTGTGTGTGTGTGTGCTTTATGGTGTTGTATTCATAATAGTGTAGCTGTGGCTAGCTAGGTTTTGTTATTATTGTTTATGATGTCATAGAGTTTTACATTAGTGGTGCTGAATTCAGAATGAAAGGACTAGTCTCTCTTATTCTGGTTTAATTTAGTTTTTATCTAGTTAGCTAGCAGCCTGTTAGGTATTGGCTATAAGCTAAGCCTGCATAAAGCTCAATGATAAAGTTTGAGGAGTCTGTGGAAAAAAGCCCCTGCCTGAGGCGACTTGGATTTGTATACCATAAGTAATGACAATGGTGGTGAGCTGTCAATCTATTACGGCTAGACTGTAACTTTACTGGGAATTTATACTACACTATAGTAGAAGCTTTCATGTGTGGCCTAGCCATTCATTACATTGGGTGAAACAGCATAGCTAATATAGTGACATAAATGGATGACACGGCAGCTAGTTGTCCCATACAGTAATCAATGGGCTGGCGTATGTTTATATCGGAGATAATTATAGCAGTTGTAATTGTAATAGTTGTTGTGTGCATGTTTTCATACATTGTTAGTCTGACTGGTTGGTAATAAATTACCTTTTATGATGAGAAAGGGGCTGTGTTGGACATTTTTGGCACTGGAAACTGAGACAAAGAAATTGATTATTTAAGGGTCATTCCCCTCATTAATTGCCTCCTCATAGGATATAGTAATGTGCTTCATGGGTTTTCATGGGTTTGGAAAAGTTTAGGTTTAGATGTAGGTTTTTGGACACCTATAACTATTCCCCTAATCTTTTGCAAAAGATGGAAATTATCTAATGATATACAGTTAGCACCATAATTCATTGGACAGTGAAACATTTTGTGTTATTTTGGCTCTGTACTCTAGCACTTTGAGTTTGAAAGGATACAATGACAATGAGGTTGAAGTGCAGACTGTCAGCCTTAAATATTGGACAGGTTAACATAATGTAGAATAAAGTAATTATTTTTAATATTTGGTCGCATATCCTTTGCATGCCATGACTTCCTGATGTCTGTGACCCAAAAATATCAAAAGACTCTTCATTTCTTATATTTTGGTACTCCTACAAGTGATACTATAACCTTTGCATTTGAATGGATCTCTATGGGAATTGGGTGGTGGGACTAGATTTAGCTGTAAATTACACTGGAACAGTATGGAACACATGGTTGGCTAAATGGCTCTAAGTCATCAGTTAAAGTTCAGAAAAGTAAGCGAGAGGAGAAATGGAACATTTGCTATAGTCATCCATCCAACTACATAATACATAGAGTATAATATACACACGAACACGCAATTTGAGTTACTCACACACAAACACACCGAAACAAATGCAAACACACACAAGCACAACAACACATGCACACATACAGACACATACTATAAATACACACAAGGGCACACACATACACACCAGAGAGGACACACATGTACAACCATGTACAGTTGAAGTTTATATACACTTAGGTTGAAGTCATTAAAACTCATTTTTAACCACACCACAGATTTCATGTTAGCAAACTATAGTGTTGGAAAATCAGTTAGGACTTTGTGCATGACACAAGTAATTTTTCAACAATTGTTTACAGATTATTTCACTTTGAATTCACTATATCACAATTCCAGTGGGTCAGAAGTTTACATACACTAAGTTGACTGTGCCTTTAACCCCTTTGCACAGAGGCTTAATTTTGCCAATTTTCGTCCATTTTGTACCGTTCAGTTTAAAGCTTTATAACTCCAGGTATCAATGTAACACAAACACCAATAATAGACCCTGGTACCATTTATTATCATGCCTTAAATTAAATTATTTTCAGAACTCAGATGTCAATTATGGGCAGTGAATGCACAACCCCCGGTGAAAAACAAATCTACTTTAGTTTACAGTGAACACCTGAGAGTGAAATATGTCAGTATGGTTAAACTTTACATTTTCTAGTTTGCAAAACTCCTGTCTGCATGTGTACAAAATATGAAAGTGATATGTATTACTGCTCAAATCCTATGAGGCAATTTGAAACAGTGTACCTTGGTGTCCAGAAATATACCCAAAATGGATAATTGAGCATCACAGTAATTCAGGAGATAATCAAAATGTTTCTTTTTGTTGAAGTTTCCAAATTTCCAACTTTTGCAAAAGATTAGGGGAATGATTAAAGGTGTCCAAAAACCTACCAAAACCTTTCCAAACCCATGAAAACCCATGGAAACATCCAAAGTCTCCAAGCTATCCAAAGCTACCCACGCTATCCAAAGCTATCCAAACATGAACACAGCTTTAATGTCCATTTGAAGCAGATTTTTATGTCCTATGAGGAGGAAATTAATACATTTCTTTGTCTCAGTTTAGTTTCCAGAGCCAAAAATATCCAACACAGCCCTGTTCTCGTCATAAAAAAAATGTATTTAAATTAATAAAACTATTACTATTACAGCTACTATACTTATCTCCTATATAAACATATGCCAGCCCATTGGTTACTGTACGGGACAACTAGCTGCCGTGTCATCCATTATGTCCCTATATTAGCTATTCTGTTTCACCCAACGTAATGAATGGGTAGGCCACACATGAAAGCTCCTACTATAGTGTAGTATAAATTCCCAGTAAACTTACAGTCTAGCCATAATAGACTGACAGCTCACCACCATTGTCATTACTTATGGTATACAAATCCATGTCGCCTCAGGCCGGGACTTTTTTCCAGACTCCCCATACTTTATCATTGAGCCTTATGCAGGCTTAGCTTATAGCCAATGCCTAATAGGTTGCTAGCTAACTAGGTATAAACTAAACTAAACCAGAATAAGAGAGACTGCACCTCTAATTCTGAATTCAGCACCACTAATGTAAAACTCTGTGACATCATAAACAATACTAACACAACCTAGCTAGACTTTCTGTGGTTAGCTATACTATTATGAATACAACGCCATGAAACACACACGCACATGGACACCTTGTACACAAGGCAACACTTTGGAATCCGTGCTGTCTGCTTCAGATGAAGAGTCATGGATGTAAATCTTCTCATCTGAATCCAGAGGACGACTACAGCATCCAGCAGTTTCAAGCACTGAAAATCTTTTTGTGACTTTGCCATTGTACAAACAAAATTTCACACCGGAGTTCACTAGCGATGCGTATGAGCTCTCTTGCACAAAACCACGGAGACGCAGACGCTTAACGGCACATATTGTTTTGAAATAGACATTGCGGCAGTGTAGTATAATGGAACTGGCCTTGTAACAATTAAGGAACTGGCCTTGTAACTGAAAGGTAATTCGCTCTGGATAAGAGTGTCTGCTAAATGCCTGGAATGTAATGTAATGTAATGTAATGAAATACGCTCATGACACGCACAGTCCTGACAATCGCTCCCAACTGTCTAATGACTAATGACTATACCTCTTTGGAAAGCTTAGAATGTGTTATTTTTGGATAATAAGGCTGTCAATCAATTACAGTAAGTTCCATGACATTACTACTCCCAACTTGAATTGCGTGAATGTTTGCAGACAAATTTTTGAGATTTTTCCCATGTTGACACTGTACACCACATAAAGGCAGAAAATAACTACATAATCTTAAAAAGACGTAGTTAAAAAGGACGTATCTGGCTTTAAGGTAAGGTTATGACTTTATTTCATACTTTATGAGAGATTTTCATAGCAGAAGGAAATTATGTGATGGTGACAGAAATTCACTCTAAGTGAGCAGGCAAACAGTTTAATTTACCTATATCCAGGACCTTATGTGTTTTTTATTGTTGCTATGATAGTACAAAATATTTTGGTGGTTAAAGAAGAACTGTAACCAACTCCTAAATATATTTAAATGTCCAGTATCTTCAACCCGATTCGCTCTCATGGAGATCACACTGTAGAGTGGTCGATATACTATATATACATACGGAAGAACGGTGGCATGTAGGAATTTCATATTTTGCCCGATAATAGCCCAACTCACGCTGATGAAGACGATATGCAGTTTTCCATGGTACCTCGCTTTCTGGCATGGTACAGTAGGATGTTTGTGATGTAGACCCCAGGGTCTATGCCACTAGGGTCACTGCACAAAGGGGTTAAACAGCTTGGAAAATTCCAGAAAATGATATCATGGCTTTAGAAACTTCTGATAGGTTAATTGACATTATTTGAGTCAATTGGAGGTGTACCTGTGGATGCATTAAGGCCTATCTTCAAACTCAGTACCTCTTTGCTTGACATCATGGGAAAATCAAAAGAAATCAGCCAAGACTATCGTTATGTTTGGAGGAAAAAGGGTGAGGCTTGCAAGCCGAAGAACACCATCCCAACCGTGAAGCATGGGGTGGCAGCATCATGTTGTGGGGGTGCTTTGCTGCAGGAGGGACTGGTGCACTTCATAAATTAGATGGCATCATGAGGAAGGAAAATTATGTGGGTATATTGAAGCAACATCTCAAGACATCAGCCAGGAAGTTAAAGCAATGGACAATGACCCAAAGCATACTTCCAAAGTTGTGGCAAAATGGCTTAAGGACAACAAAGTCAAGGTATTGGAGTGGCCTGACTTCAATCCAATCCAATCGAAAATTTGTGGGCAGAACTGAAAACGCGTATGTGAGCAAGGAGGCCTACAAACCTCTGACTCAGACAAGTTCTGTCAGGTGGAATGGACCCAAATTCCAGCAACTTATTGTGAGAAGCTTGTGGAAGGCTACCTGAAACGTTTGACCCAAGTTGCACAATTTAAAGGCAATGCTACCAAATACTAACAGAGTGTATGTAAACTTCTGACCCACTGGGAATGTGATGAAAGAAATAAAAGCTGAAATAAATCATTCCCTCTACTATTATTCTGACATTTCACATTCTTAAAATAAAGTCATGATTCTAACTGACCTAAGACAGGGAATGTTTACAAGGATTAAATGTCAGGAATTGTGAAAACCTGAGTTTAAATGGATTTGGCTAAAGTGTATGTAAACCTTCGCCTTCAACTGTACATGCACACACACAGTGAGTTTTCTATGTGATATGCATGCTGTAGGTACTGCTACTGCAGGATCAGTGAACCTAATGAAGAGACCGCCACATTCTGGTGTCGTTATAATAAAGCAGACGGGGTCAAGTTGCTACATAGTGCCCCTGGTGAATTCCCATTGTTCAGAAACCTCCTTTAAGGGGCTTGCTTGTGACAGAGTGCGGCAGATCTGAAAGTAACACAGCAATTACATTACAACATCAGAGGGCTATTTGACCTGGAGCCCAAACAAAGCAGAAGAAGACTTATCGTTGTTGTTTCAGACCAAAGGACCTCTAATCCCATGCACACTTTTCAATAACAGCCAATGTAAGGAAGTTTACCGTTGTCAGTATTTAGGCAGTCACATCTTATCAAATAGCAAAATGTTTTCATTGCAGCCCTATGATTTTACCTGTGTTTGCCTCCCCCCCCCCCCCTTTTTTTCCCCCCTTGTAGAATGACCACTCCACTGAAGACCTCCACATACTGGGTGGGGAGGATCTCTCTGTCCTTAGTGGGAAGGTATGTATGACAGAGTTTTGCACATCCTACCCTGTGGTAATGCTGTACAATCTATTGTAACCAACAGCAGAGTTTCACATACACAAGGTGGCAAAGATTACATAATTGCGCAATATAAACCTATTGCTTGTTACTGGTAGGATGTCTGTTTTTTCTTTGTTTTAACATGATAATTTCCTTATTTCCTTGGCTTAGTTTAAAAATCAACATTTAATCAAATATTTCTGTGCAAAAAACTGACTTGAAGAAAGCATATTTTATTGATAATAAATGTGTTAACTGAAATTTTCAGTTTGCAGTTTTCTGGTGAGATGCTTTTAAACTTCTAGATCTTGCAGTTCCAAAAATGTCGAGAGTTTCTTTCTGAAGGAGCAAACCCCTGCATTGAGCCCAATAATTATGCCCACACACACACACATGGACACACACACACACACGCACGCACACACACGCACGCGCACACACAGACACACACACGCACACACACACACGCACACACACACACACGCACACACGCAATATGAGATATTTTGTACATTTATATTGCACCACATACCGTGTTGTTGATTAATGCCACCATAGTTTCCAGCCTAGTACAGCAGTAGTGGCTCTTTGATCTCAGGCGGACTATTACCAGGACAGCTGAGGACATTTTCTGTGTGATTTATTTTGTTCTCCATCTGTGAGATGGTGTGTAATTTTTGGTTTGCCATCCCATCTCCTTACAATGCTAGACTCCATCCACGAGGGGGAGCTCTCTAGCAAAAATCTGTGCCCTCAAGGGTAAAGCTGAATCTGTGAGAGATAGCAGCCTTAAAACATCAGGATGCCTATCTGGTTATCACTACCCTTTTTGGACACATAAAAGAGACGGCGCAACAGCAACCCCTCAACACACACACACACACACACACACACACACAAGCACAAACATGCAGAAACACACATATCCTAAGCATGCATGCTCAAACACACATTTATGTATACATTCTCATGCACACCCAGACACACATATATAAGGCATAAATTTGCTCAAATGCATCTAGACATTACACATATACTGACACGCACACACACACACACACACACACACACCCAACTGCGCGCACACACCTACGCACATACAGGCTGAATACTGAAGAGTACAACCCTGTCTCTGTACGGCTGTTTTGTTTGGCCAGAGGTGTTCTGGAAACGTGACTCTGGGACAGATGTCCAGTAAGTGGTCAACAGTTGGGCTCTTTTTTGTAAATTCCTTGTCCTTGTATTTTCTTACAAAGGATACTTTGTTAATGTAATTAACACTGCCTGGGCGCGAGTGAGTCACTCCTTTGCCCTGAGAAAGAGCAATGTGACCGCAGGGCAGAATTAATCAGCTGGTCTTTGCAGTATATCTTCTAGATGAAAGGGTGGGAATCTTGCCTTTTAGTGGCCCAAATATACTGTATCAAATGAAGGACCAAATTTCACAACCTTTTATGTGGCTTTTTCATCCTAAAACTAGGGCACATTATCTCCGCAGCTTTGTTTTGTTAATGGGTGGGGGGGGGGGGGGGTAGGACATCGTGGGGGACATGGTGGGTAACCCCTCTTAGTCAGAACACTGCCAGTGAATCGAGAGAGGACACAGGCCATGTCACACAAAATATCCTGATGCCAAGATAAACCTAGCTTACAGCTCTTGCACACTGTTTGTAAGTATGCATCTCTCTGTAAGACAGGATTTCGTTTTTTGTGTGTCAGCTAATGTTGCTTGACGTGTTTAAATTTATTTAAAGGGTGAAAAAGTTGGCAAAAACAGCCTGCGTTTGACCTTGTGAGTTCAGTGATGTCTGGAGACTCATCCTCAATTTAAAAGACAAGTTAAAATGAGGCATATTTTCTGCCATCAAACTTCAGTGTGATCCAGTGTGTCGATGCATACATTTTCAGGTAGTCCATGTTGGTCTATTGGCCTGGGTTCAATTTGTCCTTAACTCCTTAACTTTGACTCACATACTCATGCATTTTGGCAAAATGAATTCTGTAAACTGTTTTTGCATTTTTATTTTGTTTCTCAAAGTTAAGGACACTGGCCATTGGCCTTCACCGTTGCATTTCCTGGTGGCCAATCACAGCCTATCTGGGTTTTTTGCTGTGGGCAGCCCTCACATACCTCAGTATACTGACCTGGTGACACACACACTATTAGGGAGAAGAGTGAGATGGCTGGCTGGTAGAGAGGAATGGGGCCCAAGTCTGAGTGCTGAAAGACTGTAAAAGACATTTGAAAGAGACGAGAGATCTGTTCCCATCTACGGCTCCCATCTCATTCCAAGGCCTTGGTCACACAATCCCATCATGCTTAGCAATGAAACCTAGTGCTAATATCCAGGGTGTAGGAAGTATTTCCATGTACTGAGGGTTCTGCCCGTAGGCGACGTGCGTGATCAGTAGCAGTGCTTCATTTACATAACCCTCAGCGTGGGTGTTTGGACTGTTTTTTGTGTGATATTGGCACCAGGTTGCCAAATACAGAAGGCATGTGAATCTGAAATAATCCGGTGAGCAGAGTGGGGTTCTATACTTGGAGGCATGGAGTGATGTTGGTGGGTGGGATGAAGCCGTAGCCCCCCATCCATCATTGTTTGGGTGAATTTGTGCGTCTCCCCATCGGCAGTGAAACAGCTGAGCCACTCAAAATGAGTAATGCCGTGATGCATGCAAAATGTGACACAGCAGGTAAATTTTTTTTTTAGGGAAAAGTCGTTTTGTTTTTTAGTGAAAACACTGTTTCTCCCTGTTTTATAACACTGGTCAGGTGTAGGCCCATACTTTGAATTGTGCCCACCTTTTCTCTGCACATCTCTCAGTCCATAGATACACCGTCTTCAACAAAGGCCCTATAACACATGGGGGTGGGCAGCTGTCTGAATGGGGGGAGGTGGGGTTAACTGTGATGACTGATGTGTTTGTGGCTCGCTATCAGAAAAAAGATCATGCATTACAAGGACCTGCATCTGTTTGCCTGTAAGAACTACCATTTTAGATTTGGATACCAGAATGTCATTTTATTGCCCCATATGAGAAAGGATCTTTTTTTTCTACCACAGCTCATTTAGAAACATCAAAAACAAAAGGATAATACAATTCACTGAACAGAATAGTCATTGTACTAGCATGCGATTCACCAGCCAAAATGACCTTTTTTTTGTTGATATATTTCTGTTGTTTTTTCTTCAACATATACAATAAAATGCTCAGTAGTACACCAGCTTTTGATAGAGCATATTTGCTACCTCATGGAATCATAAAATAATTTTACCGTGACATTACAAGCAGTGATATGGATGGTGTTTATAAATGGTAATAGCCACTACTTTCAACACTGTCTTTAAAAATGTGCTGAAATGATTAACAGAGGGATTAAAGTAAGTTGAAGTGTTGCAATGGGTGAGGAGATGCTGTGTATTATATAAATGAAACAGTCTTGTGATACTGCAGTAGAGTAGTAGAGGCAGTATTATGTGTAGTGGAACCAGTACAAGAGCACATACGGTTTTGGGAACAGTGTCATTTATAATTGGATAGTCATGCTTCATGTGAATACTGTCATTTCTGTTTATCTGCTTATCTATGTGATTATTCCTTCCTGGTCAATGCTAACTTTTTGTTTGTTTTCCTTTTCTCTTTGGTTTGGCATAACTTGATGCCTTGAAGAATGTTTTGATTGTAGAGGTGAGTAAACTTTACACTATGTTATAATTCCACTCTACAGTTTAACGCTGTTCTGTGTGGCAATATTTACAGGAAGGTTGCATTCCCTACTTTCCCTACAGCTATAGCTCATGACATCAGCCAGCCAGACATACTGTCTGGTACTTTTAATATTTCTTTGAGTCGTTTGACACATCATTGCCAAACATTTTCAAGGAGGACTTTCAAATAATTCATATATATAATTTTGCATAGTTATTGTGCAGGTTAAAAATTGGACTAAAAGTTTTTGTGTAATTGTTTTTAAAAACAAGAACGTACAGTTCAACAGCTGCCACCACTAGTGTAATTAATTTTTATTAAGCAAGTTGCTCACTCAGTCAGTTATTCAGTCTGTTATTCAGTGAATGGCTTCTGTCTCATTCTGCTTCCCTGGGGCGTGGCCAGAATTACAACAGGATTGATCATTTACATCTCATCACAACAGATCAGATAACTGGCTCTTGTTTGCAGCAAGCACAGAAGCTAATTAGATATTTTCTGCTCGGATATAGTCCCTCTTTAAAATGTTTAGTCTTTTGAACAAGCAGAAAATAAAGCATGTAAAGATTATTTTGGACAGAGTATAAAATTAATAGCTTCTGCTATATATCTAATGATGGGAAGGAGTGCATCTGAAATACTGTACAGGGACATATAAGAACCGTTACGAACTTCAAAGAAAAGCATCTAATTCCAGTCCTTATTAACTATTTAGAAGTTAAGGTTGCTTTAATAGGTCTGACCTAGTTTCTGTGTTGTAGTAATATCTTGCCTTTCGTTGTAACTTTTTCTTTGGTCTTTTCCTCAAACCGCAGAGAATACCAAAAGGTCTTGTGATTGCTTGTTTACAGAAAAATGTTCTTCCTAACCTTGTAAGCAATCATCCTCTTTAAAACAGACATCCTACAGGGTGTTCAAGGCTTTTTCTGTCATCAAGGGTGATTGCAGCGGCTGATAAAAAAAGTTTTTGACAGCTGAGTATGGGGAAGTTCATTGCATTTTCATAATTGAGTCCTCCTTTTTGTTTCATAACCTGAGCTTGCAAAACAGGTTGCATTGCAGAATCACCTGGGTATTATAGTTATGAATGCACACAGTGGGTGGTTTCTGGTAAACAAAGGCCCTCATGCACATGCTGTAACAGCAGAGGGGGGTAATTTTGCATCTTATATTAAGAGCCTGCAGTCTGAAGACAAAGAAACGAGACATGGCGGAAGATGCCAACGTCAGTCATTGTCACATCTCTGACAATTGCTTCCTTAGAGTCCTCTGTAGTGACAGATCCGTTACCATGGCGTTTGGAAATCTTCTTGCCTGTGCCTGTCGCATTTTTGATCTAGATGCACTTTTTGGGTGAAACTCATGACGGATATATGAAAAGTGGACAAAGGAATCATTGTATCTGCTGGTGTCTCCAAGAAGGGGCGGGTGTGTTTTGGGGTGAACAATAGGTCAGGGATGATTTTAAATGTCTGGCATGTGATATAAGCAAATATTTAATTTTTGTTTGTGGTTTGTTTTTATTCTGGCTTTTGCATTTACACGCCCCATCTCTTTCTATCTCTCTTTTTCTCTCTCAGTCTAATGTACATGCACACACATCCAGACATACTCCCTTTGTCTCACACACATACACCAACGCACACCAATGTCATTGTTATGTCCTCTCACACACACACACACACACACACACACACATCAAGACATACCAAGGCCATTACTATGTCCCCTCTCCCTGCAGGCTATAGTGGACACTGGAAAGACCATGAAGGCACTTCTGAAGCACGTTGAGGCCTTCCAGCCAAAGATGGTGAGAGTGGCCGGGTAAGTGCGAGCCCCTGGGTCAGAGGACATGCTTCAGAGAGCAAAGGTCATGGTGGCACATTACTGTCCCTCTGGCACTCTGAGAAGAAGTAAAACATTTATATTAGTAGAGAGAGAGAGAGCAAAAAAACAACAAATATGATTTTACCCTGCTTATTTGAGACCTTGAATCCATGCTGTCCTATGACACTCAGCATTTTCTGAGTTTCTGCAAGGATAACAATGAAGGGATGAGACATTGTTGTCATCACCTTTTTCACAGTAACCAGACAGGAGCTCGACCTATCATGAAGTATGCTGGTAATAACATACAACAACACCAACAGTGATTGGAGGATACCTCCTGGTTATACCCCAGGGACTCCAGAGGTATAGGGAAAAGGTATCCCCCAATCTCCGGCTGCATTCGAATAGACAAATTCGAGCAAGGAAGGATCCTTTAGATCGCATGAACCGGAAATAGTTTCCGGGCAGCCATGCTAAGGATCGGTCGAATTTCTTATATTGAGAAGGAAAGGAGCTTCACGATTCCTTTTATCCGTCCTTTCACAAAGGATGCTCTGGACTATCCTTTTCAGAAGGAACGTAGTATTCGCGGCCCACCGCCACCAATGTTTACATAAGCATCTGAGTTTTCCAGAACCTACCGAATTACCGAATTTAAACAACAAGGCGAACATCTGAGAAATGCCAGAAATCTAAATGTGAATAGCTAGTATTGTTGGTTAGTATTGGCATAATAGAAAGTAAATAAACAATGACACAATCAGACAATACACCAAATTTATTAAGAGGCTAAATTTTGCCAAAATAAAGCAAACGGTTCAAGTGAAATACTTGGATTTTGCCTTTTGTCGTACTACTTCGTGAAGTTGTAGTTCGCTATGTTGAACAGTCACGTCAATAGAGTACTCAAGTGAGTATGTCAGTTGTGGGCCTTCAAGCTAGCTAGCTAACGTTAGAAAAAAGTGTTTAAAAACGGAGCTCTGTGCTACTGCTGGCTAACGTTATATGACAACGTCTGGAGACAAGGCTGCGCGTTCGGAGGTAATTACGGGACGTGGAGTTTTTAAACAGTGCCAGCGCTGGTATGTTCACAAAAAAATACTAAAACGTTAAATATACTCGAAGCTGATCCAGAAAAACATAGTTTCCGAACAGGCGTTATATTGAACAATCCGGGAGATTGACGGTAAGACATAATCAGTAGAAATGGTTTAAAAGTAAGCTTTAGTTAATGTCTATGCTCTAAATGAATGGGGAATTTACTTCCGAAACCAGCGTGACGTAGTCACTTCAGTAGCTACTCTCTACGACTGGACGTCGCACCATGATGCAAGGTAGAGAAGGAGGTTCGAATTCCACAGGTGACGCTAGATTCCTTGTAAATCTTTCCTTCCAACTTTTCCATGACCCCCATGACATTTTCTGGCGAGGTCAAGGAAAAGTTGCAAGGAAAGGAAAAAGGAGCTATTTTTTTGACTATTCGAATGCAGCCTCCGTCAACATTGTTCTGCTCCTTATTACCCACATGGTCCTTGATTGGTGGAGCTCATCTCTGTTTCTATGCAGAATGTGCCGACAAGAACATCCTATCCCTATTTAATATACCCTGAGTGTCTGCAGAATGGTGTTGTTAGTGGTCCACTGTTTCTGTTTCAGCTTGCTGGTGAAGAGGGTGGGCCAATGGAGTGGGAAGTCTTCCTGACTGTAAGTAGTTCTTGTTTTCTCCGTCAGATCATGGTTTGACATTTGCCACACATTGTGCTTGTCTTCAGTGTACTTGTAGTCAGAATATGAATTGTTTATTGAAAAACTATATCCGTGAGTACTCTTATGGTGTTAATCTGTTGTGGTGTTTCTCCCAAACTGACAGCACTTTTCTTTTTTTTTGTTCAGTTTTTTTCATCCAGTTTAATTTGCATAATAATCATTGTCATATAAATCAATCTTCTCTTCCATTTCTCTTTATTTGTCTGAACAGATGTGGGATTTCAAATTCCAAATCGTTTTGTCGTTGGTTACGCCTTGGACTACAACGAGTATTTCCGAGACCTCAATGTAAGAGCGTCCTTTCAACCACATCAAATCCCACTCTTTCTTGAATGATTGATTTGATTGGTGCAAAAGACACCTTAATGTGGTGTTTAAAAACATAACTTAAGCATGACGAACAGAAGGGAACACGGTCTGCTTCTATTCACAAGAAACTTGACCTTAAGGGAATTGAAATTACCAAACAGGTATTCCCTCTGGTGAATTTGCATAAGCAAATACACTGTGCACATGTTTTTCATATAGACTATCCAGTTTGTCCAAACTACACGTTAGCAAGCTGGTCTTATTTGTGTCCCCCTACTCATTCACCAGGCTACAGTGGACAAGAAAAACAGAGTTAGGTGCTGTAGGGTATTATCCAATAATTTCTTGTGATATACTATGAATATACACATGGCCAGAACCATTATCGACCAATCATAAAGCAGAAACAGGACTGTTTCACAATGTACAATCACAATGTGTAGAGCCTGAAAGCTTGAGCATGTTTCTCACTCACTTTTTAACATCAATCAGTGTCATTTTTTAAGTTTTTCTTAAGCTTACTATATTGTTGCCAACTGTCTCTCTAGTTAAAATCGCATTCGACTCGATTTGAAGTGTTTCACTGAAACTACTGCAAGTTTTTCTTCCAAATATTTTTGTGGGGGGGTGTTTATCTTGTCCAAATAAGATGCATGGTGCTTATCTGTGAGGTGCTCCATGGTAATTATATAAAGTGGCATTGAACATCTCTCTGTCAGTGTTTTCCAAACTTGGCATCCTGCTGTGACGCATTGATTCCATATATTGGAAGGAAGGCGAAAGGGTGGGATGTTAAAGGTCAGCTTTTCTTATCTGTCAGAAGCAAAGCTTGAGGGCTTTGCAGCTACACGTCCGGATCATGCTTGGTGTCCCGCTCACAGGAAAAACTCACTGATATCAGGGATTATTAGATGATTGATGACTTAGTTTCCATTATATTACTCTTGAACTTCCTTAACAACAACTGGTCGTTTTCCCAGGATTCAGCACAGGTTATGCCAAAGTCATGTCTTTGTCACTTATTCAGTTCCCGCTACATAATTATTTTCCCCTGGTTAAAGTGTATGCATGAGCTTTGGGAACAAAATTAAAAGCATGGTTTATATGTTCTACAATGGTGGAGAGGTGAGTTATGATATATTTTGACATTTCAGATATTCATCTAACATTCCAATCTTATCCTTCCTTCCAGTATCTCTAATCAACATCGCACAGTTGCTGGGCGAGCCCACCTAAGGGCTGTATTTCTGTTCTGCATGTTTTTTTGCCAAAGAGCAGAAGCCATGCAAGATAAGCAAGATACGTGCCTTTAATGTGATGTATTTAAGCTGACACACAGCCTTAAACAGATTTCACTAACACTTAACAAAGTGCCAAATGTTTAATTTAATATTTGAATTGCATATTCCAAAACGTTTTTTCTTCTCCCCCCCCCCCCCCCCCAGCATATATGTGTAATCAGTGAACAAGGGAAGATGAAGTACAAGGTTTGAGGAGCACAAACAACGGCCTTTGGAAAATGCTTCAAGCTCTTTTGTGACATTTGGACTTACCACTAAAACGTGGTGAAAACAAAGTTGTACATAATCACCGTTGTTCCCATTTTTTTGCTCTGAGTATTGGTTTAATAACTATTTTGCAGCCGTATTATACAGTATTCCCCAGACCATAGCAATGCTCCTGATGTACCTTTCAGATTACAAAAGAAAGTTAAATATAAAATTCTTTTTGTATTAAACTATTTTCGACATTGTGAACTTTCTCAATGCTGCCTACATTGTGCTTACTTGACAGTGATACTCACACATTTTCAAATGTGTGCCACATTTGAAACTGTTGTCAATCCTTCTACTTCTTTGAAGTTTATTGAGTTTATATTGTGTTTTAAAGCCTACTCTATGTTCTAATTTTGTAATGTGTGATTGTGCCTTTTGACAATCTAAAAATATTGTAATGTGTAAGGCGTGGATGTGCTACTTATACATTATTCTAAAGCCATGTGGTTCAAAGTTGTATCTAATAGTTGTAATACAATTTTGTTGTGTCTGTGTGCATGTGTGCAGACACGTGTGTGTTAGGTGGCTATGCCTTAGAGAAATATCAGTGTCATACTGAAACAGAGGAGAATCATAGAGTCGAAGCACACAGGGAGATATCTCCCTAAGTAATATGTTATACTGTAATCCAGATGATTGAACGTGGACATTTGAAGCAAAAAATTGTGCTTATATAATCACCAGTTGGTTGAGGGACTGATGGGATGAGGATTTACATTTTTACCATCATCTTCTTATATGACATTCCTATGATTTAGACAAACATTCCTTTTTTTTCCATCGACAGTAGATTTTAACACCAAAGGACTGCTTCATTTTAGCTCAGGTTCTCTGGCATAACTGCTGTTGTATACTGTAGTCTCTAACCATATGTTGTACATAGCTAGTATGTAACTACCGTCAATTTAAACAGATATAACATATTGTCTTTTATAATATATGTATGTAACATTATTATAATGTGAGTATTGCCTGACTAATAAACACTACCTTATACAAAGTTCCACTCTGACTTTTTTGTTGCTTTCATGGCTGATGCTGTAATAGGGTAGAGATGGAACACAGAGAAAAGGGTGCGAATGAAATGGCATCACTGATGAGACAGTAAATGATCCTCCCTGGAGAGGGTTGTCGTAAAACCGTAATGTGCGCTCTGTTGAAGGGGGGGTGGGGGGGTGGCGGGGGTACTGCGGGGCACAGGGGAGGGTGCGCCTTGCAATTCCACCAGAACAAAATGTTCCTGAGCACAGAACTGGTGAAAACAAGACCCTCAAGGAAGAATAGGCAGTGTTCACCGGGAGAGAGAGGGTGAGCACAGGGTACGGTCCTTTTATTCCACTTGTGAATGCTGGCAGTTTTCTTTGCTTCAGTCTGTCAAGAGTCTTCTTTTCCAGTGCCACATTAAAAAAAAGGCAGATCAGTAGGAATGAAGTTTGTGTCTTGGGTCAAACTCATGTTTTAAGTGTTTTTCCCCTCCGTGAGCAGCCTCGGGTTTGTTTATATGTGTCAGGGTCAGACTACAGATTCCTTACCCTTCCAGAATCTTAGACATTTTGGAATACCCCTGCTCTTGAAAACGTTACTGTTCAGAATGGGTTACGCTCTGTGGTTACGACTAGTGCTGGCAGTATGAAGTTAATGTTTGAGACTGGAGCATCTGTGGTTGCATATGACCTGAACCCTCCCCTTGTGTCTGGGAATTAAAGCGGATTGTGTTCTCTGGGTTGTTCGTTAAGGATACAGGCGGGTGCTCGACGGATAGGATTATTGATTCAGGGATCTTTCTGTGGTCTGGGGATCGAATGTGTTTTCCGTCCGCACACACATCATTAAATACATCTGCAGGTCCAGAACAAGCCACACCCATTCATGCCTCCGTCTACTAGCCTAATCTCTGAGGCCTGGGGGGGATACTACAAAGCAGGGTTACTGAGTTAACTGGATAACTGCACTGAGTAAAACCCAGAACAGCTCTTTTTTACCTCAGTCCATGTTCCCGATTCCCTGCCTCGTAGTATACCTCCCTGGAGTCAACTGACCCTGCTATGGCAATATGGGTGTAATTCAAACTAATAGCCCTGATTTTGCTCTTTAGCTGATTGGGTCTCATTAGGACTCATGAAATACTACTAGCCCTGGAACATCTTCAGTGTTGAGCTTTCCTGTGTCTCCAGCACCCGCCTGTACTACCCTCATTTGTAAATGAACTGGAAAGATGGCATGCCAAGTTTCTCATTTTGTTTAACTTTAATGATGGAGAAAGATCCTTCTTGCTTAGATTTGCTGTATTTTTCCCCCATCTTTGTGAGATGGCAACTAAAACATATTGTTGAGAGTGATGCTGATTTATATGGGTAATCTGGTGTACAGCTTGGAAGGTGAAATGTTTATTTTCTGTGGAACAAGGCCAAGCTACGTAACATTAAGTTGGCAGAAGCCTTTCTGTTTGTTATTTTACAGAAAATAACCTTGCGTGGGCTCTGGGCTAATCACCTATCAAATATCTCTTGTCGGCTAATATACTTTTGGCCCGAGTCATTTCGCCTCAGGTATAGGTGACCTACAGGTAAGATGGGCCAGTACACAGCTTAAGCATCCATCTGTGAGGTATACTCCTGATAGTCACACTGATGTTTCCACTACTGTCCATTGCTGTGCATAAGAGCATCTGCTAAGTGATTGTAATGTAAGGTAATATTCTCTGTACAAAAATTGCCTCTTCAAGCTGATTTATGATGTACGGTTCCACTGTGAAAGGCCTTAAGGTAAAGTAAGGTAAATACCACAAGCCTAAAGCTGTCTCATTCTGAGCGAGGGCATGCTGGCACGGGGAAAAAACTTTTTACTTAAGACCCTTTGGCACCATTGTCATGCCCTGTTGGCCTTCCACAATTTGCTAAATACTGAAGTTTCATACCTATCCAAGATGAGATAAGAAACAGCCTGGTACAGCACTTAATGTCAGAACTCTCTAAGGATACCTCTGTCTCAGCAGCTTTCACAAGATTACCAGCCTCTCACATGAAAAATATATTTTCTATAAAATAATAAGCATAGGAATGGATAACCACTTACCTGAGATTTAAGGTATTTTATCTTCAGGTTGATTATCACTGGGCATCACAATGAGTAAAATGTTACCTTGCTCACCCTGACTGATTTTCACAAGTTGTTTTGAGGGGTAGAATTTTGTACCTGCACTGCAGATAGAATGCCACTAGCAGACCTCACCATATTGTTTTTTATATGTATATTTTTGTGGTGCCATTTTATTGTCCTTTATTTCTCAAAAACATTGTGATGTGGAGTGGGGAATGGTGCATTGTTTCCTGTTGTCTTCTTTTTTTTTTTTTTTCCTTTTTTCCTTTTTTTTTTTATTCCCGCCACCACCCCCCTCTTGGGAGGTCAACTTTATTTTTTATTTATGATTTGCAAAATTATGTAATGAAGGCTCTCAGAGGAAAGGGTATAACAAACAAAAGAAAAGAAAAAAAGAAAAAGAAAAAGAAAAATAGTTTTAATTACAAATAGTGAAGTCGCCCCCCTCCCACCCACCCACCCACCCCCCCTACCTTAATCTCCCACAAAGAAAACACCACCCACACCCCAATGTGTTACCCCTACCATGACAGACAGATAGACGGACAGACATACATACAGACGGACTGACAGACAGACAGACCGGATAGGGAGAGAGACAGACAAACCAATCGGGTAGATAGACAGGGAGACGGGTAGACAGACAGATGGATAGACAGAGGAGGTAAGAGTGGACAAATGAGCTGAGTATATTGGGCCAGAAAAAAGTGAAGTACTGAGAGGGTGAAACTATTAATAACATGAATTGTGAATATGTATGCATCAGGTTAGACTATGTTTATAAGTGTGTGTATGAGAGAGAGAGAGAAAGAAGAGGAGAAAGGGGGAAAAGGGGAGGGGGGTTGGCTAACCGGTTTATTTTGGTTGGATTATAAATTTAGATTATTGATGAATGGTTCCCAGTTGTCTCTGAATTGTGACATTTGATTGTGGCTGGAAGATGATATTTTTTCTAATGATATGTATTTCTGAAAGAAGGTTCAACCATTGCATAGTATTTGCAGTATTTCTTATTTTCCAATGTAATAGGATAGTTTTCTTGGCGACAGTTAGGGCAATGAGCAAGGACCTGGTGTTCTGGGTTGTTAAATTGATTGTGGATATGTCTCCAAGTAGGCAGAGAGAAGGAGATAGTGGAATGCTGCGACCCAAAAAACGGGATAACGTTTTAGTGACTGTGTGCCAAAAGTGTTGGATGGGTGGGCATAGCCAAATAGCGTGGAGATAATTGTCCGGGGTGTTTAGAGTGCAGTTGTGTTCCTGTTGTGACGTGGAATGTGACCTCTCAGATTTATTTTCAGCATAAATTAAGCGTATGCATCTCACCTTAATCTGTGTGACGAGATGACTATCTGAAGGAATGTGCAGTTATCAGTCATGTGATTGAGAAAGAGTTTGGTAACATGAGCTGTCTCTTAATCACTCAACCACATAGAGTTTCTGTTCACGCAGGAGAGGGAATCCCTGGACATACTGTACGTTTTCGGCCGAGTTTAAAAATATTTGTGCCAGATATGATTTGCATTTTTCAATTACTTTTTGCCAGGCCCATCATCCTGTTTCATAATGAATTAATTATTTATTATGAATACAATTGAAGTTAAGTCATTTAAGGATAAGACAACCTACCAGTTCATTCAGTTTAGTGAGGGGGGAAAAATCTACGGTTTCTATTGGCATAACTCGCATTGCTGAAAATTTGGCAACAGCAGTACATACATAACATACCTTTGTTCTTTGGAGTCTGGGATCAGTTCCACTGTAGAATCTAGATCATGGAGGCTTGTTTTGTTACCTCTTCATTTTGCAAATTGGTACCTAGAAGCAACAGTCCTTAACCAGCCTCACCAGTTTTAAGCAAATCAACATGTACTTTTGCAAATTTTGACAAAACTCAAAAGTGCTGAACGGAATTCTAACTTCAAGTTTTAATGCCTGTACCAACCTGGCTTGCCTTAAGTGGAATTATTTGCATACTGTATGTACAATAGAAGTATAAGAATGATTCTGACTAAACTAGACTTTTAATTGCTCTTTAATGAGTGCCCAAACACGCAAAAATAATCACTTAACATTTAACAGTTAATTCTTATAAATATCTTTTATGGTCACCCTTTGAAGTTTGTACTCATTGGTTTCTTGTTGTTGTTTTTGTTTCCTGTTGCATGATATAGTGTAGTGAAGTGAAGGAGATGGTGGCTTCTCAGTTACAGCAGAACCTATGATGAGCAGGTAGCTATTAGCCAGAGAAAGCAGTCCCTCGCGCTGCTGATTCACAGGGCATTGTGGGCCTTAAATCCATGCAGCGGCATTAACAATGTGAGCCTTTGTTTCCGTGGTCCATTCTCTCATACCTTATCGACATCAGCACACGGACATGGTTACTTACCTCTGTGCTAAATGCACCGGGCCTCCCTGGGAACCCGTTTGCCATTGTTTCTCACCTTGAAGAGGATCCGCAGGCCTGCACAAAAGGGCCAAGCCAGCTATTACATGGAGGCTTTCATAACACACCATTAGGCCAGCGAGCAAATTTACTGAAAGGTAGGGTGCTGGAATAAAAGACTGAATTCACAAAGGAGCAAGAAAAAAAAGAAAAAAAACAGTTGTCCTTTGAATTGTGCATATACACCTGAATATATCCAGGTTTAAGGATTAACAAATAGGGTCTACTTCAGTGTACACTAAGAGAAAACAAAAATGAATGTATGTGTAATGTAGTTTGTGATAATGGCTTTTCAAAGAATGAAATCTGTGAGGCTTTTTTCCCTCTTTAAGAGTCTAGTGAAGAAGCACAGTTATCAGCTGTGAGGGGTTTATTTGCTGACTGGCTCAGCTGTTTTATAAAACAGATAAACTGCTTTGTTGATTGTGATATTGATTGGAAGTTTGGTAGCAGTTTTCAGCCTTAAGTTAATCCTTGCTGTTGAATATGGAAACTGTTTTTCTATTTTAAAAATGCTGTACACATTTTCACATAGTCTTGAATGAATTTCTGCATGTGTACATTATGCACAGAGCTGATGTCTCCTAAAGTGCTCCTTCATAAACAGTTAAGCACAACAAACCAGACTAGAATTGAACAAACACAAAATAAAAAGATGTTCAACTGCTGAAAATATGTCTTCATTCAATAACGTATTCTATTTTTACTCCCAAGTGGCTGGGTGGGAGCGGGAGGGGGGGCAAGGGACTAGTTTTTTTACCAGCATGCTGCAGCCCCGTTGTTAAGTCGGCAGCATATTTTTTATGATCATTAATTCCCAAAGGAATTCCTTGGCTCTGCATGTCCTCATTTGAGCTGCGAATAAAGAGAACACTTCAGCCACCCCCCCTGCCCCCTCCCATCCAGAGCTTTGGTGCGACCCAGAGTGCATGACTGAAAGGAGCTCCACGGGAAGGAGGGCATTGTGGGATACTCTTGCAGGGGTGACCCCTGGAACAAAAGGCTGGAGAATCTGAGGAACAGGTGGCCTCTCTGTGGCGAAGGGAGAAGGAGAGAAAAACGTCTGAGCCCGGAGACCTGAGAACTCACAGATGTTTTTGTTTCTTTTTTCTTTTCTCAGGTTAGTGGTGGCCTGCAGAGCATGTGGGTGCAGAAAAAGCCTTTTTTTAGATGTGGTAAACAAATGTAAATGAATCATCTGTGTTTTACAGGCTTGGAAAGTAGTTTTAAATCTGATTATCCCAATGGATCTGGCTCATTTGCGTTTTTTTTGTCTATCATTTCATACACAGCCATAATATTATAAAGAAAGAGCAGATGTAGGAATAAAGACATGTAGGCTGACCACATTTGGTGATTATACTGTAGAGAGCTGTAGTGGCACACCCAATTCCACACTCTTGATAAAATCAAATCAAATCAGCTTCCTCCAACCAGAAAGCTCTTAGTACACCCACTGACTCCATTTGACATATTTGTTGTATTAGGAGCTTGAAATATGATTCCCTCCTTTATCATCTTTCAGAGAAACCACATCAATCAAGACACTATATCACATGACTTCTAACTACACATTTCAGCCAGACTGTTACAATCTCAAGAAGTACTTTCTGCTCCAACACATTGCTTCTCAATTTTTCCACAGTACAAACATTTAATGAAGCAAAACTTTTGTTTTTACTTTTGCTTTAGCACACCTGTCCTATGAATCATTTGTTTCTTTTTTTGTACACAGTGGCTGTTTTTAATAAAAAAACAAACACAAATTACAGTTCACCTACCTTCCACTTCCTGACCTAGTTTGCTGTGAGTCCACAATGATGTTCAACTGCTGCATTTTAGCCCAACAATGTGAATTGACTGTCAGCTATTATCGGTGGTGTTCAGGCGGGATGTCTTTAGGCTCGGCAGGTCTGATATAGGAACTCTGTTTGCCCTGAGTTCCTGCCGTCTCGTATCCGCTGCGACCCCGCTTTGAACTTATGCGTCATGTGATTCCAGTAATCCTACCAAACATTTGTTGTGCGAGAGCTAAGGGGAGCCGTCACTGCCTCTTCTGTGCCCTGCTGCTGTGGTCACTAATCAATGTGTGATAGGGCTCATGTTAGCTCTACATTCCTGTGCCTCGCAGAGAGAGAAAGAAAAGAAGGATGAAAGAGGGAGTTTTGGAGATCTAAAATTGGAAGGAGTCACTGTGTAAAGTATGCATTTGACTTTGTTGGCATGTGCGATAGGAGAACTCTGAAAAGTCTGGATGCAAGCCACGGCCTTTTAAATATAAGTTTAAATAATTCCATGCAAGACAGGACCATGAATGTCTAGCTGTTTGAAGCACGATAATGCCAGGAAAGATTAAACTTGGGGCACGTTCCACAAATATCCCCCTTGGGCTCTGTCAGGGCTCGAAATGAGCTTAACTCCACCACATTCAAAATATATATATTTAATAAGATAATGAGAAAGCATGTAAGTTATACAGGCAAGCAAGCAGTGAAAGTGATTTTTTTAATTAATGGGCTATCGGAGATTAAAATAAACATAGATGTTTTCTGCATCCTGCCGGCAAAGAATATTTACTTGGATTAAGTTACATGCCTTGTCATTATCCAATTAAATGTTGTAAAAAAAATTGTAGTGGTGTTAATGTTATTCCAAGCTATTTTTTGTCTTTACTTTAGACTAAAAGTCCATAATAAATAAATGAATACATAATACACAAAGCAATTAAAATTGATGCCATGATTCATAGAGTGAAAGGAGAAGAAAACACAAGGAAATGATTAGCTTTGGAGGTTTCTTGTTTTTAACTGTAGTCATTTGTGTAGATATTGCCATTTAAATGAGTTTGCCTGGGATAAATTGTACATTGTTCAGGGTGTCAGTCGATGAGACAGTTAAACAATGGCAGACAGGTCTGCAGTCTTGAGTAAGAGAGTATTTTAAGCTTGGGTGGAAAGAGCCCTCCTATTGTCCGCCAGCATTGTGTCGGTGAGGGCCATGCAAACAGAACACTGTCATCCTTTGTCTTTGTCCACAGCAGCTATGGCATCTTTTCATGCACAGTATAGGGTCCCATGTGGCAATGGTGCCCTATTTGTCAAAATAATATGGTTAAGAGCTCTGATAATTAATACAAAGTAGTAATTCGTTTAGAGGGAAAAATAAGGGCCATTGAACTGAAATAAACAGCTTTGCAAATATTCAAAATTAGAAGATGCCCTCTGCATGGCCCTTAGGCAACTGTACTATGGCGATTGTAATTACGTTGCATAACAATAAAGTAAGTACTTCATGAGTAACTTGATTAATTTTGCTTTGGTGCTTGATAATGCCACACACCACAATAACAAACACTTTTTCTTCTGTTATTGTGGTGTAAATGTAACCAGTAAAATGTACTTTTATTAAGACATGCTATGCTGGGGAGAAGAACTAAAATCATAAAATGACTGCATATAGTAAAATAAATTTGAGACTTATATTAAAAACATCCTGTCCAGAGCAATTCAAACTAAATTAGCAACTTTTGGTAAAAAAAAGATTTTAGGTAGGAAAAAACAGGCAGGTATTTAATTTTAGCGCTGTTGCCCCCTTTTTGTATTTCTTGGTGAGCGATGTCCCATCAGATCAATATATAGGTGCAAAAGAGTGATTATCTGTCAATATGTCATGCTGTTCACATTGTTTATTTAAAGGGTCTTTTTATACGTTATTTCACGCTGATCTGAATGAACTATGGCTATCTAAACCTTTCTACCAAAATGCATGACCCATGAACCATCCAAACCAAATTTTATAATCTTGCATCTACTATATGCAGCTGTGGCTATGAATAATGATATGCTGATCATTTATATTTTTAGAAACATCCAATCTGACAGTAATGATCCCTATTCAAAGTTAATTAAATATTATACTATGCCAAATACCAGACTAATGATTTTTTCTCAAGACCAGATGACTCTCAATCTGTTGTTAAAAAAGAAAGTTATGATTTCAGACTGTGTCTTTAGAAATGTCAGACTGCGTGTCTGTACCTGTATTTTTCTATAATACTAAATGCAATGAGTGCCCTAGAATAATACATCATTGCCTATATACTGAACCATCCAATCAGCCCTATGAAGAAAGTTTTTAGTATATAAGCCCATTTTTAAGAATCTCTATTTCCTACCTTTTATGCACAAACATGAAAAAAGATGCTGAAATGTGCAAACATGAGTCCTCTGTGTTAGGCGGTATAATTTCAGAACTGAAGCGAGGAGCTATGAGAGAGATTGTGTTTAATTGCTCTTTCAAGCATGTGCAGGAAACTAACAGTGTACTTGTCTTAGACCTAGAGGAAGGGAATTCCAACCCTGCGATGCCCAGAAGTTCCAAGGACATCCTGTCAGATGTCATTCTGCACACTGTAGGCAAGGGGATTATTATTGTAGATGCAGAACTCATGTCAGCCAAACAGCCACACAGACCAAGGCTATCTGCAGGATGTTTTATTACAAATAAGGGTTCACAGTAGGCTTCCGAAATTAAAAAGTACAAAATTAAACACTGACACATGCACCACTCCGCAACCCTGGACAACCCCCCCCCCCCCCCCCCCCCCCCCCCCCCCAAGCTCAACATTTGGTTTAATTTACCACAAATCTGTATGGGCACAACAGAGAGATAAGTCAAGTCACTCTATCCATGCTAATTTCTAATTCAGAGCATTCTCACTTTGTACTGTGAACCGTAAGGTGAGCGTTTTCACTTTCAATACAATACAAGCAAAGGATGTCACTCCCTTGACACAATGTTCTGAAATGTTAAATACTGTATGTCCTGAGAACTTATTAACACCAAAATCATACTTGGATGAATAAAAACACCCACAACTCCATACCTTCCTGTTCACCTCCTCTACCCTCAGACCTATCAATAGACCTGTCCTGTTGTAGCCTGCATCCACTACAAAACAAGTATTGCCATACAGTGCCCTGTGTCTCTGTCCTTTCTATACAACAACTGTACTGAAACATTATCACTGCCTTTCTGTGGTGATTGGAGAGCACAGCAGTGAAACTGTCCATGGCCAGTGTTTCAATGGGCTTTCTCTATCCTGGATATATCCAGTCAGTAGGTTGTTTGTTCCTTATATTTTTGTGATGAAGGTTATAACTTTAGGACAAGTTGGTGATAGGGTGGTCTAATTGTCCAACCTGGAGCAAGCAGAGCACGTTCTTTACAAGTTTCCGTTTAGGCTATAGCAGAATTTCGTAATAGGCTAATATTAGTATTTAGTAATTAATGTTATGCAATTTGTAATGCTAAGTAGCAAGTATTTTCCTGGCCGTAGTAATAATCAGACGCGCAACCGCGCAATTTAAGAGCATTTTGAATGGATTATTAGCCGATACATAGGCGATATACTCCGAACTCTATAAAGTACGGCCAGAAAACTTCTGTAAAAATGAGCTCGGTTGGCTGAGTTTGAATTGCGAATTGACAAGCTGAATGTGATTGGATAAGCGCGCCGCGGGCGAGAAGAGGGGCGGTGTTTCTATGGAATCTGAGACTCGTCTGTACCTCAGTCCAGTGTGCCGCGCCAAGCCGCCAACAACAGGGACAAGGGGAAAGATATGGGAAAATTAGTTTTTGTGGAAAACTGTTCTTTTTCCATGGATACACGATATAAATGGACGGTGTAAAATTTGACCGCAAACATTTATGTGATTTGGGAATTTTCATTCAACCAAAAAAAATGTATTCCAGTCGGCGCTCATCAATGAATTTCGGTGTATTTTTCCCTAACAGGTAGCCAGCGCTAGTAACATTAGCTAGCTAACTTAGCTGCTAGCTATCAGCTAGTGAAATAAACCAGTTCGCGCTGGCTAACTAACGTTGGTTAGCTTGCTAACTCTTTCGTCGAATAGTCAGCTGGACTGGAAACGGGAGGAGTATCACACACAAATTTAATCACCTAATGGATTGTTTTTTAATTGGGAACATGAATTATCTTCTCACATTTTTTCCTCTTTGGATCTGTAGCAGGTAACGTAGGTTACTCATTCCCATTTCGCTCGCTACGGTCAGCAAGCTCCATTACGTTATTTGTTCACGTTAACGTATGGGTGGATTGGTTTGCTATATTACATTCGCTGTCAATAGGAATTGACAATCCATAGCTAAGTATTATATTTTGTAGTATTTTACTAATTATCAAGGCGAAATTGTTCAATGTCAGCTTTCTTGATAAATAAAATGCGATGGTTGTAAAAAAAGAAAAAGTAACGTTAACACTAATTACGGAAAATATAAGCGGTAACGTCGTTAGCTAACTAACATCCGTAGACAGGCTAATAGTATCGATCTAGCCTCGCTAACCAGCAAGCAGGCTAACATTGGCACATACGCAAAGATGTAACGTATTAGCTTGCTTAGATCGCTTCACCAGCGGCTTAACGTAACGTTAGCCAACACGGAGCCTGGCGCGGGAGAAATCACTCATTCTGGACACGCACAGGTTCTTGAATGTGTTTGTTGGTTTTAGGGATATATGATAACGTTACCATCCAGTTAATTCGGAAGGAAAGGTGGGGATGTTGCGACGAGTTAGGCTAACGTTACATTTAGATCCAACAAAACAGACTTGGCTAAAAGCTTGAATGAGTGAGAAGAACCAGCTGACTAAATACGTTAGCCTAAGTTATACGAACTCTCTCTTTACAATAACGTTACTTGTACTGAGCATTAGCTGTATCTAATTTACATTAAATAACCGCATCACACAGCGATTTGCATAAGTAAGTTAGGAAACAGTAAAGTAGCGAAGTTTAGTTTGCTACATAACTAACGTTAGCTAGTCACCAGCTCGCTAAATTGGCAACCCTTACGCCAATATTGTTGGCTAAGTTGGTTGTAGTCGACCAGTTTTAGGTACACTGCACACTTCTCTCATTTGGAAGTGTGCAGTGTAACTAACGTTATATACAAACGGTAACGTTAGCCTATTGAACTTTAAAGTGCCTTAAAGTTTAGCTACATCGCCTGGCAAGCGAGCTACATACATACATTTGTAGGACGTGCCGCACAGTTTTCCTTGTGTTTCAGGCTGTTAGCCTGCTGGGTGGATAATAGTGTTAGCTCGCTGGCTAACGTTACTTCGTCTTAAATGAAATTTAGATTTCATGCTTTGTGTCATATGTTAAGATTAACTACAAGGACTCGAAAGAGGGGATACAAAAACATGGTTTCCAATATGTAATAACGACGGTCAGTTAGTGCACTTTCCTTGCTGCCTTTGGGAGTGGGAAGCATTAGACTGACTGGTGACAAACTCGACACTACACTGGAGACACTTTTCTACACTGAAACAGCTCACGTTTCTTTTCTGTTTATCGCAGAACTGTATTACCGGCGAAATGAAGAAAGAAGACGGTGTGGATTAGAAAAGGACATTCACAGCACCGACACGGACTCTCGCTTGCTTTGGGATTTTTTCCTCTCTTCAATGCGGGCTCCAAAGGATTGTTGCAATTGTTACTTGGAATAAAATAATGGCGACACGTCGGACAGGTCCTCCCGACGAAGATGAAGAGGGGAGACATTCGGTTGGATCGCTAACTTGCGAGGTAAGGGTTGCGCGCCAGACAGATCGGATACATCTGCATGTATGTGAACACAATTTTGCAAAATGTTGCTCGGCGCTGATCTGCACTACTTTTTACAACTCTGTTTAATGTTTGACCCAAGTCGGCATTATCGGTGCTTTGTCATTGCAGTTAACGAGCATGAGTCAGGACAAACTTTTCTAAGCGCGAAGCTGAAGAGTAGACGGGGAATCTAAACAAAGTTCACCGGTCATTCTACTAAACTTCACCTGGATAGAGTAGACAAAAGATTAACATCGGTTGTTAGTGTTATTGAACACAATGACAATGTGAAATAGAATAGAAACGAACAATGCAGTGCAGTTTGGTTTACTAAGTATTGTGCAAAAGTATTATGTCTTACCTTAAAAAAATAACCTTAAAGAATGTTGTTAGCCAGTATCTTGGCTAAAACTTGAGTATGTTGAGAATGGAAGCAAATGTACGCAAATGTGCAAAAATGACCACCATTTAGTGTGACAATAGAGATGTGCCAGTGTGTTTTAGCTGATGCAGTACAATGGTGATGTTATCAGTCAACTTTTTTTTTTTTTACAACTAATGTGTGGACTGAAAGGAAAATGGAAATTAAATTGGAGGCAACAAGCCTGTGGTATTTGTAAGGATTATTTGGAATAAGCAAATGGTTTGAAATTGCAACCTACTTTGCAAAGTTTGGTGTTCTGTGTTGTGAGCAATATGTGTTGAAGATTTTTTTTAAAAATTTTGTTGCCTGCACAACTTGGTATGCTTAGTATGGGGTTTGATGCCCTCGCCCGTGCTTATCCGCACACTTGCTCAGTTTGACACATATTTTAAGTATACCACCCCCCTCTCCCTAAGACAATGGTAAGACCGATATCTTTGGAAACCTGGAATTTATACAAATAAACTAAATTGTGAACAAGGGGTTCTCATGCAGAGGAGGGTATGAGTGAGTGATGCCCCTGAGCAGGGACTGGTGTTCATATCTTGGCGCAGCAGGGTTTGTGATGCATGTTACTAGGTCATATTATATATAAGCCATGCAGCATTCGATGGCAAATGACAAAAAAAAATCACCAAGTGAGCTGCTCACTGCCAGTGCCGTGTCATTGAATATTATCATGATTGCTTTTTTGGTCATTTTGACTCATATTTATACTTCAGGGAGCCCTGCTGGGTTACGTACAGTGAAGGGGAACGGCAGCCTAAATCTGCTATTTGAGAGACTTGGCCTAATTTCCTACGGGACAACGTGGCTACTTCTGCACAGGAGGAAGCAGGAAGTGTGGAAAACAGCATGCGGCAGCGTATCTTGCAACCTTGCAAGTGCACACGTTAAAGTTATAAGTCCCGCGGACGTTGTGGTCCGGTGCAGTGCTCGCTCTGCCCCCCTCCCCCGGTGTTACAGCAAAACGGAGCTTCTTGCGGATGTCATAAGAGCAAAGGGATCGGTTGCATGCATGGATTAGCCGTGCATCAGAAATGGTAGCTCCATTGCCCGTGCTCGGTAATCCTCTTACAGGGCCAGGGGATGGGTGTCATAAACCCTCCCAAGAACAGGAGGGTGGTCAGCAGGGGGGCCTCTGTCCTGTTTTTTTTTTCTTTATGGGGAGAGGGCCTGAATACAGTGCCAGGGACTTGGATTGGAGTGGGGTGGGGGGTCGGAGGAGGTTGACGCACATTCATCTACAGCTGTTAACAGACTATGTGATAGGAGATGGAATCATTTCTAGTGGCTGTTTTCCTTCAGGCTGAAAAATTGCTGAAAGAATTTTGACTTAGTTTATCTAAAAAGATGACTTAGTTTATCTCCAATGATAAAGAAAGTTTACACCTCCCCCCTTCCACAATTGCAATTTACATTACACCGTCAACAAAGTGTTATGGCTAACGTTACCCCGGCTGCTTGCAGAGTCTGTAAGCTATATTCAACATGTCATGCCGCCACCTCCAAACCTTGCAGAAACACTGCATACTTTATATAAAGTCCTGTAATTCATTATCTTCCAACTACTCAAAAAAACAAAAAAACAAGAGAGTACTTGGATATGCTTGAAAGAATATTTTGCTAGTAGCCCCCCACAGTTACCTTCCAGACAGACATAAAAAGAATCTGCAACAAACTCGACATGGGGCAGCTCTTCCAAACAATGGGGACGTCTAGGTCAGCGTTCAGTCAGGCACTCACTGTGCTTCTTCGCAAAGTTAAACTGTAACCAGCATAGCCCCCAGCAGACAAGCCGGAATTCCCCAGCGGGATCAAGTGAGAAAGAAAAAAACTCATACACCTCACCTCCGAGAATGTGTGGCTGGGGTGGCAGAGAACGTGGAGTGTGTTGCCGTAGTCGTGCCGATGAATGAACAGCTGCGTTCAAGTGCTGTCCGGTCTGTGTGCGGGAAGTAGGATATATGTGGCCTGAAATGACCCCAGGAGCGTGCGTTTGCTCCAGCGAATTGTCTGCTTGAAAAATGTAATAAATGCTTAAAGGACTGGCTCATATTTTGAGCTTGCTGTTCTACTCTACAAATAACAACCCCCCCCACTCCCACCCCCAATGATACATTTGAATCCTTTGAAACCGATAGTATTGTGCCTGTCTGCTTTGGCTGTTTAATTTTCTTCATGCGTTTAAGAACACAAGCTGAAATTTTGGCACTGGGGTTTCTGCCCTTAGGCAGGGTTTGTATAATGTGGTGGCTGCCTCTGGTGCCAGGAGAGTGGGCTATACCCTGGTGTTCTCTCAACTGCTGGATACTAACCCTACTGGGATGGTGGGGCTTGGCTCCGTCATGGAGAGTGGGGATTACTGGGGCCCTCCATACCAGAGAACAAAGGCCTGCTCTAACTATGCCAGGTACTAACAGGCCCCTGCACTGATTGGTTCATTAGAACAGTCCAGTGCGACTACCATCACAGACCTCCTGGGTCCTCATGGTTGTGTCCTCCTAGTTCTTAAAATTTTTGGAGTGAAACATCCACTGTAATGAATGGTGTGGCCTTGACCCATGTGGTGCCGGAAATTCAGATCCAATTGGAGGCTGAAGGAGGAGGCGCAGCTGTTGTTGAATGGCAAATTCGATGGAGGAAAGACTGGTCTTTAATCGGCCTCTAAATGAAATGTAAAGAGTGCTGCTGCTTTCCTTCCCTTTTGAGTGATGTGACTGGGAATACGCCCAGAAACCAGAGAACTGTATCTGTGCAGCCTGTGTGCAGAGGCCCTGTGCTGTACCTGGTCGCCCCAGGCTACCCTCCTCCCACCCGAGCCTTTGGTGAACCCCTTGGCTGCAGCATGGTCCAGCTCCCTCCTGCTATAGTGGAAAAACCTGTCTCCTTCACCCCGCCCCCCATGGTTCACAATGAGGTGGACTTTGCCATGTCTCCCACCCTGCCCCACCCCGCCCCACCCCCTCCGTACCCCATCCCGGGATGCAGTGGTAATTTAGGGCCAGCTGCTCTCTGTCATTAGGCTAGGGCTGGGTGTACAGCCAGCTGGGGCCCTGCTCAATCTGCCGACCCCCGGCCACCCCCACACCTCACCACACCCTGTGTGATGGAGAGCACGTCCCAGAAGGAAAGAAGTTGGTAAGTCATTATAGAGCTGCTACACATCTTCCTGGTGGCTGGACAAGCGCTGATTTGTACTTGGAATCATCGGCCCACCATTCGGCAGCATGGGGGACCTCATTTGTTCTTGTCTTTTATATCTGTCATGTGATGTGTGCATGTTTTATCAAACTGCTTGGAGAAGGAAAGACTGTCTGTTAATTCATCATATTTATTGTGTGAGGAGTACAGGAACATAGGTAGAAGCGTGGAAACGCATGTAAAATTTAAAGACTTTCCAGAAACACAAAGCTTGCGCCGAGGAAGAAATAGCAAATGCCAGATGGGTTGCTGCTTAGGTGACACAATGTAGATTTGTACGCTTGCCGTATGTTCAGCTGCCGTTATTTGGAATTTGAGACCGTCCACTGCCTCAGTGCACAGCAGTAAGGGGACTGCTGCGATGAGCGTTCACCACACTGTATGTACATCACTGTTTCAGTGATGTATGTGTGCCTCTACCCTTCCGGAGCTGAATGAATATGGTTGAGACCATCAGTGGGGGGATCGTTTTTTTCTGGGTTACCTTTACAGTTGTTGATGTTATACCCCCCCCAACCCGAATGGAGAATTCTCCTGACATCAAATCCACAAAGCATGTCCTCTGCTCGGTTTGCCCTCAACACACGCACACACACAGATATGCACCCACATACACAGTTTCCGTCCAAACCCACAGGCTACAGTCCCAGCTTCTCCCTAAAGTACATAAATTATGCTCTCCTTCCCGTCGCCTTGTCTTTCAACTGCCCTCTCTTTCCGACACCGTTTCCTGTGGCTCTATATTTAACCAGGTAAGGGGGGGATAACGGCTCCTTTTTGCCCTCCCCATGGTGAATCGCACAAATCATCTCGTCACGGGGCTCGAGAACAGTTCATAGCGCGTAGCGTTCAAACGGTACGCGTATCACTGATTTGGCTGGATAACTCCACTGAGTAAAATCCGGAACAGCTCTTTTTACTTCAGGCCATTTTCCAGATTTTGGAGTGTTCCAGGTTTTTCTCAGTGCAGATATCCAGCTAACTCAATAATCCTGCTTTGTGATACAGGCCCCCGGTCCCCTGTACAGATGACCTCGTTTCCTCTGCTTAGAAAACAGCAGTAAGATGATGGGGTTTTGTGCAGTCCAGCTACCCCCTCAAAGAAGTTCTTATTTATTGTTGTCTGTTCCCCTGAAACTCATGCAGAATGTGCCACTCGGCATCATCCGTTTTCTAACCTACTCTTATCTCTTTGATCTGTGAATTGGAGTTGAATTTTCAATGGCTGTTTTATGTTATTTATTTATCCATCGTCTGAAGGAGAAAGCCTCCCTGTCTTTAGTAGCGGTCTGTAATTTAGGACTGCCTTTGACTGGTAGTTCTAAAAGGTTGTAAACGCATTCTCCGAAGCCGAGGTTGCTCTTGGGCAAGCTTGGAAGCTTTGCGTAGGTCACACTGCACCTTGATCAGAGTCCACTTGTTTGCAGTAAACAAGCCCTGAGTGCCAGGCCGTGACCCCAGCCTGACCTGGGGGGCGGGGCCTTGTGGCCAGTGCCTTTCACCCCTGGGGAATTTGCATGAATAACATTCGAGGGATTTCCCCTGTGTAAACAAATCTGTTCTGTCCTTCAGGTTCCTCAGTCATTTTTACTCAATTATGGCTTTGTAGTTCCTGTTTTGTAATCGTGTGTTGTGGCCTTTTTTAAGGTCCCCTCTTGAACCTTCCCGCTCATCTGAAGGTCGTGTATTTATAGGAGCGGGCGGGCAGTGGTTCATTGAACGCGGTCAGGCTTATCTAGCGCCGTACTGTGTTTTTCGGCTTTTCTCTTAACGTTGAGTAATATTTGTGGGACGCTTGCCTTGCCTCTCCTTCCCGGGGAAAATTTGCTGTGGTTAGAATCCTGATAGGGAGAGGAAGAGGAATGGACTGATGAAGACAGAGGTTAACGGGTGGAAAATGTGGCAGTACTTCTTTCCCGGGGGCTCTGGGTGTCACTGCTCCTTATGCTTGGACGCCCCATTCCCTCTCAGCCGTGAATAGACGGGGAGGTGGGGGCGAGGTGTACATTACATGTGCCCAGGCCAGGGCTTCCCCGTCTCTCTCTATCTCTCTCTGCCCCTGCAGGGTTCAACATTAACTTTTTTTTAACTGAAAGTCCATTGTCCTGAACTGAATATCTACTGTCCAATCAGATTGTTGGTTTTAAAAGCATTTTCCAAATATAAATAATCTGACAGCGATATACAGATATCTAGAGGGCAATTAATTTATTCTTAAAACAGAAATGAACATTTTTACAAATCACATTCTCCCATCTTTTTTTATTCCTATGACAGAATCAAGTTCAAGATTGTCATTAAGTAAAATTACAATGTTTTATTTAACCCCTTAAAGGAGCTATATGTAACATTTACACCGAGCATTTAAAATGGGTACTGCAGTCCAAATTCAAAATATTTGGGAAAGTTATCTCCGCCCACCCCTCCTCCCCAGACTCGAAGCTCAGGCGGGTTGCCAGGTTGAGGACACTGAACAAACACGAGCGCAACAAGACATTTTGAGACGAGCGCAATTATTCTATTCTATTTTATAACTCTGTCAATGTTAGCTAGATGCCTGGCTGGCTATGTTTACGGTCACACAGATATAAGCTAACGTTAGTGGTATGTTTAGCTAGTAACTATATAATATATATATTTAAATCTTTAGCTAGCTAAATGAAAACGATGTTGAACTTAGCTTAGGCATTCGTAAATCGGCTGTCGGAGTGCCGGAGTACATCTGGTTGTTTGTATACTCAGAGCATTGATAAATTGTCACTCTCGGAGCTAGCAAGCTAAATTAATATGTTGAAGGTGGCTAACTTAGCTAACTGACTTGCCTTCGCATCCTCTCAGAGTTCCAGAGAACACTGTGGTCGTTCATAAATTCAGAGTATTGATATGTCTCACTCTACGAGCGCTCCGGGCACTCTGACTGAAAGAGCTGGGTTGTCATTTCAAAACAACACGACAAAGCAATCGCTAACTCGCCACAGTAATAGCCTACAAGCAGCAGCAGTGCTGTAATCTAGGGATTAATCTAGCTCATAAGCATTTTTTTAAAGTCAATAAGAGTGTCAATGTGTCTTACAAACAATTAATTTGTGTATAATCTTATTTGGTTGATTTTTGTTGTCTCTCAAATGCAACGGTTAATTCCAAAATTGACCTTTCCATAGGCTGCTTGGTTGCTTGGAAATCGGGGTCAAACATTGTGGAATGCTAGCTTGCTAGCTAACGTTAGCCTCGAAACAAAGAATACCAGATGCTAGCTAGCTAACATTGGCTAGATAGATATTTTAGTGAAACGATGTAGCTAACGTTAGCTACATCGTTTCACTAAAATATCTATCTAGCAATCTAACGCTAGTGAAATTTGAACACATTCATTGATTCAGTCACAAAATGGAATAAACTCTTCTAAAACAGGTATCTGGTTTGCATTAGATAAGAGATAACTAGCTAGTAGCCGTGATAAAGTTAATTGCTTACCTGTTCAGGAGAAAATTAGCCAACTCGGCATCCGTTTTGAAAGCTTTCTGGGTTCTCATCTTTCAAATGCCAGTCCAAGATTTACCCGTGTTTTAGCACGGCTCTGGTCGTGCAGCTGTTTTGAAAGAGGACAAGGCTTTTTAGGTTTGGTAGAATCTGGTACCATCGCAGTTGATCCAGTTCGTTTGCTTGCTTCCATAGCTGCAGCGCGCTGTGTTTGTGTGCCAATTTGTTTCATATCAGGCAACCCGGTGTGTCGAAATGGGCAGTGGGCGGAGTCAACTCGGAGAACAGTGAATCACACAGGTCAAAAACAGACGTTCCGGCCCGGAATGGAAATTTCAAAGGAGAATATACTGGCTGTAGCATTGTTGTCGGAGAAGCCAGTATTTCGATTTAGCATGTTTCCTTAATCTCTGATGAAATATCATGGTCATTTTATGATTTAGTACAGTAAATTTATTACATATAGCCCCTTTAACTAGCACTGGACCGTATTCTTGCCGGAAGTGATTTAGTTTATTTGCATTAATTGCGTTTTTTTACGGTGACATTTTAAAATCTCGTCATAGTACAATATACCAAGTGATACAACTCACAATTCTATCTCTATAAACTATTTTACGATCCCAATTTTATAGCGACAGCGGTTCCTTATTTTGTAACATGGCATAAAACACGCTCAATCAAAATGACGACTCCATACATTCTGTGTGTCCCACGGAAATCCACAGACAACAGGAATAATGGTAATGATATCTTTATCCCATCAAAAAAATAAAACTTTTACGCAGGAAAAAAGCTTTAGCTAACTTGAAGGGTTTCTTCTCCTGACTTATTTTTCCATAGAGTTCAATAGGAAAATTTGTCAGGAGAAACAACCCTTAAAGTGCAACTGCATATCTGGCAGCAGAGTGATGGTTTGAGGCTTGTATGATACCTCAGACCCTTGATGACTTACAGCCATTTTACCAATCATGATACTGTTCCCGCATAATTTACAGCTAAATCTAGTCCCACCCCCCAATTCCCATAGACATCCATTCAAATACAGAGATGTTATAGTATCGCTTGTATGAGTACCAGAAAATATGATATCAAGAGTCTTTTGATGTTGTTGGGTCACAGACATCAGGAAGTCATGGCATGCAAAACCAAAGAATATGCGACCAAATATTAAAAATTTAAAGGCACAGTCAATTTAGAGTATGTAAACTTCTGACCCACTGGAATTGTGATATAGTGAATTAAAAGTGAAATAATCTGTAAACAATTATTGAAATAGTGTCATGCACAAAGTAGATGTCCTAACTGACTTGCCAACACTAAAGTTTGCTAATCTGTGGAGTGGTTAAAGATGAGTCTTAATGACTTCAGCCTAAGTGTATGTAAACACCCTACGTCAACTGTATATATATATTTTTTAATATGAAGTAGGGGCTAGGCTTGTCACAGTGTTTTGACACCGGTGGAAGACCTACTTCCCTCTAAAACACCATTGATACAGGGTATTACTGGTATAAATCTTCCCTTTAAACTGATCATTGTTGTCGACTTGGCTTCATTAATATTCCCTGATTAACTAGTGTGTGTGGCCAACGATCTAAATAATTCTTTGGCAAACGCACAACTTCTTATTTACGTCTTGTAAGGGAGATTAAATGATGAATGAAATTTAGAAAAATCAGTTAATTAAGTACACTTAACAAGAAAATATACACCACTCTGTTAACTACCGTGTTGGCTTTCAGCACAACATACAATAAAGGCTGTCTAACAAAACTGTGCTTCAGGATTGTTTAAATTACGTAATTTGCGCATTGCAGATCTTTGCGATGAATAGGCTATTCTTCGAGTGTGAGTGTGGAGAAGGAAGAGTACATGTATATCAGTGTAATGTCGATAAAATGTGCAAAAAATGCAAATAAGTTTATTACTCGCCTAATAGTCTAGGAAACTGGCTATATCTGATGGTATTGTGTATTATGTAGGCTAAATATGATATAATGTGCTTATATTCATGTAATGTCAATGTTGAAGCTCTGCAGATGCACTTATTTATTTTTTTACTTTTTATTTTTAAATTGTAATTCCAAAATTGATTGCATTGATGGTGTGGCTGACGCACCATTACACCACTGGTAAACTGATCATTGAGAGTTTTCCATGAAGGACGAAAGCTGTGGACTCGCCTCACACTCCTGCTTCTCCCTCATTTTTATGCATGCCAACATTGCCAAGGGCGTTTGTATATTCAAGCCATGTCAAAATTGTTCCATGAACAGTTGTTCCCCCTCCGAAAGAAAAAGAGAAAAAAAGTACTTAACGTCAGAAAAATACTTTACGTCAAACTTGCCCGACCAGGCAAGTGATTTTCAACGCTACTGTCCCGACATAGTGTTTTACTTGCCTCGGGCAATCGTTATTGATGAACCCTGCTCTCGCTCTCGCTCTTGATGCGGGTGCACTGGTCTGTTGTAGCATGAAGTAGTTGCAAGCAGGTCAGTCTCCCTGCTCTAACCGGCCAGCATCCTCCGTCTGCCTCGCACTGAATGAAGCCCCATCCCGTCTCGTTCAAATGGACAAGGAACCCTCTGCTCCTTCTCTACGGGCCACAGACCGCGTCCCCGCCAGTGCTATGCAAGCAGATCTCGCAAACGCACAACCCACTGGGTTCTGGCTTTTGATATGCGATAGACTTCCCCTTTATTGCTTCTTTGAAATGCACCGCGTAGGTCAACTGCCCGTCTCTGTAAATGCGTGGGACACGGCGGCGGTTACTTTCCCCTGTTTCTCAATGAGTCACGATGTTCGCTGACGGAGCATTCAGTCTCCGCTCTCTTTACTGTAGCGTTAAACATGGGCTTTGTGGTCTGGGCTGGAAATTGCATGTTATTTCCTTTTGGTGTAACCGCTGGGAAAAGATCCTGCTTTTTAGCATGAATGAAGTGCTTTTTTCCCCCCCTCCCTTTCTCTGTCGAGGAAGCACTCTTTTCCTCACTGCCTGGAAGGGTGTGCGCAGTCACCCTCACCTCCAGGAGGAATTTTGCAGTTGAACAGGGAGAATGTGTGTGGCGTCTTGGAAAAACCAACATTTTCTTTAATTTTTTTCCCTCCATTTCCACAGTTAAAAAACAACAGCACTCTACCTCAGTAGGTTACGTGCACATACTGGTGCTGGCCACATGGGAAATAATTGTAGTAAAGCTAAAAGAAAACATACTTATCTTCTTTTACAGCATTTTTGGCAGCTAAAAATGAAAAATGATGACGTGAAAAAGTTTGCAAATCTGTGTCTGGTCTTTCTGGCTTAATGGCGTTTCCACAAACAATTGTCTCATGTTGCAAATACATCATTCAAAAGAACAGTGCTTATTATTGAGTTCTCTCAGGTTAGCCCTCTGATGGCGTGAGGAAGGGGGCAGCCTTAATTCACAGCGTGACATGGCGAAGCGGCCCAGCTGTGGGTCTTTTCAGCAGCGTCGCCACGCTCCAGCGGCCTTTAAGAGGTCCGAGGGCCACTTGTTACATATTCCTGCATCTCTGTCCATTCATGGGAACGTTCAGGTATTTCTACGCTGTTCTTCTCTGCATTTCTCTGCATATGGGCCGTTCACATAAGAGGGAGGGAAGAGCTGCAGCAGGGGTGGGAGGAGCATTCTGAGGCTTTGAGGAGAGGGCTGTGCCCACTGTGACACATGACCCGAAATGACCACTGCCTCGCCCGCCGCTTTGGCGCGTATTGTCGAGAGAACCGTGACACGCCGATTACGTTTCGCTACATTTCAGTCAGGAGAATTCGCTGTGGTGCGCGCAGCCTTTTGCTGCTGATCCCAGAACAGCCTACCTCCTTAAGTCGATGGAAGGCAACATCTAACCTCTGCTTGACTCAATTTTAGTTTGGGCTTGGCTTCCCACCTGGTTGTCTAGAACAGCCATGCGAGTTCTTTTTTTTTGGATTTTGGGTACCCTGGCCCTCTGATTGTACCATAAGTCATGTGTTTGAGGCATGTGGACAGGGCCTATGAAGGGCATAATCCTCAGGGAGCCGCTACTACCTTGGGCACAATCCTTGTGCAAATGCACTCAGTGAGCAAAATACCTTTTGCTTGGTACCCATGTGATCACCCTGATAGAGATGTTAAACATTTGCATTTGAAACTTACCAAGAATTCTATATACTAAGACTTCAGGACAACATTTACAAGTTTTTCAGAACATTTCAATGTTTGTCTTAAAACTAATATACTGAAAAAGAGAAATGGCCAGTCCTCAGACAAAGTAGCCTACTTGATTAAAAGTACTCACTGTAATGTTTTGGGAACCTTGTCCAAAAATTAAGATTTTGTGAATTATACTATAAGGTGAAACAGTATTTCGATTTAGCATGTTTCCTTAATCTCTGATGAAATATCATGGTCATTTTATGATTTAGTACAGTAAATTTATTACATATAGCCCCTTTAACTAGCACTGGACCGTATTTGTGCCGGAAGTGATTTAGTTTATTTGCATTCATTGCGTTTTTTTTACGGTGACATTTTTAAATCTCGTCATAGTACAATATACCAAGTGTTAAAACTCACAATTCTATCTCTATAAACTATTTTACGATCCCAATTTTATAGCGACAGCGGTTCCTTATTTTGTAACATGGCATAAAACACGCTCAATGCAGCTGTTTTTGTATTAAACTGGATTGTGTTAATCCATGAACTACACTAAACAGTGCCACTCCGAGTTTGCTGAGCAGTTCTTTCATAATTGTACCACACTTTTGATTGGATTCTTCAACGCACAGCAATCGGGTGCCATTGTGGTAGCACTTGCATTTTCAATGGTTTGTGTGAACTAAGTGTGGCTCGATCATTTTTATGTGCAGGGATGGCGGTTGATTATTGGGTTCTGTATTTTTCTCTCTGCTTACAGGGACAAGCTTTCTGAACAACGGGTGACTTGTCAGCAGTCCTGTTTTGCAGTGCTCTGCAAGAGCACCACTGTTTCATCTGGAATTTACTTCCAAATAGCATAGCCGCCATTTAAATGTAAAAAATGTCCTGAATGTTTATTTAACTCATTCAGTGCCACGGGCGACATAATTAGACAAAAATACAAACTGTCTAAACTGCGACTAACGTCTACTGCACCAGTTACACTGCCGGTAAAAAATTCCGGATTTGAGTCGGAAAAAATGATTACCAATTTAAACTGACGTTCTTTTATTGCCTTTTACCCGCATTATTATAATCTTTTTTAACATGGTTCTAGATCGCAATATTTGATGTTATATTTGATGTATGTTTTAAAATTAATCGAGAATAACAGACCACCTAAACCAACATCGGGGCATGGGAATAACACGTCTCGGTCAATTTTAAGGCTACTAACACATTTCTGAGCCACGTTATTTTGCCTCAGGATAACTTTTTTTGTTGAACAGTTTCTGTTGGTACAAAGTAACTCACACTTGACTCATTTTTACCTATCTATGGAAATTAACAGTGATTGTTTGTTCATTTTTACATATATATAGATATGCAAGAGCTGATTTTTTATGGAAAACTGTTTTCACTATTACACATTGTGAATGTAAGAGCCCTGTTAACCAAACTGAAAATAAATTATTTATATTGCCATCAATATTGTTTGACGTTGCTCTAATAGTGAACTGAACTAGCAGGTGTGCCATCTATCCTCATTAACACATAATTCTGTTCATTCGGTAAAATAATGTGTTTTATTAGAAGTTTGCACATTGACAGGATCAATCTAAAAAAATGAGAATGTTGGCAGCCATATTGGCGTGGCACTGCTGAGGCTTAGTGTTCCAGAACACTCTGCACTGAATGAGTTAAATAACGTTTGTGTGTTTTAACGTCCCTGTTGCCAAGCATGGTCAGGCAGGAGCTGATGCCGCCAGGCCCCGATTGTCTGTGAGTGGCGAATGCGACCGGCGGGCTCTGAATGAACGCAGAGGATCTATCGATCAGTCCCACGAGATGTGCCGCATCGTAGCCCCATGACCGCGCCACGCGATCCATAAGCGGGATTGATGGGGTTGAATGAGCCCCAGGGGCTATTGAGATGCAGGGGTTTGAGCTGTCCGGTTCGGCCGTCGGTGACGTAAGCCCGTTGGTTTCCATTCGCGGGAGCTTTTCCCAGGCGATCCCGTTCTCCCTCCACTGATGGCGGCCGCAATAACAAGCGAATAAGATTGAAGTCATGGATTTATCAGGATTTCAATCTGTTGTCATGTTTGTAATAATTTTGGGAGTGTGTGTGTATGTGCGTGTGTTTTTGTATTATATATGAAAACCAATTTGAATTAAAGCACCTTTTAAACACCATGAGATCCCTATTGCTCTATTGTACTGCTGCTTTAGTCAGTGAATCAGCCTTTTGTTTCACACACACTTGACTTTTCCCTGAAATGGCAGGGGGGGGGGGGGGGCAAAATATAGTGACTTTAAAGAACAGAATGGAAATTTGTAAACGCTAGTTCATATTGGTGGAATTACTCTCGTAGTGGTGTGGGTAAGTATTCCATGGCATGTATCGCAACATAATCTGGGCCGTTCTACCTCTAAACCGAGGTCCTCGTACTGAGATGAGGGGGTTTTGCATCGAGTTTTATTGCCTGTCCCCTGTTCTTCCCATGTTTGTCTGTGGTAAGCCCCAACCCCCCCCCATCCCCCACCCCCCACGCTCTGGTATAGTCTGGGATTTCCCAGAAGCACAAGTCTCAGTCCGCATGCACGGAAGACGCAGTATCCAACCTCTTGGACAGTCACAGTGCTGCCTCTAAAATTACATCGACAGAACCCTGCAGGCCTACGACGATGGTTGCGGCTTGGCGCACCTCTGGTTCTGACATTAGCCAGCCCTGCGAGGTCACATTGTTTGTGGGTTTGTGTCTTTGGCTCCGGCGTGAGTGGCCAGGCTTACGGTAGATGGGGCTCGGCGAATGAGATGATGATAGCCGCGTGGAGAAGGAAGCAATGCGCCTCCTGCCACGGCACCATGCTCACCCTCTGCTTTTGCTCGCACACCCCGGGCGGAGAGTCCCATGTCATGCATTAAGGGGGGCGAATGCTGCAGAAGTCGTCTCTCACACACTCTGGCTGCTGCTTTCCTTTTTTTTTAAAAAGCACTAGAGGACTGACTGCATGCCAGCAACTTTTCAGAGAGGGAATCTTCCACCTGCAGCAGAGGGAAAGGACACACACACTCGCACTGACACCCACACGCACACACGCGCACACACACACACACACACACACAGAGCCGGATAGCCCGCTCACTGCAGTCAGGACTATCACTGCTGCGAAACTCCGGCTCGCAGCGCAGCGCCTCTCCCGCGGCAGCGAAGGCGGACCGTTACACGGTCAGAGCCGTTCGTGCCGTCCTCCAGGTCACGGTCGCCGCCACTCTCTACCCCCCTCCCGGGGTCCCGCGGCGGGCGCGGGGCAGCCGGCCGATGGTGCAGTGCGCCTGACGCAGAGAGGAACCGTGTCAGAGAGGAGGCTCTGATCGGACAGCACAGCACTCGCTCACGTCCAAGCACCCCCCCCTCCCCCAGGAGCCTAAAGGGGACCAAAACTGAGGGGGGCAGTCGGGGCAGGGAGCCCCACCGTGGACCTCTGAACACCTGCGCTGGTTACGTTCCGCCTGTTTGGCGTATTAATCCAGCGCTAACGAGCTGCGCGAAGATGCCACCCGCCGCGGGCGTGCCGGCCGAGGGGACAGATGGGCAGGGACGGGTGCCCTCTGCGTGAGCGCCACGCCTGCCAGGGACATCGGGCGCGTTTCACCAGGCTCCGCCGGGACGCGGCCGGCGGCAGACATGGCTCACCTCAAAGTGCTCGACTGCATGATCAACCACAACTGGGGTTTGATCTGCAACCTGTACTGCGCCTGGAACGATCAGGTTTGTCCCCGACGCCCCCCCTGCTCGCTCTCAGCCGGCGTGTTTATGCTCGGCGCGAGCGTTGCTCGGCTTTCAGGAAAAGTGCGCTGGCGTGTTAATGGATCAGTGCTCCGCTCTATGATCTGAAAGCAGACCGCAGCTCACATTGTGACCTCTAGCCGTCCCTCGCGCACCTCTCCTTCACCTACACTTTCAATTCAGGACAGGCTCGCCTTGTGTTCTTATTCTCATCCTTTTCTCCTGTTTCTTATAGTTAATTTCCTGCTTCTTGCCTTGGGTACAGTGGTAATAAGAGGTTTCTCTCTGTGAGTTGGGCTTAATTTGGTGCATTCTCCCTCTCCGATAAACCCCTCCTCCAGCTCACTGTAGTGTGCAGCTTCAACACTGTAGTAATTGTTCAACTTTTTTCTTTTTTCTTTTTTTTAATACTGCATGATCTGAGCGAAAAGTTATGGCATGTCCGTTCCCGTTTAGCCCTCGCCCCGGTTTAATTTTAGCCGCAGAGACTTTGCTTGCCTCCCGCGTCGCACTGACATCCCTCTGTTTTTGTCCCGTCCCGGACGGAAGAGCTCTCCGAGGGACGGTCTTTGTGTCAGCCGTAGTGCGGCCCTATAAAATATTCATGGGTGTGCACCTGGCCGTTTCGGCGGCCCCCGGGACTCCCGCAGGCCGTCCTGTGCATTTTTAGGGGACATAAATGTGAGGGGGGAGGGATTGGGATTGGGGAGGGGAGGGGAGGGGGGAGGAGGGAGGAATCTCAGAGACGAGCAGAACTTGCGTGTCGCACGTGCGTCAGACGTCTGCCCGCCAGGCTGATCAGGGCCCCGGCTTTATGAAGCGCTCAAAGAAGAGTGTTAATTATTCATTGTGGCCCAGCCCCGAGGATTCCAATTATGCCGGTCTCCGGTTGCATCTGCGGGGCCTGCCGGCTCTTAATTGGTCCACCTGCCACAGTGTAAGGGCGTCCCATCCCTGCTCTTTGTTCAGTCCCGTGGGCCAGTGCCTGGGGAGGGAAGCTCCCATACAGGGATTATACACAATGCACCAGAGAGAGAGAGAGAGAAGAGAAGGGGGCAAAGAGAGCGAGAGAGAGAAGGGGGCAGAGACAGGGATAGGGAGGAGTGAGAAATGTTGTTTGGGGGGTGTGGCAGAGAAAGAGGGGAAAATCAAGAAGGGGGAGTGTGAGTGGGATGGAGAGAGCAGCAGTGGGAGGAACTGATGCAGCCCGGCAGTTGAATTGGTAAATAAAAAGTTCCAGGAGGGGCATTGCATAGTCGTATCCATGTAATTGCATGCCCTCTCAGGCAGAGCAGTTGTAGTCTCTGGTGAGGCTGTTGTGGTATCCTGCTGTTAAAATGGGGAGTTTAATGTACGCTAAATGGCATTCGGGGCTGATGTGTTTCATCCGCGTGTGCAGATATTCTCTGAAAACTCTGTACTGCCCCATAACCAGGGCGAAGTCACCACTTAAGCAGGGAAATGGCAGGACACCAGAAAGCTACGGAGGAGAAAAGGAGAATGGGTTTGGGTTTTCATTGAACTGTGGGTAAAAAAAGGCCACTGTTGTTGTATTGTGGGTGAGGAAATTAGCATCTGAGTAGAAGGTTGCAGGTTTGATTCCCAGATTGGGCACTGCCCTTGTACCCTCAAGCAGGGCAGTTATTAGCTGAGACGCGTTTCTTAAGGCCATTTCGTAGTCACCAAAAAAAGGGTCCGTACAGACCGAAATGACATCATAGTGGGCCCAAAGCGTTCTCTGAGCGGGCATCCTTCTAGGCAGTCCCCGAAGCACTCATTTTTTGTGTCCGCGGACCTGCTGTTTGGCATACAAGCATACCTTCTTCGTACCATAATCTTCTACTATGAATGACGCCGTTGTTGTATGCAATTTGCATGCAAAAATTACGGGAAATGTTGTCTACAAAGGGGGGTTGGTACGCTTTGAGTATGCTCCGAGTACGCTCGACTATGAAAGGGAAAAGTCTGCGGATAGCCCGTCGGACTGTCCGCCAGCGTACATGCCTACTCCCTGGTTTCAACACACTGTAAGCTGTTTTAGCTTCTCTGCATTTTCTTAGCTGTTCATAGGGATAGGCTTTAAAAAGTTTGTCATCTCACTGGTAGAAAACGAGTTGAAGTTCCACCAGTTACGGAGTACACAGGTAACGACCAGTATAAGAACAATACTTTGTTGAAATATCCCTACTCCCTGTAGTAGTGCTGAGTGAATAATCTAAATTTTTGGTGTTTTTTAGGTGTTTAAATAAGTAATTGATTGACGTCTTAATTTGGATAAACCTTTTTTTGTTTCTGAGCTCCATGTGCAAGTTTTTATTTTTCAAAAGGCAGCTATTCAACACAGTTTGCGTTTCAATAACTACAATGACCATAATCCATTGTGTCTACAGGCACGCAAGTAATGCAACAGTTTGGAAACATATGGAACACAGAACACAATACTTGCATGCAAATGACACTCAAGCTGGATGCGCGAGTGATACTAACGTTATAAGAGGTTGGATATATACTGTACGACTACCCAACAACACATGTATTCCATAACAACACTTCTAACAAACTGGTAGTTTGTTTGGTATTCTGCAGAATGTCATATCTGCCTCGAAATTGGTCTTTGTCAATGCTTAGTTAGCTAAATTATCTATTGTGAGCCTACTAGCTAGCTAGCTAACATGGACTTGTGAGGAAACCTAAAATCAATGTTCTATGGCCGGCTGCCTGCCTAGAGCCTACCAAAGAAAATTGTTCAGAGAGAGACCATGTTCATTTTGAGATTAAAAGTTTGAAATTTCTTTTTTTAAAGCAAAACTGAACTTTGGTAGAACTTTGGGTTGAACTTTGGTAGGACTGGTTATTGTTTGGATTGACAGAATCCGCTTAGTTCGTATACATGCTAGAAGTGTCATTTTGAGACCATTTTAGCTGCGCTGTAGAAGTGAATGGAGAGGGACAGATACCATATTCTGGATTATCACCCCAGGGGAGCAAAGAGCACCTAATGAACATATTTCGCCACCATTTGGACTCATATCATGGCCAGGTAACTACACAACCCAAAGTTCTACCGAAGTCCAATTTTGCTTTAAGAGTTAGGCCTAGAGTTTAACATTTTAAGGAAAATTGTTCCAAACAAACTTCAATTCATTATTTCATGGTATATTCATATAAAAAATAAATTGAAATCAAAAACTGAGATTATTTTCCAAATCTGAACCGAACTGAAAAACCACTAATCGCTCAGCACGACCCTGTAGCTATAAGCAGGATGCGGTATCCAGGCTGATGAGCGATATTGCCTAAAAATAATATCCCTATATTTTCTGCCACTTTGATGATGTTGATATCTTGATGATATTTCAACTTTTTAAAAATGTAATGATAACATTTGATGTTCCAACTTCCAACGTAAGTTTGAAAAGCTAACCATGCTAACCAAATTAAATGAAGATTTTCAATGAAAGCATCTGACTTTTTATCAAGTTCAAAAATAACACTTTATTGTTAAAAATCAACAAATGCTAAATGAATGCATAAAATAAATTATGCATTCACAACTATTTCCTCAGTTGACCTTAAACAAATAATGAATAAATAAAGATCTCTATTTCAAATTGGAAAAAAGTAAAACCGTATATTAAATTTATAGCACACTAGTCATCAAAATATTAAAATGAAATGGCATTAAGATAACAGTCGCACAGAAATATTCAAATAAACAAAACTAATTTTATTTGATTCATGGGTCGTCTTTTGTGTCGGCATCTTGGGACTTTTTGCGGGAGTAGCCTATGACTCTCAAAGCTTTTCATAATCTGCGTATTACCTGGGAAGATTAATGCAAAGATAGTGAAACCATTTTGTTGTAGAACTGTTCTTTGCTGCATCTGCCAGTTTGCAAAGTACCCAGTATCAGTTAGTTCAAATCCAAACCATCTCCAGGCAACTGAATTTGAACCACGTCGAGGAATTAAATCTTCATCGGGGTCTTGAGAGACACAGGTTGCTTTTGTGGCCTTTTTTTCTTTTCTAGTTGCATCACTCATTTTGGAGTGTGGAGTTTTTAGCCGCTGTTTACGCACGTGATTGACGTAATCATCTGTTTCAGTTCATGTGATCAGTAAAAAGGAACTTGTTTGGAAGCAATATTAAATCTTGTAATATGAAAATTCTTTGCCATGTAGTCTGAACTCAACTTTTTATTTTTTATAAAAATATATTAAAAACTATATGATACCTACCTACCTGGCTCACTTTCATATAGTCTTGTGTGATACTTGATATTAACAAATAGAATTTTGTGGGCATCTAAATGACGATATTATCGCAAACTATATCGCTCAGCCCTAGTATCCACTAATCACTGTTGGTGTTTAAATGGTTCTTACTAATACGTTACAGTATTGGTGTACCTTCTCTTTTATAACACTAAGATGACATTGCGTTATTTTACCCTTGGTTCATGGCTGTATGCTTGCACCTAGACTGAGGGCATGCATACCACTGCTATTACTGTGGTACCAATATGAGGCGTGCTGGAATGCTGCTTTAAAATACTGGTCGGTATCCAGAAAAGAATTTGTGTCCTTTGCACGTATCCAGCTCCTGCCTTTCTAAACCCCTGCAATCACACATCCGCATTAAAGCGCATAGACTGTTAGTCAGCATTGCTGCAGCATTACGCCTTGCTCCCATTGCTTTCATTTAACCAGCACTTTTGACAAAAACGTGAACGTGCCCTGGAAAAAAAAGTTCTCTGTTAATAGTGTCAGTGTAAAATCAGTTATTTGACATTAAAGCTTCAGCTGAAAGAAAGCGACCCCTGCGCTTTTATCTAGCGAACTCCTTCAGAAGTACATTCATTTCTGCCAAGAATCGGCTGAAGTTTTGTGAATGTGGGAGCGAGATCCCGTGTCTAACAGCTGCCGCTCTGCTATGGGCAAATGTCCTTTTGATATGTAGGGATCGCAGCTCTTGGCAAGACACCAGTAACTGGACCCTGGAACATGCACACAGCCCTGCTACAGGGCCCAGCTTCATGAAATTGTGAATTGTTGGGCAGTTCAATGCCGTTGTGCCCTTGAGTGAACCCCTTAACCTGAATGGCCCCATTAAATCTGCGGCAGCATGAATGGACTGCACTGTACGCATAGTTTGAGCCGAAACTGCAGTCGGAAATTTCCAGCTGTACGTTAGGCTAACGTGTAAAATGTATGCTGGTTAAGTCGCCCTGCAAAGGCCAGCTGCGGAGCTAGTGGCCGTTTCCCACGAGAAGTCACCGGCGACTAAAGGTCCGTTCCCCCCCCCCCCCGCCCCCCCGTCTCCCTCTCCTCTTCCCCTCTGACCATTTGCGACATCCAAACACAGAAAGTGTCACACGTGAAAGCTCCCCTTTCACGCCGGGTTTCACCCCTCACATCGGCGTAGGCTTCAGCCCGAGCGGCCAGCGGTAACACAGAGAGTGCTGATTCACTGTGCTCTGTCAGCGATCAGCTCTTTCCCCCTCTCAGGAAGTAAGGGGGGGGAAGGCTGTGGATTATCGCGCAGAGCCACCGCAGCTCCCCATGATTATCCTCTCTTCTCTCCTGCTCTCCCGTGCCGCGTCACCTGTTCGCGTCTGGGGGGGGGTGGGGAGTAGGGGTCCACCGACTCTCGGCCGTCGAAACGGACATGCTTGCATGTGAGGGAGGACAGGTGAAGCCCGAGACGCCGTCAGTGCAGGAAAGCAAAGCAGGTTATTTTTCCCTCCTATTTTAAATTTTTTTTGGTGCATTGCAGATTGGGCCATTTCTGGGGGCTGTGTTTTTATGTGTGTAGCCCTTTAAAAACACCAACCAACCGTCCTCAGAAAAGCACAGCACCAGCATGTCTGTGATGAGGTACAGAGAGGAGCAGTGATAACACGGCTGCTGGGAGAGGGAGGGTTGCTATGGCAGCCATGCCTGCGCGCGCTCGTGTGTACGTTCGCGTGAGCAAGCTGGTGTGTGTGTGTGTGTCTGTGTGTGAGTGGGAGTGTAACAGAGATGGGCAATAACATGCCTCTACCCCCACGGACACGGTGATCCCCTCCATCCCTGCAGCGGCAGGTTTGGTCCCAGGGGAAGGTCACAGATTGGAGAGAACGCATCATAAGTACAAAGGAAAATTCAGCAGGGTATTGATGTCATTGGGGTTGCTTTTGCCGTGCACTCACAGGCTTATGTCATTTCATAAAAATACATTCGTGTATATTTTTAAAAAGATTCATTCCAAGATGGCTTCCAGTCCGAATTATGTAACCACTGTGTTCTGCAGCTTAGACAGGCTTGAGCTTACAACACACCTAGAATGTGAAGCAGGGAGTGTAGGCCGGGAATCACATTGGCAAAGGGCTGGTTTAATTGAGTGCTATCCGCTGAAACCAAAACAGACGGATAAAGACATGTAAACAGTTTCCTGTTGACCTTGCACAGCCCTCTGGCAGAGGAGGGGTGAGCTGGCCGTCTGATACTGCTCGCACTTAAACCATACCCGCCCACCAGCTCTAAAAGACAGAAACGAAAAGCAAAAAGAGATATTAAGGTTTTAATGGAGAAAACCCTGGCTGTCAGTTGGAATTGATTAACGGAAAAAAGAGGAGGAGGAGACTGAATGGAGGCGCATGGTGCGGCCCAGTTGAAGCGGGTCTGTCTCTTCATGGCATAGAGCGCACATCAAAAAAAAAAATTTAATAACAAAAACCGCTAATAAAAATGTTTTACTTAGCAAATGGCATCCATCTGTTGTTTTTGTAGGACCTTTTTTTAAGAGTCCTCGGCATGCCAAAGATGAGGCCTCACCAGTATAGTATTTCCTGTCTGTGAGCAACAGGCAGCTGACCCCGCCCAGTCAGGCCAGACCGGGGACCAGAGAATGGACTTTTATTCCTTACAGCTGGGACGGGTGCGTCACACTCTTCGCTTTATGGCCCAGTGCACATTTCTAAAGTCCACCACTTGTCGCCAGTGCGTGTGTGTGTATGTCGATAGAGGCTAGAGTGTCGTTGTGTATGTTGAGATGGTGGGTGTTGATGTGAGGCCTGTGTTGATGTGTGGCCTGTGTGCGTGTCTCTGTTTATTTCAGGAAGTGAGAGCTCATTAGTCCCTCTTTTCTTCTAAGCAATTTGTATGTGTGTAGAGGTTGTGTCGTCTGGTACATTGAGGTGTAGTTGTGTGTATTTTTGTAGAGTTACGTTGTCGTCTGCATGAGTGTGTGCGTGTTTAGGACGGGCCCTGGAGGGTGATAGCATGTTGTATGCTTTCCTCAGTTCCTCTCACATTCCTCTTACTTGACTCTGCATTTGAAACGCCAGACGCCAACCCTGCTCTGCCCTGCGGTGTGCTGCATGACCTCACGACATTGATATCACTTCGATTTGCATGCTCATTATTTTAGGCTTTTTTTGACTGGGTGCAGATGGTCGTTAGGTCTCAGCTGGCGAAATTATTTCACTGTATTTCTTGTCAGTCGGACTTGTGCTCATTAGGCAATCGACTGAGGCCACAGTGGCCAGCCCCAGATGGCACTTGCAAACACACAGTTGGAGCACTAGTGAATCATGTTTGAACTAAGGATCCACGTCCTTCTGTAAGGTTGGAAGATAACATTCAGTCACAAAGTTTAAAGGGCCTGTAGTCAGTGGGAGTTGGATAATTCAGTTTGGGCTTGTTGTGCAGGCAGTGTTATCCAGGTCAGCTTGCTCTATGCACTGTTTCCTTAAATCTGCTCTGTTTGTACTGGTGCAGTGCAGTCCAGATAGTGCAGCTCGCCCAAGGCTAGAGCCCCGGTTTTGTTTGCAGCGGTCCAGAGACCTGAACCCCTACCCCTGTTCCCTTGTCATGCCTCACACAGTAGAAAACTTTACTTCTTTGTTCCTCCTCCAAATCTGCTGCTTAAGTGGGCTATTTTGTTACCCTTTCATTTTGCCCCATTATTTCATTAGCCTGCAAAATAAATGCGTACAGCGGCAGATTTAACGCGGGGGGGGTGCTCATGTGAAGGTTGCCATGGCAATGGCATCGTGGCCGCGTAACGGCTGGTCGACGTTCTGAAACATTTTGGTCTGTTGCAGATTTGCTATTGCCAGTGCGCCGTGCTCGGCTGGTAATGGCGGTAAATTCCTTCTCCTGAGGCTTAGCGGTTTTAAAAGCATGACTTAACGGGGGGAGTGAGGAGGTCCAGGCCTGTGGCCTGCGAATAGGTCTGCAGGGAGCTTGCGGTCAGGAGGAAAGGGGGGAAACCCGGTTTCCTTCTCCTGGCTTGGGCCAGTTTAAATGAGCCTGGTTGGAAGTGGGCCCTCTGGCGCGACCACCGATTGTCCGGTGCCTCAGGGGGGCTGTGTTTATGCACACACGGGCAGCCCTCCCGACATACTGCATAACCCCGTAGAAACCGTCCCGCTCCGGGCTGCATTTCTGTTTCTCTAATAATGAGGTATGCCGCAGTTTTGTTTGGGGCCGGGTAGGTAATGTTTAACCGGAGATTTAAGCCCCGTTTTCCACACGGCACAGCTCATCTAGAACTCCGCACATCCACACACTGGCATTTTGCGAAGTATAGCATAAATTGTACATTTTTCTCCCACTCAGATCATCACCCTGGATTTTCATGTAGGCTCTCCATAATCTGCTCTGGAACCTCTTAAGGACATGCACCCATTGAGAAACATTCATGCTAGAGTCCATGTGCTGTACAGAGTAGTACATGCTTGGGTCTCAGCTCACTACATCTGTTTAACCCTGTGTGCACCCTGCACCCCGAGTGCTCAACCTGCACCCCGAGTGCTCAACCCTGCCCCAAGTGGCTCCCACACCAATGGGCCATTTTCACTGCCATGTAAAAAAAGGTCACATTCCATTATATTCAGTCGTGTCATTATATTCACACCACCACTGTCTACATAAGCATACCCTGGTGAAAAATCATGGCCTCCTATCGTCCTAGGGAAAAACTAGGGGACCTTGCTACAGCCCTCGTGACCCAACCCACAAACCCGCCTCAAAATCATTCGCATGTTCCATGATTTATACAGGAACGCACATAAGGAAAATAGGTTTGACTTTGTTTTCGAAGATGCGCCCTGTTCTAATCACCAGAATGAGAGGGAGGTAGAGGCAGGATGCAGGGCCTGAAGGGAACGTGACCCTCCAGACGACCATAGCGAGGCCTTGGCTACCACTCATTCAGCATATGACATGTCTCGCTTCTCGCCAGCTGAGTCACGAGGCTCAGCAGGAGTGTGGGTTTGGGCGGGGATAAGACCATTCCTCACATACAGAACATATTTATATTTGCCCCCTCACCTCCTCGCTTTACCCTCCGCTGAGACTGTGCAGGACTGGAGGTCCATCTCAAACCCAAGGGCCCCATGAATGTACATTTGAGGGCCACAAGGTAGGCTAGTTAACCATCTGGTATTATGCTTCTGAAGGCAGTGTGTTGGACTGGGTTGGAGCAGTGGTCCAGAGCTGATAATGAATCACTGTGTTATGGTAGAAAGGCATTGTTATGTGTCTGCTGAGCTGTTGCCTCACTCTGATGAACTCTTTTCCCTTGTAGTTCTTTGCTTTATTCTGTTCTTTTATTTCAGTTGGAAGTTCTCTTATGTGGAATGTGCAGTAGTTGGTTTCTCCCTCCATCATAAACCCTGAAAGATTTCAGTTTTTACATCTCCCCCTTTTTAAAAAGATTTTTTTGTAATGGATTATGCCTGTGTATGCCTGATGAATTGTTTGGAGGCACTGATGCAGCACAAGCAACCCTGGCTGAATGAAGCCCACTGCATCCTTCCTCTGTGGAGTGAGAGTGTCTAATGACGTGGCCACGGCTCAAACCTGAGGCAGCCTGGACTTATGGCAAATGGGCCCTTTATGGACTGAGCCACTTGGGAGCCCAGGGTTACAGATGGCTCGAAGGTGTGCTGTAACTTCTAAGTTGCGGAAGTGTAACTTAATTGTTTGTGTGTATAGCAGGGTGAAGGAAGCCCATTGGAGGACCTTCATTGAACAACCTTCATTTGGCACAGAGGAGCTGGGAAGGGGCTGTAGAATTTCTCAAACCAACAGTGGAACTTTGTTTCAGCTGGGAGGCGTGGAGAAGAGCATGTGTGTCAGAACCGGAGTGATTCATCGCCCTGTCGGATTTGCACAAGTGCTTCAAGGGTTTATTTGGCAAACATGTCCAAAAAAGAAGGCTCGCGCTCCAAGTACCTTCAGTATACCACACCCCTCAGCTCTGTCTCTTTTCATGGGTCTGAGAGACTTGCTTAAAGGTATACTATGTAGTTTCAGAACACCAGCACGTAGGAGAAAAGGGCTCCCCGAAAATTGCTTATCACGTGTTCTTCTCAGACACGCACGACGACAAACGAGCATTGTGGTGACGTTTCACACACATTTTCCGTGGACTCAATTCAATTTGCTTTATTGTCATGGCAATACATTGCATCTGTATTGTCAAAGCATACTGCATTAAAACAGTCGAAGACATACATCTAACACTGAACAATACAAAACAGCAAAGACTAGAAACGAATGAACAGTAACCATACATGAAAACAAGAACTTTTCTTTGATTATGGATTTAGAAATAACAATAATGTAAAATAATAAAGTACAATTAAAAATAATAATAATCATCAATAGAAATTATAATAATAATGATGAGAATATGATTTTATAAAGTGAATATGATAAATATAAAAAATTTAAATTGGTTTATAATGATCTCTGTCACTCACTGTCCCTAAGACGATGGCAGGCAGGTATATATTGTGCTGCCAGGTCACAGCACGTCCTCTCTTCTCCAAAGAGGATCGGGAGTTTTTGGATGTCTTAAATTTTTTAATTGAGGGTATCTGATTTATTTTGGGAAAATATTTATTTCTGATTTGATTGTATTTTTTGCATTTTGTGATAAAGTGCAGCTCTGTCTCAGCTTCTGTTGACTATCTCTCGGTCACTCTGATCAAGCTGTCCTCTTCCCCTGGCCCTGCCTCGCCCACCATGGACACCACTGCCCTTTACCCTTACACTGGCGCCGCGACCACTGGATGTTGATGGCTACAGAATGAACCAAGCAGAATTACAAAATGATGATTTTGAATTATTTTATGAAAATGAACAGTGGTCAAATTTACAGAGAAATAGCTAAGATTACTAACTTATATGCTTTGAGCATGTAACGTAGTCTCCATTTACATGATCAAGGTTTGGTGATAGACATGATAGACTATTGTCAACAATAAACAAACATCACGACAATAGATAGCCTTAGCTATCGATAGCTGCTACGTTATGGGAAGGATGTTCTTTGTCTTATCTGTTCTGTAGTTACTTCGATGACGTTTCTGTATGCACTTATTGTATGTCGCTTTGGATAAAAGCATCCGCGAAATGACTAATGTAATGTAAAGTAGCTAGGTGTATGGTCGCTATTTTTATAATGATATTGTTACCTCCTCGGCTGAAAACATCTTGCTAATGAGTAAGGGCAGAAACATACCTCACGCAAATACGCGAACCTGGACTCTTCGAGCTACACTAAAAGTTTTTCTTTTTCCATGACATTTGTGAAAGACAAACCAGAGGAAAGCACACATCGAACAAGGAAATACATTCAACATGTTTATTAGACCACAAGGATACATACAATGTTTTTTGGGGAGAAAATTTTAATGTAAACAAAGAACGAGTTGTTTACTTTGAAACTACATAGTATACCTTTAATTTACCAGTAGTACTCCCTGCTGCACAATGCCACTTTCATCATTGCAGAGTCTGCCTTCAGTCACTACAAAATTCGTACAACCTGTCCTTATCCCCAGCAATGTTTCTTTAAGCCATAGGCTATATCTCAGCATTCAGGTGACATAACCTTAAAAAGTCGGCATAGCTTTCTCTTTAATATTTTTAGAAAGGCTACCTGGACGCTCTTGTCTTCCACATTCTTCCTTCTGCTTTGAATACACATGTCTATCTGTGAAGCAATGTGTGAAGAATCTCTGGGTGTTTTTGCGGATTGCTGAGAATATGGCACTGCACCGTTCCTCAGTCTAGAGGTTTTCTACAGCAGGGGGCTTTTTTTGACCTTTAACTGTTGACATGTCAGTGATTTGTACAGATGTGCCAAGCTTATACAGCCCTGTTTGGAAACCTACAGGGATGAGCAGCCTGGCCCAGCATGAGGTCGCATGCTGCGTTCACCGCAGCATGCTCCACCCTCGCTTCCTGGCTCCTGTTCGCTGTTTCCTAGGACTTAGCTTCATTACTGGACTGTAATGCTAAAGAGAGGATGCAGTCCGAGAGTATGGCTCTGTCTGCGGTCCAATGAGAGAAAGAAAGAAACTGTCAGAAAGGAAGAAGAAAATGCCTTGCATGACAGCAAGACCTCAACCTAGTCTCTCTCTCACTCTCACTCTCTCATACTCTCATACTCTGATATACTCTGTATGTGTTCCTCTGGCGTTTGTCCAGCAGTGTGGCAGTGGCATATGGTCCCCACATTGCCCTCTGTACAGTCGGGTCTCTCCTGCTCCCAGCTGTGAGGGTGGAGGGGGAAAATTCCTTCCTTGATGAAAGCACAGCGTAGACTATCTGCAGACTGTCCCAAATCCAGGCTCCTCCTGAGCAAGCAGCTAGAACGGCATGAAATATCCGAACGTGTGTGCCCTCGTGCCTCGTCTTTTATGGAGTTTGCACCATGGTGCTGCTTTTTGTTGACTGGCTCGCCTATCATTACTATAACTCTGTGTTTTGTTGGTTTTACTATAAAAGGACTGATCCTGTAGCTTGACCGTGGCCCTGCACTTAATGATGGAGATTAATGCGTCCTGCCTTTGCTTATGGTGGGCTTTGATCCTGTAGCTTTGCCGTGATCCTGTGATTCGTGCCGTGCTCTCTCTGCCACACCCAGCACACCCTCTGCCCGTATCCCAGTCCCCACGCAGCCCGGGCCTCGACTGCAGCTTGCGTGTGTGGTGTCCTGCACACGGCCCGCTTGGACTGCCAGGCACCCCTGCCCCATCCCGTCACATCAAGTCATATCAAGACTGCGAGTACATCTGAATTCAGAATGTGGGAGTGGAGGGTTGGATGTTGATGGGTGGGGTTTGACATCCAACCCCACCCACCGACACGTGCAATTGGATAAAAACTATTCCGCCTTTCCAGTCTCTGGATTATACTGGGGGATAGGATGTCAAAGGGTGGGGTTTGACGTCAAGCCTAGCCTCCTGCAGCCAGATGCCTCTCAGACTTTGGCAGCCAAGGCCAAAACAACTTGTCCACCCCTCCAAGTCCTTCACCTGCTATTCTCTGTTTGTTTTGCTGATGCAATGGTTTGAGAAAAAATAACACTTTCATGCCAAAGCTTCAAATTACAAGGAATGGGTAACTGGAGCACTAAGCTTCAGTAAATAGATGTTAAATTGGAGGAGAGGTTACAGTCTGGCTGCTCTCTTTATGTAAAAATGACCAGCACTTATGACTTAGTTTTCACTAAATGGTAAATGTTTTTGCAGAAATTAATCTTCTCTGTTTTAAAGAATTTAAGAGGAAACATTGAGATGTTGTTTTGCTCGTCTTTGTAGCATCTCGTAATTCATTAATGTTTAGGAAGAAATAACTGGACTATTGGAGGCTGCATTTCATTGCATCCATTTAGGAGATTCAGAATCTTTTCAGACTAATTTACAAAATAACTACTTTAGTGAGATGAAATACTTTCCTGCTGCCAATACTTTCCCACTTTACATTGTAGCGCACTAACTGCGACCAAGTTTCCGCAATCATGGAAGAAGTAGATGCGCAATTATCCAGGACAAATGCAACATTTAGGCTATTTGTTTCACAACATATTTAAACTTGCTTACTTTTGAAGCAGAGAGCACAAGTCTAGGGAGCGACAGTCTCTCTATAGCTTTGCTTGCGACTGGCTGGTAATAATGATAAATTAACAATGAGCTATAATTAGGCTATCCTATTGTGCTTGATGTTTTCATTAAATTATGAAGCACCAGCGGCGCATGTATGTTTTATCATATTGGGTCGGTCATATCGGCTATAGTCTTATCAGCCAATACTGGTAAGTTCGTTTTAAGATATTATTGGCTGATACGGATGCAGCACCGACATTATTGTGCATCCCTCATGTATAAAGCTGTAATGGGTCCAGATGTTAAAATGAAACGGGATATATCTTCTTGTTTGCTGATGGTACTGTACTCAGTAAGCAGCATGGTCAGCAGCTATAGACGTGCTTTCGGTTTGTGTGTGCCTGCAGATTTTATGGTTTAATGCATGCAGGATGTGCCTGTCTAGAGAGATCAGACTGGCTGTTCGCTCATGCTGAACAGTTAACCAAATGCATATTGAAGTTGAGCATTTGAACGTGTGTATTTTCATAATCACAAAAGGCTGTGATACTTATTTATAATTTTTTTTTACACCATTAATAAAACTAAATTTAAAGTGATGGAAAGGTTTCTGGTTACTGCTGAGATGTGCTTGACTCAATGCGCTTCCGATATTGACCAATCAGAAGCATCCCCCTTTATTGAGGTAGTGTAGAGAGTGTAAACCGAGAGACGGTCATTCAATCGGTTTGCTGTCAACGAGGAGAATGTGTCCGTCAATGTTGAGGTTGTGCCAAAAAGTGACACTTTCATGCACGATGTTTATACAGTATATATCTGTTCACTATTATAACATTCACTATTTTTGTACGTGAAGTAAAGGCTCACATTTCTGCTTCCAATTCTGCATTAACATTAAGCAGTGCTTCTCTTACCAGCTAGCTTGCAAGTAATGGAGGAAACAAATGAAAACTGGTTTAACTTCATCCTCAAATAGCATACAGTAAATACATCCTCAGCCATTTTTTGTGGCAGTTAGGGGGGTACATTATATCACCTCAGTCGGGTGCAAATGGTTAGTAATTACTAGAATATATAAGTTAGAACTATTTTGCCAGTTGGGACAACACATTTCAATTTAATAACGTGTAAAACCGAATTTATAACTGAACTTGCTTTATAACTAGGCTACATTTGAACTTACACGTCTGGTGTAGCTGACGCTTGAAGCCAAAATACTGCCATACAACTGAAGTACAACTCATTCTAAATAATTATGGAAGAGAAGGTTTTGGGTTCTTTAATATCTTTATTGTGCGTTGTGTACATTCCAGATGATGACAGCTATTGACGGCTGTATTGTTCAGCTCTAAAGGATTGGTTCAAATAGTCCAATCAGTTCAATAAAATAATGTAGAAAAAATTTCAGTTCATTATAGTATAGGGCTACAACAGTTAATCGAGCTAATCGATTTAATCGATAATAATAATAAAAACAATCATCGATTAAATTTTTTACCCGCGTCGATTAGTTGATAGTAAAAAAAAAAAATACAAATACATTTTTTAAAACATTTTTAAAAACATTTTTATAAACTATCCAAAGCGCTCATCTCGCGGCTAAACGTTTTGCCGCCATTTTCAACATTCTATCTGAAAATGGCCGAAGAGTCCCGAGCCTATGCCATCCCTGCCCCAAGAGATGGGACAGGAGGAGGGGTAAAGTGGAGGGAGGGTAGAGAGAGGGGAAGAAATTGAGGGTGGGATGGGTGATTGGTTTGTTGTTTGTTAAAAATGTATATTTAATTAAATAATACATTATTTCTTTTTATTATTAATTCTTTGATGACATTATATGACATTTTTGTTCAGATCTGTCATTGTTATATCAATAAATTGTTCTGTTTTGGGGAAAAAAAAACTGCTTCTCCATTATTCGATTAATCAAAAAAGTAATTGATAGAATAATCGCTAAGAAAATAATCGACAGTTGCAGCTCTATTATAGTACAGGAGTATTCATTCCTATGAACTGCCGAAGAAGTAGGCCTTCTGAATGTGTGTTCTTAACTGCATCACTAGGAAATTTTACATTGCAAGTCATTTTATATTGCAAGTCATTTTATATTGCAAGTCATATCACTGTTCCCAATAATCGGGAAGCTCGGTAAGGTAAGATGCATTTAAACGTTTTGCGACAAAAGTTTATTCCGTCACAGTTTCGGTTGTAGATCAGTTATAGAAATGAGAAGTTTAAAAAAAAAAAAAAATTTATAATAATTTTTAACTGTCCATTTCCTGTTTATGAAGATAAAGTCTTTATTCAGCCAGGTAATTCTATCTCTTCCCGGTGGATCTGAAAAACAATCAGGCAGGAAATGTCCAATGCGTATCAGTGGGGAAGGTAAAGTGCTGCGTGAGGCTTCTCACCAGATTATAGCCTACTCAATCTCAGCCTACTTTAACCCACATGAAATGGGCGTACCACTTATTCTTATCCTCAGTTGCCTGAGAATTCTGCACAAATGGATATGATTTTATTTTTTAAATCATTGAAAAGCCTCTTTTCCATCATCCAGTAGATCAGAAACGTCATTTTAATTTGCAGTTTTACCTGCGTAGCATCAGTCTGCAGGCCCTGAGGAGCTGGTCAGGTGATCGCATGCCTGTGTGAAGGCAGAATGCGGCAGGCTCTCTGAGGCACATCTGTACCTTCTCACAGCCTGACGCGCGCCGGGGAGAGGTCGAATGAGGAGAGCGGCGGAACGAGCAGCAGAGCGTGCCGCAGATCAAGCAGGCCGCGCTGCCCGTCACGGCAGTGTCACTGCTGAGAAGCTCCATGCCTGATCCCGTTTGCTTTATCCTTACATATTCTTTGGGCGAGGGAGATGGAGAGAGAGAGATGGACGGAGATATAGTGAAATGGGTGGAGGTGCTGCGGATAGCGGTTGAAAGAGATGGTGTGAGGGACGGTGTAAGGAAATGGAGAGGTGCATGTAGAGCGACAGAGGGGTAGGCGGTGTGCGAGAGCAGGAGCGAGAGATGAAAGGTGAACCTCTGGCCCACGCGCCATCACTTTCAAGCACAGTGCTCAATCAGCCCTGGTTACCAGCGTCGTGTGGCGGAGACGGTCGGAGCAGCCATCTGCGTTCCTGAGCTCCTCGCCTCAGTGGTCCCACCAGCACTGTGCCACAGAGAAGCTCCGCTCCACAGCACAGGAGCAGGGATAGCCTGCGGAAGAGACTCCCCACCGGGGTAAGCGACTGCTGTTCATTTTTAATCAGAGAGCAGTGGGACATAATGCTGAAGCCCTAAAGCAGGTCTAGATATATCAGCCGCTGAGGAGAGCCCACAGCGGCTCGCGGCCAGCTGACTAACGCCTGGCACCGCCCCGCAGTGGCTAAGGTGGCAAAAATGTCCGATATTTCCAGGCGAGGGAACAGTTCACGGCATAGAGCAAGGTTAGTGGATCACTGAGACACTGGAACGGGGCCGCCCCCTTTCCCGGATTCAGCTAATAGAAGGACCGGATTTTCAACGTGCCCCTGCGGGACATGTTTGTGGCAATAGTATTGAGCACTAATAGTATTAAAAAGACCTCATCACAATGGAGAGACCGTACATAGACGCGAGGTCACATGGTTCAGTGACGTGTGCGTGGCAACCATCGTGTTTATTTTTCTCATTTGACCGAGATCATCCTATACGTAATATAGACCTACCATTTTTAACAGGTTAACGGGGTCTTTCAATATATATATATGCAATAATATGTGTACTTTAACACAATGTCAGCAATTATAAAAATAAATTCACTAAATAAATAAGGCCATGTAAAAAAAAAAAGTTGTAGATCATCCCCGCCCGACATCCGGAAAAGGCCCCGACGACTTTTTTTATTTTTTATTAAATTTTTTTGTGACGATGGCCAGAAGTTGCAGAAAACACAGGGAAATCCTATTTCTAAGCCATTTGGATAGAAAATTGTACTCACACCGCACTAGGAGATCCTATCCGATCCACTAGGCCTAGCCCTCTATCGACCACCACGCAAAATTGTTAGAGCGCATGTGCAGCATGAACTTCAAAACAAAGCCTATCCATGACAGGCCATGCTTATAATTATATTGACCTAGGCTATTAAATGTTTTATGATTGCTTGAACTTTGGTCTATACAGTATTTTATTGTTGTAAAAAAGGTTTTGTAGCCAGATCTGGTCTATGGTGTAGTACAAGCATAAAACCAATAACATACAATCAATCAAGGAACATTTATTGACCAAAAATACATGAAATATTACAATCAATATGAGCAAAACTGATGTTGACAGGCTACAATTAAACAGAAGCAATTTGGTCGAGAGACGCAATGTTCTATATATTCTGTCCTCTTTATTTCTCTCTACGGTCCGCTGTACCTGGTGCTTAAATAAAAAATAATAATAATTTAAAAAAACGCCCTCCCTACGACGAAAAAAAAAAAAAAGGACGATCAACAACTTATTTTTTTTACATGGCCTAATAAAAAAAAAAAACTTTCTAATTGGTTAAAAACGTCTCGTGAAAAATAGCCATTTCATGTTCAAGATAGAGGGAAACTTAAACTGTGGTATCTTCACCATTTTGTGAGTAATACAGAGTATATTACTACATTTACTGCTCAAGATTCAGTTCGTAGCCCAACTGTCAACATTTCCACAAAGTTTCATCACAATCGGAGTAGAATTGTTCGAGCTATGGACGATAGGGACACACAGGCAGACACAGACAGACACACACATAGACAGGAGCGAAAACAATACCCCCTGCTCACACTACGCGCATGCGGGTGTAATAACACAATGTTAGACTACTTGGCATAATGTCCATCCAAGAAATTGTTCTGAATGAATAGAACTAAATAATCAGTGACATTGGCTCAAATTACTAATGTTTTTCAATGTTGTATTTGTCTAAACAGGCTAATCTTGCTCATATCAAAAAAGTGTGTCAGAAAATTTACTTGAAGCTGACTTTAGTAAATGTTTGCTGTTTAGTTCCCTTCTCCATTAATGTTCGACAGGACTGATCAACAACAAATGCTCAATACCTTCAAATTTAGACATGTGAAAACACTAGCTAGTTAGTACTTGCTATTGATAAAAGACTAATGGTTGAGTATAAAATTTATAAGGATAGAAAGACAGACAGCAGAGCTAACGTTACAAGTTGGAAGAAAAAAACTGAACGCCTCAGAAAATAAAATGGCTCACAAGAGCTGTTCACGCCGAGCGCTGAGAGCTAACTGTGTCTAACATTACTGTTTTTATTTAGAAAATATTCACATATATCAGTTCACTTATGTTAAAATAACATTCTTTTTCGCAACTTCAGCTCAAAACGAGCTAGGGGAAGAGTAGCACCGTGTGGCTTCCTACTTAGCTAGAGCTTTACACTAACGTAACAAATTCCATGTTAACATCTGAGAACTCGTCCGAAGAAACTCTTCTTTCCGAGGTAGTCGGCTCTAGGGATGGGAATTGTTAGATTTTATTGATACCGATGCCATTATTGATTCCGCTTATCGATCCGATTCTTTATCGATTCCTTTATCGATTCCTTAAATATTATTTGCTCCCAGGCTATTAAAAGACCAACTATTACTATTGGGTGGTCATCTAAAATGGATTCAATGACACAATATTTATGAAGTATAAAGCATTCGTTTTTCATTCATATTTCTTAGTCATATAATGGAAAATATTTATCTGCTATATTTATGCCTGCACAAGTGGCAGAGCATCCAATAAAAGTCTGAATTGTATAATTCTGTAAATTGAAATGGCATTATAAATGTCATTTGGCTTGATCAATACGAGTGCTTAAAAATATCAGACATCAAAGAAAATAAGAGACCGGAAAATAATGAAAAAGGACGCGAGAAGAGAGGATAAATTATCAGTTTAACGTTATGTCAAAAAAAAAAAGGCTAAAATATTGTTGTTTAACCGCTGCTCTGTGATTGGGATATTTAGTAGTTTCATTCTTTAACGAAGATCGCAAACTTTACTTATGATTTAGTTACGCTCCTAGGCGTGTTTCATAAAGCTGCACCGTAACTTTTGCGTTGGTTTCTGTATTATCAGAACAGTTTCAACTGTGACCATTCTCCCCTATCTCATTTAGCCTATACATTTACATGGAAGAAAGATGAGATCTTTAACGTTACCTGAGGCAAGCTGGCTTCTCTTATTAGCTGAAGATGACGAAGATTGAAGATTATCATTTAGCTAATTTAGGTTAGTTATTCACTTTCCAAATCTAGGCTACTCATCTGTGCGTCGCCAAGCAGGCAATCGTTGTCAGATTAGTCTACCGCCAATGAAAACACTGTAGTTTTACACTTGTAGTTGGTTATAGACTCCCGAGGGAAGTCCACACACACCGCAAATCTGTTATAGGCTAGTTCTGAATAGTTGATCTATTCCGAAGATGGATCACAAAATGGAGCTTACGCGAACACATTTTCTATTGATTTTTAAATGATAGTAGCAGTAGTATTAGTTTTAAAAATTGACGTTTACATTTTATATTTTTAGACGGGGCGCCAAACTCTGCCTGCCATCATGCGCTGTCTGAATGAAAAACGACGGCGCGCATGACGAGGAATCGGACAACTTGGAACTGGTTCCTAACGGGAACCGGTTCTTGATTCCCACCCCTAGTCGGCTCCTTCCGCGGTGTGGCAAATGGAGAATTGTGTCATTGAAGAGTGGTTTTATCTAGCGATCTAGCAATAAATTCACGCCCAATAAACCCATGAACCAATTATATGAAATTGTACCTTATTTTGTCATCTGTAACTAGCAGATTTCGGAATTAAAATCGGTGATTGGACGGCAGACATTAAACGGTAAACCATCAAAACTATATTTTAGAAATTACAACGCGCTGGCTCTAAAGGGTTAACATGTGCCTCCCTGGCCCTGGAAGGGGCTCTGACTGTGCCACGGTACTGCCGCATCAGGGCACTGGCTGTCTGGGAGTTATATCACCGCCCCCATGGGAGTCTGTACAGACACTGCCCCCCACCAGCTCATAAGTCACTGTCCTGAGATGGGATCAGTTGAACTGCTCCTTCAGGGCACTATTTTCTGCTAATCCCCATTCTGGCAACATACGTACACACACTCATCCATAGGTAAGCATATGCACAGGTATAAATGCAAGTGTTATGTACACCAGAATACAGACTTACTTGCACTGCCCACGCACACACACACACACACACACACACACTCACACACACAGCCAGTACTTCAGCTGTCAGCACATTCGGTGAGATCATTGTTGGTAAACAGTATCATTTCATTATAAGCAGGCCTGTTTCATTAAGCCAGTTACAGTTTAATTCTGGTTTTTGTTCTGCTGTTTCAGTTTACCCTTTTCGTTTCGACATGCTTAAGCACTACATGCTGTTAATAATTGGACACCAGATATACTGTAGGTGTGTCTTTATGGTCATGAAAGGATAAGAGATTTCATGCCATGAGCCAACAGTCTGAATTTCAGTGGTCATTTGGTAGGGGTGACGCCAAAGCCCTGATCATATAGGAGTACAGTTTCAGTTTTTCACAGCATAAATAGGCAGTGCATCACATCGAAGCTTTAAGCAGTTGTTGAAGAACATGCAGATTTTCCTGAGGAAGCTGTGTTAAGTTTATTGGCTTCAAGTACCAAGAACCTAGTTGACAGACAGGGTGAGGCAGGTCACCCAGGGGGGAAGACATGCCAGGAGTATGCCAGGAGTATGCCAGGAGTATGCCAGGAGTATGCCAGGAGTATGGCAGGAGTAGAGCATCTTGTCTTTGCCAGGTTGAGCTTGAGATTTTCCATCCGGCTCAAGATTTTGTTCAGTCAGGCTGATGTGTGTGAAGACCCGTCAGCCAAACGGTGTATAGGAATGAACTGAGTGTCATCTGCATAGTAGTGATACGACAAGCTGTGAACAGCGTGAACAGGACATGTATTGGCGCAGTCTTTGACACTGAAAATGGCCTGCATACGTTTCCCTCAAACTAAGCTTTTAAACTTTCAACGCTGGCCGTTTGTGTGCCATACGCTCCTGGTTCAAGTTTCACAGCAGTATGAAGTGTCAGATTACCCACTCATGCTGATAAATTGCAGATAAATTCTCCACCAAAAATGCAGATTACTTTCTCGTCAAATAGGCCGTGCAACCACAACGCCTTGATCAAATAACGAAGCAAACATTCCAGTGATTCATGGCAGTAGTGGCACTGGGAGAGAGCTGTGCTTAGCATGACTGGAGCTGAGTTTAAATGGTCCTTTTCAGACCGGTTTCCTGCTTGCGTAACCAGGCCCCAGCGACTGTGGCGGATAAAACGGCTCAGCCCTTCACTGAGGTGCCCGTTTAAAGCCTGAGCAGATTTGTAAATGGCACAACTATGGAATTACATCTTTGTACCTTGCAAATCGCCATTAGGCCTTCATGTCTGTGATGTCCCACTCCACTCCACCCTTTAACAATGGGGTCGGCAATTCCCTCCTCTGAGTGTCTGTTACCCCCCCTTCCCCCAGAATGAACTGCCGTCAGGCCACTACCACGGCAAAAGCCTAGCGGATGCAAGCATTGCTCTGATTACGTGGAACTGATCACCAAATGTCACAAATCACCCTGTGCCCACACTGCTGCTCTTGGGACAAGTCGCACACGCGTTGTTGTACAGAACAATCTGATTGGCCGCACCATAACAACCCTTTTTCATGTGGAGAGAAAGTGCTTCCTCTCTTGCTCTTTGACCCTCTCCTCTATCAAATTCTACAGCCCAGCTGCGGTGTCATCTCGGGTTAGGGTTTGTTGTGGTAGTTGTGTTTGTAGGGTCAAGCAGCTCTAAATGTGAGCGATACAGGCCCCCGTGTGGAGCATGTCTGAACCTTGAGGGAGCTGGAGTCGGTGCAGGCGTAGCGGGTGTGGTAGGAGGTGGGGTTGCTCCACGTGCCTGAGCTCCAGGCTGTGTTTATATTGAAAAACACCAGCGAGACTCTTGGTTTCCAGGCAGCCAGTTTCACTCGTCGATGCTGCAGTTAGGAAAAACGTGACTCACCCCCCCAGCGATTCTTCTAATTCTCTCCAGATTTTAGATTTTGGTAGAGGCGCAGACCGTGTTTACTGTTTGCCGACGTTGAGCTGTCCAGCCACCTCCCCATCACCTCCGTAACGCCGCCCCATCACCTCCGTAACGCCGCCCCATCACCTCCGTAACGCTGCCCCATCACCTCCGTAACACCTTTATCCTCTGTCTGCAGTAATAATTTTACACTTGTCTTAAGTGTAGGCATGTAGTGGACGTCTCTTATCCAGAGAAACTTATGACCCCAGTATACTTGAAACAAAATTGAATTTGGCGGATTGGCAAAGGCTGTCGAACAGCTATCGAATATGGTGTTGGGAGCAAATGTCCGTATACTCACTGCGACTTGAGGTCTGTTCATTTAATGACGCTCCACACCAGATGGATTAGAAACTTATGTTTCAATATCACAATCATTGTCTCAATGCGCTAATGCACCCATGATGCAAATGCAGTCAATGTGCTCCTGGAGGAGAGAGATAACGATTCACACTTATAGATTAAGCCAATCTAGAAACTACATAAACTAATCTAAGTGTACTTTTGTAATTACAACATAGGCATGGCAGGATGGAAACGTAGCGTAGACCCTGATGAAGTAATTACAGATTTAAAATCACAACGCTGATATGGGTCGATTGGTGACTCTAGTCTTAAGAAAGGAAGAAAACAGTGAGAATCAAGTTATCAAATGTAAAAAGGATTTTCTTTAAAGAGGGAAATTCAGTGTCTCTAGTCCCTGCTTCTGTGTTCATGTACAAATGGATATATCCGTGAACTGCTTCAGCAAGTCTATCCTTGTTGACAATTTTCAGGCGGGGGTGCATTGGGGGACGGAGAACGAAGCTGTGCGAAAATTTCAACTAGTTTGGCTGGCCGGCCTGCACACACACTATGGTGATCAAAGCCAAATGCGACGCAAATCAAAAAGCCCAGCCAAAAGTCCTTTGGAATCTGCCATTTGATTTTGTTTTAAGTATACTGGGGCCTTAACCCCTTAGCGCGGCTAAATAACTTTTACATACTGTCCATTTGGGTGGATGATTATTGAAGCAATTTTGGTTAAGCACGGCTGCGACCTGGGAGTCAAGCCTGCAACCTCTTGAGTTACTAGTACAGTTCCCTGAACATTGCGAAAGATCACCCTTTATTTTTTACAAGGGAATTGCGCTTTCCTCTCATATTTGTTATCGCCATTTATACTGTGCTGGCATCGGAGAGTGACTCAGCCATCTGGGCCGACACTGGGGCTCTCTGCAGCTGTAATGCCTGCATTTGTCCAATCGACCTGCTCTCTAGCTAATGACCGCTTTCCACACTGCAGCCTACTCGGCATGCTAAAAGAGAGCTAGCACCCATATCTCACTGACGATGACCGGTAAATTTGTAACTCGTGACCCACAACTGGGGTCAGTTTTCAGTCAATTCAGGAAACTGGTTTAAATCGATTCACTTATTGAAACATCCTTATAGAACATTATGGGCATTATTCAGTTCACGGATTTAATTTCCCGTATTCCGATCACCGTAACCATAAATAAGCCAGTGTTCTGGTTAGAGTAACCAGTATAAGACCATTTTCTTGGAATATGCCTTTTACCCATAAGTACCGGCATCTTTGTTGTGTTTTTCACGTAATCATAGTTTCATAGATAGACTTTCTATCATGCTGTCATGGAATATCCAAAGCGCCTGTATTTTTTGGAGCGACGGCAAGACAATTCTGTCAGTCCATATATGAATATAACGTGATTTCTTGATGGAAGAAAGTACTGCAACAGTAGTATTTTTAAAACGTTCCTCAGAAAATAATAAGCATTGATTAGGACGATTGTTTGCAATACGCCATTTTGATAAAAATTAAACAAATACATGAATAAATAAGCAAATAAGCACTACAAGGTAGTGTAAAATGCTTCCCCCGAGAAGCTTATTTGGAATACTTTTGCCATGTACTGTATATAGCAATATCAGTGGCCGTCATATTTCATGCTGCAAGTAAATGGCTTATTTGGAATCATAACCAGGATAAGTACCATTATCCTCAATACTGTGCATGTCAGGTTAGTCCACGCAGCCTAGGCTTAAACTTTTAGGCAGCATATAGGCTAATAAGATGAGGCGTGAAAGCCAAGGCCTTTACTGCTCAGCAGGCCAGCAGTGTCATGTGGGGCTAGATGCGTATTTGTGTGGCCATGTCCTCTGGTGTGCTTCAGGTGAATGGGGAAGTGTGGAGGGGACCTCTCTATGAACGCCAGCTCACAGCTAAAACTTTCTGTCAATAAAAATGTGCAATACTTGGGGCTATGTAAGCGCACAGGTTTATTCATGGGAAAAAAATATTTGTTTGTCGGCCTAGCACCTTTACAGTTAGGACTTGCGTGTGGCTGACCCTGACTACTGCTGGGAGGGTCCCACAATTGCGCTCACATGAGCAGGAAGAGCCTGCCTTTTATATCAGTGTGAATATTTAATGCACTTCCGTTATTTATAGAAAGGAGGAAAAAAATCGCTCTTGAGCCGCCTATGAATTTTGAATCGTCACCGTAAATATTTCACGGTGGCGCAAAAATAGCCTGGCAGGACATAGCTGGTAACACGTGTGGCATTTTGCAGTTCAGAACGGGGGTGGGGGAGAGCGCGAGAGACAGAGACCGAGGCCGAAGGGTGTAAGGCCTTTCAGTCTAAGCGACATGCCAAAAAAAGTCATGTGGTATGTAAATGACAAACGGACCTGAAAGACACATGAAATGGATGCTTTTTTCAGGACAACTCTGTCCAAATCTCAGGACTTTGTTTTTTTGGATCTGGAGGTTCCACGTGTGTTCTTTCCCCCGTCTCTTCGGCACACACTTTTACACTTTTCCAGGAAGACGGTGCGGCCCTCTTACATGCATGTGGAGGCTCCATTTTAGACTAGGGGAGGCAGGCTTTGCTGAATGTGTTTACTGGGATTGTCACCATGTTCAAAGCCTATGTGGTAATGACCAATGCAGCATATGTCTGGAACGAGAGACCCCTCCCTGCAGCAGAAACATGCCAGACATTCAGGTCTCAGCTCACCCTGCGACTACACTGGCCCCCGTGGCGACGTCTCATGGTGACGTCCCATGACCGTATTGGGCGAATGGCTTTCAGGATTCTATCGCCATGGTAGACGAGAACTTCTACAAAGGTACACTACAGAACAGATTCTACAGACAGATCAGATGCTTCATATACTTAATATCGAAAGTTCTGTCTCCCTGCTGTTGAAACCAAAACTTGATTTAATTTACCCTTTGAAAATTAAGGAGTGTGACCAATGAAGGTACTGTATTGGAGGATGTTCTGTACTGTAATATATAACACAACTTGAACCTCCTGTATTTAAGCAGCAGCAGAGGATGGAAGGAGAGCATGAGCTCATTCTAAAGAATCTGTGGCTACACCCAGCCTGTCTGTCCACTCTGCTGTTGCCTGTGCCTCCTTTAGAATAGCACATTTGAATGGCAGCATCTGAAATAACGGTTTGAAATTTGAAATATCTGATGTCTGAGGATTAGTCTGCCGACTTCGGCTCGGCGCACCACGAGGTTGCCGGAGTATTTTTACACCCAAGGCCTGCCCGATCTTTGTAGCGGAAGCCGCGGTTTCAGATTTCACGTCTCGGAGTCGGAGTGAGGATTCTGATCAGCCTCCAAACGGACCGTGCCTCCCCGCCCCAGTGCCTGTAGACAAGAAGCCGCCCTGCCTGTTGGGTTTTCTGTCTTTGTGGTTGGGAGCGCAGCTGCTTGTGGAAATGAGTGGCAGGGTCGGTTGGTTGACGAGTCCTGGGAATTAACGGGACAATGGGGAGATCAGGTGGGGTCTGCCAGACTGATAAACTGATGAGGCTCTACTGAGCACGCTCCGTTCTCCACTCTTAAAGCCATCAACATGACATATTGCCACGGTTTATTAGGACAAAACCTCCCTTAGAGTTTGAATGCGAGTCTCTTCCCAGGCTTCTTTGTTGTAGAATCATCTCAAGGAGAAGCTGAGATGGTGAATGAGTTTGGAGATGCTTCTCTTTCTGTTATTCTCTGTAATGTGACATAACTACAGCTTTTGGCTGGTTCTTGGGAGACGAGTTTCCAGAAATTTCCCACAAAACTTGCCACAAATTTGCAGATGCTCGGTTCCGAATGATGACCAGCTTTTTGACAGTTTGAGTCCCAAAACAATCATGTCCAGGTTAATCCTATCAGATGGGTTTTAAAATTATGATAATAATAATAATACTCGTCATGCTATTTGAGCCACCAAGATAGCAAATTATATCTATATTTTTAAATGTGACTAAATTAACGGGCTAAATGATAATGAAAGTCCAGTTAGATTTTTGCACAGCATGATTATGTAAACAAGCAAATTGTGTTTTTCTTCCAGGGGGCTGGGGTGGGCTGAGGGGGGAGGGAGTGGGAACAAAGGCCTAATCTTGAATCTGATTTCTGATGAAAGGCTCAGTTAATTAGATGTAATTAAACAGCCATTAAGAAGCACCTGCGCTAATGACAATAAAAGGCAGGTAATGCTGGGGCAAATCTCCATGGGAATGGTCCAGACGACGCTGTGATGGGGAGAGTGATTATAATATTGGGGGGGTGGGGGATCTCCGGCCCCTGGGGCGGTTAGCGTATGGCGGGGCTCCAGTCCCTCAGCCTGTCTGGCAGGGCCTTATCAGTGCTTCACCTTAATTTCACACTATCAGCTGATCTGCGTTCTGGACGGGACGGGGAGGCGGGGGACACCCATGCCCTCTCCCCAGGGCTCAGAAGGGTTTGGGGGCAGACTGTCTCTAGACCTCATTAAGAGCCTTTGTTACCTTACAGAGCCCAGATGCACCGCGTGGCGATTAAATCGACACCGCCACGAGTCTTGAAAATGACTGAAAGGTCTTTAATCTGCCGGCAGCCTTATCCCTCCCTTTCTTCCCGGTCTCTAATTAATTATTGCTGTTGAGGCCATAATGTTAGTTTAATCCAGGCTCATGGGGGGGACGTCTTCTTTTGTGTCTCTGCCCGCGGCTCCTTCCTTTCGCCATCTTTTTGGATCCCTGCAATGCCTGTGTTTGTGTGGATTGAGGCTGATGCGTGCCGTCAAAGGTTTGGCTCTTCCAACTACACAAGCACAGGCTGGGCCCTACAGCTTTGACTTTGCTGGTTCCGGTTCAGCTTCATTTCGATTGGCTCACTCAGCATGGTCGTAGGCTGCACTCTACATCCCAGATGCCGTATGTCACTGTGCAGGCTTTCCAGTTGGCTAAGACTCGGAGTCTGCAGTGAGCAGATGCAATTGGCTGTGTCCTATCAGGAGTAGGGTAGGGATTTGCTAGGATTTCTTTGCCTAGCGCTGCTTTAGCTCCTCCCACAAACAAGGCAGGTGTTCACAGCCTGAGACACACCTATGATTAGCACTACCGCTGCTACACGGCTTGTAGCTGGTGCCAGTGGCAGTGAGGCACAACTAGTGATTCCAAATAGGGAGGGACAATAATTGGTAGATTTAAAGTATACCTAGCTGTAAGCATGGGTCTTGTGTCAAAAAGGGTCGTCCCCAGATGAGAGCATCTGCTAAGTGAGTCTATTATAAGGTGTAAGAAAAAATCTTACTCTCTCGTTCCAGGACCTTCTGGGAAATTACAGCATACATTTGTCCGTCCATTTCTCTCAGAAGAGAATGTTCCAGCTGCACAGTACTTCAGTTCTGTATATTTCAATCTCTGAGGCACTGACAGTGGAATATGAGCTTAATTTTCGCTGGCTTGCGTCACTTACTGAGGGGGGTGGGTGGTCTGTGCACTCCATGATATAAGATCTTCAGAGACGATGTCAACCTTGTCAGCCATTTAAATTGAACCGCTCTTGTCTCGTGTTAAACGTAGACCGTGCTGCATCTGCAAATATGTGTTTTCTCAGCAGCTGGTCCTACAGAGACACTGGCTGGCCTGCTGTCATTCACACTGTTTTACTAATCAGGCTTGACTGAGCTATTAATTGACTACTTGATTTGACGACATCTGTGACTGAAGTCTATAGGGTAATACATTTATTTCAGGTACCCTGGAGAAAAGTGACAATTACTGAGTGAACTGTACTGGTTAAATAAATAAACGTGAAATGAATCAATGTGTTTTGGGCATTGTAATGGTAAAAGTAAGTTTGTTTCAGTTAACACCTAGCCTTTAAAAATACTTGAAGTGATATATTAATTAATTTGACTTCAGTGGTTATTTTCTTAAAGCCTCAAGAACAGCATAACTGAACAACAAATACATTTTTTGGGGGTTTGCTACACTCTTGGGTATGAGTGTTTTAAGTTGCCAATAACCTAATGCCGTGATTCTATGTGGAAAAAAGGCTGTTTCCCTTTCTAATCCTGTTAACACACCACCTGTGTGGCTGGAGTGGACATGGCTCCTGTTGCTCTGAGCAGTAATTTGACTTTTCTGCTGGTGGTGCACTGGACACTACTATTATGAGGAATATTCCGGCCTACACGGTGTGGAGAGCCAGACCGTACAGGTCGGCTGGAGGCGCAGCTTAACCACCTCAAAATTTGGGAGAAGTTGGAAAAAAAAGCCTGTTTCACCAACTCAACTTTAACACCTGCATGAGCGCACCTTGGGAGTTAATTCTGGCCATCCTCTCAAGCAGGACCTTCCCCTCTCTAGTTTCACCTCAGAGACCCCCCCCCCCCCCCATGCCTACAATGTATCTTCCCTGCATTCTTTCAGCCTCATGCCCACCCTAAGGGAAAGGCCTGCCTGGAAGACGTCTGTGTTCAAAAGATACCCTGGTTTCTGCCTTTTTCCAGGGCATGTCATTCGTAATGAGCCGTAATTTACTATTCAGTGATGTCATTCCCACATTCCCATTATGGGTTGAGACCAGAAAGCTGTTGTTTACATATGAGCATGTATGCGTATGTGTCTTTGTATTGTTGAATGATTGAACGATTATCTGTGTGTGTGTGTCTGGATGATGGTGTAAGGTAACATAAGTTGTGTCTCATCATGATGACAGGTGTGTGTGTGTGTGTGTGTGTGTGTGTGTGTGTTGAGAAGGAGAGCATTTCAAGAAGCCTCATGAATCGCTTCCTATGGCATAGGCTGTCTATGGATGCAGATGAAGATTCCAGTGAGGGGCAGCCATAATGACATTACAAGCAGCCATTTATGAACTGTAGCAGGATTTTTCTGGCTCCTGTGTGAGTGCTTTGGCAGTTAATATGTGAGTGCTGCAGTCATATGATGTACAGGAAAAGTGTGGGGGAAGTTCAGCAGTGTGGAAAGGGAGCTTGTTATAGCAGCACCTGCACGTCCTCAGGCCTCGCTTTCACACACTTAGTGCCTTGGTCACTTCGGCTTTCAGAGAACGTATCTGTTTTACGCACACGTGAGCAGCGCACCGGGTGCAGCATGGCGGTTCCCCCTCAATGTGCCCGCTGCTTGCACCTTGCACAAAGAGCGAGCGAATGAAAGGGAGCCATTTCCCTCCGAATGAAGCCGCCCACTGAAATTCCTTTCCAACGGCCCCTCTGCTGACCGCAACGCTCATTCCCCCGCTGCCGACAGGGAAGCCTGCCAGGCAGATGAAACGTGACCCGTTTTGAGAAATAATTTAAAAGGTGGTCCGGGGGCGGCGGGGTTGTGCCGTGCCATGCTAGGTTTGGCGCTAAACTAGGAAGGCCATGGGACAGCTCTGAGAGCCAGTGCAGGAGCTTGGTTGTGGGGTGGAGAGTGGGAGAGTGTGTGAGGGGTTCGGGGTGACTATGATGACCTCACTCCCTTCCTCTCTGTGCATTGCTCATGCGGAACTGACGCTTTTTGGTTGCCTGCGCTGTGGTCATAGCAGGAGTTTTGGTAACCTCAATTCATCATGAGAGAAACTGAAGCCTTGTCCTTAGAATGGACACAAGCCATAGCTTATAGGGTAATGACATTTAAAATGGTATATTGCGAACATTGGCAGTTCAAATATGTATTTGTATTTTAACTCTTTAAATGGCAGTAAAATTTGAAACCAGTCAAAACATTTTTAGTTTTGGCTCTTTTGTAAAATGGTATATGGAGGAACTTTACTGGTGTCTAAACCTTTAGTGTTTCAAATTTCAGGTCTGGTTGACATCATAGATGTTTTATTTGTGTTGCATTTGCAGACAAGGTATTCGTTGACACAGAAGGAAAGTCGGTTTCCCCCCCTGCTGCCATAGACGCAGCTTACAAGAAACTGAAACTGAAAGTCAGTGTTGGATGACCGGAGCGCTCATAATGGTAATGAAGGGAAGGACAGAATTTCAATCTGGTAGCGTGAAACGCACAGCGTGTGGGATCAGTGGGATGGAACCGTAGGCCTGTCTTGCGCCCGACACCTCCCCACACAGGGCCCCATACCGCTCTGCTTGTCGCTCTCCTGCTAGGGGAGCTGTGCTTGAAGGTCTCCAAAGCTGCTGTTGCGGGTCTCTGTTTCCATAGTAATGGAAAATCTGAGGAGACTTCTACTGGGACTCCACTTCCTGTATAGGAAGTTCCTTTGCAGTTGTTCTGCATAATCGAACCAGATGCATAAGCGATACATTTGACAATACACACATTTTGATCATTTTTAAAAGATTTATTCGGTGAAAAACAAGACTCCTCCTTATCATCTGTGTCTTTCTCATTGTTATGTCATTGTTTTGAATGACTTACACTTACAGCTTAAGAATAAACGTGGTGAAGGTGAACATAGACTCATGGTTGAGGCAACCAGACCAGATGATAATGAGTCACAGGCATGTAGTCATGGTAGCTATGTCTGTTTGGAGCACTGTTGACTGGCGTTTCCCATACCAACATGCTATTTTTGCACCATGTTCCATGTTGATTCTTATGCTGGCTCTTTGCAGGGGAATGGCTGCTGGCTTGAATCATCACTGCTGGCTTAAATGGGACGTGCTACTCCGTCCTGTGTGTACTGGGGTTTCACACCACCCATAAGGCTGAATGACTTCATTTTGTAATGACATCAAAGGATTATCTAGAACTGATATTTTAAAGGAGAGCTCCACCACATAAGCATGTTAGATAGGCATCAGGTCCAGTTGCCTGGTGAACAGGTCAGAGCCAGCGGACACAGCCTAACTCTGAGCCGAGGTTGGCAAACCGCTTTCAGAATGCTTTTCCGGTGTTAAGTGGCCATAACGCTTCAGACAAAGTGCTTCTACCGCACTGGACACTGGATGGGAGAAGTTATGAAGTATTTATCCTTTTTACCGGCTCCTTCCCCTCCGCGGCGTGCGTCAGTAAGCTTGTGGGCACAATTTGCCTGTTTCAGGAGCTCCATTTTAGATAAACGGCCCGTCCCTTGTCTCTGGGGGCACGTTTACCTCCGGCCATTAAAGAAACGCCCTGGCTGTGCCTAGCCCTCTTGTTATGTAATAGTTAAGGGGGAAGGGGGAAAGAAGGGGGAGAGGGGGCTCTGTGATGTAACAGGAGTGGGCCCTTTTAAAAGCGTGGTTCCGCCCCCGCTTCTCTGGGGCTGTTCAGAGGGTCGGACAGTCCACAACTATTTCTATCCTCATCACAGATAGCAGAGCGCTGCTGCCTTTGTCCGCCCTGCGTTAGAATGGAACTGGCCTGTGGAATTTCTCCTGGACTTAACCCCTGCGTGCGGGGAGGGAGGGGCTGAAGAGGGGAGCTCCTCCCTTGCCGAGCCGCAGCTGTTTGTGAGAGGAGGAAAAGCGATCAAGGAAGTCTTCGCCTCTGTCTCCCCCCTTTTCTAGCATATCCAGATGTGTTTGTGAGTGCGAGTGCCTGCCGTAACAGGCCGCTCCTCCAGCGGAAACATCATGAGAGCCTGGGCAACATTAGCCTCCTCTCAGTGAGGGGGTGGGGGGGAGCAAGAGAGGGAGAGAAAGTCCGAGGGAGCCAGAGAGCGAGAGAGCGGAGCACGGAGGAGAGCGAGCGGAGCCCGGAGTCATGCTGGCCAACAGGAACGGGATGTCCCGCCACTGCGGGGCGGCACCGAGGATGCGGGACAGGGGCGAGCCGGACCTGGTGGAGCTGGACTGCGTACCTACAGCGGAGGGCTGCCCGTGGGCCCAGGTCCCCGGGGTGGACGGCTGCCTGGCCGAGCCTTACTGCTTGTGGCTCAAGCTGCTGGCCCGAGCCAACTGGGGCGATTTGGAGCTGGGGCTCAGGTGCCAGGACGCGCTGTGCTGGCGCAGACTAGGGGAGGAGAGACTGAGGGTAAGCACAAGACACCAGGCAGCCGCATTTACTTAGTTGGACGTGTTCGTTTTCAACACCCCGAGAGTGTTGTCGTTGATGGTGTTTGAGAGTGTCTGGGGCATGAGGAGGGCGTCATTCGGGACCGAAGCCCTTCCCTTCCTTGGTGTGTGTGGGACGTGCAGCCTGTATTGGATTACACGGGTGAACCGTGACCGGGCAGTATTGTTTTCCCCTGGAATGTTTTTTTAATTTTTTTGTGTGCCTCATGGTGCTTTCGCTTCTGTCGGGTTTGAGCTCACACTGGCAGCTGACGTCTCTTTCACTTTGTCAAACTTCCTAGTTACGTGTTGTGCAGTGTGCAAGACAACCGAATGGAGGAAGTGTCGAGTCCAGCGAGGCTTCATGCTGGATACAGCCCAAGCCCGTTTTTGCTGAATTTTTCTGAAGCTGCCTCGCCAATGCGATTCACTTGTCCTCAATGGAATGATAAGTTGGATCTTAGATTGTAGTTTGAGTGTCAGCCACAAGCAGTGTATACAGGCATTGTGCACGTTTAGGAGGTATCCCGACTGACTGGAGAGAGCTTGCTGAGAAACATGATCATTCAGATTTGAAAAAAGGAGGCATGTTTTCCTATTGTAATGAGTCATTTGTAAAAGGTTATAGTCAGTGAGTGGTTTTGCTTCGAGGAAGATGTGAGTCAAGCAAGCCAGTCTAAAGAAAGCAGCAAGGGTGGGCTAGAAGTGTTGGCAGGTGAACGGACGCACGCACGCACGCACGCACGCACGCACGCACGCACGCACGCACGCACGCACGCACGCACGCACGCACGCACGCGCGCACACACACACACACTGGAATTTTGAGTGTCTAGTGCTGAATTACCAGGAATAAAAATGGCCAGTTGAGGAAAAGTAAAAATGACAGCATTCTACAGAGAATTAAGGTTTTCATTGAGATGTTTTGTTTTTCCACAAGTTCTGCAAGGCACATGAGCTTTTTGGAACTCCACTGGTATGTAAACGCCGGTGTTTTGTTTTTCATAGCTAGCTTGCTAACCATTTAACAAACCACAGTCAGCTAGCTATCTTAATAGTCCCTTCAAATACCAAATGCATAAAAGGAGTATAGACGCTGCTTCTTCTAAGCTCCACCTCTCAGAGGTCGGGTTGGTCTGTCAGTCTCTGTTCAGAGATGCCAGAGCAGAGATTGCTGGAATATGTGGAGTGCCAGTGTGTGCTGTGGGAGAGGTTCAGCCATGGTGCCATGCTATAAATACAATGTAAACAGACAGCTGGCTGCTGTGAGCCCCTACCCTCTTAAAGTAACCTCAACCTTGCAGAGGCATTGCTTTTACTTTCCTTCCTGTCACTCACCGCAGTGCAGGTTTCTTGAATGGAACTTTCGCTCTCTACCCCAACTTTGAAGAGCGGATCAACATTGTTGCAAATCTGTAGCCCCTTTCACACATGGAACCCGTAATATTTCCGGATTTAATTATCCGGGTTAGGTAGAGGTTTTCCCCCATTCACACACAGGTCTCCTATACGGAAAATTAATTATCGAGTCTGTTCACACATGACATGACCATTCCGGGCAGATTAGGCAAGGCGGGATGTCTACCCGAATCAATGCAGGTAACAATCAATGTTAACGTTACATTAGTTAATCTTTAAAATAGCCAGATATTTCACTGAATAGCTATGGCAGAGATGTATTAATCCTGCCAACACAACGCAGTTGAAGAGTGATAGTTGTAAGATAACTTGTGATACCATCTTTAGCCAAAATAGCTCAGTTATATGATCACAAATAGCTCACGTTGACAAAGGAAGCATGGTTTATCAGATAAAAATCGATATGTTTACATGTGCCGTTGTTTTCATTGAAATGCAACAAAAATAGTTCTGTTAGCCAAGTTAAATACCGACTCTGGCAATTTCTGGAACATTTACAGATTTAGATGCATGTGTGAAAGGGGCTTATGACAGATTTTTCCATTTGCGTCCTTGCGCAGATCATTCCCACTTCTGGTCTTTCTCGTCACTTCTTCACCACTCGTTTTTTTTTTTAAAGAAACTCCAGCAGGGAAGGTTCTGAGCCTGTAAATAATGCGTTAGGTATCTCTTTAAATTCATCATGGCTGTTTTGTACTGAGGGGTGGAAGAAGCCTCACACAATGGCAGTATTGAGTGTGTTGGCACAGGAGGGGGTTTGTGCTGTGCAGTTTTCTGCTCTTCCTGCTGTATAATTCAGTACTTCAAATATAGCGATGGAAGGGGCCTCAGAGAGTGCTTGGTGGAGGGGAACTCTCAGACAGCCTAACGGCTGGAGTTGTGCAACGCAATGTCATAAAAGTTTTAAGATACGGCACAGGAGGCGTGAGGCAAGCGATAGTCGTGTGCCATTAAAAAAAATAAATAAAATAAAACCGGGTCAGTCTTAGGTCTTGTTCATTTGACTCGGGCCGGGTCCATTGTGGGTCGTGTTTATTTGACTCAGGCCGGGTCTATCGTGGGTCCTGTTTGTTTGACTCAGGCCGGGTCTATCGTGGGTCCTGTTTGTTTGACTCAGGCCGGGTCCATCGTGGGTCTTGTTTGTTTGACTCAGGCCGGGTCTATCGTGGGTCCTGTTTGTTTGACTCAGGCCGGGTCTATCGTGGGTCGTGTTTATTTGACTCAGGCCGGGTCTATCGTGGGTCCTGTTTGTTTGACTCAGGCCGGGTCTATCGTGGGTCCTGTTTGTTTGACTCAGGCCGGGTCCATCGTGGGTCTTGTTTGTCTTATTCTGGCCGGGTCTATTGTGGGTCCTGTTTGTTTGACTCAGGCCGGGTCTATCGTGGGTCCTGTTTGTTTGACTCAGGCCGGGTCCATCGTGGGTCTTGTTTGTCTTATTCTGGCCGGGTCCATCATAGGTCCTGTTTGTTTTGACTCGGGCCGGGTCCATTGTAGGTTATGTTTGTCTGACTCGCGCTGCCCTCCTGGCTGGACAGGGCTGGGCTGCACTGTGGAATCCTGGGTTGCAGTGATCTCATTGTGCTGCACAGACCCAACCCACTCCCTGGAGGACCCACCCAATTGCCGAGGAACAGGAGAAAACACAGCTCTGTTTAAATGGGTTGGAAGACATATGAGCACACATGCTCATATCCTGTTGAAATCAGGAGTCATCAGAGAGCCAGGGTCACCGGGCTGTTACTGTTTCATTGGCAGGCAATGCGGGTGGACAGGTGTGGTCGTCAGGCAGGCCAGGCACGCCCTGGGCCGGTGAGGGTTGGGGAAGGTGTTGATATAGTGATGTGGACAGCGTTGGCACAGTGGTGGACCCTGGTGTGCCATGACTCTGGTGGGGCCGGCAAATTTCATTGCAAATTACTGGCAGTGTACTTCCTGCAATAAGAAGGTTGGATGCTGTGCTGTGCAGCCTGTGCTGGGAGGCAGTACTGGCCAGGGTACAGAAGGCGTGGAGGGTGAAACTTGCAAAGTATTATCTCTGTGTATGTGTGCCTGGACGGTGGTGTAAGGTGACAGGTTGTGAGAGTGAGAGAGAAAATGTGTACAAATGTGCATTTGTGGTGGTAGAACACAACATTAATTAAGGAGTGAGTCTATGATTCTTTTAATTAAGAGAACAGGCTATTCAGCCCACCTAAGGTCACTTTTCAGTCTACAGTTCATCTAGTACTGTGACAGTTGGGGCGGCAGTGTAGTATAATGGTTAGGGAACTGTGCTTTTAACTTAATGGTTCCAGGTTAGATTCCCAGGTCAGACACTGTCGTTGTACACTTGAACAAGGTACTTATCCTGAATAAATTCAGTATATATCCAGCTGTATAAATAGTTACTATGTAAAAATGCTAAACAAAAAAAAAAAGGTTGTGTGAGTCGCTCTGGATAATGTAGTCACATTTGTTCTTGAATACACCAGCATCATCAGCTTTTACTTGATATATCCAGGTGAGCTATTCCAAGCATCAATAGCGAAGTAAAGAAAAAGTACCTCATAATGTCAATGAAATCAATAACTGACAGAACAGGGGGTGGACATTTTTAAAGGCTTTTTTTTTTTTTCTGTTCGCGCAACTATAACCGCCAAGGATCAAATAACTGCTGCGTATTTGACAACAAAATAAAAGCACAACTCAAGTTTACAATGTGCCAAAATATACTACTCCAGACCAGCGCTTTTATTTTGATCAATCTCTAGATGCCCATTTCAGCTGTACACAAAGGGTTAGGGTCAATTCCATTACAGTTCAGTCAGAAAATTCAGCTCATGAATAGGAAATTTTCCAAAATGATTATAATGATTATAATAATGCTTAATTTCTTCACTTGATTGAAAAAGAATGCAGTTGAGCCCAACTCTGATGTCCAATGCTGTAGACATTTGCGGCTGTGTGAAACTAATGCCCCCTGACGCCGGTGCGACCTGTCTCCCACAGGCCAAGCGGAAGGATGCCAGGGAGCAGAGCGAGGGGACAGGGTCATCTCCGGGGGAGGAGGAGGCCTTCTCCTGGCCCGGGCCCAAGACCCTGCGCCTGCGCCGCACCTCGCAGGGTTTTGGATTCACCCTGCGCCACTTCATCGTCTACCCCCCCGAGTCCGCCGTCCACTCTTCCATCAAGGTGAGAGACCAGCGCCCGTAGAGCAACTGCGTGACGCCGATTTGGTTCTGTAGGAGTGTTTGGTCTGTGCACATAAACTGATGGAAGTAGTACAGCCTTAAGCAGAAAGGCTTCCTCAGGTCTGCTGGACGCTGTAGCCTTTGGAAACCGAGTGGTACGTAGATTCCCGAAACGCTCTCCCCGCTGCGATTTCTCTTCAGTACCGTTGTAACGGTGAAATATTCCAGGTCAGTATTTTCATAAGGGACTTCGCTCCACTGAGCCGCATGCAGTTCGACTTGACAAATGGTCTTTCAGAGACTCATATTCGTCATATATTATTTTTATAATAACCGTGTTCAAGTGTAAAGCACGGGCTTTGCAGGGGTCCTTAGTAATTGCTTCCATATGGGAGTCTTGAGCACTGCTGGGATTTTGGCTCAAATCAATAGTGAGTCATGCTATTTAAATTGAGTACTGCATCAAGTTAACTTACTGCAGAGAGTAGAGAGGGGAGTCGGCTTGCTCCAGCGAGTAGTGGCTGAGTTACGCATTCCACAGCCTCTCTTAAAACCCATCAGGCTTTAGATTTGTCAAAATGGGAAGTGGGGGATTGTGTTCCTGAAGGTAAACATGCCCAATCAAGTCACTGCTCTCTAGAAGCCTTTTTTTGACTTGCCCCCCTGAGAAATTAACACCACAAAAATTTGAAAATGTTCCTGCAGTTCATTTGCATGTACCTGCAGTGCTGTACTTTTCTTTCGGAGTTGTACCGTGTCTTATTTGTATAACGCATGATGTAATGATCTTTTACAATAGAGTACTGAAGTGACTACGTCACGCTGGTTTCGGAAGTAAATTCCCCATTCATTTAGAGCGTACACATTAACTGAAGCTTACTTTTAAACCATTTCTACTGATTTTGTCTTACCGTCAATTTCCCGGATTGTTCAATATAACGCCCGTTCGCAAAGTATGTAGTTTTTCTGGACCAGCTTCGAGTATATTTTACGTTTTAGTATTTTTTTTGTGAACATACCAGCGCGGGCTCTGTTTAAAAACTCCACGTCCCATAATTCCCTCCGAACGAGCAGCCCTGTCTCAAGACGTTGTCATATAACGTTAGCCAGCAGTAGCTCCGTTTTTAAACACTTTTTTCTAACGTTAGCTAGCTAGCTTGAAGGACTAAAAGCTAGAATTGCTTCATGTGGTTAACCGTAGCATAGCTTCTGGCCTTGTCGGGCGGGCTTCTCTACTTAGCAAGCTATCGTTAGCGCGTCTTGAGTGGCAGTACCCTACCCCCATCTGCCACAGAGCAGACAGACGAGATGATGATTACTTATTGGTCGAGAACTTCCCGTGCATTGCAGTACTGGATTTGCAGTCCGTGGACTACAAGTCAAACTACAATCATTAATGCATTACTTAAAAAAAAAAAAATAATTGGAACATGCGATATATGGTCTATATCCTTGTACCACACAGGCTAATCCAAGAACGTTTCGGCTCATTCTATAAATCAGATTTTAAGAAATAGTCGCCGAAGCCCATTCTATCTTCCATAGGGAATTTACTTCCGAAACCAGACTCCGCCCACGACTGACGTACTCACTTGAGTACTCATAGAGGACTGAATTCTGACTATGCTGTAGTTCTGAGCCATAGAACCTGGCTGTTTTTTAAACATATTGCTTGTGTACTCTAAATGGATTTTGGTGACCTGACTTAAAGGAGTTGGTGTTATTTCAGTGTTGGTGTATATTTTTGATTGGCTATATTTTTGATTTTTTTTTGTTTTTAGGTGGAATGAAGGCTATTTTAGATACTTATAAAGGTTTTCTGATTACCAGCTGGTTTTACAAAGGCAGGTTAGGGCATTTGGTGGTTTGTGGCCTAAAGCAAGAAAATACACTTAAAGGGATAGTTCGGAATTTTGGACATAATGTCTCATTTATGACTTACCCATGATGTAGTTGATTGATGGAAACCATTTTCAGCTAATTCCATGCTGTCCCTTCTTTTGGACATACACACGTTGCTAATGCTAGCGCAACACTATGGCAACCGGTAGCATCCACTACCAAATGCACTTAAACACTCCACAGTGCACCCAAAGCAAATAAAATACGACAACAGTCTATCGGGGTTATTTTGAGTGTTTATGCCATTCGGCGGCGGAGCGAACATGGCCATTGCAATTTGTTGCTGCTCTTTGTTGTTGTAGTCGACCAGTGCCAGCACTACATTCGTAAAGTATCGCTCCGCCACCGTACTTCCACAGAGAATAAGGGTCAGCACAAAGTAAAGGATTCAACGATAGTTTGACTTAAAAAATGATGGTATAAACACTCAAAATAACCCCCGATAGACTGTCGTCGTATTTTATTTGCTTTGGGTGCACTGTGGAGTGTTTAAGTGCGTTTGGTAGTGGATGCTACCTATTACCTTAGAGTTGCACTAGCAATAGCAACGTGGGTATGTCCAAAAGAAGGGACAGCATGGAATTAGCTGAAAATGGTTTCCATCAATCAACTACATCATGGGTAAGTCGTAATTGAGACATTATGTCCAAAATTCCGAACTATCCCTTAAATGTAATTCCAAAGCAGCTTGTACACAGTGGGATTAAAATTCCAGAAACTGTACATATGAATAGATTAATTCTATACAATTAATCAATTATAAACATAAATATCAGTGTTTATATTGTGTCTGTCCTACTTCCCTTGAGTGCAGCAGTCTCAGGTTGCATGCGCCATAGGAAATCAATCAAACTGAAAATAAGATTAAACATAATTACTTGGGTAATATACACACATATAACCTCTGGAGGCATAACATCTCTTTACAGGCCGCTTTAGAGTTACTCAAAGTAGGGCTGGGCGATATATCGCAACGATAATTATCGATTGCAATAATGGCCGTTGCCAGCATGTGGGGTATTGCCTTTTTTTCATTTTTTTTTCTTTCTTATACCTGATGCGGTAGTAATCTAAACTTCAAAACCCGTGTGAAATTCTTCCGGGGAAAAAAACGTCATCACGGTCTACTGCGCGTTGATAAGACAGACAATCACAGAAAGGCGTTGCACCTTTCATGCGATTGAAAAAACACATCACATGATCACGTGAAAGCTGTATGACCTTGCTGCTGGTTGGCTGTCTTAACAACACTCAATAGATATCAGCGGTGATGTTTTTTTCTGGAAGCATTTCACGCGGCCTCTGAAGTTTGGATGTTTACTGCCGTATATTGGGTATACTTAAAGAAAAAAAGACGAAAAGAAAGGCGCCCCACACGGTGGCAACGTCCGTTATTGCATTCGATAATTATCGATGTTGTATATCGCCCAGCTCTAACTCAAAGTACATTTTTTGCTTTCGACGGCAAACCCCTGACTACCCCTACAGCCATTGTAAAGCCTGCATGTCGTTAAAGAAACTTCTGTAAATATGTAAAACACGTGGTTCGTTGCACACAAAAACTGTCTGGGTCAATCGAAAACACTGAAACTGAAATGGAAAAAAAAAAAAACATTAGGCCTATACCCTCCGGCAAAGCATTGTGCTGTTGTAAAGATGAGCGAATGTGGATGTTGATAGGCGGTCATCTGTAATGGTCTCTAAGAAAGGTGTTAGAGAGGAGTGTTGGTGACGTGCGCATGCAAAAGTATACCAGCTGTCACCAGCTAGCTCCACTTAATATGTATTCATATCAAAAAATTGAGGCTCATCTCTGTATTACCATCATAAAGAAGTAATTTTTTAAATGGCTAATGTTTTGAAAAGTGTCATATCAAAGCAGATATTAGCCTTACGAACATTTGTAGTCTTCAAGTAGTGTACATGTATAAATGCGTGTTAATATCAAAGCAATAGGGTGATAATCTGTGACAGACGTTGTTCACGTCAGCACAGCTCATCCCAATATGTATATGCCACTGCTGTTCTGCCGCAGAAAAATTACAAAACATTTCAAACCCTTTACAGATGACTGCCATGATGTATAACTCCTTACCTTCCAAACAGCTGTAGAAACCAGCCCTTGTTTGTTAAATCCCCTCACAAATTTTAATCCAGACCAAAGCGAAAAGGAGTGTGTAACTCAAGGGACTGGAGTGCTGTGTGGGACAACAATTGGAGCGGTGGCTTGTTCCGCCTTTCAGACTTTTTCATGGAGCTCCGATGGGTCAACTGTCCACCTTTCTCTTAGGTCAATTTTAGGGCAAATACTGGTGCAATGGTGCAATTTTTGGTCACAGAGATGCTTTTTCTTTTTACTCAGAATTTGAATTTGTTTAGTCTCTCTCTGAAGTGCAGACTAAACATACTGTTTCCTTAATCTACAGATGAATTTCTTGTTTACAAACGGTGGAGAGTGCACACACAGCTCGGCGGCAGGAACAATTGAAGCGAGAACGTGACGAGTGTTTAAGCCTCTACCTCTTCTGTTATTATTTTTTTTACCATCATTATGATTGTTGGTGCAATAAAAGATTTGTATGAAGTCAGATTTGTGCTTTTCTTGAGAGAAAATCTAAGGTATTACCCCAATTACAATTGTGACTATGAATGCAGCTATGTGGCATTTTTTAAAGATTAAATGGCTAGGTCTAATCTAAATAAAAGGAGGAGTCTACCGGTAGTCTGTGCTAAAGCACTCTGGACATTGCTGCTGAAGTTACATTGACTCTGCATGATACTCATGATCTTTTGCCCCCTGTCTGTGTGCATGCATATTCAGTGAGATGTCACAAAGCTCATCGATGGGGGTGGGTTGAAAGCCCCACCCACACAGCGCACCGGCATTACGAGTACACCTTTAGAGGGGGGAGGGTTTGGGCCTGCTGAGGCCAAATAATGCATTTGCACAAGTGCTTTGAGCCAAAGAACATTGCTGCTGATACATTTTCTGAATTGTTCCAGATTTATTGTACAATTTGGTCTCCATCTTAAGTGAATGGTTGATGATTATAAACTACTGAATGGCTGTGTCCCAGTGAAGTGCAGCAGCAGCACATGACTGTAAAGTAGTGGCTTCCATAGAAATGGCTGTTCTAAGCACACAGAGGTTGAGACTGGCTGGAGGGGAGGAAGACCAGCGAGCGCATGTCATGCGTGGCTGAATGTGATCAGATTAGGACATACAAGGGATATTTTGAAATTAATGTTTTTAAAAAAAAAATATATATATTTTTGAATTGCTACTATTAAAATAAATAACTAAATAAAAGGTTAAAGGTTTGTTAATGTTACGTTTGTATAGATACTGGTCAGCCATATTTACATCCATATATTTACAAAAGCAGTGCTGATCAAGGGTGCAGTGGCCACTCTGAGAATTGAACCTGGTTGATTTCACCCAGTCATTCATTCTTGTCTCTTCTCTCCTTCCAGGATGAAGACAATGGAAACCGAGGTAAGAGCCCACAGTACTTCTATCCCGTTTTTTTTGTGTGTGCACGTGTGTGTGCGCGCGCGTGTGGGACAAAGATCAGTGATAGGGTTGTTCTAGCTCTTCTCATTACTGACTACCCCCCTGAGCACTCTCCACTCAGCCCTGCAACTTGCAGCCCAGAGACCCACACCGGGACTGTCCCCTCCCTACATCACAGCCTTTCTGAAAAGAAGTGGGAGCGGCTCGGTGTTGACCCTGCCGCGGTAGCGTGCCACATTATTCTCTGGCAGTAGATTTAGTGCGTCGCGCCTGCTTGTCCATGTCGCAGCCCCGTGTGAAGCGTGTGACGCGCGCGGCAGGCGGAGGGAACATCTAAAGGGCACTAACGGGCCCCCTGCTCGCTGCTTACCACATCTTTCACGGAAAGTTCTCATTACTGACAGCTTGTAAATCAGCGCCCTGACACTCTTTTTTAAGGCCGGAGGCTCTTTGCCGGACGAGTGTAACCCAAGCACCTGCTGGTTCAGGAATGGCGGGCCTCTGGAATGCCTGCAGTCCCTCTGCCAGTGATTGCCATTCATCCTCTCGCTGAGGCCCGTTGCCGCGGAGCTGACTTGACCACATTGGTCTTTGGCCATGTCTTAAACAGAAACACCCGACGTGCACGGCCTTGCAGTGACATCTGCTCGTCGGTATTCCTTTCACATCTCTCGCTCGTCCAGGGCGGCGGCGCTAATGCCTCTGCTGGCTTTTATTAAGAGCGCCCGGAAACGGCCGTGCCAGAGCGCTCGCATTCCTCCCCCGCTCCCCTCCTGCCCCTGACTGGACGTGCGTTTGCCTAGCATTCTCGTAGTCTGCCTTAGCATCGGCACACCGTCCTCTATACATCTGCAGTGTGTTCAGTACTGTGTTCCCATTGGCTGTATACGGCTTTAGTGCCGCTCGTTGAATGTATAACTTATTTAGATGTGCTTCTGGCTCAAATTGTCCTACTGGTTAGTGGATTAATTGATTAAAATGATAATATTTGATCATTAAGTTTCATCCACGTGCAAATTAAGTTTTGAACTGTGAATTTCAGTGTTTTGAATTCAGAATTAGCTTTGGTAGCTCATTGAGGTTGATGCCACGTGTTCCTCTTGACGTGCACTGCAGGAGATTCCCATTTCACTTTTTTATTTATTTATTTATTTAATTCTCCCAAATTCTCAGGATCTCAAGGGCTAAGTGCGATTGCATAAAGGCCTTTACTATGGCATGCAATTCAGTTTTCTTGGGGCAAGATGTCCCCATCATGCAAGCTCATGACTATACCTGATGACTATACCTGAATCATCTCAAGCATTAGTGGAATGTTTAGGAATTGTGTATACAATAGCATTTTTGGCTGTTCTCATATTCCTTTTCTTTATCCAGTAGCATTCAAAGTCATGTGCCAATAATATATTAATATAGGAAGTAATGATTATTTTCATAACTGATTATTCTATAGAATATTAACTTCAATAATACGTTTTAAAAATGCACAGAAATATTGACAAAATGTTTTCAGCAAATATCCACAGTGGGACGTCTTTTAGATTTACTTCCAGTGTTACCTCAACTTCCTGTTTCAGAGTACGAGCATAAATAGGAACATTACTCCTGTGAGCACTGGTGCAGTTGGGAGCAGAGTAAAACTTGCTGTGCACATGTCTACTGCCCACTAAGAGCTATGACTGCTCTGCCTCTGCTGATAGACCAACAGCTGTGTCTAATCACAGAATCCCATGTTGGTTGTGATGGTAGACATTAATGAGACTGGCGGGCTGGGTCAGGCTTTCACTGTGAAATGAGTTGTGGAGAGGGTTTATGAGATATGGGGTTCAGCGTAGGCTCGTCAGTGTCCGCTCCGGCAAGATGGCACATTCCTGAACATCACCCAAATACACCCCCCCCCAGCCCCTGCCAAAGCGGCTATGGCAAGAGAGAAGAGCAATGTTTATGTGATACTGTTGGTACGGCTCATGCATTACCATGCCAATGGGGTCAGTGGCTGACGGTCTTGTTCCCGTTCCAAAGAGCTCCTCATACAGCTGTCGGGACCTCAAGGGCTAAGTGCGGTTGCATAAAGGCTTCAGAGCATCTGTCAAAAAGGCAATCTGCAGCTGCAAGTGTATTTTGTATAATGGCTTTCTGCTTTCTGCTTGTGGTTACCCCCCGTACTTCAACACAGGCAGTTCTCCTCTGCTGCCACCACGCTGATGGCACTCCCTGTAAGGTTTACCTTTTACGTTTTCCCCCAGCAACGTCCAATCAGCACGTCCCTCTGCAGTGGGGTGCGCAGTGTGGAATTCTGGGAAGGCAGTGGGACACCAACATGCGATGGTCCCGTCGCTGTTTAGACTGAGGTCACCGCATGTTGACAGTCGGCGTGTTGCCGCTGAAATTCTGGGGGTAGAAGGTGCGGGACACGCGGCATCTTCAGCGACCTGGACGCCACAAGCAAAGCAAATGGCTAGCGAGAGACATGCTTTTCCTCAAGTGTCCCTGGTTACATTGTCATGTGCGCATCTGTAAAGAAGCCCAGCTGAAATGCACCCAAGCTCCGTAGCTGCTCTCTTTCCCCCCCGTCCCCCTCTCAGTTTGGATGCGTTTTTCTGCGGCGGATTGTTGAAGGGAAGAGAAAGTTAGCGCGCCACACTGCGCCTGTGGAGCGCTGGTACTTGGAAAGAAAGAAAAGAAAGGAAAACGCACATCTGTTCAAATATTTGTTTTTGTTCTGAGTGGGATTCCTTGCTGGAGATTTGCAGGTTGAAGAATGGTTCCATTAACATTGCAGAGGGAGTAATAGCACAGGCCATACAAATTCCCCAAACGTCTCGAGGGGCCAGTAAAAGCCCACCTCCCGCACAAGCTGTGTCACATTTGTTCTTCCTCAGACACAGTGTCTTTCTGGGCAAAGAGTGGACTGTGCTCTTATCCATACTGTTGTAGACACAATGTCTACCTGGACGAAGTGGACTACACTTGCACTGAAATGTCCTAGACACACTGTCTTTCTGGACAAAGAGTTGACTACGCTTCTAGTAAACGCAGTGATTTTGACTAGCTTCCTCATATTTTTGCGATGCAGCTCACCGGGCGCGGCAGGCAGTTCCCCCTTTGGCTCTTGGTCGTATTTCACTCGAACTGGGACGCGGATCAGGACTCTCGCTCTGGATGTGCCCCATCTAACCCTGACCTCCGGGCCCCAAGTTGGCCTTTCGGAGGTGTGGGTTTCAGACCAGCGGCTCCCCCGCGGATTCCCCCAGCGCTGTCAGGGACCGTTTTCTGCAAGCCGCGGGTATTTTACAGCGCAGCCCTCGTGTGGCCGTCCCCCCGCCCCTCTCGTAACTTGCCTTTCCTCCGGGGCGTCTCTTAAGAAATCCGCCGAGGGGCTGCTTTACGCGCCTAATTTTGGAGACCGAAGGCCTGTTTCAGCAGTGGCCGTAAATACGCTCACAAAGGAATGTCACGTGAAGGTGGGAAAGCATGGATCAGCGCAATGTCACCCTGTTAGGCTTGTGGAGCACAATCTCACTCAACACCAATTCTCCGCTGGGAGAACGGAAGCATGTCAGAGATTTGCAGTCCCAATGATGGAAATGGCTCCCAACGCAGAACATTGACTCACTCCACGTTTTACTGGAGGGAGGTTAGTGTACTGAGTAGAAGCGCTTTTAACAGGCAGCTGCTGATCTAGACTCACCCGCACTGATTGAAACATGCTCAAACACGGATTGTTTCCAGCTCTGCTCCGGGCGTGCCTCTGCCACTGCTGTCCAAAATATCCGCGCCCAGCTCGGCCCTGCTCGCCTTGCTGTGCATGGCTGTCAGGCTCATATTGCACCGCTTTCAAAATTGCTTTGATCGCAGTGGGACTGGTGCAGAAGGCATTGATCACTTTCTTATAGCACAACCACACAGAACGTGGTTCAGCTTTTTAAACTGTGTAAAACGTGCCTAGTCAGCTAGGCAGCAGATGCCTTGCAGCGATGACTTGGATCGGCTTGAGAACCATGAATTCTCTGCCAGTACAAGCAAATGGTGCTCAAAACCGAGCTCATAAATTATTCACCGAAAATGCAGTTTATCTACACAGTGATACAAACCAAGTATTATAGCCGCGTTTAGGCCTAATGCCTATAATATTTCTGGACAGATTGAAAGGTTAAGGTAGAACTAGGAGGAATACTTCTTAGTTATTGTGCTGTTAACCAAACATGATAGGTAGACTATAAATAGTATATAGTCTGTGTTTCAAGATTACACAGTGGGAAAGTATAACAATAGACAGCTAATGTCGTGTCTTCCTTTCTTGTCTTCACACCAAATTCAGTCGTCACCGAGCTCTGCTGCTCTGAGAGAACTTTAATTGGGCCCACATCATGGGGGGGCGGGGGGGGGCTTAGTGTCACACAAATGCGCACACTCATGGAATCGCGGCAGGCACGGCGTTATCACATCTCCAGTCTGTGCTGCCGTGGCTCATTTATCCCACAGAAACAGCCTGTGCTCCTCACACTCCGAGACCGGTGGTATCCAGGCAACAGCGGCCACTCGGAACACTCGAGCGCGTGCACGGTCGGCTATGGCCGCGACGGTCCCCATTTGAAGAATGAATATCGGAATTCCACTCGACCGCACCCACCGCCTAGCCTTCAGGCCGGCTGCTGGAGGATTAAACGTGCTCACGTGATGCACAGATAAGCAACATAATGCACGCATCACATTCTCTCTCCCAATTCCTCCAGAACCTGTGATGTGTTTTTGGGCTGGCTGTGTGCCAATATGTTTTTAACCATTGGGTCATTAAGCCCCGATACGCTCTGTGCTCACTGTGGAGGCGTTGCCTTTGTGGACTTTTGTCTTTGTTCAAAACATGAAGAGCAGAGGCAAAGAGGGGACTCGCTCTCTGTGTCTGGGAGAGATGGAGGGAGGGAGAGCTGGAGGGAGGGAGAGCTGGAGGGAGGGAGAGCTGGAGGGAGAGATGGAGGGAGGGAGAGATGGAGGGAGGGAGGGAGAGCTGGAGAGGAGTCCCGCCTGTTGCATAACAGCTGGATAATGACACGGACTGGCCGCTGCCCAGCCTCACAGAAGAACATTACCGAACGCAAAACAACAGCGAAAATGTCCCGGCCCACACAAAAACTGCCCGTCTGCTCCGCGGCCCGAGCCAGCCAAGAATGCGCATGTCTCTGCGGAGAGGAGCGGCGGGCTCAACCGCCTCGCCTAGCGGGAAAATGTGCCCTGGAAGACCCCCAGCTCCAGCTTTTCCAACAAAAGGGCTTCTGTGTTCTCACGCAGGTAGATGTACTGAATTAATGACCGAATGAACTTTTCCTATTTCCTGTTTTCATAGAATCTTTGTGACTGTGCTGTAAAAAGTACCATGCAAATAAAATAGTTTTGAGTCTGATTCACTCAGAGCAGTTAATGACTCGCGTATAGTCTGCCTTGGGAGGGGGTGGTTGAATTTACGCTGCCGTGTTCCATAACTGGAGGCCCCCTGCGCTTAAATCCAAATGTACAGTGCCCTCCACAATTATTGGCACCCTGGTAAAGATGAGTAAAAAGAGGGTTATATAAAAATTCACCATTTAGTCAATTAGCTTAATCTCACACTAAAAATATGAGAAAAATCCAACCTTTAATTGAAGTAAATTTATTCTGAGAAAAAAATTTCACTCCTCAAGAAATAATTATTTTTAACAAAACTATGTGTGCCACAATTATTGGCACCCCTGCATTTAACACTTTGTACAACCTTCCTTTGCCAATAAAACTGCACTGAGTCTTCTCCCGTAACATCTAATAAGGTTGGAGAATACAGAGCAAGGAATCTGAGACCATTCCTCTTTACAGAATCTCTCCAGATCATCCAGAGTCCTAGGTCCTCTCTTATGCACTCTCCTCTTCAGCTCAGCCCACATGTTTTCAATGGGGTTTAGGTCAGGGGACTGAGATGGCCATGGCAGAAGCTTGATTTTGTGTTCAGTTAACAATTTTTGTGTTGATTTGGCCGTATGTTTTGGATCATTGTCCTGCTGGAAGATCCAACGACAACCCAGTTTTAGTTGCCTGGCAGAGGCAGCCAGATTCAGATAAAAAATTTCCTGGAGAAAGAGTTCATGACGCCATGTACCCTAACAAGCTTCCCAGGGCCTTTGGAGTAAAAACAGCCCCACAACATCACGGAACCTCCACCATACTTAACAGTGGGGATCAGGTTATATTCGGTATAGCCATCCTTCTTTTTACGCCAAACCCCCCTTGAGTGTTGGTTGCCGAAAAGCTCAATTTTCGTTTCATCTGACCATGGAACACGGTTCCAGTCAAAGTTCCAGTAGCGTTCAACAAACTTCAGGCGCTTACGTTTGTGGTGAAATGACAGGAAAGGCTTTTTTCTGGCATGCCTTCCAAATAATTTGTTGGCATGGAGGTGACGTCTAATGGTAGTTTTGGATACTAGATGACGTCAAGATGATACTTTCCTCTGTAATTCTCCAACAATGATCCTTGGGATTTTTTTGCCTCTCTTACCATCCTCCTCACTGTGCGTGGGGGCAAAATAAACTTGGGTCCTCTTCCAGGCAAGTTTGTAATAGTTCCAGTTGCTTTGAACTTTTGAAGTATTGCCCTAATGGTAGATATGGGCATTTTCATATGAGTAGCTATTTTTTTTTAGCCATTCCCTGTCTGCGTTCGGATCCTAAATTTATCCTTTCTTCCTGTCGTTCCCTTAACTTGCTTCAAGGGGGGAATCCCCAAAATGCCAGGATTACATATGGCAGCCACACCAAGTGTTATTCGGATCCAATTTAAGAAAGGGGAGGGAGTAATTATATTCCCTCGCTCCCTCGTTTATCCTCCCTTCCACCAAGGATATAAAATGCAAGCTTCCAGCAAGAAGGGAATCCCACAATTCAATGCTCCACATGGAAAAAGTGGGCGGTCACCACAGAAAAATGTGGTGGTCACATTTCAACTCTATGGGGTTGCACTTGATGCACATGATGTTGCAAGGGTGGTTCGGTTCTGTTTTTGTTTGTTTCTCGTCAATCCTCCCTTGCAGAGCACCTTTTAAGTTTGCTTGCTGCACGTAGCAAATTGCATCACAAGATAGCTCCCTCGAGGGAAGACCGCAAGGGAAGGGAGTGTGTTAAATTGGATTGGAATGCAGCCCCTTATGAAGCTCAACACACTTTTCCCTCATTTGATTTGTGTGTTTTCTTATCTTTCCCATGTTGATGTATGAATAAGGGAATATGGCCTCTGTGTCACCTCATATTTATACCCCAGTGAAACAGGAGGTCATGGATTACTGCTTTAAAGTTCCTAAACACTGATCAACTTTAAAAAGTAAAATATAAATGGAAAAAGTGGTTCAGTTACATTTTGTTCATAAGAATTTCTAGGGGTGCCAATAATTGTGGCACACATGGTTTTGTTAAAAATAATTATTTCTTGATGAGGGATTTTCTTTTCTCAGAATAAATTTGCTTCAATTAAAGGTTGGATTTTTCTCATTTTTCCAGTGTGAGATTAAGCTAATTCACCAAAAGGTGAATTTTTTATAACCCTTTTTACTCATCTTTACCAGGTGTGCCAATAATTGTGGAGAGCACTGTATATATTTCCTGTATCAACTGACCAAGCATGTTTAAAAAAAATCACTAAATCAGTGGCATCACATTTGATCTTTATAAGTGGATTTCCCTTGTCATGTATGCATAGTAATTCACTTCAGTGGAGTTTGGTTTTGGTTTGCATAATGTCACAGTACATTGCATTGTGCAGCTCAGTCATCTGCTAACTTGTAAGGCTTAAGCCTGCATTGTTTTTCTGTGTGTGTTGACCCCCTGGGGAGGGATACACAGGTTTGTTGTCATGACAACACTTCCCTCAGGCTGGGCGGTACAACCAGGGCGACCCGAGCCCGAGTTTCTGCGGTCTCCATCCCGCGGGGTTGATAACGGCCTGCATTTTTGAGCTCTGAAGAGCCACTGTTTCACGCCGAGCGGCGACGACAGTGCGCCGTTTGTTGCAGGAAAATGTCTGCTGTGTTCTGTCCGCACCATCGGAAGCGCATTTCTGGTAACCCGGTTAGAGGTCCGCTCCAGGCGTCTGGCGTACCCGCTGAGAGGAGTCACACTGATGCGCGTCCGCAGACTGAACCGGCCCCTGCTCACTGCGCAACAGGCAGTCGCTTGCGCAGTCCCTGGTGGACACGCATGGGAACCGCAACCAAGAGGGCTACGGTACAAGTGAGCCGTGTGTATACAGCTTTATACTGAGGACTTAAATTGCAAGAAAAAAGGTGATTGCACAGGGTCTTAAATGCTACTGTTCAGATCCTCTTTACTGAACCTGTCCATACCACTAGGTTTTAGTATACTTTGTTAAGTTGTTTTTTTTTGCAGTCTACATTGTACCTGACCTGGACCTTCCTTCAATTAGCTTCAGTCATGTAGTTATTCTTTGCTATATTTATACATGTATGTGCCCTTGTACGTAATCTAGTCTACATTTACAGTACCAGTCAAAAGCTTGGACACACCTACTCATAGAAGGGTTTTTCTTTATTTTTACAATTTATTTTACAGTTTAGAATAATAGTAAAGACATAAAAACTATGAAATAACATAAATGTAATTATGCAGTGACCAAAAAAGTGTTAAATTAAAATGTATCTCATATTTTAGATTCTTCAAAGTAGCCACCCTTTGCCTTGATACCAGCTTTGCACTCTTGGCATTCTCAACCAACTTCTTGAGGTAACCACCTGGAATGCTTTTCCAATAGTCTTGAAGGAATTCCCACATATGCTGAGCACTTGGCTGCTTTTCCTTCACTCTCCGGTCCAACTCATCCCAAACCATCTATATTGGGTTTAGGATGGGTGTTAGATTGATGGGTTGGGTTAGATTAGGTAGATATGATAGATGGATAGATAGATATGATAGGCAGCACTCCATCATCATCTTTGTCCAATAGCATCTTCTTTGTCCATCTTTGTCCATCTTTGTCCAATAGCACTTACACAGCCTGGAGGTGTGTTTTGGGTCATTGTCCTGTTGAAAATCAAATGAGGGCCCAACTAAAGTGCAAGCCAGATGGGATGGCGTGTCACTGCAGAATGCTGTGGTAGGCATGCTAGTTAAGTGTGCCTTCAATTCTAGATAACTCGTCCAACAGTGTCAACAGCAAAGCAACCCCACACCATCACACCTCCCCCAACCCCCATGCTTCACAGTGGGAACGGTGAAGTTCTAAATGAAAACTCCTGGTTGGGGGTGCATTTCAAAAACATTTATTTTCTTTTTTATTAAAAAAAATTTTTGGAAAGAAATTCATACATAGGCATCAATTTCACTATTGATATTTGTCTAATAAAAACAATTCAAGCATTTAAGCATAAGCCTTGAGATCAAAATGTCTCTTAAGATAATGAGAAAGATTCAATCAACTGTGTCCAAACCTTTGACTGGTACTGTATATAAAATGAGTGCCTCTCATTGTACCTTTGAGCAGGGGATTAACTTGAAGCACATCAGTAAATATGAAGCTGTTATAAATAGATAGCACGTAACAGACCTTTGTAAGCTGCTCTGGATGAGGGAGTCTCTGCTAAGAAAACAATGTAATGTAGCTTATAGCTGGTAATCCCGCCAAACCTTAGTGGCATGCCAGAGGTGACTGATAGACCCCTCCTCCATTCGTCAGGCACCGCAGGAGATTTCCCCAACCATCTCCTTCCAGTCTGTTGTCCTGAGGAACGGCGGTGTTTGTGTGGGAGAGAGAGCAGACTCTTTCCACTCGGACATTACCTATAGATGTGAGGAAGTAATTGAATGCTTCCTAATTTAACAAAATAAAGTGTGTGTATGTATACACGTATATATGTACACACACACACTCTCTTTCACTCTCTCTCTCACTCACACACACTGTGTAGTAGCTATAGTTTTATCTTAGGACTGTGTTTTGATATTGGATCATTTTGACATGCGCATCCCTCTTGTCTAGAGAACGCACAAGGAGTAAATGTGAATGTGTCTCCCATTGCTGCTGAATAACAAACGGCCTGGATGGATCAGCAGTGTAGAACATGTTCAAGCAGTGTGCTTTGTCGCCCTCTGTTGACAGTTTTGAGAAGGTTCAGCAGTAATGTAATAAATGCTCAGCTGGTACAGGTACATGCCGGAGTACGCAAGATCTGTTCAGACTGTGGTGCTATTAAACACACGTAGACACCGCAACTGACCAGGTGTCTGCTGTAGTGAGCAAAAAAAATAAATGCACGCACGTGTGTGTACACTACTCTGTGTAGCGTATAGTTAACAAAGCTTTCACACGTCCTGCTGCATGCCCTTATGAGGCGTCTGAAGGGAAGCCATGAACCTCTCAGCTGGAATATCATATTGCGAGCGATTATATCTCTTCCCACCAGAGGGAGCCGAGTACACTGGAGTTGTGCACATGTTTACGTATGTGAGGTGTTGCAGCCTTGCATAAGCCTGTGTGTATGTGTGTTATGGGCAGAGATGCACACAGGAAACCCCTTTGTAATACAGTGTAGTGCGTTTATCTGGTCCTGTGACTGGTCTTCAGTCTAATGGGCAGCGTTGAATGGGTTAATACCATAGTGCCGGGCACCAGAGACCAGGCAGAAAGGAAACCACAGCGCTGAATTCGGCACGGAAACGAGCCTCATCACCACCAGTTCCCAAATCCCACACCACGCAGCCGCTTTATTCATGTTACACATTTCACTGATTTATTCATGAGCCTTATTCTGCAGCCCCGCCCCCTGAATCTGCACATTGGGAGCGTGGGACGCCTGTACATCTCACCTCCTTCCTCCGCCGTCATCTGCCCCCCTATAGATATCACGCAGATTTGGTGGTGGTGAGGTTTTGGTTCCACATGGTCTCAGATATGTGAATCTCCTCAGTGCTGTGAAGCCACACAGCCGCTGGGAGAGGTGGCCAGAAGGCACGCGCAGGTTTCCTCACCGTCAGGCCACAGCAGGGGTCCTGGAGAAAACGAGGTGTGGGAGGGGGGGGGAGACAACTCACACTTTTCTGGGCTGTTTCGTTCCCTCTTTAATTATTATTTTTCCATTTTCTCTTACCCATGCACCGGAACGCAAAGCAGCCCGCGGGTGTGCCTTTAATCTCCACCCCCACCCGCTCCTCCCTCCTCTTCCCCAAGGCATTTCACTGCAATTGAAGTTAATGCAGGGTGTTCTGGGCGGGGAACCCCTGTCTCTAAACACGAGACGCCCCGGACAGCAGTATTTAGCTACAGCTTACGGACGGGGAGTCGCAGATTGAGAGAGAGCAGGTCAGAGGCCCTAGCACTAGCACTAGCCCTGGTGTGTGTATATAGGACTGCGAGGCTCCCATGGGCATCTTCATTTTCCCAAAAAAAAAGCGATAGAGCAAAGACCTTTTGAAACTACCAGCCATTTCTATGTGACTATTGATTGAAAATTAGCCACAGGAGGAATAACTGGAACCTGCCTTTTGGCAAGCAGAATTGTGTGATGCAAAACATCCTCGCACGCGGTTAGGGCCGTCAGGGGTCTTCAGGCTTGCAGACTGAGAGGAGCGTCAGCATAGGAGAAGGCCATCGCTGGTGCATAGGAGCACGGCGTCGGAGGGACGTGCCCAAGACCCGGGGCCAGACAGCCGCGGCAGTAAAAGGGCAGCGCGCTCGTAACCTCGCGGTGACTGAAGCGAGGACGAGGTGTTGATGCTTTGGCGTACCTGGGAAAGCTGGATATGGCAACTACTGCACCACAGAAGGAAAATCATGCTGCCATGTCAGAATGACAAGGGAAAGAGGCGCAGCTCACTACAAAACTGACGGACAAACACCGCTCAGCTATGTTACACTGTTTATATATATATATATATATATGTATATATACACTACTCACAAAAAGTTAGGGATATTCGGCTTTCGGGTGAAATTTCAGGATGAACCTAAAATGCACTATAACCTTTACAGGTGAAATTAATTTGACCTTCTCTAAACTTTTGAATGCACATCTCCAACTATTCAATGTTTCAGTACTTTTTGCACAACTTGCTGTTCTCTAACAAGGAGCTGAATGGCAAAATTCACAACAGGTGTTTGATCCATGAATCGACCAATACATTTCCTGGTTCAATTAGAATTGGTATTTAAACAGTCCTCTTCATCATGCTGTTCACATTTTGACATCATGAGACCAAGACGACACCTAACAATTGATCAACAGTACCTCGCCATTGCGAGGCTTCAAACAGGATGTTCTCAGAGGGAAGTGGCCACTGAGCTTAGAGTGTCACAGAGTGTCATCAGCAGGTTGCAACAGAGATACAGAGAGACTGGAAGAGTCACAGAAAGGCATAGAAGTGGACGTCCTTTGGCCACATCCCACACTGATTGTGAACAGTGCCCTGCGGAACCGGATGATGAATGCCACTCAACTCCAGGCACATTTAAGGGAGGTGAGAGGCACCCAAGTGTCACGTCAGACCATTCGAAACCGTTTACATCAGCGTGGTCTGCGTGCTAGACGACCTGCAAGGGTACCTGACCACACCACCAGGCACAGGCGTCATCGTCTTGCATGGGCCAGGGAGCATTTACGCTGGACGAGGGACCAGTGGGCCTCAGTGCTGTTCTCTGATGAAAGTCGATTCACGTTGAGCAGAAATGATGGCCGCCAACGATGTTGGAGACGTCAAGGAGAGCGCTATGCATCAGCCACTGTTGTCACCAGACGACCCTTTGGTGGTGGCGGTGTTACAGTGTGGGCAGGTGTGTCTAGTCAATACAGAACTGCCCTACACTTTGTGAATGGTACAGTGACAAGCCCATACTACCTGAATAACATCATTAATCCAGTCATTGTGCCCCTGCATGAACAACACAGGCCTAATTTCATCTTCATGGACGACAATGCTCCAGCTCATCGAGGTCGCATCATTAGGGAAAGGCTGCTGGAGACTGGGGTACCTCAAATGGAGTGGCCTGCACTTTCTCCAGACCTGAATCCCATAGAAAACCTATGGGATCAGCTGACTCACCGTGTAGAGGCTCGTAACTCTGTACCCCAGAACCTCAATGACCTGAGGGCCGCCCTTCAAGAAGAGTGGGATGCCATGCCTCAGCAGACAATAAGTCGACTTGTGAACAGCATGAGACGTCGTTGTCAAGCTGTAATTGATGCTCAAGGGCACATGACAAGTTATTGAGACATTGACATTTTTGTTGTGGTATACCCACCACTGTTGTTGGCTTTTGTTTCAATAAATAGTTTGAGATGAGGAAATCACCATTGCATGCTTCTACTTAAATGCCCTACTTTCATGATACATATAATATCACTGTAGCGTGAACTTACATTTTCCATAAATTTCACCCGAAAGCCAAATATCCCTAACTTTTTGTGAGTAGTGTATATTATATAATCTCGCTCCTATCCAAAGCTCTCGTCGACTTTTTGAATTCAGATATGCTGTAATAAAGCCCCGTACCCTTATTAGGTTCTTTCACAGAGTCCTCCCAATAGAGGTGCTCTACATTTAACAAGTGCCGAAAGTCCCCTAAGCAGGTGCGTCTGCGCTGAAGTGTGTAGGCCTACGCGGCTCCTGGCTCGCGAGTACTATCTGTTTGACTGTGAGCCAAGCCGGTGCTGCAGTGTGCTGTGTATGTTTCTGGACTGAACGTTACCCGCGTTGTCCTCTGTTGACTACTATTAATATCTCCCATTTTACAAATCGAATACATTCCCTGAAATTAGCATTTTATGCTATTTATGTTATTTATTTATTGGTAATTTAACCAAGGGTCAACTGAGACCAAGGAGAATTAGCCCTTGAATGCAGTCGCTGTTGCTCGTTTACCGTCACATCGCACTATTTTATTTATTGTTCTCGTAATTCACTTTAAATGTACCCTGAAATGCGTGCATTTTACACAGTTCACAGTGAAAATCGACTGACAAACGCTGCATTGCTTCTGTTTATTGGTGCGTGTTTAGACATGTTTGACCTCAGCCCTCACTTTCTCTCCCCCACTCAGTGTTACGCATAACCACACAGTGTCTAGCTCAAAGGAAATCAATTACCATTCCACCGTATGCATTCCCCTAAGACTGCGCAATGCTATGGCGGTATCGATGTGGGGTTTTGTGGTGTGTTCGCGGCATTCAATGAACCCGGATCGTTTCCTGTTGTAGAGATGATGAGTTTGGTGGTCAGTGTGCCTGAAAGCATGTTGAGCGTTTGTCTGACTTTATTATTATTATTATTATTATTATTTACACTGCAGAGATGTAGGCTAGTTTGTCGCATGCTGAGTGTTACGGTTTACTCCAAGCGTAAGTTTCCTGTTGACATGTGTAAATGGAGTAGTCTGGTGAGCGATTGTCTGACTGAGCGATTGGTGAGCTATTGCTCATTGTGAATACTAGAGTTGTCCTCCATGAAGCATGTGACACTCCACGAGTCTTAGTAGAAACACTATAAGTCTATATAACCATGATTTTGTCTGTCACAAATCTAGTACTTTCACAGAGCTATACCCAGATCGAAGTTCTACATTTTGTTCAGACTGCTAGGGAGGCTAGTCGTTTCCCAGAGCTATATGCAGCTGCACACATGTGCACTCACAAACACACACACACACACACACACACACACACACACACACACACACACACACACACACACACACACACACACACACACACACACACACACACACACACACACAGCTGGCACAAACATATGCACAAAGCACACAGAGTGCGCACAAATATGCACATAATGCACTCACGAGGCACACACATAGAGCATGTATGTGCACAGAGCCATTAAAATTCCTGTGTAATGGCTGTAATTGGTTAATTTGTGGCTTACGCTCTGTGTCTAAGGCTCATATGTTTACACTACTCTGTTTAGCTGTACCTGTCTAGTTCCTGTCAGCAGTTACCCCCTTAAGGCTATGTGGCTATTCACCACAGACTCCACCTGAGACAAGCCAGCCAGTCGCACTATGCGTAGAGGACATTTATGCATGCAGTGAAAAACTGATGACTTGCTAACGCTACACCGTCCTTCCAGCTGCAGGGACGGGTGAGAAGATGTCCTGCGTAACCTCAGTTATCTGACAGTGACGTGAGCTTCCTCCAGGGGCCACAGAAAGCTGTTCGCTGGGAAGACCACAGGGTCCCAGACGGCACTATTTACATGAAGGGTTCTCAATCTGGCATTACGCGTCACTTAGGACAAAATGTCTACCTGAAAGCCGTAGTAATGCTGCTCTTACAGTAATGCCGCTGCAGCTCAGAATTAGCCTCTGGACATGATCACTTAGGAGATATGGTGATGAGGGAGATATGGTGGGGGTCTCTGTGCTGTGACGTCCAGCCCGTAGCGACGTGGGGAAAAGGGTATGAAATCAACTTTTTCACCCACTGGCCAGAGTGGGTGAAATTTTTAACTTTTTACCAGCCACATTACCTTTTACAATATAAAATAACCTGGTTGGTTACCAGCCAAAGTGGCTGCTAAAGTAAATATCTTGCCAGCCTCTATCAAAATTTGACCAGCATTTTCACAATCTGGTGGGTGGGTTAGCTTAGGAGCTGTGGGGGGAAGGTGCCTCTCCTCCTGTGCGGCGCTGCGCTGCGGCCGACGGACCCTGAGAGCTAACCCGCATGTCCGCTCTGTTGTTGCCAGGGCGACCGCGGACCAGGCTGGAGCCCATGGACACCATCTTTGTCAAGCAGGTGAAGGAAGGGGGCCCCGCCCACGGAGCTGGACTCTGCACAGGTACCCCCGTAACATCCACACCCACACCTCCTTCTGCTATGGCTCCTCCTAACTGACCGGAGGGGAGATTCACTCCTCAATTTACAATTTAGATATTTTAGCCAAAGTGACTCACGGCAAGCGCATTTAACACGGTAAGAAAACACCTGCAGAGCTCGAGACGTGTACAGTTACCTCCTTCAGACCGTTCAGACTGTATAGTGGGTTCAAACTTGGAAGATCTGTGAACCTCTGGGATGTTTGGCTAGATCTAATGCATGTATACTGCACTGCACATGTCTTTGTGGAGGACAAAGCACTGACCTGACGCCTCGCTCTCATTCACAGGGGACAGGATAGTGAAAGTCAACGGAGAAAGTATTATCGGAAAAACATACTCCCAGGTGATAGCCTTGATTCAGAACAGGTAAGAGAGCTCCTTTCTAGTTATTTTGGTGTCTGCACGGGCAACATTTTACTTAAAAATACAACTTAAAAATAAGTGCTTTTTAAGTTGTATTTGTACTGAAATGGGTTTTTAGCATGGATATGCTCCATTAATTTAATGGAACAACGCTTTCACTATCACCATTAGTCAAGTGCGTGATCAAGGAAAACAGTTTTTAATGTACTGTTGACATAAGCCCCAGAATACAGTTGAGACTGCGCAGATTACCACAGTTGGCATACTTCGGTAGGAAGTAGTTTTAGAAAAAAATCGTACACAACAAGGTCTGTGGATGTTAAATTTGTAAAGAGACGCTGCTGTTGAATTTTTCAAATGTCAATTTTGCCACTGAGTGCCACAAACTTTGGACCCGTTGAGGTCCGCTCAGGGCGATATCGCGGTGAGCTACAGCGAATATATCAACAAGACTAGTGAGTTCTCAGCGAAACTACTTGGATGGATAGATAGCGCCCTTTAACTGTACTGTACTGTACTTGTACGTGCTTACCTCGCTGTTGTGGTTTGTTTGTTTTTACCTGCTTGTTCCCTTTGTGGTTTCCGGAGGGATAAAAAATCCCTCGTTTGCGCAATTTTCACCCGGGTGCACAGGTAAGGAGTCACGTCTCCACCACGAGTAGGGCGTGGTCATTCCTTGATGGAAACCCCGTCATCTTCCCCGCGGGCCAACGTGACTCTGCCGCCGCCCTGCTCCACCAGTTTCAGTTTAATTTCAGTTTAATTTCAGTTCTCCGCGGGGTGGGGCAGATGACCCGGACAGTTCCTCCCGTTGACCATGCCGTTGTGTTTTCCATTTCAGCGACACCTCCCTGGAGCTGTGCGTCATGCCCAAAGACGAGGACATACTGCAGCTGGTGAGCGAACCCCGTTCAGGGACGTCTGTTTTCTGCCCCTCTTTCTCAAACCAGCTCTATAGGGATAAGCGGTGAAGTTCATATTTCTGTTGTCGTCGTTATAGGACAGATTGTTTCTCCCTCATTTCAATAAACATCATTCGAGGATCGCCAGATTAAATCAGGACTTTGAATTAAATTGCCCCAAGGCCACAGAAAAACAAATAAATCAGATCCGCCTTTCACAGTTTGTATGACCTAACCTGTTAACAGGAGTATACCGGGTCTGCAGCACAATTAAAACCAGTGAACACCCTTTTCAGTCAGTTTTATAGCAACTCTGCCGCTTTCTTGCTCCCTTGTTAATGTGACTAATGCCGTTTTGAAGGTCTTTATCAGAGTCATGTATTGTACTACAGTATTTTATCAGCTGTTAAACGGTCTTATAAATTTTGAGTATTTCTACTCGTAGAGGGCATCCTGTTGAGGGACGTTATCTAGTTTGAGTTGTTGCCGAAGCAGGTTAGCACACCTTATCTGTCTCAGAAAAGCCTATGTCAGCTTCTAGGGTTTGTAACAAACTCTTAAGAACAAATAAAGGAATGGAGTAAGAAGCTGAGCCTCTTTCTGGAGCTCTGATCCAACACCAGAGCAGTGTAACTGAAAGCCCCGTTCCCAGACGGAGAGGAAGGACAAGGAGCGGGTGGTCATAGCGGAGATCGTAAGCCTGGTCTCTTCTATAAGGCAGCCTCTCCTTTCGGGCTTTCCCGTTGTCGTGAGGCCAAATTTGCCTCGAGCGCCCCCCCATTGCCAGTTTGAAGAGGCTCAGAGCTGAGGCCTCTGGGCGGGGCCTTTCCGTGGCTGCTGGGAATTCAGCGAGGGGGCGGGGGTGGGGGGCGCCAACTTTCTGGCCGGATCTGTACGGGTGTCGGCACAGACCGGTGCGCGGGAGCGTGCTCAGCAGGACAAGTAATGCGGGGAGAGCGACCGTGCCCAGCTTGGCCTCTTCCATTAAGCTTTAATAATGCACTTCCCTCTCTGCAGGTGTAAACATCTGTCCTTACTTTACTAACCACACACACAGTGCGAGAGCAACATGTGATATAGATAGGTGCAATAGAAAGGAAGTGAGAGGGATTGTTTATTGGAGGTCAGTGCTTTATGATAGCAGTGTAGGGCTGGTCTAAGAGAGGTGACGTTCCAGCTTTGGAAACAGAGTGCCCATTGTGCTGCTGCCATCAGACCTGGCTGCTGTTTCAGGCCCAGACTCTTCCTAGAGTGTTTACTCTTCCTGGAGTGTGTGTTACAGTCGAGAATCACACACACACACACACACACACGTCACCAGTCAGAAAGTCCCGCCGTCTCCCGTCCCCTCCTGTTCCTGTCTGCTTCGCACAGTCGCCGCTGCTAGCGTAGCATCTTCATCAACCCAAATATCCCTGGACTCCTGTCTCTGGCCTTCACTGAACCTAGTGTAGTTATACAGTCAATACGACACGCATTGATCATGTACTGTAGGTGTACAATCGGAACACACACACTCTCAATGATCCTGTACTGTCGGTGTTCAGTCACAACACACACACACGCACACACATACACTCTCAATTATCCTGTTCTGTAGGTGTACAGTCAGAACACACACACACACACTCTCAATGATCCTGTACTCTAGGTGTACAGTCAGAACACGCACACACACACGCACACATACACTCAATTATCCTGTTCTGTAGGTGTACAGTCAGAACACACACACATACTCTCAATGATCCTGTACTGTAGGTGTACAGTCAGAACACACACACAGTCAGCAAAGCACACACCTGCAAAAACACACTCACTGATTCTGTATTGCAGTTATACCATCAGTAGAACACACACCTGCAGACACAAGCACTCAGTGAGTCTATAGTGCATATGTACATTCAGTAGAGCTCACTCGCATCAGTCACACACACACACACACAGCCATTCTTTGTCACATTGGTCCTGGTATGACACTTGGTGTGAGTGTGTGTGTGTGTGTGTACGAGCGAGTGTGCTTGTTGCGTCAGTGTGTGTGTATGAGCAAGTGTGTATGTTATGTCAGTGTGTGTGTGTGTATGAGCATGTTGTGTCTGCGTGCGTGCGTGCGTGTGTGCGTGCGTGTGTGCGTGTTGTGTAGGTGTGTGTGTGCGTGTCTGTTTTGTCAGTGTGAAATGGCAGTGGGAGCAGCAGCAGGAGCTGATCAGTGTGAGCAGTGCTGAGGGTAAGCAGCTGCAGAGGGGCTGGCACTCAGAGCTCAGCGCTGGTCAGGTGGATGTTGCTGGCAGAGGGGGAGGCTGTACCACTGGAACAGAACATATAATCAAGCAGCGGCTGTCGTCACCCGAATGGAAACGGCTTTCTGGAGGGAGGAAAGGGAGGGAGAGAGCAGAGAGGGAAGCGGAGCGGCTGTTAGCACCGGTAACCTTGCCGTAGACAGGAGGAGGTGGCGGCGTGGCATTGAGCAGGGTTTCCGGTGGTCTGGAGGGGAGCTTTAGGGACAGACAGGTGGCAGCGCTAACGCGACGATCCTCCTAACGCTCTGCCGTCACGCTGCCCTTTGCCTCCAATGGTTTCTTCCAGCAACTACACACTCGGGGTATTTTTAGCTTGTTGTATCCGGCACCAAATGACAGAATAATTCTGTCTTTCCACACCCTGCTCTGCTCTGCTTTTCTCCACAGTAGCTGTGTTATTTTATTCCTGCTCCCTCTCTCCTTCCTTCTCTGTCTCCCCGTCTCTGTCTCTCTGCGTACCGTGATTCTGTCGGCCCCGCTGGCTGCAGTTCTCAAGGGACATCACCGCTCTGGTAAGCAGAAAAAAGCAAAACAAACAAACAGTGTTGTCACGTGTCACTTCCCATCTCGTTTCAGTCTTCCTCATCTTGTGGTTGTTTTTTTTTTTTTTGGGGGGGGGGGGGGGGGGGCGGGGGATTGAACATTGTTGGCCTCTGTTATCCCTTTGGCAGTATTGTCATCTCGGGGGTGTCCTTATTCTCACCGCGGAATGAGCAGAGGTACCTGTTTGATGGCACGCGGATGTTATCGCACGCCTGTAGGACTTTGGCTGTCTGATTTGGGCCACGCCCCAGTTTTTTTCCTTTTCTTCTTTTGCCTTTCCGCCTCGGTGTTTGTTCTGTTTTTCCAAAAGCACTTTGGGCTCTGAGCCGCGAGCCTTCCAAATGCACTGCGAAAGAACTCTGATATGCAAATGAAAGGGAGGGGCCAGGGCTTGGATCCGGGAAGGAAGGGCAACCTGACACCGCAGGTGAAGCGCACCGGGTTAAAGCCCTGCCAAGCAGCACCGCCCGGCTCATTCCCTCAGTGGAAAACACGCGCGAGCCTTCTCAGGAGCAGAGGAAAGATCCGATCAAAACGAGGAGGACCCCGTACCTTTCCATGGAATTTCTTGCCATCGGCCCTTTTGGTTTTAATTGAATTTTTTTTTTTTTCTTTGCGGAATCCTTGTGTTAATGGAGGGTTTTGGGCAGGCTTCTCGGGCACAGCTGCAGTAGAGCTAGGCTTGGGATGGTGAAGGAGGTGTTGCACGGCGTCAGGGAGGGTGCCCGTGCGTGGGCGCGCTCTCTCAAGCCCAAGGTGGGTAAGCTTCAGGCACATCGTCTGCCCTCAATTGCTCCTGAATTATTCCAGGCTCGGCACAGCTACGCTTTCTCCTTCACCACCTGCTGCTTTTCCGGGTCACCTGACCCCTCCCCCCCACCCTCTTTAGAGGCAAAGGCCTGCTCCTTATCGGGAATGCTGGCCATTACAGTTAGAGCTCGGGGTCCGTTTCGTTGGCATGCTGTTCTCTCTGCTTGTAAGTCAGTCATTTTCAGTGTTATTTCTTCTCATCCCAGGGCACTGAAGAGTTGAAAACAATTAGCACCATAATAGCTTAACTGTCGTTGTATTCTGCGTCGTGGTTGGCCGGCTTCCTTCGGGCATATCCCGTTGGTGTGTTTTCCTGAGTTACCGGTGACTTAGGTGTTCATTATTCATTGTTTCCCTGCATGTTGTTTTGTAGAGTACCAATGACAAAATGTCTTTCGTGTTTGTGAAGTTATGCTGCTGCTGTCCCCCACTCCTAATTATCAAGGGAAATCCCCTAAATTGATTTGGGCACTAGGCTGTGGGCGTGTGTGGATCTGACGGTGTTCCCCTCTCTCCGCAGGCATACTCCCAAGATGCCTACCTTAAAGGAAATGAGGCTTACAGCGGGAACGCCCGGCACATCCCGGAGCCCCCCCCCCATATGCTACCCTCGGATAGACCCTAAACCCACAGCCATGGCCCAGACGCCCGACCTATCCCCCACAGCGGCAGGGCAGGGGGGCAGAGGGGCGTGGCTCGGGGAGGTGCCGGGTGGCGGAGCTGACACAGGCTACCGCGTAGAGATCCCCGTCCCCCCCCTCGCCTCCCCCACAGGTCCCCAAGACCCAGACGGTGGTGTGCGTGTGCAACGAAAGTGTGAGGACCGTGGTGGTGCCGTCAGAGGTCCGTCTAGCTCGTGCGGGCCAGGTCCACAGGACAGAGGAGAACCGGTACGGCCCGCCAGGGGCCGACCTGCACCTGGTCCGGACCCGGCCCTCCGGAGGCTCGCTGCAGTATCCTCCCACAAGGCCCGTGGACGCCCCCGTGTACTCCCCGGCCGGCCGTAGCGCGCACTACGCCGCATGCCCCGATACGCATTCCCCCTCAGTCAGGTCATCGCTGGCGATACCCGGAGACTCCTTCCCCGACCCGGCCGGTCACTACTCCCCCCTCCCCTTCCCCGGCCGCCACCTCCCCCGCCGCCCACCAGAACATAGACTGGCGGAACTACACAACATACAAGGAGTACATCGATGCCAAGCGGCTGCACATGTACGGCTGCCGCACCATCCAGGAGAGACTGGACAGCCTGCGGGCCGCCTCCCAGGCTGCCGGGGAGTACAAGCAGCCCCCCGCCCGGGGCGCAGCCGCAGGCCCCTCTTTGCTCCGCCGCAGGAGCACGTCCCACGACCGGGCCTACCCGGGCCCCGTCCCAGTCCCCCCCCCGCAGCGTCTCCCAGGAGCGGCTGGGCCCTGCTGAGAAGACAGGCGTGCTCCCGAAGGACTGGCCCCGCAGCGCGTCCCAAGACACCCTGGCCTCGGACCCCTTGGGCGCGCCAAAGCCGCGGGCGCGTTCCTGCGACTACCTGGTACGGCAGGACGTCCCACCCCCGGACAGGCAGGCCTACGGCAGGGCAGAAACCGAGGCACTGCTTTACCGCGAGGCTGCCAGGGCCGGCCGACACCCGGTTCAGCTCCCGCGCCCCCCGCACCAGGCCCTCAGGACTCCCGTTGGGTACGCAGGCAGCAGCGGTCCTCGGGGGGCACCATCCACCCCTCAGTTCTCTAAAGGTACGGAACAGCTGCCGGCCTCCAGGACTAGCCTAATCCACTCGGCCCCCCCGGCAGGAACCCGGTCTTTGCGCTTGCCAGTCAAGACCCTGGGAGACCCCGCCCCCTCCCCAAGCAGCCCTGATACGCCCAAAGAACAAATAGCGCTGGCGCCTAACCACCTGCCCCATGCTGCCAACCACCTGCGGCCGCGGGCCGAGAGCACGCAGGAGGTGGGCAAGGAGGTGGGTAAGGAGGCAGGGCTGTGTGCCAGGTCCTCCTCCTGCTCTGCCCCCTTCAAGGTCCCCACGCCAAACCAGCAGGCCGGTGCCACGCCCACCAGTAATGGTGCGGTGACGCTCAGGACCAAGGCGCGGGAGCCCTTGGGGAGACCTGCCGGCAGGGAGGCGGTGGTGGGAGAGGGGATGGGGCTGGAGATGGTGCTCCTGAGGGAGAAGACCGCCCCTAACCCTATCCGCCACCACTCCTATATCCTGGCGGTCAATGACACGGAGGCGGAGCCCAGGACGGACTCCACGTGCTGGCTGCCCAATGACGCCCGGCGGGAGGTGAACATGAGGCGGCTGGATGAGCAGCGGAAGGCTTCCTGCTCCAGCAACCTGGACGACTCACTGGACTCCATCCCTTTCATTGGTGAGCACAGTCTCCTGGTCTCCATAGCAACTCACAGCCAGGTCAGAGTGTGTTTGTGTGTATGAGGGGGTTTAGTATGTGTCATTAAGACAGGAATAGCAAGCCGGTTGAAGGCAGTGGTGGCTTTCATACATTTTCTGCCAAAGCAGATGGATGGAACAGCTGATGCGAGGAAGCTAATGACTGAAGGCAACAGTGCAGTGTGGGAAATGGAGTTCATGAATGTTCATCATTTCCCTTGGTGATTACTCTTGAATTTGTAGCCATAGGTGTATAAGTAAATGGGCAAGTAGACAGGCTTTATCAGTATAGTGAAGCAATGAAGCAAGATTTTGTGATTGGTTACAATAACATTGTTTTTATAATGGGATTTGATGATTCACTCTTGCCTAATACCTTCAATGTCTGCATAATCATTGTCAGTAATTAGAAAATAGACATTATTTCCTTGTCCTAGTTGGGTGTTAATGTAGAGCCATAAATGGAGATCTGCAGTGATAATTGCTTGATGTGTGTACGTGTGTGAAAGCTTGTTTGGAGCACTAGCAAAAAAATTAGAGGCACCAACAATTGAATAATTTAGGAAGGTGTGTACATCACTCGCTGGAGACACATGCAACTGTCACAGTGGTGATTTGCTTTCCACCACTTCCACTTTGTAGATTTAGTGTTAAGGCATTTAGCCAGGACTCTCTTATCCAGAGCGACTTACACCACTTACATTTCTGATAAAAGTAAATTCCATTAATAGAGCTGCATATTTACTGAAGCAAGGTCCTTAGCTCAAGGGTACAACAGCCATGCCCCACCTGGGAATCAAACTCAGGTGGGGCACTGGAGTTGCAAGCCCAGTTCCTAGTTGCAAAGGTGCCGCGACGGGGGATCGAACCCACTCTCCCCTGTACATGACGCGCAGCTCTCAGTATCGACAAACACTAGCTTTGATCTACATTGCTGGGTGCGGCAGGGTTAATGAAGGGTAGCGCACTAGCCCTGTTTACAGTAGATAATATGGGAGCCGGGCTCACCTCTCTGCAGGTAGAAGGGTGCAGTGGCCTGTGCTCACAGAGGCACAATTTTGGGTAATAAAGAAGTCACTTAATGCCTTTTACCCTTATTACTAGTTACTTGTATTTTTTAAGGTGATATTTATACTTATATTGTGATCTTGTGTATCACAAGTCTGATCTCACGGGAAGAGCAGGAGTAAGAATTCCAATGTACTTGTTACACATGGCAAATTGAACTCCAGCGACAACGTGTTTCACGGCATGTTAGCGGGTTCATGATCTGCGGCGGCCGAGTTACAGCAATGGTATCTGCCCATTTACATTGCTGGTTTAACAAGCGTGTCAAATTTTCTCAACGATCAATTGGCATGTAACGGCCATGTTCTTTTCTCACTTGAAACAGGCTTGTAGAATTCCCTCACATAATGAAGTCATGTCTGCTTCCTGCCCCTCCCTCATTCACCTCAGTATTAGTGCTTGTGTAATATATTTTTTCACGTGTCATTTATTGGCTGCAGTCAGGGTTTGGATGGCTTTATTGTGTCCTATTTGTACCTGCTGGAAGAGCATTGATTTGCCCTCGTAGCCAGGATTTTGTTTGTTCTCATTGATATGAGTGGGGTGCGTTGTCGCGCCTTTCTGGCGTTATGTGGCATTTGAGTCAGTAACAGTACAGTGGAAGTTAAAGAGAGTGGCACCCTGTTTAAAGACTCCTGGGTTGTCCCTTCACGTCTAGACGTCCTCACCACGTTCGCCTGAGACAGCCGTCATACAAGTTGGCCGTTGGGTGGAGCCAATTGGATTTATTGCACAATTGAACCGTGCGCCAGTTCGATCTTTGAATGTTCAGTTATAGGACGTAGGTTTGCTATAAGATCTCAGTGAGGAAACGTTTTGTTTTTCATGACTTTAAGAGCTCAGTCTGAGTGACTTATTTGGGCTGATACTCATGTATTGATGTGGAGAACATCAATGCGTAATTCAGGCAACGGGTTTATCATTGAGCACCCTGTTAACAATGAACTCAGCGATAATGATTCATAAAAACTTTTAAAAAATTGTTCAGTTGGTGCATGCAAGGAATAAGGAAAGAATGAATGAGGTCATCTACTTGAGCAGCTGCTCAGCACCTTCATGTTAGAGCTACCTCGCAAGCATTAGCATTCAGAATAACCACTGAAGCAACGTGCAGTCCGCTGAGGTTTATAAGGCTGTTAGCGTTTGCATGGGCTGCTGTAAAAATGGTTTAACCTTCTTTACAACCCTTAAATGTCAGTAGCATAGTGCTGAAAATGTTTCTTTTTTTAAAAATGTTTTTAACGTATCGTAACTTTGAAGGACAGCACATTCTCATGAAAACTATGTTACTGTAGCTTAGGTACCAGAGTTTTCCTTTCAAACTAACGAGCAGCATTTCTCTAGCGTGAAACGGTGTGCATTTACTGCTCTGTTCTTCACATTGGTAATCATTCACACGCCCTGCTGCGTTTGCATCAGTTTATTTTGCCTTTCACTTTTTAAGAGGAATATGTGAATTGCAGATGGGCATGAAGATTGTGGGGTGATGGTACCGACTCCCAATTTGCTTACAGATTTTGCAACGTTTCCATGTTTATAGAGCATTAGGGAACTTGGCTCTATCAAGGTGTGCACAATGTTTTTTGTTTTTATTTATTTTACTAGAGAGGCTGGCTCCATATTCAGTTCAGTGATAGCCTGATCATAGGAAATGCCTGTTTGCCTACAGCTGTTGTTATAATGTTACAGGTCAACCAAAGATAAAATGTTAACATGCAGAAATGCGGATAGATATAATTTGAATCCGTATACACGGCATTTGCAGAATTTTGGTGGTGTAGATGGTTTTTCAAGAAACTGCTTCAAAGGCTTGCCGGCTTTAAATTCTTTGGCGTGTCTTGCAATTTCTAAAGAAGGGTGCCCTTGTTGCCCCAGATGCTCTGTGGACTGGCAAGGAAGAAACTCAGGCTTAAACGTAGACATTTTTTTAATTTATTTATATTTTTTCTTGGCTGATGCCCTTATCCGGGGCAGCTTGGTTATGTTGGATTTTGCACTTCATCCAATAACGCAGATATTTTTTACCAAAAATGTCACATTAAGTGGTAGTTCGCTGTAAAGCACAGCTGTGCCTTACCACCAATTTAAACCTGCAACCCTTTGACTTTAGACCAGCTCCCTAGCCGCTACACAGTGCCACTGTTGTAGCTTGTAATTTGTAGCTTGCTATCAACTTTCCCAGATCACAGCCATTGACAGCTAAACACAATGCAGTCAATATTGTAAAAACAGGATAAACTCAGATCACTGTATTACAACAGGGTAATGGAGTCCACTGCATGTCGGTTGCGCCCACGTACGGCACCACTCGTCACGGTGGCAGAACCAGGGCCACCTGCGGCTTCCGTGATACGGGAAAGCCAGACCACTTAAAACCAGACAGAGGGTTTTCTGGAACACGACCTGGCCCCGCCTCACCTACCCCGATGTGATCACGGCTCATGAGTCACTGTCTCCTCCCGTGTGGGTTTTCACGTCCTCTTACACAGTCAATGCAGCGGCAATTTCCTGGGAATTTCCTCATGCAAAGTGCTTCCTTGTGCACATGGTCCACAGTTGCACTACTTTCTGTTTCCACAGGGTGGAGCCACCCCTTGTTCTCTGTGAATGCAGCAGCGCTATGTTGCTTGACATCATTTAGTTTCCAGAACTTCCTCTACATACAGTTTTGTAGAGAGGTTGTTTGTGCTTAGGATGTGTGTGATAAAATACGGTGCTTTACTTGTGGCTAGTTATCCCATTAGTTTGCTCATCATCGTACGGTAATTGTTGGCAAGCAATTTAAATGTCATTATTGACCAAGGAAAATTGACAGTTTGCCAGTAAGTTTTGAACTGTACAATAAGACAGTAATACAGTAAGACTGAGCAGAAATACTGAGCAGTAAGACTGTAATACAGTAAGAATGAGCAGTAAGACTAATACAGTAAGAATAAGCAGTCAGACTAATACAATAAGAATGAGCAGAAAGACTAAGCAATAAGACTGTAATACAGTAAGATTGAGCAGTAAAACCTCTGTCGATCCTCATAGCAGCAGGTTTGGACAGTGCGGTCAATCACCGCCCTGGCAGCACCACCCGGAGCCCAGCTCCATAGAAAGGAGGCTGTGTCAGACTCGCGCCGCCCCTCCTCAGTGGCACGCACCCAGCCTCACATGAGGTCAGATTAATCATCCGGGCTCGGTGGGTGAGAAGCCATGCCGCTAGCAGAGATGCTGTGGCTACAGGAGAGCGACAGGCACCTGTGGGCCTGCTGGGGGTCCCCAGGGGTCTGGCTGGAGGGCCCGAGGCGGTGTCTGAGGTGCACGGACTGCGAGGGCCTGTACCAGCCCATGGAGGAGGCCCACGGTAGGCGGCAGATCCAGAGTCCATTCCGGCAACACTCTGGCCAGAATGCTTACGGACAGGGTTCTGTATATTAAAGGGGGGGATGCTGTCCCTGTTCAGTCATTGGATCTGTTGGGGGGGTAGTTTTTAGGGTGCGTTTCAAAGAAGAGCGGCATATGCAGTTGAGAGTGCAGGAATTTCATAGCATAATGACTTGTTTTGTGTTTTTGCTTAGAATTTTGTTTTTCCACTTTTTATTTTGTTTTCGGTTTCTGTTTTATCTTGTGTTTTTACTTCTCGTTTTGTTTTCCGTTTTTGTTTTTTATTTTGTTTTTACTTTGTTTTGTTTTTTTATTTAGTTTTTACTTGGTGTATTGTTTTTGTTTTTTATTGTGGTTTTACTTTTTGTTTATTAATTTTTCAAAGAAATGCACATCAAGTGCACAGAGAAAATAACTTGTGATGATTGGTTTTTAATTTTGTGGGAATAATATATTATGTAAACATGAGCTAATATTTACAGTAGCCTATACTCATTACCTCTAATCTTGCCTAGTTAATGCAGCTGTTTGGCTGTTCCTTTAAATTAGCAAAGGCAGTAATTGTCTGTGCTTACTCTGAGAAACTGACATCAGAAGCTGAGCTTTGCACTGCACTGAGGGGCACTGTCAGTGCATGGCTTTGGAAAGCTATGAAAATGGCAGCACTTTGCGACTCTGATGCTATCTAATTTCAACATAATTGTTACCTTCGCTCTTTGATTCTGTGTGATGAGCCACAGACGACGTGGGTGGAAGTTTGCGTAGCTGTGATCCGAGTCACCCACGGTGTTGCAACACTTGTACCATCTTGCTCACCCCTCCAACCTGAAATTGCTACCAAGATAAAGTTGTATGCATACACTGTACACACTGGTACTATGCAGAAGTCTAGCAGGAGTTCTGGTTCTGGCTGCCTGGCCTGTCACAGGGAAATCTGTCACACTTGGATCAATACAGATATTTTTCACATGGAGGAGGGTTGGGAGGCATGTTAAGGTGGGTCTCCCTGGTAGGACAGTGTGGCTGAGAGTGGTAACCGAGTAATAGGATGAGTCGTGACACAAGCGCACCTGCTGTCATGCAAGGGCATCCTGAGTGACTACCCTGCACCTGTCCCTCTGTTTCAGATGAGCCGTCCAGTCCCAGCATCGACCATGACACTGCGCACATTCCAGCCTCCGCCGTGATATCGGTCACCCCCATAATAACGACGATACCCCCCAGCCCCACGTCCCCCTCTCCTCTCATTCGTCGCCAGTTGTCACACGACCAAGGTAAGGGGCTGAGCTCTACGCCTCCGCATTACAAACTCTGCTGCTGTTTACTTTTCTCTTGCTCTGTGTGCTGGGTTTTTTTAAATTTGGGTACGTGTGGGCCGGTCTCGTTTTTGTGGGTTGGAAAATGACGACTTCCTTAAGAATTGACCAGTTTGAAAACCCACACCAGGCACTTCATACTTCATTACCACACCACTATGCCTCTGCTGCTCAGTTACGCCGCCATGGGAACTGCCATTCACGTGCCTCTCCCACCCACCCCACCCCCCCCCCGCCCCCGCGTTCAGATTCTCTGCGGCTCTCCATCCTGGAGTCAGAGTCCGGCACCAAAACGGAGCGGTCCAAGTCCTACGACGAGGGCCTGGATAACTACAGGGAGGAGGAAAGGGGGTAAGCCGTCTCTGAAGAAATTTTTCCCTCCCAGCAGGAGCCTGGCTGACCCTAGAGTCGGTCTCACTGACATCTAGGCTAGCCGGGGTGTCCTTGCTAACAGTGGCTAATGCAATTAGCAGCAGCGCGGTATCTAATACAGCCCTGCCCTTCTGTCTCCCCTGACAGGAGGCCATCCATTAAGCACATACCTGGTCTGAAGAGCCTCAGGAAGGTTAGTGTTGTTAGCCTGTTAGCTTTGCTCATCTGTCTCTCCATGCAGTTCAGCAAGAGGCAGCTAGCTACCAGCACAAAGCTGCAGGTGCTTCACTGCGCTTGTTTACCACCTTTCATTGTTTTTAGCTGTGTTAAAGGGAAGCTTCAAAACAGTAAGCACTTTCGAAAAGGGAACCAAAAGAGATTCTCTGCATTTTGAGTTTGTTCTCCCCCCCCACGCCCTCAGCGATTGTTCCCTTTAAGTGTAATGACAGTCGTAGGGGAATGGTACTGATCATCCGGTGCCTTTGAGATGAGTGGGACCTCTGAAAGGCTGCCATTGCGGTCAGCTTGTCACGTAGTGAGTGTAAACGGAGCGAAGCTAATTAAGCACATTTTGGGACATCAGAATGAACAGATCTCCGCAGTCTGCTACCCCTGCTAACAGCATACTCTCCTCTTCAGGCGGTGGACAAGTCCTCCGAAGACTCTGGGTCCAGGAGGGACTCTTCTTCCGATGTCTTCAGCGATTCCACCAAGGAGGGACTGCTCCACTTCCGCCAGCTCAACACAGACAAGAGCAAGGTGATTACATACTTTTGTGTGCGTGCGTGTGCGCACAGACACACACACGTGCACAGCTGCGTGCTCTCATGCATGCCCACACACACACACACACACAGGTAGCATATTCTCTCCAGTAAAATGCAGCTCTGCTTGTGGTGCAGGTTTTGTGAAAGTGTGAAGTGCTGTTGAATTAATACGGAAGCAGGGTATTTTAGTGTTTCAGTAAGTGAGCTGGAGCTCTTGTGCCTCAGTGCTGTGGTGTTTCTCAGCTTTTTGTCCTGCCCCACAGAATAAGGTCCACCTTCTTATTACCCCAGCTGTTTGGGGCCATTTTCTTTCTGACATGCTGAAGCGGTAAACAGCCCTCTCTTGGGTATTTTGAAATGTAAATTTCAGGATATGCTCACAATTTTATAATATTTGGTATTTTTCAACGTATGTAACATTGTGCCCACCTCAAGACAGTGAGTAGGTAGAAATATATACAAAAAAATCTTTGTTTGTTAAATTCTTGGATTACCGATTGAGTATTTTCTGAATTTCAGTCTCCTTTCTTTGCACCACAGTTGAGAGATTCTGGTACGCAAATTACTTACAGGAGGGCCACATTTACAGTTGTGTTAAAAAAAATAGCAGTACAACATCAGTAACCTGATGAACCACTGTTATTAGTAGTAGTGATATTTCTGCATGGCAAATAATTTACTTGTAGATAGTGTAATAGAAAAACAACAGACCCAACTGTCATGACATGCACGCTGCTTGTTCTGAGTAATTGACTCATTCATTGAAAGGGGCGTGTTCAAAATAATAGCAGTGTGGAGTTTAATTAGAGAATTCATTCATTCTGTGAAAAAACAGGTGTCATTAATTGTCCTTTATTAAGGAAGAAGGGAAGCAAATGTTTCACACATTTCCTTCTGAATTGCTAAGTAAAATGGGCCGTTCCAAACATTGTTCGGAGGAACAACGTAATTTGATTAAAAAGTTGATTGGAGAGGGGAAAACGTATAAAGAAGTGCAGCAAATTATAGGATGCTCAGCTAAAATGATCTCAAATGCTTTAAAATGGCAACAAAAACCCGAAACACGCAGAAGAAAACGAGCAACTACTGTTAAAACGGATCGAAGAATAGTCAGAATGGCAAAGATTCAGCCAATCATCACCTCCAGAAAGATCAAAGATGATCTAAAATTACCTGTAAGTGCTGTTACAGTCAAAAGACGTTTGATCGAAGCTAAGCTATCAGCAAGAAGCCCCCGTAAAGCACCATTGTTGAAAAAACGGCATGTGCAGAATCGGTTAAAATTTGCCAAGGAACACATCGATTGGCCCAAAGAGAAATGGCGTAACATTCTGTGGACTGATGAGAGTAAAATTGTTATTTTCGGGTCTAGTGGTACCCCCGGGTACTGAATTCAAGCCACAGTACACTGTGAAGACAGTGAAGCATGGTGGCACAAAAATCATGGTATGGGGATGTTTTTCATACTACGGTATTGGGCCTATTTATCGTATACCAGGAATCATGGATCAGTGTGAATACATCAAAATACTTGAAGAGATTATGTTGCCGTATGCCGAAGAGGAAATGCCCCTGAAATGGGTGTTTCAACAAGACAACGACCCCAAACACACGAGTAAGCAATCAACATCTTGGTTCCAGACAAAAAGGATTGAGGTAATGGAGTGGCCAGCTCAATCCCCCGACCTCAACCCCATTGAAAACTTGTGGGGTGACATTAAAAATGCAGTTTCTGAAGCAAAACCCAAAAATTCACAGGAACTGTGGAATGTAGTTCGTTCATCCTGGGCTGAAATACCTGTTTCTAGGTGCCAGAAGTTGGTTGACTCAATGCAACGCAGATGCAAAGCAGTTATCAAAAACAATGGTTATGCAACTAAATATTTCTTCAGTTTATACAGTAAGTGTTTGCGTTTGAAGGGAAAAATGTCGACACTGCTATTTTTTTGAACAGATTAATATTCCTTTTCTTTGCTTCCTGTAAAAGAATAACGCAGACTTGATAAAATGTGTTAATGCTTTGATTTGGAATTGAATGTGTAATGTTTCCACTACATTTGAAATATGGAACTAAAAGCTATTAAAAAATATTTGCACTTTTTTTAACGCACTGCTATTTATTTGAACACAACTGTAGGTCATGCTGCATAACAATTAAATATTTTATACACTCGTTATTATTTTGGAGTAATTTGTCATTTGTTATACTATTATCCCTCTTTCCACTCATGTCAATTTATTTATGTTTTATTTAGAAACAAACATTCACTCATGAATGTGGCCATTCAATTGAGGTCAACTTCTGTGCTGTCTGTCGCTCTGTCTCTTGCTCCCGCTCTCTCTCACACTCTTTGCTTCTTTCAATGCTCTCTCTCTCTCTCTCTCCCCCTCTCCCTCTCCCTCTCCCTCCCTCCTCTAGCGGGTGGGTGGAGGCATGCGGCAGTGGAAGCAGATGTATGCCGTGCTGCGGGGACACTCCCTCTGCCTGTACAAGGATAAGAAGGAGGGACTGGCCCAGGCCGTCTCCCAGTCCGAGGAGGAGCAGCAGCCAATCAGCATCAAGGCCTGCCTGATCGACATTTCCTACAGCGACACCAAGCGCAAGAATGTGTTGCGCTTGACCACATCAGACTGCGAGTACCTGTTCCAGGCAGAGGACAGAGAGGACATGCTCTCCTGGATCAGAGTCATCCAGGAGAACAGCAACTTGGATGAGGAGGTGGGTACTAGTGCAGGGTATCAAATCTCATCCAAAAAGGGCCTGTGTGGGTGTAGGTTTTTGCTTTAGCCCAGCACTACAACACTTGATTCAACTAATGAACTAATCATGCTCTTCAATGAAGACCTTGATTATTAGAATCAGGTGTCTTTGTGCTGGGTTAGAATAAAAACCTGCACCCATACTGGCCCTTTTCAGGATACGATTGACTTTGAACGAATAGCTCATAAGAGAAATTAGAACTTTCGAATGTTCGAATTTCTCCAAATGTTCTACCAACAATATTTATAACGTTAAAACATTGCAAAAACGTATAATTATTATGACCCAGCTTTAATTTTCCCATTAAACGTGTAGCTAAATGACTTAAACATCCTATGATATACAGTGCCCTCCACAATTATTGGCAGCCCTGGTAAAGATGAGTAAAAAGGGTTATTAAAAAAATCACCTTTTGGTGAATTAGCTTAATATCACCCTGAAAGAAATGAGAAAAATCCAACCTTTAATTGAAGTAAATTTATTCTGAGAAAAAAAATCCCTCAAGAAATAATTATTTTTAACAAAACCACGTGTGCCACAATTATTGGCACCTCTAGAAATTCTTATGAACAAAATGTAACTGAAGCTATTTTTCCATTTGTATTTTACTTTTTAAAGTTGATCAGAATGTTTAGGAACTTTCAAGCAGTAATCCATGACTTCCTGTTTCACTGGGGTATAAATATGAGGTGACAGAGGCCATATTCCCTTATTCATACATCAACATGGGAAAGATAAGAGAACACACAAATCAAATGAGGGAAAAGTGTGTTGAGCTTCATTAGTCAGGGAACGGCTATAAAAAAAAAAATAGGTACTCACCTGAAAATGCCCATATCTACCGTTAGGGCAATACTTAAAAAGTTCAAAGCAACTGGAACTGTTACAAACTTGCCTGAAGAGGACGCAAGTTTATTTTGCCCCCACGCACAGTGAGGAGGATGGTAAGAGAGGCAAAAAAATCCCCAAGGATCACTGTTGGAGAATTACAGAGGAAAGTATCATCTTGGGGTCATCAAGTCTCCAAAACTACCATTAGACGTCACCTCCATGCCAACAAATTATTTGGAAGGCATGTCAGAAAAAAGCCTTTCCTGTCATTTCACCACAAACGTAAGCACCTGGAGCTTGCTAAACGCTACTGGAACTTTGACTGGAACCGTGTTCTATGGTCAGATGAAACTAAAATTGAGCTTTTTGGCAATCAACACTCAAGGTGGGTTTGGCGTAAAAAGAAAGATGACTATACCAAAAATAACCTGATCCCCCACTGTTAAGTATGGTGGAGGTTCTGTGATGTTCTGGGGCTGTTTTTCCTCCAGTGGCCCTGGGAACCTTGTTAGGGTACATGGCATCATGAACTCCATGAAATACCAGGACATTTTAAATCTGAGTCTGGCTGCCTCTGCCAGGAAACTAAAACTGTGTTGTCGTTGGATCTTCCAGCAGGACAATGATCCAAAACATACGTCCAAATCAACACAAAAATGGTTAGCTGAACACAAAATCCAGCTTCTGCCATGGCCATCTCAGTCCCCTGACCTAAACCCCATTGAAAACATGTGGGCTGAGCTGAAGAGAGTGCACAAGAGAGAACCTAGGACTCTGGATGATCTGGAGAGATTCTGTAAAGAGGAATGGTCTCAGATTCCTTGCTCTGTATTCTCCAACCTTATTAGATGTTACGGGAGAAGACTCAGTGCTGTTTTATTGGCAAAGGGAAGTTGTACAAAGTATTAAATGCAGGGGTGCCAATAATTGTGGCACACGTGGTTTTGTTAAAAATAATAATTTCTTGAGGGATTGTTTTTTCTCAGAATACATTTACTTCAATTAAAGGTTGGATTTCTTTCATTTTTTCAGTGTTAAGCTAATTCACCAAAAGGTGAATTTTTTTTATTACCGTTTTTACTTATCTTTACCAGGGGTGCCAATAATTGTAGAGGGCACTGTAACTAAGAAAAAAATCACAAAAGTATCTTGAAGTTTTATTTTGCAAAATAAAACCAGGGAAGATGCCATTGGTGCAGTTCACAGAAATAAAATTACTCGGTAGATCAACTGTTGCTCATGTGAAAGAAAAATGACATCGCACAACTTCTTTAATTTACAACAATGGCATGGCTTACTGAAACTAAACTGAACTGATCTCCTTTGGAGAAAAAAATGTCAACCTTGGGAGGGTTAGTAGGGCAGTTGCCGCTTACATACCTTGCAGGGGACTTTATCCTTAGTTATTATTTTGTCTCCAGTGGAATAAAACCCATTCAATTTCCAAATGGCACACCTGAGGTGCGGTGGAGTTAAAATTTTTCCTGGCTCCTCCATTTCAAATTTAAAGCCTGCAGGGTACGTGGATAGCATGACCCAAACATGAACTTTATTTAGGCTACCTAATGGTATACCCTCCAGACAAAACAATAACATGACTTGTTTATCGGTCTCTTTGATGTTGACCGTTACCATGAGCGCAACACAGATGACCATAGAGCGCAACTGAGCTCCTTATGTCACCTAGGCAATGGGATTACAAATTCGAACCCTTAAATTTTTTATTTTCCTGAGATTTGAACAAGCTTGACCGCCAAACAAAAAAGTGACAACCCTATCCAGTCCTATTGGGACTGAGGGGAGGATGGGAAAGAAAAGGAAGGATCACCTTTTTATGGGGGCAGGGAATATTTTTCCTATTTTCCATGCACCAGCTCAGTTTGGTTTTCCATGTTTTATTTTTCTGTTCCCTCTAAAATGTCTGTTGCAAAGCGCTGGATGGCCACCGGTTTGTTATTTGTGCTGTACAAAGGATTGATAGCGTACTGGATGGAGGGAGGGCAGGGTATGATGGTATGTGGGAGGGGTTGGGGGTATGATAACACAAAGAAGGGACAGAGGAAGGTTCTAGAAAGGTCCAGTGAGGTAGCCCCACACAGTCTGGCAGCTTGGTTCCCTGCTGCTCTTGTGTTCAGAAGTGCAAAGAGCAGCCTGTGAACCCCACAGGACTTCCTTCACCCAGCACCAAGATGTAAAGGTTACACAGTTTGAATTTATGGCCTGTGCACGGGCGAATTTCCACAACCCAGCCATCTATGCAAATCAAACTTGTAGATAAAACACTAGGAAGGATATTTTGTCCTATCATGGGTCACGTCGTACAAACCTCTGGGTATTGTACAACGTAAAGTGTCCTGGGATTATGTTTCACTGCAGTGTTCTGAACCCTCTCTCCCCGTCGCCTGATATAGACCGGCTCACGCAAGCAGCCGTGGATGAGCTAATGGCTTCTTGTTGCCGGCTCTTTCTTTTGTTTTAGAACGCAGGTGTCACAAGCAGAGACCTCATAAGCAGGAAGATTAAGGAGTACAGCACTCTGATGAGGTAAGGGAGACCAGAACGCACAAACGCACACACACACACACACACACACACACACACACTTCAGCAGTGCTGAAATGCCGTCACACGGTGCTTAACGTGTGTGTGTCTGTGTGTGCATTTATCAGTCCTCCCAGCGGTAAGACGGAGCCATCACCCAAGCCCTCCCGCCAGTCCCTCAGTATCAGACACACCTTGCTGGGAGGGAAGGGGGAGACCAAGGCCCTGCTCAGCCCTCACTCGCCCAGGCAGGACTCTGACAGAAAGGCCATGCACAGAGGTACACATATACTCTTTCCCTCTCTCTGTTTCTCTGTATGCATGTTTAGGTATGAGGGCTACTGTATTTGTTACTGTGCATGTATGTATGTGTGTGTGTGTGTGTGTGTGTTTGTGATTATATCATTTTAGTAATAGCGTGTGTTCTCTCTGCAGATGAGTGCAGCCAGATGAGTGCAGCCCTCCTAAGGATAAAGGCATGTGTTAGTATGTACAGTTGAAGTCGGATGTTTACATACACTTAGGTTGAAGTCATTAAAACTAATTTTTAACCACTCCACAGATTTTATGTTAGCAAACTATAGTGTTGGCAAGTCAGTTAGGACATCTACTTTGTGCATGACACAAGTAATTTTTCCAACAATTGTTTACAGACAGATTATTTCACTTTTAATTCACTATATCACAATTCCAGTGGGTCAGAGGTTTACATACACTAAGTTGACTGTGCCTTTAAATTTTTAATATTTGGTCGCATATCCTTTGGCTTTGCATGCCATGACTTCCTGATGTCTGTGACCCAACAACATCAAAAGACTCTTGATATCTTATTTTCTGGTACTCTTACAAGCGATAATATAACGTCTCTGCATTTGAATGGATCTCTATGGGAATTGGGGGGTGGGACTAGATTTAGCTGTAAATTATGCTGGAACTGTATGGAATACATGATTGGTAAAATGGCTATAAGTCATCAAGGGTCTGAGGTATCAAACGAGCCTCAAACTATCACTCTGCTAACAGATATGCAGTAGATATGGATGGATCACTTTAAGGGTTGTTTCTCCTGACAAATTTTCCTATTGAACTCTATGAAAAAATAAGTCAGGAGAAGAAACCCTTCAAGTTATCCATCCATATCTACTGTATTTCTGGCAGCAGAGTGATGATTTAAGGCTTGTTTGATATGTCAGACCGTTGCTGACTTACAGCCATTTAGCCAACCATGTGTTCCATACTGTTCCAGTGTAATTTATAAGGCTGAGACGATATGCCATTTTAAAGAATCAATAAATCGGGACAAAATTATCGATAAATATCGATTTTTTAATTATTATTTTAATTGAAAACAGAACGCATTTTCAGCACTTCAGTATTCACAATGTAGTTCTCATTTTCACCAAAGAGCCACGACTAAACACGTGAAACTAAACAGTAAACAGCTTTGTTTATTGCTTCATGGTTAGGCCTATCATAGAAAAGAAAATGAGATTATTATTAGCCTATAGGCTACAATCAAACATAAACTCAGCGGACATGACAACAGCTTTCTTAAATAGTCGCTTTTTAAGTAAATAAAAAAATACAAAACTGAATGTCACTGTTATATCCACAACTACTCTTTGTTTTTGTTCAGAAACAGAATTGCGTCCACATTCTTAGGTTTAAGACAGGACCTGAATTTGTTCACAACCTGCCCTGCCTTGCTGAATACCCTTTCGGAAGGGACAGACGTGGCTGGAATGCTTAAAAACATTCGTGCCAGGTGTGCGAGCTTCGGGAAGCGCTCTGCGTTCCCTTTCCACCACATCAGTGGATCAGCGTCGACATCGATAGCTGGCTCCGCGGAGAAAGCAGCTATTTCACGCTGGATGTTTTCGTCTTGTGAGCGCTGCGATCCATGATGTGTCTGACGACGACACAGGAGACCCAACGCCTCCTCCGTTTTGGACGTTTTCTTTTCTGGCTCTGCTGGCTGGTCGCGTTGCTCCTCTGCCTTCTCGAAGACCGCTGGATGCTGCAGACAGGTTCTCTTCGCAGCTGATGCTACACTGGCTCTCCCCTCGGCTGTGAGAAAGTCGAGGCTTCTGAACCTTGGGTCGATGAATGACGCGATGAGCAGTGGCATCAGCGTTTCATCGGGAGGGTCTAGCTGATCTAGTCCGAAACGACTGATGAGATTGTCGAGAAGACCCTTTCGCACATTCTGGGCTGCATTGCTCAGTGCATCGTCATCCTCTTCGCCCGTATTTTCCAGGCGCTCTCTGATCCCTATTACAACAGGGAACACACAGCTTGACGTGGCACCCTTCTCTGAGCTAAGAAGCACAGTAGCCAATTCAAATGGCTTCAATAGTGGACTCACTTCAGTCATTAAGTTCCATTGCTCTGTTGTCATCTCCAAGGTAGCAGCATGTGATTTATTTGTAACATCTGGGTTTGACAACACTGCAACCACTGGCCATCGCACCTCAATAAGTCGCTCCATCATGTAGTACACCGTGTTCCATCTAGTGGATACATCCTGAATCAATTTCAGTGGGGTTTGTGTGTTTAGCATTTCGCATTGCTTTTGCTTTAAAGCTGTGGTCGCCAGTTCACTTTTTTTAAAATGTCCCACCAGCCGTCTCGCTGCAGCCACTGCTGTATTAACAGCTCGCACACCCTCCAAACCATGCTGAATGCAAAGATTGAGTGTATGTCCCGCACAGTTCACAGAAAAAACGCCACCCTGACCTGTATGTCCAGCACCTTTGAGTAATGGCATGGCCCGACATACGTTGGCTGCATTGTCGTGGACGCATGCTACCAGCTTGGAACTTAAATCATACTCCGCAACTGTAGCGTTTATTTCCTCCGCCAAATTAACAGCGGTGTGCCGTTCTGTTAGCGGTCTTGTTGCCAAGAGGTTGGTTTTCAATTTCCAGTCTGGTCCGACGTGGTGACACGTAACTGCCAGATATGCTTCTTGGCATAGACTTGTCCACGCATCCGTGGTGATTGACAGAGAACCGCATTCTGTCAATTTCTGCGTAAGCTCCCGTTTTCCAGCCACATGTCTTTCGCTCAGTATTTTCGACACAGTCTTTCTACACGGCAGCTGGTAGCCTGGGGCGATGTTTGTGATTAATGTTTTAAATGACTCTTTCTCAACTATGCTAATGGGTAACCCATCCACCACAACATCCACAATTTTGTTTGTGATTTCTTTAGCTCGACTTGGGTCGACTTTTTTCGCAAAATAACGTGGGACTTCTTGCTGCACCTTACTTGTGGAGGAGGCGGAGAACAACGAAGAATGCCATCTTTTCAAATGATCGCGTAAATTGGTAGTGTTACCTGAAAACGGTAGTTTCGCTTTACATACGTTGCAAACGACACATTTATTGCCCTCCAACTTCTCGAAATGTTGCCACACTTCAGACGGCATCTTCCTGATCGCTACTGGCAGCGCGCTCAGCACGACTCACTGTCGTGGGCCAACTACAGCATTGCAAAAACTACAGTGAGTGCACGTGACACACGCACACGCACACGCGCACTAATGTTTTTTTTAAATATAAAAAAGTATTTACTTTTTTTTTTTACACATGCAAAAAAATTCGATAAGTGACGCCACTTATCGATTTCACACAGTTATCGATAATTATCGATAAATCGATAAGTGGTCTCAGCCTTAGTAATTTACAGCTAAATCTAGTCCCACCCCCCAATTCCCATAGAGATCCATTCAAATGCAGAGACATTATAGTTTCGCTTGTGAGAGTACCAGAAAATAAGATATCAAGAGTCTTTTGATGTTGTTGGGTCACAGACATCAGGAAGTCATGGCATGCAAAGCCAAAGGATATTGGACCAAATATTAAAAATTTAAAGGCATAGTCAACTTAGTGTATGTAAACTTATGACCCACTGGAATTGTGAATTGTGAATTAAAAGTGAAATAATCTGTAAACAATTTTTGGAAAAATTACTTGCACAAAGTAGATGTCCTAACTGACTTGCCAACACAATAGTTTGCTAACATGAAATCTGTGGAGTGGTTAAAAATTAGTTTTAATGACTTCAACCTAAGTGTATGTAAACTTCAGACTTCAACTCTATATCATTTCAGCAATGTGTGAGCTCTCCAGATGAGTGCAGTCCTCCTAAAGATAAAAGTGTCCGTACGCGCACGCTGCGCGCATCGTTTCAGTAATTTTGTGAGCTCTCCGGAGTCCGGATGAGTACAAGGGTGTAAGGATAAAGGTGTGCGTGTGTATTGGTGTTAGTGATCATATTGTCTCTGGGCTCCCTGCAGATGAGTGCAGTCCTCCTAAAGATAAAAGTGTCCGTACGCGCGCGTGCACGCATCGTTTCAGTAATTTTGTGAGCTCTCCGGATGAGTACATGGGTGTAAGGATAAGGGTGTGCGTGTGTATTGGTGTTAGTGATCATATTGTCTCTGGGCTCCCTGCAGATGAGTGCAGTCCTCCTAAGGATAAGGGCACATGGAGGAAAGGCATTCCAGGCCTGATGAGGAAGCCCTTTGAGAAGAAGTCCTCACCGGGAGTCACCTTTGGAGTGCGGCTGGATGACTGCCCTCCAGCCCAGACCAATAGAGTAAGTCACCCTGATCTGGGAAGTCCAACAATTTTGTGTGTATTTAAGTTTGTGACATTATGGATACCATTTGTAGTTTCAGTTTGTGTGTCTGATAGGGAATATTATGTGTTTGCATTTGTGGCTCTAATAGAGAATACTATATGTGTTCCAGTTTGTGGCTCTGAAGAGAAATATTATGTTTGCATTTTGGTTTGTGGCTCTGGTAGTGAATATTATGCTTGTAGTTCAGTTTTTGGCTCTGGATCGTGAATATTATGCTTGTAGTTCAGTTTGTGGCTCTGATAGTGAATATTATGCGTTTGGTTTGTGCCTATGATGGTGAATAATATGTTGCATTTCAGCTTGTGCCTCTGATAGCAAACATTATGTGTTTCTGTTTGTGCCTCATACTGAATATTATGTTTGCATTTCAGTTTGCATCTGATAGTGAATATTGTATTTGAGTTTGTGTCTCTTATAGTGAATATAGGCAATGTGTTTCAGTTTGTGCCTCTGATAGTGAATAAAATGTTTGCATTTCAGTTTGTGTCTCTGATAGTGTATATAGGCTACATGTTTCAGTTTGTGCCTCTGATGGTGAATATATTTGCATTTCAGTGTGTGCCTCTGATAGCAAACATTATGTTTCAATTTGTGCCTCTGATAGTGAATGGTATGTTTGCATTCCGGTTTCTGCCTCTGACAGAGAACATTATATGTGTTTCAGTTTGTGCCTCTGATAGTGGAGATCTGCTGTAAGCTGGTGGAGGAGCGAGGGCTGGAGTACACTGGGATCTACAGAGTCCCTGGGAACAATGCTGCCATATCCAGCATGCAGGAGGGCTCAACAAGGGCATGAGCGACATAGACATCCAGGACGACGTGAGTGTGCCCCCTGCCCCGCTTCCACTGCCCTCTTCTTCAGAGTGGCTTGTGGATTCTAAAAATCACCTGTCATTTTCTACATTTTACCAGCCACATTAACTTTTACAATATAACACAACCTGATTGGTTACCTAGAGTATAAAATCTTTCATGGAATAGAAAATCTTACCAGCCACCATCAAAATCTTACTAGCATTGGCTGGTGGCAAGTGCTAATTTCACACCCTGCCTTCAGCCTGCTCTCTTCTGTCTCTAACTCTCTTTCTCCACCTTGCTTCCATGCAGAAATGGAGGGATCTCAACGTGATCAGCAGTTTACTGAAATCCTTCTTCCGGAAGCTGCCGGAACCCCTCTTCACAAATGGTAAGGCCCCGAGGGCAAGACCCAGCACGTACAAGCTTCTGAAGGACTTCTGCTTTTTAACCTTTTAAATGTAGCTTTTGCATGGTTCTGTTTAATTCTGGTTTTATACCAGAATTAATCAAAAAAATGTATCTATACGATCATCAATCCCTGAAGTTGTTATAATTCAGCATGGCTTTTTTACACTGGCCATAGATCTCAGATTTTTACATTGGAAAAAATTGCAATGCCGAAAGGTTTCTGTCTTGTGAAAATTTCTCCATGAAAGGCAACTGCAAAATGGCTGTAATATTTTCGTTTTGCTGTAGTCAAATAAGGCTGCTCCCCTCTGGAATTTGCCAAATGCTGATAAAGTGCACCCCCTAGTGAATGACAAAGGTGATTACACATTTGTGCACCCAGGCCTGAGTCCTCACAAATACACACGTAGCCGTTCTATTTTTCATGGACAAAGGGTTGTTCATACGTTTGTGGTTTTGTCCTTGCTCTCTACAGAAAGTATGCAGATTTATAGACGCCAATAGAACCGAGGATGCGGTGGAGAGGTTAAAAGTGCTCAAAAGGACTGGTGAGTGGAACAGGCTTTTTTACTTTGGGATTTAAACTTGCATGAAGGGAAGGAGGATAACACCCTCTCCTCCCCTCCTCTGTTTCAGCTCCATGAGTTGCCGGATCATCACTACGAAACACTGAAGTTCCTCTCTGCACATCTCAAAGCAGTGGCTGACAACTCTGAGAAAAACAAAGTAATGGATCGCTCTAATGTGGAAACGGCAATGTGTTCTTTTAAACTGAGTACTGTGTGCACTCGTGTGTGTTTGCGGACGTGGTCTGTGTGTGTCGTGGCGGCTCAGGTAGAGAAGCAGGGTTGAAGCGGGAGTGCAGCTTGGCTGATTCAAACACACACCTGTCTTAACTGCTGTTGTTAATGTAGTTGGAAGCATAATTATGTTGTGCGTGCGTGCGTGCGTGTGAGTGAAACGGTGAGAAAAATAGTCCAGCCCACTGTAGGAGCCTTCAGGTTTTGTTACTCTTTACTTTTTTTGCCCCGCTCCAGGGGACCGCTTTGTAGATAACCTCTCCGTTTCTCTTTGGGTCCCCAGCAGAACGTCAGGATTATCGCAGATGAAATTTGCATGTGTCCATGTCTGACTGCGCATGTGTACTTGTGTGTCTTTTTGTGAGAATAACCACTCTCTCTCTCTCTCTCTCTCACTCATTCATTCATTCATTCATTCATTCATTCATTCATTCAGATGGAGCCCAGGAATCTGGCCATCGTGTTCGGCCCGACTCTAGTCAGGACCTCCGAGGACAACATGACCCACATGGTGACCCACATGCCTGACCAGTACAAGATAGTAGAAACCCTTATACAGCAGGTAAGAGCCAGAGCCGCAGACGTGCTCGTTATCGTCATTACCGCTGCGATCGTCATTAACCATTTGTGCTGTGCGTTCTCGAAAATGACGTCTTTCTCTTGTCTTCTTACAGTACGGTTGGTTTTTCACTGAAGACGGCAGTGAGGAGCCCATGGTGTGTATGGACGACCGGCGCTGCTAGCGGCACTTCTGTCTCTCACCGCTCTGCTCTTTGCTCTTTCTCTGTCGCCGGCGGCTCACCTGCCGTTTCCGTGTGTCCTGAAATTTGGTCAGTCGCACGTAGACGCCTGTAAGGCGTGGCCAGCCCGCACGCAACATAGAAAGGGAGGTTGCCTGTGGAGTACGTACAAGGTGTTTAAGCTGCGGGTGTGCAGCCACTTCAGGGTTTGTAACTCAACCCTGCCACCTTCTTTCCTCTCACACTGTGATAGAGGGCCAAAGCAAGCTGGCACAGCAGACCTGCTGGGTAGTCACTGTTCAGATGCTGATCTCTGACCCCTTTCCTTCCGCCTACAGACCAGCACCCAACAGGAGAACGCTGTGGAGTCCCAGCCCGTGCCCAACATCGACCATCTACTCACCAACATCGGGCGCACGGGCACCTCCCCCGGGGATGTATCAGGTAACTTAACGCTGGAGCAGGCCACCCGCGGGGTGGCTTAATGCTGCAGTTTCACCAACACCTTCACCACGGTGAGAATCCTTCCGTGAAGACTGGAACGGCAGTTGCTCTTGGCTTATTTCTTGTTTTTCGTTTGATGAGGAAACGGGAATTGCCTTGTTCTGTGCAGGAGAACAAAGAACTGTAATGTGTGCTTGTGTATGTAAGTTGATTAATTCTTTTTTAAATTGTTTTTATAAGCACCATTTTCATTTGCTTTTCATTAGTCAGTTTGGTCTTATAAACCTACAGACTCATGGTTTCTAAGGCAAACTGCTAGTCTCTTTATTGAGAAGAGGCTTCATCCTGTCCATTTGGAAAGAAATGCAACTGGTAAAAAAAATAAATAATAATAATTGTAGCTTATTTTCAATTTAAATAGTATTTTATTCATTTTTATTTTTGTTTGTTTTGCTTAGAAAGCCGTAACTGGTTCAGTTACGCGTTTCCGTTGGCTTGTACATCGGCTTGTTTTCCCCTCGCACATTTCATTTGTCCTCTCCTGCGTTTTAAAGCTGATGAACTCTCTGTTCACTAAACGCCGCCGTGAGCGCAGTCCTGCACACTGTTACACTAACCCAGCATGTTCTCTCCCCCCTCCCAAACAACGAGAAAAACAGTGATCCCTCTGTCTCTAGTTTTCCTCTTCGCGTTTCTTAAGGGGCTTCCCAGCATTCACACGTACCGGTTTTTAAACAGGCCAGGTGGGCGGAGTCTATCACACGGTGATGTCACTGATGGAGTCTGTGATATCGCTGATGGACAGCTGGAACTGTAGGAAGAAAGAGGACTGCTGTCCCCCATGTAGCTGCCTAGTCTGCAGGACTCCCCGGTTCTTGTGAATTGGACAAAAGGAAAAACAAAAAAACAAAAAACAAAAAAAAACAGACAAAAGCCAAAATGGACACTCGTCCGTGCTGTACGTTTCTATTTAAATACACTTCACACAGACCAATACTACTCTCTGAAAGCCTTTCTGCTGTTTCTTGTTATCTCCGAAGCAGTCCGTGAGGAGAAATAGCATGGTATGGTCTACAGATATTGTTTTACCGCTCATGAAGCATACTGCCATGTGTCTCAAAGGGGTGTGGTGGGGGGCTGAGCTTTCGCTTTGCTTTGCAGATTAAAACCAAAAAAGTCAAATTTAAAAAACAAAAAACAAAAAAAACAAAAATTGGCAAAAAATTCTGAATGAATTGTTAAAAAGAATATATATTAAAAAATATATAATATCTGGGGGGAAAAAAATAAAGAAAAACTTTAATGTGAGAAGGTTCCTTGCTGGCTTTGTAGAGGGTCTTCCTCATCCTCTCCTGTCGTGGCTCTTCTCTTAGCTAGCCCCTTTCTTCCCCCTATCTTCCCCTATCATGTGTGACCTCTGTGCTCCCTCCCATATCCTCTCCGTTGCCACCACTGAGCATCTCGCCATTGTCAATCTTGACTCCACACCGTCACCCGCATATTCACACCCGTGTGCACGCTCGTTTACTGTCCTCGCATTTACCCCACAGGAGTGACATACAAGAACATGCTCCCTGATAGGTTTGATGCTAGCGCATCAGATGCTTTGCCAAGTAATTATCAATCACTTCCTGTTACAAACCATAATCAAACCATGGGAGGCTTGTGAGAAAAAAGCCTGTGCTAGTGTAGTTTCTAGGCCTTTAATAAGTAATCGGAGCAAACTTAACACTGAGCACAACCTTTCCTGAAGAAGGCACGGCAGTTGCATGAGAGGAAATGGAATATATTCACATGGGTTTCGCATGTCACGTTATTAAAAAGCAGGAAATACGGTCAGATAGTAGGCACAGATTGACTTCTGAATGGACATATGAGGTGTAAAACTCATATTTAAGATGCAGTAATCCAGTGTCTTAAGAAGGAATGAACGAACAGAGACACGCACACACACAGACACACTTAAACAGCCAGGTTAAGATACCACATCACCCCCCCTTTTGCCACTGTAATGTAAGGGTTAGGAAAGAATGCCTTGGCTGGTGAATGTGGTTCTGTGTGCATGACAGCTTCCTGTTTCATGTCTGCGCGAGCTGTTCCAGCCTCACCTCATCAGTCACAGCCGTGGTTCTCTGTGGCGTTGTCGCCCTGCCGAGCCCCGACCACCACCCGTTTCCCGCCTTCTGCCCTGTCACACTGTGGTGCCCGTGGAAGTGCCTGTTTCATCACATCACCGCTCGCGCAACGGGAGCTTCCCGATCTGGCTAATGTCCCCCCTCCCCCTCTCTCTCTTTCAGATTCGGCCACTAGCGACTCAACAAAATCCAAGGTGAGTCTCTGTCTAGGCGCGTCTGCTTTGGTTAAGCGCTGGTTTTTCCACCAGGGCTTGTACGAGAACCGCCATTGGGCTGCAGCCACTGGGGGGCAGCGCAAACGCAACGCGACCTCGACATGGTACCGCCTACGTCTTTTCACTCTAGACCAGGCCCACTGTGCTCCATGAGATTTGCACCTTAAAAACTGTTGGCAGAGGGATCAAAATGGATGACCGCATTTTGGGCAACGAAGAAAGCTTTAAAGAGTGATGGGATCTAATATTAAGATTGAGCAAATGTTTTTTTTTTTTTTTCATTTATTGAGCTTGGAGGATATTTTTCACGTGAATTTTAAGATCTTAAAGCTTCTTTTTTTTTTGCACTGCTGTCATCTGGCTGCGTTCAGCTTTGGTTTATTAATTAGCGCACAAAGTGAAGAAAAGCCCATTTCAGCTCTTTCCCCGGCTTGCCTTACGCGCTCCAGGCACGTCTTGCACAAGCTGCTGATAAAGCACCACATTAGAGCTGTACTGACGTGACTAATGTTCCTCCTCTTGTCGTGTGTGTCGTGCCTTCAGAGGAGCAGATGGAGTACGGTACTGAGTGTGTGTGTGTGTGTGTGTGTGTGTGTGAGTGAGACTGAGCGAGAGAGAGAGAGCGAGAGCGAGGGTTAGAACGAGGACTTTCCCAACAGCTGCTTGTCTCACTAGTTTCTCTGTCTCCACAGCAGGGATCTTGGGGGTCCGGGAAGGACCAGTACAGCAGAGATCTCCTGGTCTCCTCCATCTTTGCTGCAGCCAGCCGCAAACGAAAGAAGCCCAAGGAGAAGCCGCAGCCTAGCAGCTCGGACGATGACCTGGACGGCGTATTCTCGAGGAAGGAGCCACCGAGCCAGACCCAGAACCAGAAAGCGAGCTGGGCCCAGGACGGCCCTGCCAAGGCCGATGCGGCGAGCGACCCAAAGGAAGGTGCCGGGGAGAGCGAAGGATCAGGGCAGGAGAACGGGAAAAGCGAAGCGGAGCACCAGGACTCGTTCGTGGCGAAAGAGAAGATATCATCCGCTCAGGCCTCCCCGTCCCCCTCCCCGAGCCCCGGGTACCATCCGACAGCCGCCGCCAAGTCCTCTCTGTCCGACCCTCCGTCCCATTTTGAGGAGGTCGCGTCAGACCTGGGGACCATGAGCTCCCAGGCCTCGGCTCCGAAGGCTGTCGACAGGAAGTGGGTTGGGCCCGAGTGCCGGGGTGGCGAGCCGGGCGCCGTGGGGGCGGAGGTCAGCTCCATCACCTCAGACTACTCCACCACCTCCTCCCTGACCTTTCTGACGGGGGCAGAGTCAAGTGCCCTGAGCGCCGAGGTGCAGTCCGTGGCCGAGAGCCGGGGGGATGAGGCAGACGACGAGCGCAGCGAGCTAGTCAGCGAGGGCCGGCCCATGGAGACGGACAGCGAGAGTGACTTCTCCGTCTTCGCCGCCGTGGGCCCGCCCCCAGAGCACACCTCAGGGGAGGGGGAGGAGCCACGGGAGAGGACCCCGTCGGGCAGTGAGCCGGCCAGCACCGAGGGCAGCGCCACGCCCAAGCTGGACAGCCGCCGGCTCTTCCCCTCCCACAAGCTGATTGAGTGCGACACGCTGTCCCGGAGGCGGTCTCTACGGCAGAAGACAGACAGTGAGTCGTCCACCGAGGGGGGACGGAGCGACCGGGAGCCCAACCGGCTGTCCCGCGTCCTGGAGGTGATGAAGAAGGGGCGGTCCACCGGCAGCCTGCTGAGCGTGCCGTCCCGCGGAGACGTGGACCGGCCCGAGCCTGCCTGGAGGCTCAGGATCACAGAGAGGCTCAAGTTCCGGCTGAAGACGTCGGCGGATGACATGTTCGGCGTGGGCACGCAGAAGGCCAGGTCCGCCGACACACGCAAGAAGAAGAACATCAGGCGCCGCCACACCATGGGCGGCCAGCAGGACTTCGCCGAGCTGGCCGTGGTGGGCGACTGGGGGCAAGGGGGAGGCGCTGAACTCTCGGCCGTGGACCGTCTGAGGCCCAAGTGCAGCTCACAGGACTTCTCCATTCGGGACTGGATCGCCCGTGAGCGCTGCCGGGCAGGCAGCCTGGAGCCCAGCTCAGACGCCCCGGCCGCCGCCGCTGAGCCCGAACCCGAGTTTGAGGGGGAGGGGGGCCGGCCATCGTCCTCGCCTTCCCCCGGCCCCCTGCCCGCGGAGCAGGTGAACGGGGGGAGTGTCCCCAGGAAGAACAAAGGCCCACTGTGCTTGGCGGGGGACGCACACCCACACAAACTGTCCGGTGCTCAAGTCGTTCGCTCACGATTTCATCAGTATCTATGAAACGACAAGGTGTGTGTGTTTTTTGTGTGCATGTGTGTGTGAGTGTGCGTATGTCCATATATCCACTAGGGTAACTGCACAATAGTTATTTTTTACATACAAATGTATAAATATACTGTATGTATGTTTATATACATACATGGTTTTAACAGACATAACTGGATATACCTTCTTTGTTTTTTCTGTGTTTTTTTTATTGGTTTAATCTTGTTTTCACTGGTTTCCACAACTGCGGTGGAGAGGAGGTTTGCCTTTCCTTGCTTTGTCCAAGCTCAGATACACTGAGAGAGAGCCAGAGCGTCAGACACAGGGGAGATAGTTCTCTCCTGAAATCAACTTGCTTCAGCCTGAACATGGATCTTAATGGAGAGGCTGCAGCAATAAGTATTACTGAAGAATTATTGCTAAATATGGAAGAGAAGGATTTTTAATAAGTTTTTTAACAAGGAAGTGAAGGTGCAGTTCTTCCCCCAGTAACCGTTATGAAGAATGTATATGCTTGCTGTTATATTGACTAAAGCTTAGTTGCTTGTTATGACTCATTTTAAAGTGTACATATTTCTCTCTGTACTTGAAGCGTGTTTTATTTCCGTTTTAGCCCGCGTACGGGCTGTTTTCTGCGCTGTGTACTGCGGAAGACTTTTTTGCAGTGCATCAGAACAGCCAGACATTTTGCAAGCAGGACGAGAATAAAAAAAAAAAAATTTGTTTTTATACTTCTAAATGAGGAAAGACAAAGGAGTACCGACACAGCACATCTGTTCCAACATGCCATGTACAGTATCGCAGTGTGCTTGTGTTACCATTGCTCTGTCAATTCCTGGCATTAAAACACAAACCAGGAGGGAAGACTCTTAAAATCAACACTCAAAATCATGTCTCTTCACTTAAAGAAAGTGCCTCGTTTTGAATCTGTTCTGGGTTAGGTGCCATACCGTCTTTTTGCTAAACTACACAATGTACTGTGAATGACTGAATTTTGTCTACAACTCATTAAATCATTTTCCAGATTATAAATACAGGCAGATTCTGAGCTTCCTTTTTTTTTTTTTAAGGACATTCCAGTTGGGACTTAACGGGACTTTAAAAAGATTTTAAATCTTGATTCATTTCTCTTTTATTTCTGATTTTATTGGGACCCGAATTTTAAATATTTGTGGAAAAAAGTGACAAATGTATGTTTTCCATGTTTTAGCCTTCCCCCCCCCCCTCCCCTTGCCAGATCTGAAGTATTGTAACATAAGCATGCAGAGAGCGAATCTGATAAACCTGGTCAGGTCATCTGGGTTCTTTTGACCCTGTCTGAGGCTGCATGAAGTGATACTTCCTCAAACTTGGACCGCTGTAGCCTGCCTGTGTATGGTCAAACAGCGGTCTGCCCCCTTCAAAACACTGGAAATAAACGTCTTTATGTGATATTTGTTCAGTGTTGTGTCCGATGTAAAGCATGGTTTGGATTTCTGGGGTTAAAACCATGACTGACTAATTAACATTAAATTCAAGCCACTCGCTGGAGGCCGTTTGTCATTCATTCACACAATACGTATACACAGAGCACAAGCCAGCCATCTCTGGAAGAACATTTTGAAAAAGTGGCGAAAACTCTCAACCTTTGGTTTTGGACATCAGCAGTTCAGCATGTCGACATAGTCTTACCTGCCTCCCTATTGAGAATGGACAGTCAAAACTGGTGGAAGTAAGTGATGAAGGTGCTGCTCAGTGCCAAATTAATAGGAATAATTTCCCATTAGCACTAAAATGGAATGGCCCCAGGAGCAGAGCATACAGATGGCAAAAGTTGAAAACGGTGACCAATCACAGGTGATGTTATTTTCCACAGCAGGGCGACCGAGCAGACAGCTCACACAATCCATTCATTTACCATTTATTTAAAATTAAAGGTGGTCTGGGAATATAAAAAGCAAAATCAATTTTGTACAGAAGTTTTGCCATGTGACCTTCGGTTACTTGGCACTTTTTACTCCCTTTGCATGCGGTGCAGGCTATAGCCAATGAGGAATTCATCTGTTTGAATAATCAGGGAAATACATCATCGGTTTGTGTAGCAAATGAGGAATGTCCCATCCAACCAGGCCCAACCCCACATAGCCTCAGGAGAGGGCTATAGGGTGGGTGGGCTGCTAGTGACAAATGGGGATTAGAAGAATATTCAAAACACAAGGGAACATTCTTCATATCAAATATACCCTGAGCCATTGGAATGAGGCTTCAGGCACTAACTATTGAGCTTTAGGCTTGACCTGGCTGGCCTGACCAAATGTGGCTTGTGATTATACCACTATGCCAGATTTCCCTACAGTTCTCAGAACATTCCATTTGTGGAAGAAGTGTGTTGGGTTAACAGTGGGAGGGACACCCAGCATTCGGGTCGATGGGTTCATTCCAATCGCTTATTTTCACTCCTAGCATCCTATCTTTGCTCCTTGGCTCCGCCCAACGGAGGACGTGAGGAAAGGATCAGATACGAGGACTGAGGAATCGAGGCAACGTGCATTAGGCAAATGGAGCATCCTTGCTCTGTCAAGCGTCAGTCATATTATGCTTGCATGCTTAACTATAATGCTTTTTAAGCTTCTTTTTTCATGAATAAACGTGGCTTTTGATAGCCGTAAAGTAAAACTGCACTTGTGTAGGAGTGTCTACCCGCCATGTGGCAGATGTGGAGAGTGGTGGATAATTTATACACCTCACACGTTCTGAAAAAAGGCTTCCACAAAGGCTACACTTGTGTTTCCTCACTGAAGCATCCTCTGGGAGCCTCCTCGCTCCTCCGAGGAACATTTAGCAGTTTGGAATGTCCTTAAAGATGGTGAACCTCAATAGATTTCCGGGTAAAGGCGAGGACAGAGGAGAAGAGAACGGATAAAATAAGTGATTGGAATCCACCCCCAGTGTCACTGGTGTGATGTCACTTAACTGTCCCAACACCAAGGAAGGAAGCCTGGTCAATAAAACAGCAAAATTAAATTTGGGATCCTATACCATTGGGAGTGAAATACCAACAGAATACTTTTTTTAAAGTTTGTCTTTTAATAATACCAAAAAAAAATACATATTTCAGATCCGCAGCATTGCCTGACACATTTCTAAATAGAAGTTTCATAAACACTATGTACACAACACACAGAACATCATTTGAACATGTGGGGAGCACACGCACACACACACGCACGCACACACACACACACACACCTCCTTGAGCATGCTGTCGGAAGACCTGTTTTTTGGTAACATCTTGAGTTCACATTGGTCTAGTTCACAGCTTGCAGAAGAAAAGGGAGAGACCAGAGAGAGGACGGGATCAGAAATCTAGTGCTTCAGGCCCAATTCAAACACTAACCAGCTGCCTCACATAGAAGCAACGTTAAAGCTCAGTGTCATTCCCGTAGCAACGGATGGAGATCCAGGTGTCCATGCCTGGTCCTTGCAGATCCATGGCCTGAGGGTTTAAGAGATGCCTCTCAACCAGGAGTCATTACAAGTTCCAGGCCAAGTTCTGATGACATCAATCAAACAACTAAGACCAGAGCTGGAATGCAGGATATAGCCTTTTAGATCTAGAGAGGTTCACAGTGGGGCACCACAATTACTTGATTTGTATTTAAATTGTAAGTCAGACTGACAATTGTTTGATGGCTTACTGGAATTACCTATAAATGCAAACCGGGGCCTATATTCATAGTGTTTCAGATAAGAAGGGCTGATAATTGGAGTATCCAATGTGTGGGAGGCCTGAGTTTATTCACAGTGGGAGGGGTGATACCATGTAGCATCTATACAGCATCTACTCTACTCTGAACCCCTCCAGCGAGGATATAGATCCATGCATAAAAGCTAGTGGTGAGAATGAGAAGAATATGGCTTAGCATGTATTTCTATCTAGAATATTGTGTAAATAGTCCAGTACTGTTACGTTAAAGTAGCCTATTTCTCTTAAGCCACAACAACTTTTAAAAACATGAACTCCTGACCTTTGGATGATCAGTATTTTGAAACAAAATTATCTCAGCTGATTGGGTGTTAAAAAGCCATTAAAACCACTGCTGAGTTTTATTACTGTTACTGAGCAGCAGAGCCAAATTTCTTTGGGGGGAAAAAAATTGTCCAGATAGCCTACTTCTTTTTAAACCTTTAGTATCATGAACTTTAACCCTTTGAAATTTAGCTCTGGTTGTTACTGTTTTCCATTCTCAGTAAAACGTTATACAACATATCAGTACATATCCCCAGCTGAGACAGCCAATCAGCCAGGAAGGCCATGAGATCAGAGAAAGTGCCGAATGGTGTGAAACTGTCGATCGTGAAAGGGAAACAGCCGCAAGGGATGTCTCAGTGGAACAGACAAACTCCCGCCCAACCCACATTCAGGGTCAGAATTTAGATGGGGATGGTTTTGATAAAGGAAGAAATAAAATAATGCAGACCCCCAAAAAAGACTTTCCTGTCAATTGCAACACTAATATCATACAACCCCGCAATCAAACCATTAAATAAAAAATAATAATGAATGTGCAAAGAACATAAATATTTGATGCAAATATATGAACTGAAAATTTAGAGCATGTATCTACACTGACATGCATACTTTCACTTTCTCTTACATGATCACACACAACTAGATCACACAGCCAGGGAGCTGAGCAGCTGTGGAATAGCAACATCTCTCCTCAACATAAACTGGCTCCCACTGATCTGAAACCAGCTAAGCGAACCCTGTGCAAAACATTTAAACTGACCCCAGGTCAGCGGCTGGAGGTACCACCCAGCCAGTCCAGTGCGGTGAGCCTCTGCTGTGCCAGGGAACAAGGTCACGGTGAGGGTCACGGTGGGTCGGACGTCTCAACCTCTCTCAAGAAGCAGCAGCAGCAGTGTCTGTACATGGAGACAGGGCCTCGACCAGCGCTCCTGTCAGGGAGTCAGTCAGTCAGTCAGTCAGTCTGTCTGTCTGTCTGTCTGTCCATGGTGTATAGGCCCAAAGGCGACATTCCCGAATGACCGTGTCATCGCCTGCGAACAAAGTAACGTGAAGACATTTTTAGGAAGCGTCCAACAAGATACAGGGTACAAGATGTCACCAACATGGTATAATAATAATAATAATAATCATAACAATGAAATTGCACCCTCAAGTGCTTTATAGAATATGTCAATATATCGATGTATGTATTTTAAATTAAATATGAATCATTGGTGAAATGTATAGAAATATATAAACAAGATTAATAAAAGCAATTGAAAATATTAATACATAAGAGTTCAGATTTCCCAAAAGTAGCCCCCCCCCCCCCCCCCCGCAGGAATAGAGAGTGGTATAGTGTGGTTCTGAGGGGGGCTGGGTGTAATAAGCCTACTTACCTCTGCCGCACAGAGCTGTATGAATCCAGCAGCTGGGTGCTGGCCCGCTCCAGGTTCCAGTCGTGCATTTCCAGAACCTTCTGGCACTCTGTCCGGGTCTTCAGGCCCAGACAGAACAGCTGCTCCACCTGGCAGCCATGGCACAAATATATGTTTTTAAACTTCTCAAGGACAGAAGCTAATTTTTCTAAGGAGGTAGTTATTGGGGGAAATCACTGGCTAATGCTGATCTCAAAATGGCAGATATTGGCAAATTGTATAGGCCGGCCAATATATAATTTGCCTCCTTTTTCTCCCAAGTTTGGATTGCCCAATCATATTTTCTCAGCGCACATTGTTGCACCCTCATAAATTGCCTGTTAGATGAAATACAAGTGATATGCATATACCTTCAGATACTGGACCGCCCTCTGTACGTTCCAGCCATGGTTTTGCAGTGCTGCCTGGCACTCCTCTATTGTCACTCCGTGGACTGCTTCCTGCACCTGGGCACCAAACACAGCCAATCAGACCTCTCAACAGCACCCAAAGCACATACACACATCCAACTAGATCTCTCAATGCAATCTGAAGCACATACACACAGCCAATCAGACCTCTCAACAGCACCCAAAGCACATACACACATCCAACTAGATCTCTCAATGCAATCTGAAGCACATACACACAGCTAATCAGACCTCTGAAAATTATGTTAAAGCCCACGAGAAAATGGCCTCATATCAGTATTTACAGAGACCATGCAGTACTCATACTGTACATAAGCACAATTCATTTAACAAACATAGTTTTTCCGATTATAAATCTATCCAGCATTGCTGTCATTATAAACACAGAGACCAGTGAATACATTTAGAGTTCAGCCCACTCACCGGTTTAACAATGTCAATAGTCCCAGTTCAGCCCACTCACCAGTTTAATAGTGTCTAAAATCCCGGCTTGTCCATCGTTGCTCATCCATGGCATGCTATGCGAGGTCTTCATGAAGGGCAAGGCCTTCAGGCTGCTGTTGTTATTGGAGGAGAAATTGTCCTTGTAGTTGCCCTGGTGCATCATTGGTCGCACGGTGGCAGTGGTGGGCGGCCGCTTGTCCTCAGGGTTCCCAGCCTCCCTGAAGAAGCGGTCATACCTGTCTAGGTAAGGCGGCCGTTCGGGCAGGAGGTAGTAGTGGGTGTTGCTCACCTTCTTGCCATCCCGGACGATGGGGAGAATGCAGGGTGCTCGAGTGCTCTCCTTCTCCTGTGCCTGGATCACCTTGGGAGCGGTGTATTTAGGGTCGGAGGCGAAGCTCTGCGTAGTGGGCATGGGCCTGCTGCTCGGGGAGGTAGAGAGGCAGCAAGACCCCAGGGACAGGGCGGAACACAGGCCGGCCCTTTGATGGGGGGACCCCACATGGGGGCTAAGGGGGCTAGGGGCGCGGGAGTTGGGCTGGGACAGGATGTCCCGGGGAGGGAGCAAGGGGGGCCTGTCCTTGTCCTTGTTGTCCCCCTCACCCCCGGAGGAGGGGGACATGTCCCGGGACCGGCGGGCGCAGTCACCATGCCTGCTGGGACGTGGCGGGATGGGGATCCGTGGTGGGATCTGGGGCTTGTCCTGGGGGAAGGAGAGGATGATCTGCCGGTGGGGGGGCTCCATGCCCGGGGGGGTGGGGGACGGGGGCAGGGAAGAGCTTACCGGGACATTGAGCCTCTTCATGCAGTCCTGCTGCAGCTCCTGGAAGATTTCCGCAGACTGGGAGAAGCTGCGGCCCTCACCCTGCCTGGTAGACAGGAAGAGGTTGTCTTCCACTATTGGCTTGTCCCCGCATGTCACGCCCTCTGAGGGTGTGTCCCCCGACGTCCCGCCCTGCCCCTCCCCACCCTTCCACTCAACCTCATTGATGGAGCTGACCTCCACGTCGTCCTCGTCCTGGGCCACATCGTCATATGCGGGGGGCGCCGGCAGGGGTTTGGTATCCCAGTCCACCACCAGGGTGGGGTGCAGGAGGTGGGGCAGGATGCCGGTGGGGCTCTGGGGGGGCGTGGTGTCCAGAAGGAAGTCAGGCAACGGGCTCGGGGCCAGTTTGGGTAAAGCAGGTGGGTGCAGTTCTATCATTGGGGATGGAGTGGCGGAGAAGAAGACCTCCTCTTCAAAGTCTATGAGGGGCCCCTCAGTCCGGGCCCCGTCCCCCTGCACGGCGGTAGGTTTGAGTCTCAGTCCTCGGATCGTAGCCCCTGGGCTCTTCAGAGAGAGCTTCACCAGACCTGAGGCTGCGGAGTCATCATCATCTTGAACCGTCTCGTAGCAAGGTTCTAAAGAAACGCACACACATACACACATTCATAACACTGCATTATAGAGACAATATTATTAATAAGACTGCATTATATAGCCAATCACATTCATAGCACTGCATCAGAGTAGAGGTAGCAAAGCAAAGGGGACAGGAGCAGTGTTTAAACCAGACTGAGGGTACAGACTTACGCTTGAGAAACATGGCTGGCTGGGGGGGCCGCGGAGGGGGCTCCTCTGGACATCACAACAAGGTACAGAGCAAGAGGGAGAAAAAAAGACACCCATGCAGTAGCACATAAAGGAGAAAGTCCCACAGCTTTAAAGAGGAAGAATACGTTCACCGTGTAAAAAGTAGCTTTGGCTGAAAGCGTCTGCTACAATGTACAAAACGACTACAATGTAAATTGTGGTTTACAGAGGCCATAATGAGGCTGGACAGGAATGTTATATTAGAGCACTGAGAGAGGAGTTCTAAGGTTGATGGTTTCAGGATATTATAGTTCTGCAGAAATATCCAGCAAGAAAAAACAGCCACTATAACCTGCAACTTGTTTCACTGGACACTGACTTACTATGTGCCCTTCCTTGGCTGGCCTCCAAGAACTCCACATGGATACCTACAGTACTTCTCATATTTGGGATTAACTCACTTTTGGCCCGTCCCGGTAGCTGAGTGGGTCTGGTGGCTGTTGGGTCCATTCCTAGAACGTCCGGCGGGTCCATGGGATTGCCCAGATACAGGCTGAGATGACACAGACACACAGGAGTATAAAAAATAACAGGACGGCAGAGTTGTTGCAATCTCCTCGCCGCCCTGTGCCCCATCTGCAGGCTGTGACATGAGAACTGGCAGCTGATACGATCTGAGGGTGGGTCCATTTCATATCCTGAAAACTGAAACTGATGGTGACGATCCATAATTTATTGCCCAGCGCAGTGACAAACAACTCCAGACACTTTGATTACATGAGGAAAATCATGTCAGGATCTGTCCATCACTAACAACAACAACCAGGTTCTGCTATAAGTGTGATCCTTGACAAAAAGCTGTCCTACGAGGCCCACATACCTACCATTAACTGCACATGCAGATTTGCACTGTGCAACATTCTGAGTATCAAACCCTGTCTCAAAAGAGAGTCTACCCAACTCCTGATCCAAGCTCTAGTCATCTCCTGACTCGACTTCTGCAACTCCCTCCTCCCCGGTCTACCTGCTTCTTCCATGAAACCCCTCCAACTCATCCAGAATGCTGCAGCCTGGCTGGTCTTCATCTTGTCCAAGTTTTCACACATAACCCCCCTGCTTGCTCACTCCACAGGCTCCCAGTTTCTACCTCCAGAGCATTGTTCAGCCATATGCCCCCATTTGTACCCTGCCATCTTGTATAGTCTACATCGGGTCGGCTGGCCATTCCCTCCCTGCGACAGCCTGGTCACGTGTGGCCAGGTTCAGACTCTTCTCCCGTCTGGCTCCCAGGTGGTGGAACGACCCCCGGACCGTCACAACTCATCTTGTCAAGCAACACCTCACTCCCAGCTCTAGCCACAGCACCTGACATACACTTGACTTATCGCTTCCCCACTATGCACCTATGCTTGGACCCTAGTGTTATGATACTACAATACACTCCTAGTGCTTGCTTTGTATTAGGTTGGATGTACACTTTTGCTTTGCATTGCTTTTTGTATTATTTTTGCTTTATATAAGCGCATATATGTATGTTATGTAGTCTATTCCTTACTGTCAATGCACTTCATTGTTTTCATGGCACTTGGGAGCTTAATCATTGAACCTGCCAGTCTGAATGTTCACTCCTGATGCTGTACTACTTTGTACATCTCTCTGGATAAGAGCGTCTGCTAAATACTCATTTGTAAATTATAATTGTAAATTGAAGTGAGGGAGGAGTCTGCAGGTCATTGGGAGGAGTCTGCATGTGAGTTGGAAGAGACAGCGGGTGGGTTGGATGAGCCTGTATGTAGTTAGAAGGGGTCAGCAGGTAAGTGGGATGAGGTAGTAGGTAGGTAGAAGGAGTCATCATGATCATGTATATGGGAGGGGTCAGTAGGAAGGTAGGATGTCAGCAATCAGATGGGATAAGGAAGTAGGTGGGTGGGAGGGGTCAGCAGGTAGATAGGTGGAGTCAGCAGGTAGATGGGAGGGAAAAAACCAGCTGTGGGAGGAGGAAGCAGGTAGATGGGAGGGAGAGCAGGTAGGTGGGAGGAGCTAACAGTAATAGGTAACCAGCTTTCCCTCTCGTGTGAGATATGATGGTGTAGGGCTCTTACTCGTCAATCTTGTCAGCGAAGCCCCAGCAGCGTTGGGGGTTGGTGTCTCCATGGCCCGTGTGAATGAAGCTGTGCTTGAGCGGCCTGCTGATATCATGGGCCGACAGGCCAGCTACCGAGGTCACTGCATTCCGGGGAAACTGGCCCACCTTCAGGGTACGCTTGTTCTGTCCCCGCCACCAGTAGTTCTCAGCCCTTCATGACACACACACAATTCAGATCTCACAGTAGAACGGGACAATCACTTCAGCCCACCTGAGCATGAGAGTTCTGGATGATGTTCTAAAGCAGTGGTTCTCAACCCTGTGTATGCTGGTTTTTGTTCCAACCACAATTGCAATCCCGGAATTATAACAAGCTGTTAATTTTTCTTAATTAGGTGATTTTAATGTTTAGATGGATTATTTATCCTCTTAAGCCACATTATTTTAGCAATAGCTATGCATGCCATGAAGAATAAAAGTCCAATTTTCACATTGTGCTATATTGCAAACAATTGAAAAGAGAGGTAAAAATGTTTTAACTGATCAAATTAAACACGTAGGTGAATCAATAGGCTCATAATTGGTGAAATTAGCCAAACCTGCATTGTGTTAATAAGTTTAAGGAAAAAATTATGAAGGAACATGTTTTAAATTACCTAATTAGGAGCCTATTCACCTCAGTTGTTACCTCTTTTTTGTAATTGTTTGCATTATAACGCAATAAGCATAATGTGAACATGGGAATTTTATTCTTCATGGCATGCATAGCTATTTCTTTCATAATGTGTCTTTAGAGGGTAAATAATCCCTCTAAACATGAAAAAGGAACAGCTTGTCATAATTATGGGATTGCAATCATGGTTGGAACAAAAACCAGCATACACAGGGGTACTCCAGGACCAGAACCACTGTTCTAAAGGATGCGAGTGCTCTTAGTGGAGTGCTGAGAGGAGTGACAGTTCTAACTGCAGATCTAAAGAAAGAGACTGGTCTTAGTGGAGTTCTGAGAGGAGTGACAGTTCTAACTGCAGATCTAAAGAAAGAGACTGGTCTTAGTGGAGTTCTGAGAGGAGTGACAGTTCTAACTGCAGATCTAAAGAAAGAGACTGGTCTTAGTGGAGTTCTGAGAGGAGTGACAGTTCTAACTGCAGATCTAAAGAAAGAGACTGGTCTTAGTGGAGTTCTGAGAGGAGTGACAGTTCTAACTGCAGATCTAAAGAAAGAGACTGGTCTTAGTGGAGTTCTGAGAGGAGTGACAGTTCTAACTGCAGATCTAAAGAAAGAGACTGGTCTTAGTGGAGTTCTGACATTAGTGCGATGTCAATTCATTTTACCAGTGAAGTTCTGAGAGGAGCAGAGCTGGAAAGTCCAAGGGTCAGAAAGTCCTGTCATGCGTTTCTTCCACCCATGAACTCAGCCGACTGATTTCACTAATTAGTTCTGCCTCCTGGCTGAAAACTTGTGTTAATTAGCAAATCCAAGTGATTGGAACAAAATATTGGGGAGGACCTTTACTTTCTGAACCTGGATTTTCCACCTCTTGAGATGAGTGAGATTTCTAAATGAACGAGGCATCCTATGCTCTGACCTGCCCTCGATGATGGTGATGACATCGTTTAACTGGATGAGCAGTTTGTCCGGCTCTTCAAAGTCCTGCAGTGCCCTCATGTCTGTGGGCATCGTCTGGAGAAAACCCCAGAAATAGTACAATATTATTATAGGGAAACCAGATCAGTACAGTCTATATGGTTAAGAGAAATCGGTTTCACTGGAGTGAGCATAGTGCACAGTTACAGTGTATTATAATTTAATTTTAATGAGGGAAGGAGGAGAGTAACACGGATTGTTTATTATCTGAAGTTTATTGAAGTTATTATGTTAAGTTATCTGAAGTTATTATCTGAAGTTTCAATAGTGGGTGTTGGAAGAGTAATGAATGGGTTGTAAGCAGTGTGTCGCGTCAGTCCGTCTTGCCTCGATCAGAAACTCGCGCAGAGCGATGAAGGTGGGTCGGTCATCAGGTTTCTGAGCCCAGCTCTGCAGCATCACGTTGTAGATGTCCTGGGGACAGTCCTCAGGTTTGGATAGCTGCTCCCCGTCCTTATCGACCTTATGAAGGATCTGACCACACAAGCGCCGTGCACACACACACGCACACGCACACGCACACGCACACGCACACGCACACACACACACACACACACACCTCACTGAGTGGGTTTACAATCATGAAGTAGCTGGACAAACCTTCTTTACTATAAACACGAAGAGTAGGTGACTACAAACACCAAGAATTATTCCTCACTGTACTGGCTACACTACAGTACCTCAAAAACCCTTTCAAATACCTGTACAGCCTCTGCTGGATGTCTGTAAGAAATAGTACTTGTAACTCAAAGATTGCAGGGCACTGCTGCTGTACCCTTGAGCAAATTGAATTGGATCACTAAAGCCTCCATCTAAATAGGACAATGTGTAAAAAAAAAAAAAAAGCTGTCTAATTTGCACAGGATAAGGGCATCTGTAAAACAGATAAACAGCATTGTAAAGTGATGCCCAAGCTCCCAGTTTTCCATTGCTTCTCATGGATATCTATTCACTTTATTTTGTGCCAAACACCTGTATGCACCAGTCCTGTTAATCGTGAGAAACAGTAAAAGAATGAAACGGAATAAAGGGGCGCTCACAGCCCAACGGGCTGTGCTAGCGCCGCCCTCTTCAGTCACCTGACTGCCGTTGAGGCCCAGCCAGGGCTCCTGGCCATGGGTGAACATCTCCCACAGCGTCACCCCAAACATCCAGGTGTCACTGGCATGAGAGAATGTGCGTGTCTTGAGGCTCTCTGGAGCGCACCTGCCAAAGAACACACACACACACAAACAGTGAAATGATAAGTGTGAATATGAGAGATTTACTAATAAAGACGATTTACTAATTCACGGAAGTTGTTGGAACTCACAGTTGCTATTTCTTTAGGAATTACCTAATTTGGTGTGCTACAATTTTTATACACAGCAACCAGAGAGAGGGGACAGAAGGAGGTCGGGGTGGGGGGGTACAGAAAAAGTACGAGCCGTCAGGAGGGGGACCCTCACCAGGCGAAGGGGACCTTGCGGTGCTCCTGCATGACATAGTGGTCGTCGTTCTTGGGCAGCGCCCTCATGAGGCCAAAGTCCCCAATCTTGACCTGCTCCTTGGAGGCCAGCAGTATGTTGCGGGCGGCTAGGTCCCGGTGGATGAAACGCTTGGATTCCAGGTAGGCCATGCCATTGGCGATCTGGATGGCGTAGTGACACAGCGTGGAGATGAGGAGATGGCCCTGGTGCTTCCGCAGCCGGTCCAGCAGGGAACCCAAAGGGGCCAGCTCCGTCACCTAGAGTGGGGGGGCACACACCACAGTTAACACCACGGCCTTTCCAAAACAAAGCAGGTGCGCCTATTCCGTTTCAACCAATCAGGGCCAGAGGTGAGTTCCACTTTAATTTGGCCAATTCAAGAAATGGACTGAAATCTGAAATGAACTGAAAAATGTCCAAAATGTTCTATAAGGATTTTTCAATTTGTGAACTAAATTTCAATTAATTTCTTGAATCCTGATACTACCAACCAAAGCAGGCAGAGCGGATGACTGGGCCTCGGGTCTGACTTAGACAGGGCGGGGCGGGGCAGGGAACAGGGAGGGGGGTGGCAGCTTTTCTTACCATTTTCATCGGGGGTGTGAGGACGACGCCGTAGAGCCGGATGAGGTTCTGGTGGTCCAACGAGTGCATGGCGTTCACCTCCCGGATGAAGTCGTCCAGGGCGTCCGGCTGGCTGAGCACGTCGCTCTTCAGACATTTCACCGCCACGTTTAGCTAGGCACGGGAAGAGAGTCTGCTCTCAGCGATGGTCAAGGGTCCATCAGCTGAAATTCACAGGCAGACTGGAGCGATGAAAGCGAACTGAGACACAATCCTTCTAGTAAACTCAGTAAATCCCATTACCATCCCCCCCCCCTCCCCAAGACCATCTGTGAGCTGCTTATTGAGTCATGATGATTTCTCAGTTCATAATGCGACGCAGAGGGTATATCTTTTTCTTCAGTCACTGGCTGGGTCAGGGTATTTAAAGGTGTCAGCTGTGTCTTTCTCCCCAGAACTCTCTCCAGGGACCAGGCCTGAACTCCGCAGATGCAGACACGCAATTTTATCTTCAGTTCTCATGAATAGCAGTGCTTCACATTGGGGACCGACACCCACAGCACTGTATGGATATCTATTCCTCCAGATTTACAAATGAGAGAACGTTCTGGAATGAAACTACGGGGAACTGAGGGGGCGAACTGAGAAAGTAACATCTGCAGCTAGAGAATTGCTCCGCAAGACTTATAATTTCGTACATTTTTTGGGTGTAATTTGGTGTAAAAAAGGAACCCTTCCTTATATGCATATGTATTTGTTTTTGTTATGACTATTATGGCTCAAACCATCTGCAGTAGATTTGCAGGCATTTTGAAGTAGCTGTCGTGTACAAGCTGTCATGAAGCAGTGGATGGGCAGTGTGTGACGCTACACTCCTTTTCAATGGCAGTCCCATTATTTACAGGACTGTGGCCGGCAGCCCCACAGGGCTGCACATAATTGGACTTGGCGTCAGCCAGTGACCCTCTCCAGCCAATCAGATGAACGCAGTCTGCAAGCTACACATGAAGTCTCCTGATGAAAGCATCAAAATCAATGTATTCATACAAGCAATAAAAATCCACCCCTCACTCTTAGAGAGGCCAGACCCCACCCCATGAGTGTTTCCACTCACCACATTCCCCGCGGGCGCTGCCCACTCGCCGCGTTTGACCACGCCGAAGGAGCCGTCGCCCAGCTTCTCCAGCAGCGTCAGGTCCCTGTCGCTGATCAGGCAGGTGAGGGCCTGCTGATCCTCAGCGGGGGGCGGGGTAGGGGTGGGGGACAGCTTACGGAAGGAGGAGACAGGCTGGGGCTGGAGCTCAGTGTCTGGTCTCTTACCACTGAACACCTGGAGAGAGGTCAATTGCTGCAAAAATAAAATGGATCTGAGTATGAAGCGCAAAGTGCGAAGAGATAAACTGTCCTCATAATGTTCATATTTATCACATGGAAACAAGACAGCCTCAGAAAACATTGTCTAGGAGTTCTCTGAATTCCTCGCTTTTGACTGAAATAGGGTTTGAGAAGCAGAATGCATTTTTTGAGCTTTAAAGCTGAGTAGAGAGGGCCTTCAATCTTGTGCAAGCCAGCCAGCGAGCATGCTGTCAAATAAGCAAGCATATGAGTGAGAAAGTGAATGAACTAACACACACAACACTGCTGAGGAGGAAGATCTTCCCTTCCATGTGTGTGTGTGTGTGTGTGTGTGTGTATATGTGTGTGAGAGAGGGAGAGTGTGTGTTTGCTTGCACACGTGTGATAGGGTGTGTGTTAAAAAACAACATCAGTTCATGACTCATTGGGATGTGGTGAAACCGAAGGTAGACTGCAGTACTACTTAAACTCTTTAGTGGTTAGGGTTTAAGTAGACTGCAGTACTACTTAAACTCTTTAGCGGTTAAGGTTCCTCTAGTCTCTTAATGACCCTCGGCTAATTGCAGCTGAGGCTGCGGCTCTGGAGTGGTAGTCATGGATACGAGTCTGTTGCCCTCCCTCAGGATTCACTGGAATTCTGGTGAATACGGAGTTCCTGAATGCAAAGCCTGTATTTTGACTGTGTATATGGAGTTGTACAGGCAAAAACTCCTGGGGCTGCGTGATACTATTTCCCCAAAATCCCTATAAATGTAATGTTTTGACATAATGCATAATATTATGCACTGGTTTTGAAGGGGGGGGGGGTAGTGCCACAGTGCCTTCATTAACAGTAAGTAGCTTATAGCAGTCAGATAGCATTATGGTATCTTTAATGACTACAGTGGTACAGGACCTTTAATGACTAAAAGAGTAATAATCTGAAAGAGTGCCCCCCTCCACAGCTCAGCGTCCCCAACACAGAACTGGACAGACTGGATTTACAGATTTACCAGATCCCAATGGAAGACTGCCCCCTACTGGTGCACTAATCCAAGTGTGAGATTAAGCTAATATAACTAAGCTTAATGTCAGCTGGAGACCACTGTCGCACATTACAGTGTTCACTGTACGTCCCACTCATAATATGAATAAAGCAAGGTACAGTAGAACAGAGGCAAGCTTTACAGCAGGGCTGTTAAACTCCAGTCCTGGAGGGCCACAGTATCGGTTGGTTTTTGGTGCGTTTCAGTACGAGTGATTCATTTAAGCCATTGATTGGCTGCTGATTGAAGGAAACCACAAAGACCTGCAGAGACGGGACGTGCAGTATTGGGACGCACCCTATGGCCCTCCAGGAGTGGAGTTGACACCCTCGCTTTACAGATACTCAATGAAGAGTGTGTGTGCATGCATGTGTGGCGTGCATGTGTGTCTGCGTGTGTGAGTAAGACGCCAGAGCACCTTGCTCATCCAGGACTTGCGCTTGCACAGAGCTTTCCTTCTCTTGACTGCCTCCCACAGCCGTCTCTGCCCTGAAAGAAAACCGGAGGGGCATGAAAAAGTCATCTCAAGTAAATCATTAAGTAAAGAGACAGGTTTACAGAGCAATTAAAGGCCACACACAATGAAAATTGACCTCTTTTAAGTGATAAAATGCTATAGTTAGCTATAGTTTAATTACTTCAAGGACATGATGTAGACCAAAAATTTTTTATTTTCTTAAAGTTGATATTTGCGCAGCTAAATATTTCCCTCACTTCTTCCTGTAAACGGCTGTGTGACGTTTTGGTGACGTGCACCTGCACTGGCAGGCAGTGAAAAAAAGTTTTTCCTCCACTTACATTGCTCGATTTTCAACTTGTCCTCAACGTCAATGTGAGTGACAGCTATTGAGTAACTTAGGTTGCTCACAGTAGCAACTGTCAGTGTGAACTGCGAACAAAATGGGACAAAAGTGCTTGTTTGGGTGTGAGAGACCTCACACACTATTTAGTTTCCCCACAAACGCATGGCTACGGAAAAAATGGCTAGAATTTGGCCACATGAAGGAGGCTGCAATGTGCTTCAGCTCAAGGATCTGCAATTTGCATTTCGAGAATTATTTATTCACAGTGTAGGGCCGCAATGGAGCGAAGCCGCCCCCGTACTCGTAGTGATCTCCCTCCCTCTCGGTACCATCCTCACCCTCCCCGTCCTCATCTCCCTGTTCATTCTCATCCTCCTGCCCCTCGTTGTCCCACAGAAACGACGCTTCCTCCTCCTCAACAGAGGGGGATGGAGGAGGAGAGTGATCCTCAATTTGAGACACAATGTCATCCATTTTGGCTAACACTTTAGCTTTCTTTTGAGCACTGCTATCCAGAAGCTAACTAGCTAGCCACCGCGACAGCCCCGCCCATTTAAAAAAAATAATAAATCCCACCCCAACGTCCAGTTTCACGAGGAAGCCTTTAGGAAAAGCATTAGGAAAAATGTGATCTGACTTCCATTGTGTGGGGCCTTTAAGGAAAAAATTTGAAATCTGCACAAAATTTAATGAGGGAAATATTCCACACAGAAAATATTTTTCCCAATATTTGTTCATGTGCTAAGAAAGTTTGGTAACGACTATATTTAGCAGGTGAAACCAATCCATTTCAGCAAGGCCGGTGTGTATGCAGGTGTGTAATTGGTGTGCCACCAATTAATCTGGATCTATTAGCCAAACAGACCAACACTGGCTTAACCACAGACCAGACCATAGTAAAATATTAAAATGCTTCCTGTAGAGAACAGTCTTCAGCTATCATTCATGAGCATGTCAAGAAATTCAGCTAAAATATCAGCTTGCGTAAATCATTAAACTAATTAAATAATTATGAGCAGAAGTTGGCATGAAGTCCAGAAACGGATACACAGATAGGGCCCTCCATGCCCACCCATAGTATTATGGTGCCGTTAAACTCCATGTACACCTGAGGAGTTCTAGAGTGGGGGTGGGGGGTGGGGTGTGAGGGGAGAAAAACAGACACCCCCTACCCTGTCCCAGCCCTGGCCTCACCTGGCCGCCCCCATCCCAATCTTCTCCAGGTCCTCATTCTTGACATAGTCAAAGTGCGAGAGGCGCGTGACGTTGAGGTCGTCACGGATACGCTGAGGTACTGCTGCAGCTGAACCTCTGTCAGGAGCTCCAGGAGCCAATCTGTTCCTTCATCCGACTGCATGCTGCTGCTGCCCAGCTTCTGTCCAGACAGAGAGACAGTTCATACACAGTCCTTTACAGAATATGCAATACAGCCAAGTTCATTTAGAAAGAAAGACAGACAGGCAGACAGTCAATGCGCATCCCTTTAATAAATCCAAGCTAGAGCTAGGTTTCTCTGTGGACGGATAGACACATTCCTTTACTGAATTAATGTTACTGCCAAGATTCTTTATAGACATATGGACAGCCAATAAACGATTACTAACCAGTTACTATATCCATGCATACTCTCAAAGATTTAGCTAAATAAAAGCTGTGTTCACAAAAGCAGTGAAAAACACAGCTGTCACACTTATTACGCTATTTGCTAGTAAACAATCACACACATTTAACCACTCAGAGGATCGTTTAAAAAAAATTCTACTGGCTCAACAGGACCCCAACTAAATTCCCCAGGGTCCAAGGTCACAAAAGAATGTTCTTCCTACACAGTTCTGTTTTTTTATCACAGCAGTAACTGATCAACACCCACACACACACACACACACACACACACACACACACACACACACACACACACACACACACACACACACACACCACACACACACACACACACACACACACACACACACACACACTCCATTCTGTTCCTCATGGTCTCTAATTATTTAATATCATCCTCTACACAACATGAGGAACATCATCATCTGCTTTCCATTATACACCCCCCCCCCCCCCCCCCCATGGTCACTTGGTCTCTAATGGAGTTAAGAGGGTCTTCCTGTTGTTATTTGTGGAGTCGTGTGCTGTCGACCCCAGTTGAAGAGAGGATTGCATTAGGCGATCTTCTGTCTGTAAGAGCTCCTGTGTGTGTGTGAGCGCAATTAGCCTTCCCTGGTGAGTCAGGGGGAGAAAGAAACCTCCATACAGAGCGAGAGGCCTGAATGAAAAAATACAAACACACACACACAAAGTGTCTTACAGAGGTCAACCTGATCTCTATTCTCTAATAAAGTGTTTGCTCAGTCATGGCCATCCTGCCCACATCAGCCTCTCAGGAGAACTGGGACAGAGGTAATACTGCTGAACACAGCGCTCTCACGCACAACACAACGGTCTGAGGTACTTTATGAACGCACCGCAGCGGACCCCAGTAGCACCGCAACAGAAGGACCAGCCTTGAGTCCCAGTCCGGTTCAGAGACCTGGGATGTCAGCTCAGTCCACCCTGCAACCCCCTCCAAAGTCACTGCTCCAAAGACACACACAGAACATCCTTTTATCCCAGCTGGTTTCCAACTGTGATGCAAGCAGAGGGCAGAGGTCAGCAGGGTCATGGCCGCCTCTCTTCCACTTCCAGCCTTCATTAAGTTAGAGGTTACAGAATCATTTCTCAATGCTGAAAGAGCTAACAAGGGAGGTTGAACGCGCTTCTACAAAAAGTAATTTGCACGTCTGTACAGACAGCTGCAAACATACGCACGTACGCGAGCGCACCACACACACACATTACTGACCCACTTTGTCACTTGAACTCTTGAACCCAGTCATTCAGCTGAACGGGGCTTAACTGCCACTCACATCTCCGCATATGAGGATTTCTGCCATACTTCTGTGAGCCCTCTCACTCTCACTCACTCTCCACCCCCAAACCCCCCCCCCCCCCCCTATTGTTCCCTAACACATGAAGCTTCCCCAGTCCCTCTCTTACGGTGGCTCTGAAGTGCAAAACGGAAAAACAAAATGAAACCACAAAAACAAAAACTTTCAGCCCTGAAGTACAAAACACAAAAACAAAATGAAACCACAAAAACAAAAACTTGCAGCCCTGAAGTGCAAAACACACAAAAAGAAAAACACAACAAAAACTTTCGGCCCTGAAGTGCAAAACACTAAAACAAAATGAAACCACAAAAACAAAAACTTTCGGCCCTGAAGTGCAAAACACAAACTGGGTATAAAAGGAGGCAACACATTATATGTGTATATGTGCTTTTTAAAGTATCTTTCAACATTGTAAGAATACGGACAATTATTTTACATTGTACTGTGCTCGTTGGTGTTTCGAAGACAATCTCTATGGAAAATGCTAAACTAAATGAATACATTCAGAATAAGTCGTAGTAATAAACGATAAGAAATAAATAGATCATTTAAAAAAAATAATTCCTTATTGAATGTGTTTATATAGGTCTATTTCCTAAGTACAAAGGTATTCACATTCTGCTTTTTTTCTGTGTAGAGGCACCTTTTGCCTACTAGCATGCCAGGTCTGAGAGGCATCACAGCTTGCAGTATTAATTTACACAAGTTTGTGTGTCCCAACTCCCATTCAGGCTGGCTTTATTCAGCACTTTTTGTAATGGGGTGTGTCACAATATCTATCAACTTAACCACTTTTGGAGTAAAATATTTTCATACAAGAATCCATATCATATATGGGAGACCTTAGGGATGTGTAAAAATGCTGTATTTTGTTCTACCTGAAGTGGGGTATCTCGAAAACTAAAGGCCTTTTGGGCGTTTGTCACAGCACTACTAATCTTATCTAAGCTTATCGTTTATTACTACGACTTATTCTGAATGTATTCATTTAGTTTAGCATTTTCCATAGAGATTGTCTTCGAAACACCGAGCTTGGCACAGTACAATGTAAAATAATTGTCCGTATTCTTACAATGTTGAAAGATACTTTAAAAAGCACATATACACATATAATGTGTTGCCTCCTTTTATACCCAGTTTGTGTTTTGCACTTCAGGGCCGAAAGTTTTTGTTGCTGTGTTTTTCCTTTTGTGTGTTTGTGTTTTGCACTTCAGGGCTGCAAGTTTTTGTTTTAGTGTTTTGCACTTCAGGGCCGAAAGTTTTTGTTGTTGTGTTTTTCTTTTTGTGTGTTTGTGTTTTGCACTTCAGGGCTAATCCCCCATCACTAATTTCCATTTCCTGTCAGACATTAAAAAAAGGTGACAAAACATGAAAGAATGTCATGAAAAAATCTTGATTAAATGTTCTGTGTTTTGCACAGAGAACAGATGACAAAGCCTTTCTACCACTGAGCGGTGTGCAGATCACACACTGTACACAGCGTTCACACAGCTCCAGTGGTCAATGACAGGCAGCCAACTGGGCCACCTGCTTGCACCGTGGTTCCCATAGAGATGGAAATGCCCAAGTGACAGATGCCGGGTCACACCGCAAACCGATGCAGTGCCCAAAACGAAGGAGGGCCCAGTCCCAACCAGTCAAAAATAACTGTCAAACAAGTAGCGCGGAAAACCCAAATGCAAGGTTTCCATATATTCCTCAACCCGCAGCAGTTGTCAAGGACCGAAAAAGAAGGGAAAATATTGATGTAATCCGAAGTGGGCTTTGGAGGGGGCTGGGAGAAGCAGGACCCACAGCCCAGTTTGTGTTGATTGTGTTGACCCACAGGCCAGTTTGTGTTGATTGTGTTGACCCACAGCCCAGTTTGTGTCACACGGGGTGGAGAATGCGGGTAGGGACAGGGGCTGGATTGCTGGCTCAGTCCCTGGGAATCTGGTGGTACCTCTGGGAAACAGGATGTACAGACAGGGATGTCGCAGACGAGCACACACGCACGCACACACACACACACACACATGCCTGAAGCCTGAACTCATTGACAGATCTGCCCTCTCGAGGAAATAAACAGAGAGCACTCCCAGTCCCCGCAGAGTCCAACACAGTCTAGTACAGCTGAAGCTATTCAACCTGACATTCTGTGCCTGTGTGGGTTTGAAATAAAATAAATAAAATCCAAGCCCGGGATTCTAACCCCGCTGAGATTTTTCCACTGCCCAGACAACTCATAAGAGCCAACAGCCAGTGCACTATAACCAGCTTTCAAGAGCACGGACCCCTGCAATTAAGTCTAACGATAACAGCATTAAGCCATTCATGGAGCACTTTAAAGTGTAATTAGTGGAGAGAAAGGATAGGGCCATTTAGCTGATGTTTGAGTCAGCACTGTTCGGACATTGTTCTCCAGGACCCCTGCACCCCCATACACAAAAGTTAACAATGACAACTTGGTCTTGTTCCAGTCCGCTAGATTTTCCCATGATGCACCACACCTCCACACTTAACAAAAAAAAAACACAAAACCAAAGACACTCACTATTCACTAGCTAGAAACGGCAATCATTCTACTTTCCACTGAGAAGTTCCTTCCCAGAACGTATGGTACTCCAGTAGTAGACAGGTGTTTGGATGCATTGTATGGCTACTTTTAAGCACTCTGGTTGTTTTGTTCACGCTATAAGAGATTGGCACTAAGGCCTTGTGTGGTTTAGTTTTAATTAATTCACAGACGCAGCCATGAATGGGTTTGAGCTCTAACACATGCAAGACAAGGCCTTTCACAAGCTCTCCTATGTGTATTAGCAGATGGAAGTGTAGGTTTAGGACGTGCGTACATACAGCACATCCACGGGCGTTTGTGTGTTTACGAGCATGTGTCCTTGAATGTACGTTTCTGTGCATCTGTCTACGTGGGTGCTTATGTGTGTGTATGTACGCTTGTGCTTGCGTGTGGGAGAAGAAGCCTTGCATTAACGCGTCATGCAGAGTCTGTGAGTTTGTAACTTACTCTGTACGCATGAAAATGAGCGAGGAAAGGAAGTGATCTCCTGAGCTTGTGGAAACGGCGCATCTTCACTGGCGAGACGCTCGAATGCGAGTATGAAATTCTCCCCTGGCAATCTGCTTCCAGAAATCAAGCCGATGCCTCTGCTCCAGATATCCATGAAATAAAAAAATAAAAAAGTCACCGCACCCTAATCTGCTGCCAGTGCTCTAGACTCGGACCAACTGTTGCAACTGCTGCATACACAAGGAGGAAATAAAGTAGGTAAAATGTTGACCTGGTGCAATAGCACTCTCCTGGTCTCGGCTCTTGAAGCGTCCGGCCGTGTGGACCGCTCGCTCTCTCAGACTTGCTGAACTTCTTTCAGCATGTGGAGTGGGCGGGACAGTTTAATGTTCCCTCCGCCCCCTCGCTCTGCCCATCACATTTACAGAGCCCCTATAAATAGAGCTGCTGTCTATTCCTGCCATTTACCCCCAGAAAGAGAGATCGTACTCGGGGGAGTGTGTGTGCGTGTGTGTACGTGCATGTTTATGTGGGTGTGAGTGTGTGTGGGAGAGAGAGAGAAAGTTTGTGTGTGTTGTCACGATACCAAAAATCAAGTCATGAATTTCGATACTCAATACTTTTCCAAAAAAAAAAAACTGTCATTGTTGTGCTTTATTTCAAACCTGGTCAAGCGTGTTCAGTCAAAACTGTGTATATGTATATTTGTGTGTGTGTGTGTGTGTGTGTGTGTGTGTGTATGTGTGTGTGTATTCGTTAGCCCTCCCATCCCTCTCCCTGTCAGTGGGCAGTGGTTGCAGCCCTCTCTTTCCTGCTCCTCCCTCTCCTCCTCCTTCCCTTCCTGCCTCTCCCTCTGTCCATTTGAACCGTGAACAGTGTACCCTTTCCTGCTCGACTCCACCCGTCTGTCCGAGAGGTGGTGGGGGTTGCAGACAGAAAGGCTATACTATTCGGATCAATGGAGACAGTATTGATTTTAGGTGGACAGAGACACATCTGATTTTGGACAGATATAGATAAAGAGGCACAATAGCAGCATACAACTTCTTTCATATGATTATTTGTCACCTTTATTTTCTGTCCGAAAATTCTTATAAAAATGCTTCTGACTGGTCTCGCAGCAATTCCTCCTCCATTAGGTTTGGTGCACCTAAGTTGACTGTTCACACCGTATTTCATGCTCTTAGAACCTTTTCTGGAATAAAGCTTAGTAAGACTTAGGTAGGCTGTGTTACATAGGAAGAGCCCATTTCTCTCGCCAAAGTCTTGCATTGGACACAGTACTAATGGAAGCCTCTCTCTTTATCTGCTGAACCAGCAAAATGTGCAGGTGCTCGGCGAAATGTCCTGGAGTGAGCGGCGCTCAGCTCAGTTCACACCAGCTGACCCCTTTCAGGAACTGTGACCATATCTCGGCTGCGATCTCGCTGTGAAAAACATCTGGGGGAAACTGAGACGGCAAGTCTTCTACCGCCTCATTAAAGTTCATTCTCCATGGCTTTGGTGGTCAGCTGTTAAATCTGGCCATTCTGGGCGCAGTGCATCCCAACCGCCACAAGATGTCCCTAGACCCACACCATTAGAATTCCCCGGCTAAACATAACGGCTCTCGACTTGTCATCATGACCAAGCCAAAACAATAATGCAACAGCTCTGTTGAAAGAGAAATACCTGGGTGCCTATGGCAACAAAAAAGTCCTACAATACGGCCCACAGGACAGCCTTTGCTGTTGGCTCGACCTGACCATTTTTACACTAAGCACTTGACCAACGAAAACAAGACTGCAATGTTACGCTGGAATAGGGCCTGAGGGAGACGTGCCCTGGTTCATGTTGTACGGGGGTGGGGCGTAGCGGCTCACAGCCAGAGGGGCTGATGAGCTTCGCTCCCTCCAGACAGGGCGGAGGTCACAAGCCCGTCGGCTCCGGGCTCCGCGTCATCGAGCGGCCCGCGCGCTAAAAGCAATCCCAGTTACGTGGGCACGCCCGCGATCTGACACTTCGAATGACACGTCCTCCGTTAAGCTGCTAAAAGCTGCCGAGGGAGAAGACGGCGCTTTGCTGTCATTTCATCAGGGTTCGCCTGCAGAACCACCCTTCTGGATCATGTAATTACACCTACAGAAAAAACTATCACAATTGTGCTGGTTTACCTCCGTAGCACACACTTCAGTGATTAGCCTGATGCTAAATCCCATGCAAGCATTCCCTTGTTACATACACAGCTGTGTTCTGTCCACAGTAGCCGCTATGGAGCCAAAGTGTGAGCAGCAAACGTTAAGTCAATGAGTGTGACGAATAAAGTGGCCTCTTTACCTCGTCCCCCTCGTCTGGAAGTCGTTGGTATTCGGAGGTGCCCTCCATGTTGATGCTGTGTCTCCGAGAGCTCTCCCTCTCTCCCTCTCTGGACCTGGTCCTTGTTCACAATTTTAAAAGAGGTTGCTTTCTCCCAGCCTCAGAAAAGAAGGGCTTCTTCACTTCAGGCTTTTTTCTGCGCCTCCTTTCATTTCTCCGGCGCACAGTGAGCGTTGTCCCATCGGGGTCGTCATGCGATCCGCGCCGAGGCTCGACGTCGGATGTCGCTCGCGCGCTCCTCGCTTTTCCTCGCGTTCAGCATGGCCCCCGAGAGAAGCGAACACCCTCCTCGGTCAGAGAAAAGCAGAGCGGCATCCTTCCCTTCCTTCCTTTTCTATCTCATGGCACCTCTACAGAGCTGAATAGGGCTGCCCGCCCACTCTTCTGAAGCACAAGCCTGATCCTTTATCTCTGCATGCACCGATTCATTTAGCTTTGTTTCCAGTCTCCTATGGGCTGGAGGCAGTCTGTGTTCGGTCATTCATGGCAATGATAATGATGATGTGATGGTGATGGTGGTGATAATGATGATGATACCCCCGTCCTCTTCACATTTCCATCCAGTGAATGAGAAGCCAGGAACTGACGATGCAGCCAATCGGAATGTGGAGCTCTGATCTTCTGGATCCAGACCAGGCGGGCCAATCGCAAAATAGAGCTCTGACCTGGGGTCCAAGTCAATGCAGAGCTCTGACCTTGCAAGGAGAGGAGAGAAATTCAATCGATCACGATGCGCTGTGGTGGTGGTGGTGGTGGTGGGGGGGGGGGGGGGGGGGGGGGGGGGGGGTGCTCGTCGAATCAGGAATCAGAGATCTGCGGGAGGCTTCCTGCCCGAGCTGCGCTATGCTTCCAGATACCTCCCTCATTCGCTGTTTTTCTGGCTTTCTCCTCGGCGACTGCAGGGCTGTCGCCCTGTCATCCTCTCACGCTCCATTTCTTTGCTTTTGCTGTGACAGTGATGTCAGCGCAGCTCAGTAGAGCGCGCTCGGTCGGAACGACCCCGGCTTAACACCTGCGCGCAGTGACAAGGCGAGGAAGATAATCTCTCTCCTCGTTGCTGTGAGGTCTGCATATCTTTGCATCAACACACACGCATGCGCACACACACACACACACACACACAAACACAGGCTCTAGCTTACACACACGTTCACATCAGAGACACAGAGTTGGACGATATTGATCTCTGCCTGCTCCAGAGAGCACAATTTATCCATTTTCTGAGAGGGCAGTCTGCCATTTCTTCCCAGGACACTTCACTGTCCTCATCTCACCACAGGCTGTAATCCAGTACGATAAAAATACAGCTAATCTCCTGCTACTTTTCAGGAAATAATCAAGTGGAAAAATGAATGCACTACCATCTGAGAGATCTGTGTGGGCAGACTGGAGAAAATGTGATGACAACCCCGTTCAAGGTACATTCTCTCTCCCTCTTTCTCTCCTACTTTCTCTCACTCCTCTCTCGCCCTCTCCCTCTCTCTACACCGGTATCTGCAATTGCTTCGGAATACTGAATACTGACAGCTGGCTCCCTCAACCTCGTTCAGGTACAGATATTGCTACACTAAATATTCATCTTTACCAGTCTCTCGTGGATAGAGAAGAGCTACCCCCGCTGGTCCATTCTGTATAGTTCATTCATGTTGAATCACTGCCAATTGGAGAGAACTGTATGATCTCTCTTCCCTTCACACACACCCACCCTCTTTCATCCCTCCCTCTCTCCCTCCATCACACTCCATCTTGCAATCAATTTCAATTACATTTTTTATTTCAAGGTGCCATATTGGCAGGATGGTACACAGTGTCTCTCTACCACCCTCTAACATCTCTCGCTCCTCCACCATCTGTCCCTGAATCCACACTGACGATGTCATCACACAAAAACCCCTCCCACTCATACACACTTCTCTTCAAGTACAGTGGTGAGACAGTCTCCCAATGAGCAAACGGCAAACTGCTAGGGTCAAAGGTCAAGCCCCTGCACCGCAAACTAGCCCCATGCTGACCAGAGGCCCCCCAAGACACACAGCCTGGCCTGTCCCGCACACATAATTTTTTCCAAGAAGAATATCAAAGACAAGATTAGAGGGGAATACTTAATACTGTAGCATAGGTCTACATGATCAGAACTAGGATGAGCAAATTAATGAATAAAATTGAAGTAAATAAAATCATAACATAATAAAATGTTACAGTTTAATATGTTAGTGGCAGTTAGTTGCACTGCCACCCAATCCTCTTAGTGGCAGTGCAATACCCATGCTTTGCTGGAGCAATCATATGCCTAAATGCAGAGGAACAGCGTGATTTTCTGCCTTTAAGATAGCAGTAATAAAACATGAACTTGTTGACCCACATATTGAGGCACAGTTCAGCGTACACAATTGGAAACAAATGCCTTCACAACAGCGTAAAGCCTCATTATTTACGCCAGGCAGTAAAACTCAACATATTTAAACCTTCCCCATTCCATGCCTCATTTCAAATGTTGGTTTCTTTTCTCCAAATACCTCGGAGAGGCATTACATCAGCTGCTATAATCACAGGACACTAGGGGTTAATGTTTCAGAGTTTGGTTTAGCATGTGTTGTAACGCTGTTTATCGGACAATTCTGTTAGTGTATTGCTTCCGGTCGATATGACGACCGTAAAATGTGCCATAAAATCCGCTCCTTGTTTCAGCTCAAGGTTGAGCAGCCCATGGAGCTGATGTTGGACACAGGACACCCCCCCCCCCTTAGCTGCCATTAAAACATCTTCATTGCGTTTATCAGTGAGCAGGTTATGTACAGAAGACAGTCATGCCCTTACAAGCTCAACGATCTTCATACTGTAAAAGATAACAGAAATAAATTACAAACCGTTCAACTCTCAGCATTACGGAGACTTAGTGAAGAGGCTCAATGTAACCATGGAAGAACATGCAAATGTGTAATGGAGATCAGTGGTTCTCAACCTCGGTCCTGGGGAACCCCTGTGTATGCTGGTTTTCTTTCCAACCACAATTGCAATCCCAAAATATTAACAAGCTGTTAATTTTTCTTAATTAGGTGCTTTTCATGTTTAGAGGGATCATTTACCTTCATAAGCCACATTATGTCAGAAATAGCTATGCTTAGCTGCGAAAACATTTTCTAAGCAGCAGGCACGTGCACAGATAGGGCCCAAGGGGGGCTTGAGCCCCTGCCCTTTTGCCCTCAGAGTCAAAAAGTGCCCTTTTTTTGGCTGGTGTTAATTGTATTTTATTTTTTCTTTATTTGTTATTGAAATTCTATGAAATATAAAGAGGGAAATGTATCATAGTATCCACAAAAAAATACACATCATGAAAAGCACCGCATCCCCAGCCCCAGTTCGGTTACGGTGAATGATATCACTCAGGTAGGCACTGTTTTAATTATGAAACCACGATTAAACAATACTTACTTACTTTTTATGTTATATATCCGTTAAAAAACTGGAGTAGGTCAGTAGGACTTGCCACCTTCACGCTGTATTTTCGTCATTAGCCTCGGTACTTGCGAGCAAGCAAGCTAGTCTAATTATCATTAAAATGACGTTATCTCTGTCATGCAGGACAACTTACAAATATGCAATTAATTTCTGAAGCAGGTAGTTACGTTTTGCATAGTTTTGGTAGTTTAGTGATTAGTCACCCCCTTTTCTTTATAGCCAGTTTTCTAAAAACGTGATGTTAAGTGTATTATAGTTTGGGCATGCCGCAGTGTTGTTTTCCCTGTTAAAATAAAAGTTTAAATCAATCAAACAATCAATCAATTTTGATTGCGAAATAAGCAGCAGCATAAACACTGCTAGAAGAGGTAAATACACCTGTCTCCAATGAAAGGCTAAATACTTCTCACCTCCCTGACCCTGGATCAGTTTTTCAGCCATATGCATAGACGTAACAAATATATACGTCTGTGCGTGTGTGTGCGTGTGTTTTTGAATATAATACTGTGGTTTATTTTCCTCTCAGTGTGATGCTCAAAATCATGTTACTAAAATCAAACTGTAGTTCAGTAGTTATACTGTATGTCTAAAATATATGCAGTGTAACAAAATGATACAGAACATGAAAACAGAAGGAAGTTTTGAAACCCCAAATTCAGGGGGCTTATGTATCAAGCATGTCAGAGTAGGACTGCTGATCTAGAATCTTATCATTACTTATAATGAAAGGTAAAACAGGTCCCAGGTCAGCACAACTCTATGCTGACATTTTGTGTGTTATGTGTTTCAGTAGAATTTAAACAGGTCCCATGTTATGAACATAGTGTGTGATTATGGATGGCGGCGGTGTGGCAACATCGGGTTGGGAATAGTGCGTGTTGGTGGGGTGAGTGCCCTTTTTTTTGCTTGAGCCCCTGCCCCCCAAAATGTCTGTGCACAGCCCTGCTTAGCAGACAGTCTTTATTCAGAGCAATTTGGCTGGAAGAGAAGGACAAATACTTGGACGTCTAATTTCAGGACGTCTCTTGGGATTCAAACCTGCAAACCTCTGAAGGCATAGTTTCCTACCCACTGCTGCTCTGACCACTGCTCCACGCTGCTTCTCTGACCACTGCTCTATACTGCTGCTCTGACCACTGCTCCACATTGCTGCTCTGACCACTGTTCCACACTGCTGCTCTGATCACTGCTCTATACTGCTGCTTTAGCCACTGCTCTATACTGTTGCTCTGACCACTGCTCCATACTGCTGCTCTGACCATTGCTCCACACTGCTGCTCTAGCCACTGCTCCACACTACTGCCCTGAGTACTGCCCCACACTGCTGGTATATTGCAAAGATATAATCAGCACAAACATGACTTTACAAATATAAAGCAGCAATAAGATATGTGAAATATGAGCTACGATGTTAGCTTTTGCAGAGACCATCTGATGTCATGAGATTTGTGCATCTTTGCAGTCCTGAACAGGACAACCAGGCGACCAACCCAGGCACGTGCAGGTAATGCCAGCTAATCTCCTTTTCAGTCTCAAATCTGCACCATAAAAGCTGGGTGCTAAAGCTGAAGGAGAGGCTTCTCTCTGCAGGTGATCTCTATGCGTCACATCCCCATACTGGTCTATAGTCTCCCCATTGGAGAGCGACTCCCGTAGGGTTCCCCCACTCCTGCTTCGCTAATATTTCTGTGAAAGTCAGAGCTAAACAAATTATGGAAATTAATGAATGTGCCTCTGGATTCCTGCTGTGACAGGGGAAAGCATATGGTTCATCTTTTTTCTGACTGATTGCCAAAAGGAAGAGGAGACGCCGCCTGTGGATCTCAGCAGGTCACTCACAGAGAACTCTCATATCTGCACTGAGAAATTCAGCAAAGCCACACTGTAATCCCAAGGCATTAAAACTCATTCAAATTCTGCCAAATGTTGGCAACAGATGTAGTCGGTAACAATTTCTACATGTAGGCTATAATTATGAGAATACTGTGCAGCTATTTAAAATGTAAGCCAAAGTAAATGCTTTGACAAAGCCAGCTTCTGATAAAGGTGGAATGATTATGAGCAAAATTATTAGAATGATTATTATTATTAGTGTCACTAGTTAGATAATGATAGATGGCAAGCTTTACTCCAGTATGGTGTTTAGGCAGTGCAGTCCATAAGTATTTGGACAGTGACAGTTTTTGTTGTTTTGGATCTGTAGTCCAGCACATTGGATTTGAAATGGAACTGACTATGAGGTTAAAGTGCAGACATTCAGCTTTAATTTGAGGGTTTTTACATCCATATCGGGTGATCCGTGTAGCAATTGTAGCCATTTTTATACATAGCCCCCCCCCCCCATTTTAGGGGACCAAAAGTAATTGGACAAATTAACATAAACTTAAATAAAGTCATCATATTTCATATTTGGTTGCATATCCTTTGGCATGTGATGACTTCCCGATGTCTGTGACCCAAAAACATCAAGACTCCTGATATCTTATTTTCAAGTACTCTTACAAGCGATATTATAACCTCTCTGCATTTGAATGGATCTCTATGGGAATTGGGGGGTGGGACTAGATTAAGATGTAAATTACATGAGAATAGTGTGGAACACTTGGCTAAATGGCTATAGGTCATGAAAGGTCTGAGGTATCAAACGAGCCTGAAATCATCACTCTGCTGCCAGATATGCAATAGATATGGATGGATCACTTTAAGGGTTGTTTCTCCTGACTAATTTTTCCATAGAGTTCAATAGGAAAATAAGTCAGGAGAAGAAACCCTTAAAGCTATCCATCCATATCTACTACATATCTGGCAGCAGAGTGATGATTTCAGGCTTGTTTGCTGCCTCAAAACCTTGATAACTTACAGCTTAATCTATTCCCACCCCCCAATTCCCATAGAGATCCATTCTAATGCAGAGGGGTTATATTATCGTTTGTAAGAGTACCTGAAAATAGGTCATGGCATGCAAAGAATATGCAACCAAATATTAAATATGATGACTTTAAGTTTATGTTAATTTGTCCAATTACTTTTGGTCCCCTAAAATGGGGGTCTATGTATAAAAATGGCTACAATTGCTACACGGTTCACCTGATATGGATGTAAAAACCCTCAAATTAAAACTGAATGTCTGCACTTTAACCTCATAGTCAGTTCCATTTCAAATCCAATGTGCTGGAGCTTGGTTGTCTCAATTAGCTGCACATAATCACTTTGGCCATGGTTTGTACAGCATATCTTTGTGTCCAGCATGTACGGCACACGTGTGGAAAATACAGTATGGTGCACATCCTTAATATAGGACAGAGTGCTGTCTATTCAAGAGTGTTGTAAACCGCTACTATTGCTCAAATATTCAGACCATTTCACTACTCCATTACAGAGCACAACATGGGCAGAACACCGATGAAACGCTGACAAAGCACTGACACATTGATGTTCTACGGACTTAGATCCATTCTTCACTTACTGTACAACTATGACTGATGTTCTCTCTTGCATTTATAGACGAATAATTATCCTCCGTATGGGTATGTATGCCGTATGTACATCTCCACTTATCTCTGGTTCCATAGTGCTTTTCAGTGTGGCTGAAACAGGCTTGGAGAGCTCTCAGTACATAATCCAGTGCACAGGTGGATTTAGCAGCTCCTTCATATTAGTGGTTGAGAGTGAGCTGGATTAGAGAGGTTGTTTTCTCGTTCTCCTCACATGCTTGGAGTAGTATCGCAGGAAACACTGAGCAGCACAACCACGGCACACACCCACACACACAAACACAAACATCTATGCACACCACATGCATGCTTGCACATGTGCTGCGCGCGCACACACACACACAGACACACACACAATGATACCCTCCATAACCAGTCCATAAAAAGTGCATTTCTAACACTTCTAAAAGTGCATTTCTTACCAGCCAACATTTAACAAGCATCTTGATACTCCCAGCAGTCGCACCACAGGAAATAAGAGCCACTTTCACACAGAGACCAGTCATTAAGCCCATCCCACCTCAGAGGCAGGATTCACTGCACAACGATATGCGCGTGCGTCTGTTCGCCGGGCTATGCTGAGCTCAGTCGTTCCCTATGAGGATGATTAGCACAGCGGTTCCTATAAGACCATGACAGAAAATAGGCCCTGTATGCGCTGCGCACCCCGTACATAATGTTCCCATTCAGCACCTTGCTTCTATTTGATGCCTGATGAATTATTCAGGAATTCCAGTGAAGTGGGTGTGAGGTGAGGGGAGGGAGGGAGGGTCTGCCACTCTAAGAATACAGGTTTTAAACCCTCCCGGTCACTCTCTAAATCCACCCGCCCACCCCCTCCCCCCCACCCCCACCGCCCCCAAGGCCACCCCTTCCCACCCCTTGACATAATGAAAGCAGGACAGCAAGTGTGGAAGCTGGAGGGAACATGCAGTACCAAACGCGCCATACCCTTCCAACCAAAGTAACCGATTGGTTCTCTGTGTTTGTTTTTGAGGACTGGGGACTGTGCTGGTCATTCACCTGTCCCCCACAGCTCAGTAGCTCTGCTCCCATCTCAGCACAGAGTCGCAATAACCGATAACCTGTGGCGAGGTGCGCGGCACGGTCCGTGCGTTTGGGGGTCCGATCGCCCACCGTGGCCCTTTTTACACTGTGATCCCCCTCGTCTGTAACCCTCTTTCCCACATCTGAAAAATACGATGGGAGGGCGGGCGGCCCGCTCACCTTTAAAGAAAATACCAGCAATCCAAATGCATTAGCATGGCTATGGATCTTCTCTTGTCACCCAGTAGAGGGCAGTGTTCAGTGAAAACCTAGTGTCCGCTCTGGGAAACTGCCATTGATAACACAAACAAAGCAGGACACACATTCTGTACACTAAGAGTCTTTACACAGAGCAAACACAATCTCCACTTTGTCACCACACTGACAACAACACCAGCGCTGAACAAAGACTTTGAACAGGTCTAAGTAACAGAAAGGCACCTTCATCCTGTCAGGTATTATAAACGAAAAACTAATTTAAAAGCAAGTAAGGCTAACCTTGGCGTAACCAACCAGACTGAATTCCTGTTTCAAGGCCTAAAATGACAGACAGTTTTAATATTAACTGCACAATACTGAACCCGAGAGTGAATGGAACAAGCCTTCTACCCAAATTTAACAAAATGTAAAAGTAGCCAATATTTGTGAGCAGAATGTGCCCAACACTCGAACCTTTGTGACCAAGCATTGCAAGAAAACAAAATGTACTAAAAACAATAACACAAAAATAAAACACCTGGTTCATGTCATGCAAATGGTTTCTCATTGACAGCAAAAACAACGCGTAAATAATTATCTGACCGTGTTACATATTTAAGGTGCTCTAAAAATAGCAGCCTTATAAAGTCGAACCAGCCAGCAAAACAGAACTACTGAATGCCCCCCCCCACCTTTCCCAAAAACACCAGGAGTAATGGAAAGAACACATAAAGGTTTCACCCCTTTTCCACCCACTCTCTTTAAACACACTCCTTGGTGACTTCACTTATAAATTACCCAGCAGCCCGTCAGCTGACTTCTCTCTCCCACGCGTTCTGCTCTGGCAGCCATCCAACATCCACACAACCATATTAATCCACATCCAAACTCGTTATATATATACACAATATCTCATGCACTTTGGGGCTCTCACTTGAACTGTTACGGTCGCTTAAAATGCTTTATTCTGGAATATTTATTTTGCCTCTCAAAAGTATTCAGACCCCTTCACGACTTTCACAATCTGTTGTCTCAGAGCTTAAAATTATGACACTTTATTTTTTTGGAAGGGAGGTTGGAAAGAAAAAAAGAAAGAGTTCTTACTCTGTGCTCTGCCTCAAGCAATTCAGTGGATATCTTAGAAGGGCAGGGTTGTCATAATAACCACATTTTGCAACACTATACTGTACAATAACCGTTTAGTGCCTCCACATTTTATTTCTCATGATGCAGTTCAGCCATCCAAAAAAACAACTTCTGAACGATGGAAAATTATATTTCTTGGGTAAAAGGCCACTTACTACTACTACTACATGCTGCCTGTTGCATTTTTGTCAGACATACGAGTTTCATGAAACCATGCTCTTCAGAAAAGTTGGTTTAGACATAGGCTAGAGATTTATAAATGCACATTTGTACATTAAGGGCATCGCAATGACTATTTCTGCACGTGATGCTGATTATTTTACACAGAAGACTGTGTACACACTTGAAAACTAAATATCACTTGTCGCTGGAGTGCATAAATACAGCGGTTTTTCATTGTGATCTGTACCATCATAGATTCTAATCTATACAAGGAGTACCCTATACTGGACCCTTGAAAATCACTCATGTACACCTAAATGGTATGAAATATATAAAACCATACACTGTTGGCATACAGAGTAGAAATCTATAAGATTTCAGTCATAGCATAATGTGTGCCTAATTGTCCTGAGTGGAGTTCAAAGGGTAGAAATAAAAACAGTAGGTGAACGTATACATTAAATAACCTAATGCAATCACAGCATATAATTATATGTCTACCCATATAGCTTTAGAATACCTCTAAAAAGGATTTGAAATGTAAACAGACTGAATGATTTAGATCCACCTTTCAAAAGCTCTCTACCAATATTATCAAATGGTAGCTATCAATATTGGTATGAGGCATAAGAGGAATAGAGAAATAGCCTACACAAAACCGCAGTAGGGAAATACAAGGCCTTTTCGTACACGTCACTATCATGGGTGGTAGCACATACTCTAAGAGTATGAATTAGGCCCTCCAAGAGAAGGTTTGAACCAATCTACCCAGTGATGAGTACATATTGTTTGAAATACAGTAGATCAACATAGCTACAGAAGTATAGAAGTCAGATATAAAAAAAGGAGTACTGGAAATCCCTGATAGTGTAGAGAGCTGAGGTTCGGCTTGGTGGTGCTCAATTGAATTTCCTGTCTTTTGCGGCTGTTGACCAAGCCAAACTTCCCACTTAAAACGTCGTTTTTTGTTATTAACATGAACGTACAAAGAATAAATATTAATAACGCAACTGAATCATGAGCTGACGCACGTTAATCATCGTAAACCAACTTAGAGAGTACCAATGAGAGGGAGTGCCGGCCTAACCCACAGCTGACGCAGCCAGTCACAGCCTACGCAGATGAGACAGCCAATCACGTGTCATGCTCTGACTCACTGCGCCCTTATCAGTATGAGGGAAAAAAATCTGGTACCTGCACACCGGATCTTAGGCAGAATATGTGGTTTAGGCGCTCGGAAAGAACCGCGTTCCCACCACGCTCGTCTTCTTCAGCGGGCACCGTAGCCACTCTTCCAGAAACAAATCACACAATTTCCCTGGGAAAACTTTTTTTTTAAATCGTAAAAGCACTGGAAAAATGGCTTTAGGTTACAACCCACTTCCCTAACCATTAAACTACACTGCCACTGTACATGGGGGTACCAGGGAATTTGTTGTGTGTTCTTAAGAGGGAGAACCATGGTACAGGCTGGGTTACAGCACCAGGTCCTCGTTGCCCTCTTCCTCTTCTTGCCCCCCCCCCCCCCCCAGCTGTCAGTCAAAGCTCAAAGACTTCCAGGCATTTGGGACAATACTCCAGGGGCACTGCGTCCTGCTATTTTGGCCCCCCCTTACTGAGGCTAAAAATAGGTTCCATTCATCTTACTGGCACACCCCCCCTCTCCACCTCAATCTCATTTAAACCAACCTGTTCATCATTGAATAACCCTTTTCCCCAGTGTGCAGTAACTACCTCTCTTCACACACGGATCGAGTGAATGATCCACATTCGCAGTGCTAACTGGGGACGCTGTTTGTCCAGGTGTCCAAAAAGACAGATGACTCAGAGGTACTTGGGGCAACGACCGTACGCACCGCGTTTCATTTTAGTACAGCACTGTGATAACATGGACGCAGTAAACGTCGGCATGTATGTTTCGTGGTCGTAAATCAGTGATATTATAGCTGGCTTTGGAAAGACATCACCCTGAATGTTGGTTACCTAGATACTGGCACATTGCTGTATGCCCAGTCCATGGCAGTTTTAGTTTACCAAGGACACCACAGGATGTAATGCAGTATCTTAAAAATAGAGATAATCCCCTGCTACTTCTCAGGAAATAATCAAGGCATCTGTGAATGGAGAAATAGTGATAACATGGTATTCTCTCTCCCTCTGACTCTCTCTCCTTTCTCTGTCTACTCTCCCCCCGCTCTCTCTCTCACTCATTCACTCTCTTGCTCTCTCACACTCTCTCTCCCCACTTGTAGGCGTCAGGCACAGTCATTCATTGACATCACTCACAAGGGCCTCTTCATACATCTGCAGTCATTATGAAAACCTGCCGAGCATGGCAATGTGCCCTGAGAGACGGGCGGAGCCGTCATTTCCGTTCCTGGAAAAAAGAGCCCTTTCACCGCTGAGGACGCAGGCGCGGGAACGGACATCCTAACTTTCCAGAGCGAAGGAATTCTGAGTGAGAGGATGGGCCATCTAAAGACCACCCAGTCCTACTGGCAGTTCCCTTGATAGCCCTGGTAGCCCTGGTAGCCGAGATGCAGTGATTTGTGGGGGTAGAACAGACCCACAGGTCCGCGGTAGCTGAACCAGGCTGATCCCGCACACCGCAAGCCTACCTGTGTCAACAGTCACAGAAAAGCCACCGTGTCCATCCGCCTCCAAAGCGCACATGGTTATGCACTCTCACACACACTATCACATCTACACACAAGTGCAAACACACACAAGCACACACACGCAACCCAGCTTTTGCTTCCCTCCTCCGAAGTTCCAGTGAAACACCCTAGTGTAGAGACGGACTTCCTCCTCCTAGCACAGGTGCAAACCAAACATTACTCAGTGAACTGAGATGGCTGGACTGGGGTGGGGCCTGGGGCAGGACTACAACACCCAGCGAGCTTGTCATCTGCATGTCTACGGTTGACCCAGCAATTCTGCTGCACTGCAAGAGATATCAGGCACTAGCCTCGGTCTGAGAAACAATCATTACTGCTCCTCCACTCAGTAAACATATGTAAAGTAGGCTAATGCTGGAGAACAGCTTCCCCCTTCAGAGTGCTCTGTTGAAAAGGCATGAAGCACATGTATTCATGCAAGTGTGTGTGTAGTAAGTCGGAAGTTTACATACACTTAGGTTGAAGTCATTAAAACTCATCTTTAACCACTCCACAGATTTCATGTTAGCAAACTATAGTGTTGGCAAGTCAGTTAGGTCATCTACTTTGTGCATGACACAAGTAATTTTTCCAACAATTGTTTACAGATTATTTCACTTTTGTGGTACTCTTACAAGCAATACTATAACGTCTCTGCATTTGAATGGATCTCTATGGGAATTGGGGGGGTGGGACTAGATTTAACTGTAAATTACAGTGGAACAGTATTTAAACACATGGTTGGCTAAATGGCTCCAAGTCATCAAGGGTCTGACGTATCAAACAAGCCTTAAATCATCACTCTGCTGCCAGGAATACAGTAGATATGGATGGATAACTTGAAGGGTTTCTTCTCCTGACTTATTTTTCCATAGAGTTCAATAGGAAAGTTTGTCAGGAGAAACAACCCTTAAAGTGATCCATCCATATCTACTGCATATCTGGCAGCAGAGTGATGGTTTGAGGCTCGTTTGATACCTCAGACCCTTGATGACTTACAGCCATTTTACCAATCATGTATTCCATACTGTTCCAGCATAATTTACAGCTAAATCTAGTCCCACCCCCCAAAATACAAATAGAAGTTATATTAATCTTAAAGGATATAATGCAGTGTTAAAAATAGAGACAATCTATTGTTTGTGTGTGTGTGTGTGTGTGTGTGTGTGAGAGAGACGAAAAACATTTTTGAGCACTTAAAATGTGTGATTGGATCTGGGGGTTGAATAAATGGTTCCCTTAAGCAGCACCTTGACAGAAAACAATATCCATAATCTGAAAGAATTGACACCATTCGTCATTATTAATCCTTTGCTTTAGAGACACTTAGACAAAAATTACACTTACCTTTCTTTCGTTTTCTTTTTGTTGCAAATTTATATATCACATCACATCACAAAACAGCACATTTAACACTTGGGGCCACATGTAAAAACAGTGCTGAGCAGAAAAATGCCCTCAGAAAGCTGTGTTTAAGCGAGTTTCCACGCAGAAATTCAGTATAGAATAAGAGAATCTGCATACAATGGACACCATACGTACGCAGTGTTTGGAGTCAATGTGATATGGCGACACCGTGATCAAAAGACGGGGAGAAAATGCAAAACTTTGCATAAGCAGATTTCCAACTTTCTCCCTGAGCATTCTTTTACGCATTCTTTCACTCAGAGTGGCCCCTGGCATTTAAACCTGCAGCTTCAGGCCATCTTCAGGATAACCATTGCAAGCTCTTTAACCATTGCAATAAACTTAATGGGAAAGTGGCACACATGGGTTTCTTTTTAGTACAGTACATGACCCATATTTCTGGAGTACCAATTCCCTGCTGTAAACCCGTGAACATTCAGATGCTGCCCCAAATGGTACGCCAGGTAGGAGGGAGTGAGAATGCAGGAAAGAAATACCTCCATAGGACCTGCGTGAGTGCAGCCCCTGGCCAATCACAGACAAGCAGATTCCGTCACAGCCCTGCCAATTCAGCTCAGATGAACACAACCAGCTCTTCTCACAGGTAGAAACAAACACAACTCACAAGCATTATAGCACAGACATGTACTGCACCTCCAATGCAACAGCACATACTGAGCTGTCAGGACTTATTTTTAATAATGGATAGACTTTTCATGGAATTCGGTATATTACTCATCGTAACCCACATTAATAGCTGTAAAGAGCAGACGCTGATTCAGTTACACAAGAGCCCCGCACAGCCTGCGTCAACGGCGGGGGCCGTCCCTCCATGCCGTGAGTCCGCCAGCCAGGCCCACCTCCCCCTTATGTCCCTGGCAACAGCTTACGACGACGCACCGCAATACGGAATGCAGCGGGGCCACGGCAGGCGTGCCCAATGCCGTCACCTCACCAATGAGAGCGCAGCTGGGTCCCCGTGGCGCGCAAAGGCACTTGTGCGCACGCGCGGTATCCCCATGGTTACCACTTAGGAGAGTTATTTTTTCCTCCAAACGAAACCATGGCAACCCCGCACCCCAGAAAAAAAGAATCACTTTTCAGTGAGGCCGAGGGGCCAAGGCACCAGGCTGCCAGTTGGAGACACAGAAAGGTGACAAAAACCAGAAATGGGGGAAAACAATAATATTAATAATTATAATAATAATGGAAATAATAATATCCATCCGGCAAGTGAATGCAGCTCATTCATCAATGGCAGCTTCTTTAAGCACAGCAGTGACTAAGCAGCAGGACACGATGCATCTACTGCTGTTCTGAGGAGGGCTTGCCGCTTCCCTAAGGTTAACCAGCCTTTAACCACTTCCTCAATGTAGCAAAGGTGAGATAGGTGACACTTCTGTGAGTAATTCAACAAGTAGAGTGAAACACACATACACCTGACTAGGAAAACATAATTTACAGGTAAAAACTATTTAACAAAATAGCAACAAACCAAGCCCAATTAAATCATTTTAAAGCACCCCCCTTCATCTCTATCCTTGCCTTGATGACAAATAGGCACCAACACCTTGGTTTCCTGACTGTGATACAGTGTTGGGCTGTCACTCCTGTCCTGACCCTGAAAAGAAGGCGGTGAGAGTGGAAACTCCACAGTAACTCAAAGGGGTGGTTTTTTGTGGGGCTCCGCCCACTCACATGGCCCAGTGACAATCTGAACAGATGTGGGAAGCGACACTTGGCCTCACACAACACTCTGAGGTACCCAGACACACAAAAGCACACTCTCCCTCTGTCACACGCAGAGGGACACATGTAAACTTCATTAACTCCAAAGTGAAGATGCACACTGAAAGCCTGAATGCTCCTGTAAAACAGCTACATCTCCCTCCAAGGTAGTCCATCAGTGTTGCGTGTGGCGCAGAACATGCAACAGAGCACATCAGTTTGAGGTAGGGGATGGGCACACCTACAGTCCGTGGTGGAAAAACTGCATGCAAAATTTGCTGTAATTCCGGTTACCACATGCCCTCCTCCTCACTTAGTAAAACAAATCTCACAAACTATCCAACTATGGCAAAGTTAAGTGAATATTTCTTTGTTCATTCATTTACTTATTTATTTATTTTCCTTAAGCTACTCTGTCTGTGCAGAGCAGGGACTATTTAAAAATGTATCAGTATGTCAGTACGGAGCAAGATTTATTCTACCTGTTTGAAAGACAGGTCAGAAACTGTTGCTCTTTGTAGCTTGCAATATTGGCAACATATTTTGTACATTGGAGCATGTGCACGATAGAAATTAACCAATAGCAGTCTTTGCAGTTAAATGTTATTTCCAACATTTGGGGGAATTCAATTTGAACAGTCTAGTAAAGAAGAAGTAACTGTCAGTTTGGCTCAATTCACAGAGACCACTTGAATATGCCATCAAGTTGCCCACCTCCATCATCTATAACTTTTCCTTATTAAATTCCCTCACTTTCCCCTGCACAAAACAACCTACATAAATAGCCCTGCCAACACCGCGATTAATTAATGACCGTTTACTAGTGACACTCAACACATTAACTCTCAGTGCCAAGATTTACTTGAGGGTAATCCCTCATCAAAAACCTGCACCTTTATTTCTTGTTAATTTACCGGATTCAAATCCAAGTCCAACTGGATCCCAGTTTATTCACATATCTGTGGCTTTAAGAAGCTTGACCTAAAACTGCAGGTAAGATTCTATAGATAGAGCGCTAGGCTGCCGCAAGGCCGCTAACGCCGATGCATCTTCACAAACAGCCAAGCTGAGCGACACTGAAAAGCGTTTTTCTTTGTGTATGGTCAAGCTGGGGATGAACCTCACAAACCTCTGATCTCAGGGGTGAAAATCAACTTCAAGTTTGCCTTTATAATTGGTGTCGTTACGAGTATCCTACATTGTGCCACCGTCTTATGGTGCAGTGTGATAGTTCATTATATTCTCATGTTTAGATTAGGCTGTCTATCAAATAATGCAACATTTGATCAATTATTATCAGTGTAAAACAATATGTGTGTGCAATACAGCCTCATAATTCATGTAACGTTAGATAGATCATCGTAAAAGTGTATAAAATCAGGGCACCGACGGCCTTCTGTTGCACGATAAAGGACTTGGAACAATATTATGCACTCCATTGCAACAGTCAGGCATCGGACAAGCAGGTGAAATAGGATAAATAGGAAGCGGCTATCCAACACGGTTGGAGAATGCGTAATTGCGAACAAGTCTTTGCCTCGAGTCCTGATCAGTCCCATTTGCTCTGTTGTTGAAAGCCACTACTGGTTTACTAATAATAAAGCAGAAACTACCCACGCAAATAGTTAAATTATCGCAGCTCATAGGACGTCATTGCCACCTCAACTACCAATCCGCTAATTAGCCAACTGGCTAGCCACAGCTACATAAGCTACCTTGTCCATGTACCTGTCAATTACTCGTCGTTTCTCGCAGTGTTGTTTGTCGTCTTCGGTAACTTGTATGAGTCTTGCTTGCTTTGCAGCCTTTCTGTCCAGAAACTGTTCCGACGTTTACAAGAATCAGTTTAGCGTTTCATCCTGCATTATACTCTGTTTGCCTTACTCTTCCCGTGTTAGTTATAGCCAGCGTCATTGCTCTCAATTCCTCGCTCCTTCTCGCACATGCTCCCATTCAGTCAACCCACTCTTAAAGGAACACACACAGCCATTTAGCAATTTACCCTACGTTCATTAGGCTATAGTAGGTTAGCGAACCAAGATGCCACATATAGAGGCCTTTGAAACACGTTTGCATTTCAGAATTCAGGTTAGCCATCTCGCACTTTTTTTGAACGCTTACTGTTAAGTCTACCTTCAAACTTTAAACCACGCATGGCTTGTTTATTTGCATGTAAAATTTTTGCTTTTAAGTTTGAGTCAATAAAACAAATAAGTCTGTAGCCTACTTTCACCAGTTATATAAAACTTCACCCTATATAGTACTATTGGGTTTAGTTTAAGATTAGTAAAATCACATTTATTTAAAGACACAGTCCAGTTTAGATAAGACACTTTACTAAGGATGACAGAAGTGGTTGGAAAATTTGGAACGACTCCCTAAGAACCTTTATTGCGAACTAGGCTACTCTTATGCTCTATTGCCACTACGTGGCCATTAAACGAAACTACAATCAGATTTGCTCAAAAAAAGAAAACTAGTGATGTACTGATAATGTTGTACTTCATAGAAATCATAACACCATTCAAAACATAGTTTTACATAGAAAATTGAAATATATCGTAATCATTGCTCGAATTCGGGGAAGGAGGAGATGTGTGCAAAGGAAATAACGTGTCAGAAAGATGACCGCAATTATTAAAAAACCTTAAATTACGTGGTTGGCAAATATAACGTTTCTAAACTCGGAGAAAAAAAAATCACTGGTGGAACAGTTTCGGCCTGGACCGGCTATCGTCAGAATTAAAAATTAAAAAAAATTTTTTTTAAATAAAATTTTTATTTTTTAAATAAAAAATTTACAAATATTTACATTTCAACCTATTTGTACTCGAAGTAAACCACATGTATATAGATTTTTAAATGATTTACAGACAAAATGTGGCTGGTCCCCTTTTGGCAAAATCGCCCAATCATCACTTACTGTAGTCCTGTTAGTCACCCCAAGAGCCATCCCCAAGCTCAGATGGATCACACAGTTGGAGCTCATTCCGTCTTCAGTTGAAAGTTGCGACTGATGTACAAGCGCACACCAGTGATTTTACTGCATGGCCATTACCCACAACCCCCTCTTTCAATGCCAGGTGCCAATTGGAAGGGAATGGGTTCAAAACAGTCTTACAGTTTTAGGGCAAAACCTGAGCCGCTGGGCCATCAAAAACCTCTGATGTTTCTTATGGATCAGTTGTCTCAGTTTCTGGAGTGGGGAAAAATTCCACTTAGCTACTCGACTTCCTTTGCCGAAATTTGGAATGCAGTGGTAAACTAGCAGGTCAGGGTGTGAAACTGAACCTCACCTTTAATAATGCATATCTATCATGCAAAGTTTGTTGATTTCCCAGGCATCCAAGTTACACAGTATATGTTTCTCAAAATGTCCACATTCACTGAAGTACTTTAAGAGTGGTCATATAGCAGATTACATATGTTGTGCCATGAAAATACTAGGTTGCATTGCAGCATTGGCTTTTAAGTAAGGCACTGCCATTGTGCACCTAAGAAAACAAAAGTTGTTGAATATATATTATGCTATAAATTGAAAATATGTACAGGCAACAATACTGATTATAATAAAGGCATACGCACATCCAAAACTCAGTGCAGATGCTAGGCAAAAACGAAGAATGCTAAATAAGAAAAACACCAGCACACTGCCATAATGCTCCCAAGTGATCATTTTATTAAGCTACATCCCTGAGCAGTGACAACGTTACAACCGAATCAGTCTTCGTCCTGACAGAAGAGTGATTTCTTTGAAACACTGTCACAGCTCACGGATGTAGCTTAATAAAATGATCACTTGGGAGCATTATGGCAGTGTGCTGGTGTTTCTTTCTTATTTAACAATTTACACCAAGAAAGTGTCACCTAAGCAAGGTATTAATAACAGCAAAAATAATTAAAAAGAAAAAACATAATAGCTGGATACAGGTTTATTGCAGAACAGATAAAAGATCTTTTACAGTCCCAAACACCAAAATTATTTTTCAATCACCAGTCAGAAAACAGACTTATTTACACCAATCATTTCAAATTAAAAGTAGAAATCGTAAAGCAACCGTTTAAAGCATTTCAGAAATAAACAGAACTGCTCAAATAACCAAACTATTACAGTAAATAAACAAACATGTTTTGTAATGAGAACACAAGCATGCATTTCTGCAAATGAAAATTAACAAGTATTTAGCCATGGGTATACTAAAAGAATCAAAACAATATCAATCTGTTGAAGGTACCCCTACAAGACAATTACCTACAACATGGAAAAACCATGACTGCATACATGAGGAAACATTTGAATACAACCGATTAAGCAGTCAAACATTCAGTTCAAATTCCCCATTGTAAAACATTGCAGGGTTCATTCCATGCATCCATATGGCATGTAATGGCCGATACAAACATGACTGACAATTAAACCCATGTTTTGCTATCCTTAAAGAATAAGTAAGGAAAGAGATAGAGGGGCGAATGTGCCACTTCCTAATAAAAACATCAAAGTAACGAGAGGGCTTTCCTGAAAGGAATCATAAGTATTTGAAATTCACACTTAAAATACAACAAATAAACACTAGAACCAGTCAGTAATCTGTCCATATTCAGACCAGATTTAACCTTTGAATGTAACCGGTGCCACATTTTAATTTTTTCATAATTATTTTATTTTTATATGGCCCATATCCTTCATCATGCATCATGTAAATGATGTCACTTTTCAAACAGTGATATTATGTTTTGACCTTTACCTTTTACACAACAGACTTCCAAGATAGTTGTAAAATTGGGGGGGGGGGGGGGGGGGGGCATGGAAAATGGGTGTTTGAAGTGAGAAACCTTTGAATCTGTAAGCGGATTCTTATAACTTGTTCTACAAGAGAAGCACAAGGCACAGGCAAGGCATACAGTACATGGGAGAAGAAAGACCATTTCAGAAGCAGCAATGAAATTACACCAAAGAGACCATTGTTGGATTGTTTGAGATTTAGGTCCAAGTATCAAAGAACATTACCCTCTATTCAAATGATCAGACTTTCTGAAGAACACTCAATGACAAATGAAGACGGCAAAAGAAGGAATTTCTCAGTGACGTCTTCGACATAGAAGGCAATGAACTTGTGATATTTCCCCTGCTAGCCCACATCAGCCAGTTCAAGGTTGTCATGACACACAACAAATATCAAGCGTTGAGCAAATTTGTAAAAGAAAATATATAAAAAACTATGGGAAACACTGTTCCCGATAATTACATCCACCCTACAGTGAAATATGGGAGGCACTGATCCCGATATATACACGATGGTAGGCAAAAACTACCGTCAAACTTTTCACATTATGGAAGACACTGCTCCCGATAATATTTTAAGATTAGAAATATAAAATGTACCAAAAACACTTGTTCCAGAAACAGCCCGATGACCTGTTCATAAGTGAAATTTAATTTTTTTTAAATTCTTTTTTGACGTCACCAATTATGTTTTTTTTCTAGTTTGTTTGCTTTCCTCCGTGGGAAGAAAGTGTATATAACCAATAGACCTTCAACCAATCATCAAGTTCTGGCCAAAGTCCAGTAGGCGCTGGTGAACATAAGTTTCTAGTAACAGTTTTTGGTAACATGTATTTCCGTAGCAGATGCTGCTTTAAAAGCCGACAGTATAACCGTCACAATTATGGAAGGCACTGCTTCCGATAATCTCATATACAAAATTTCAATACTATTTATAGTGAACTCTGTCACTGATAAATAAATAAATACAGATTCTCAATGTCAAAGTGAGGTTTATTTTTTTGTTCAACCCGTCTGCTTTAATCCAAGAGAAGTTTCCATGAATGGATTTTTTTATTTTTTAGTTTTCAGTGTTTATGTGTTAAAGCCAGTGTGTGAGCGGAATGATGGGTTTGATAGGTGAAAAAGTTTGGGACCAATTACAAACGCCAAATTCAACAAGTGAAGAGGCTACATGGTAGATGACATATGGAATAGCACCAATACAGTGACCATACCATGTCCACTTATTTACGAGTGAGATCACAGGCGAGTTACTGGAATTCTCCTTGGGGACCATTCAAATCACTGAAATTCAACCAAAACATCAGTCAGAGCACAAGGAAAGGGTGATGGCTGGAGAATAAAAATAAATCACCCCACAGTCTGATCCTCTACTCTGCGCTGCAGGTTAAATAAATACACATGCCTGAAATGCCTGTGTAGTCATGCATTGCTTTAAGTGCTTGCATTCTGGGGGAAAAACTAAAAATGTCTTTGTGAACTGCACCTAAAATATAAAAATATTGTGTGTCAGTGTCACAAGTAAAAAAGCGCTCAAGTGCCTTACTCTTTCCACCTGCAAAGGACCTGTAGTTGTTCGTAGGAGTCACTAATTGCCTGGAAAAGGGGTTGGACCGGATTTTAAAATAAGTGCATCAGTGGGAGGTGTACCTACCGTGACTAACAATGGTTTACTAAATTGTTCTACAATCCAGCAGTCCAATTAATGATATGCAAGCACTATGACAAATGCCACAAGGATCTGCATCTCCTACATGTCTGAACTTAAAATGCAAGACGACATATGAATGTTTAGCCAGATGAAAAGCGTACTATTAGCTAAAAACGACATAGTACTTCTCAAGAATTGCGCATGCAACATGACTTGCTATTTGACTACATGTTCACTAATGTATATAAAAACCATGCACTATTTCTGGCACTACTTTGAAATGTCAGTCTCATTTATTGTGACTACTAGGAATATGACGCATTATGGTCATGGGAGCTTTGATGAATAATTTCCCCGTTTTGTTTTAGTTTTGAGGCCAATTAATTCCGCACAAGAGCCTTTTATCACTTTTTGCTAAAAACATTTTAAACTCTTGCTGAAAAAAAAAAATTCAGAGACCAGAGATTTTATGGGGCTGTCACTAGTTGGTCAAGGTTTAAAACTTGCATTCGAGTTTGTGATACCAACCAAATCGACCAAGAAAGGGCATTTTGTTTTTTCGCTGGGTATGGGGGTGGAGGGTGGGGTGACCTTAGATTTCGTTGTCCATGGCCCATATGTCACCCGCCAGGGTGTTGGCGCAGCTCTGGATGGTCCAGGTGGCGAGGGCGAATTGGTTCCGGAACAGGTCGGCATCGGAGTCCGGCGAGCGTTCTTTAATGGCGTTCAGGTGATCCACTAGAGCCTGCAGGGTGTGGGAGCCGGAGCCGAACACGATGTGGCGGAAGGGCACGTCTTTCGCGGACACGTAGGGGGAAAGGAGGTTGTGCTCTACCTGAGGAATGAGGGAGGGAGGATGGCAGTTATAAATCAGTGCGGCAGTACTGTGCCGTGGTCAATCGCTGTTCGACAATGAGGGTGCTGCAGCCAATCGGTGAGTCCAGTGAATGGGTCTTACACCTGTGGTGTTAAGAAGTGGACAAGTGATGCCTGGCTCAGAAGGGGAATGGGGGGCTTAGACCAGGGATTCTCAAATTCGATACTGCAGGTTTTCTCCTCTGATCAGGGACCGACTTAGACTTTGGACAGCAGGTGACTGTTGGGATCTATGGCCAATCAGTGATGTTAATTCATCAATTAACTCGATTGATTTCAGTTAGGAAAAGAAAACCAGCAGAGCTATTGGCCTTGAGGGCTGCATTTGAGAACAGAGAACACAGGTACTGGTGGTTGGGGAAATCTGTGTAGTGTAGGAGAACTTGGGAGTAGGTGTATGGAGAACAGGTAGGAATGAGTGATTGGACAGAGGAACAAGGTGGGAGCAGGTGTAGAGACCAGCACAGCAGAAACGGGTTGGCGCAATGCGGTTACCCTCATGATGCGGTCGTTGATTTTGCGGCACATTTCCATATCCCCCAGGTCGCTATTCTGGACAGCCAAGGCCAGTTTAGCTGATGCACGGACGTAGGATGCGATGGCGGACGAAAGCCACTGGACGGACATCGCTTCCATCTGCTTTCTGGATAAAATGGCGGACTGAACAGGAACAAAGCCAACTCTCAGTCAACATATGACAACAAACCACATGACTAATACACAGGTTTGAACAGTCATCTCTCTCATTCAGGGTATGAAATTAACATCTGCAAATTTTGATTGCAGCTGGTATGATTTTCTACTCTAGCAGCCACATTGGTTGTGTTATATTGTAAAAGATAATGTGACCGATAACATGTTGAAAATGGCTGGTGATTTTTAGAATCCACAAGCCACTCTGGGCCGCATTTCCCAAAAGCATCGTAAGGCTAAGACGTCGTAAAACCCTTCGTACAAAGCTTCTTGAACTTTGGGTGCTTTTCCCAAAAGCGTCTTAATTTAAGACGCTCTTAGAAACGCTCGTAGATTAACGATTACTCCAGACCAGACGTAGACGGTTAAGTGCATTTTAGAAGCCCATAAATCACAATTTATTAGATTTTTCGTGTTCATTTCATTTTACGGTTACCATAACCACTGATTGTTTTTTTTATAGTGATGTTAGATGCAACAATATTTACGTTTATTTATTTTTAATTTACTTATTTTTATATATTTGGAAATTACCCATAAAAGCCATTCCTTAAATAGCCCTATAAATAAATAAGTTTGAGACAAGTAAAATCAGTGGGAAAAAGATTTTATTTCAAAAGAAACTTTGACGTGCCTAACCGGCCATGTATTGGGCATCACAGTGGTGTTTGCGTCTCCCAATCCATCACCCCTCCTCCCCCGTATCAGCAGCACCACAGACAGAAGTACAGAGATGTAAAATCCAGGGATCAGAAAGGAAAAGTCCTGCTATGTGTTTCTTCCACCCATGAACTCAGCCAGCTGATGTCACCAATTAGTTCTACCTCCAGGCTGATGAATTGTGCAAATTAGCAAATCCAGGTGATTGGAACTAAATTCTTGGGAGGACTTTTTACTTTCTGAACCTGGATTTTACACCGCTAGTTAAGTAGCACTTAAGAGGTGACTGCGCGTTCACACTAAGAATTGTTTTGGGAAACGCGTGTTACAAATTAAAGAGCCATCGTAGAATCACTCGTTGAAATCGCATTTAACCCTAAGATTGATCGTTATCGGGAAACGCGGCCAAGGCCAGTGGATGAATTTCATGCCCTGCTCTCATTTCAGTCTAAAACATTTCTGTTAATTTACTGCAGTTTCTTCCTTCTGGAATCAACTAGATCTGACCTTGCTTTTTATGCATCATTCCATGTCATACTGGACAGCATCAAATTACACTGAGCCCTATTTTGATGACAATGGTAACAGAAAAGTGCGTAAAGCGCCCAAAACCACCTCTTAATTCAAATGCAGATGCTCTGTGGCATTTTGGCATCTTCAACAATGTACAAATGAACATATGGTGCAGACAAGGGATCAGAAGACTGGTTGATGGAGAGAGAAACCTTATATGTACACTAAAATTGTCCAAGAAAGCAAATTGGTAAATAAATACATGTATGTACAGTAGGGGTAGGAAAAAAATGATATTCATGTAATAAATCGCAATTATACATTTTGTGATTCTGCATCGATGCGCAAATTTCAAACATCGAATAGCCTATCTTGTTCCATTTTTCTGGGCTCCACTGAGTTTTTATGAAAACATCTGATGCGAGTTTAAACCCAATAATAGATAACGCATTGACAAAAGAACTTTGTTTCAGAAATTAAAGGGATAGTTCGCAATTACGACTTACCCATGATGTAGTTGATTGATGGAAACCATTTTCAGCTAATTCCATGCTGTCCCTTCTTTTGGACATACACACGTTGATAATGCTAGAGCAACTCCATGGCAACCGGTAGCATCCACTACCAAACGCACTTAAACACTCCAAAGTGCACCCAAAGCAAATAAAATACGACAACAGTCTATCTGGGGAGCGATACTTCGTTACCTACGAATGTATTGCCGGCACTGGTCGACTACAACAACAAATTGCAATGGCCACGTTCGCTCTGCCGCCGTACTTCCACAGAGAATATAGGTCAGCACAAAGTAAAGGATTCAACGATAGTTTGACTTCAAAAATGATGGTATAAACACTCAAAATAACCCTGATAGACTGTCGTCGTATTTTATTTGCTTTGGGTGCAGTATGGAGTGTTTAAGTGCGTTTGGTAGTGGATGCTACCGGTTACCTTAGAGTTGCGCTAGCATTAGCAACCTGTGTATGTCCAAAAGAAGGGACAGCATGGAATTAGTTGAAAATGGTTTCCATCAATCAACTACATCATGGGTAAGTCGTAATTGAGACATTATGTCCAAAATTCCGAACTATCCCTTTAAGTTTGAGATGCAGATACTTCCTTGTCAGCCAGAGCTGTGTTTTTAGCATGACAGTATGGCAGAGGATAGCATGGAAGAAGGAACTTGATAAGAGCCACGCAGTAAGTAAGCTGTGCCACACGAAGCTCAAATATTGTAGGAATACCACAAACCACATTGTGCAGTTTCACCTAGAGATGGAAGTTGGAAGCTGGTAGGACTAGTAAAACAAAAACTATAATCCCTGAGTGGGTTAAAGGTTGCCGCAGAACCGTAAAAGCAACGCAAGACATGGGACACTGTGTACGCACTTGCACAGCACGTGGTTGCTGGTCTTCATTAAACATGACAGCACTGATGTATGTGTGTCTATATTTGTGCCTGCGAGGTAGTGTGTACACCCCTGTCTGCAGCTACAACCGGCGGGATGGCTGTGCTACTAAAGCCTGTAGCTACAGGTATGTTAGCAGCATTATCTAGATTGCTACAGCAGGCTGAACGCAGCAGCTGGGCTGCCTGACCTGTGTGTCTGATGGGTAGTCGGAGCCCCGCAGGTACAAGTACTCCGGCGAGTGAAGCCTAACCTGCTTCAGCTGGTAGACGCGGCGGTTGATCTTGCCCAAGTAGCTGCGCATCCGGAGGCCGTAGCGCTCCACATCCAGCCTCAGCAGGTGGTCGTGGATCAGCCGGAGAGCCATCTGGCCGGCGAACTGGGCAGCGGCGGCAGCGAATTGGGCCGTGCTGTGGCCCATGGCGGAGTCCAGGTTTTCTTTGGTGTCCAACACGGTCCCGAAGTAGGGGTAACCTCCAGAGTCCTAATGGATGAAGAGTTTATAGGACGTTCAGAAAGACACTCATTCACATGCTGGGAAATGCATGGGGAATTGTTTGCAGCAAGCTGGTGAAGAGAATTTTTTACAGCTCTCCTCCTTCAACCCTCACAGACACAAATGCTGTCATTTTTTCCAAAAATTTAGTTGGAACGAACATCATATAATGGAGAAATTTGTTTGAATTTTCTCTGGTCAAAATTAAAAATGTTGCAAATTTCACCTATTTAGGGGGTGCTCTGTTTAAGGCTTTATAACTCCAGGTGTGAGCATCACATAAACTTGGTAAATGGCTTAAATGAAACAAGACAGGTGTACCATTTAGAATACCATTTAGATTTGTTTACTTTCATAATTTAAGTCAAAATAGTGCCACAAATGCAAAGAAACTTTGGGGGGAAAAAAATTGTTTTTCTTTAGTTTGCAACAAAATATTGAGAGCTACATAAATAAAATCAGTATATACACATTTCCTGGATCATAAACCCCATGTCCACACTTTTTGCTAAATCTGAGGGTGATATTCAGAACTACTAAAGGTCTATGATGCAAAATATAGCAATGTACCCTGTTGTCTATTAGTGTCTCCAAATCTATCCAAATGGCTAAATTGTGCACTGCTCTAAATAAAATTAAAAAGAGATATATTTAACTACAAATCAACAGTTTTGGCTCATAAAACTCACTTTTGCATAATTTTCAAGTGGGAATTACTATATTTTCATCAGTATAGGAGGGTAGATATATATGGGTCCAAAACCCCTATGCAAAACATATCATAAAATGAAGAAAATTTGTTTTGTCCATTATAAAGCATATACATTTGCTCCTTCTGATGGTTTAAGATAAAAAAATAAAATAAAAATATATATATATATATACACACAGATCCTTTCCAAAAAAAATGAATATCATGGAAGTTTTTTTTTTTCCATAATTCCATTCAAAAAGTGAAACTTTCATAGATTATAGATTCATTACACACAAAGTGAAATATTTCTAGCCTTTATTTGTTTCATTATTCATAGTTTTGGCTTACAGCTCTAGAAAACCCCCAAAACAGTATTTCAAGAAATTAGAATAGTGTGTCGAAAATCAGCATTTACTTCAGTTATTTCAGAGAATGAGTGGAGTGGCTTGACTCGAGGAATCCGACAGTTGTAGCCCATGTGCCGGATACGTCTGTACGTGGTGGTTTTTGAAGCACTGACTCCAGCCTCAGTCCACTCCCTCTGCATCTCCGCCAAATTTTGGAATCGTCTTTGCTTGACAATCCGCTGAAGCCTACGGTCATCTCTTTTGCTTGTGCACCTTCTCCTGCCACATTTTCTCCTTCCACTAAACTTTCTATTGATATGCTTGGACACTGCACTCTGTGAACAGCCAGCATCCTTAGCGATGACCTTTTGTGGCTTACCCATCTTCTGGAGGGTGTCAATGATGGTCTTCTGGCCAATTGTCAAGTCTGCAGTCTTCTCCATACTGAACCAAACTGAGATAAACTTTGCAGGTGTTTTGAGTAAATTAGATGATAGTGTGACACTCAGTCTAAAACATTCATTCTCTGAAATAACTGAAGTAAATGCTGATTTTCGACACACTATTCTAATTTCTTAAAATACTGTTTTGGGGGTTTTCTGGAGCTGTAAGCCAAAATTATGAAAAATGAAACAAATAAAGGCTAGAAATATTTCACTTTGTGTGTAATGAATCGATAATCTATGATGTTTCACTTTTTGAATGGAATTATGGAAAAAAAACAACTTTTCCATGATATTCTAATTTTTTGGAAAGGATCTGTATGTGTGTCTATATTTGTGCCTGCGAGGTAGTGTGTACACCCCTGTCTGCAGCTACAACCGGCGGGATGGCTGTGCTACTAAAGCCTGTAGCTACAGGTATGTTAGCAGCATTATCTAGATTGCTACAGATCTGTATACGGAGTTTCTAAGTACCACAATTGCAGCATAGCTAGTCCATTTAACAAGCAACCCCCCATCCAGTCTCACCTGCAACTATACCGACACATGCGTGACAGTGGACAATAGTGTCCATCATAAAAATATTAGTTCATAAAAATATTTTTTCACCACCAAAAATTGATATTCTGTCATAGCAACAAGATAAAGCCAACAATAGCCCGGACGCACATCAATACAGCTATGAAATGCCCTGCTTTTTCATTAATAAAAATATATGTCTACAAATCAATATCTGCTACTAAATATACAATCCTACCGTTGATTTTACACGTAGAGATGTCGCTTTCAAGACTCAGTGGTTCTTTCTGGTCTTAGACAATCATTTGAGAAATACACACCCCTTTATAATGCAAGTACACCTTCTGAAAACCCCCATATAAAACTCCACCAGCTGTTTGCGCAGCTTTTATGTATTCCAGTTCATTCTGGTTTGATTGACAACTCTTATCCAATAGAGGACATTATAACCTTCACAACAGTGTTTGCAATGTCTTATTGGGCCCTTTGAACAATAAATCCCAGCTGGGTGTAACAGTATTTTTAGTTTTATTTGTTTAGGTTTACGCGAACAACTACAGAAAACACAAGAAAGTACATTTGCATGCTGGGGCATAATTGTTAGTTTCCTGACATTTTCGCAAGATTTTACTAATTTGGCCAACTCGTCAGCATGGCTAGAGAAAATCCTGGCCTTGCTTATGTGAATTTTGGGAGTGGGTCAGAAGATACCATAGTATTGATTGTGTTCTGTGAATATGCCGATGAAGATGACAGATTTTCCTCCTCGATAAGCAAGTATTACTGCTTGTAATTTTTCAAATATGTATGTTAGTTTTTCCACTCCACCGCTGTCTTGTGCCATATGTTTGATAATGTCATTTTTGCATCGAGTGCACTTCACATACTGTAGTGTAAGCGTTCATAGGTGGTTCAAGCATGTTTTACATGCACCGATTTGCTGTGAAGCTAGGACATTTTCCAGCATTTTCCTGATGGTACATGATATAGATAGACTATGGCATATTAATATCTCCCTGGGCTATACGTGTCACTTAGGGCATGGAAAATACTTGTTCCAATTTACTGTGCGCTGATATGTGCTAGATTCATGTAAAACTTTCCTTGGAGTGATTATGAATGGCAACAGTTTTTTTAAACTACAGAGAACAGTCATCCCAGGGCATGCAGCAAAAGATGACATACTGTAGAGTACAGAAAAAGTGATGTTTTATTGAGGTACAAGAGTGAATGATTAGGCTACATATTTAGGTGTGTGTATCTGTGATATCTTTTCATCTTAAACCATCATAAGAGAAAAATATATATGGTTTATAATTGACAAAAAGTATTTCACTAATTTTATGACTGGTTTTGGATCACATATGTCCATCCCCCTATACTGATGAAGATGAAAATGATGCAAAAGGGAGTTTTATGAGTCAAAACAGTTGATTTGTAGTTAAATGTGATTTTATGATTTACAGCAGTGCACAATTTAGCCATTTCCGATAGATTTGGAGACACTATGGGACAACAGAGTTCACTGCTGACACATTGATAGATATTTAGTAGCTCTGCACTAGATCCGATATATCAGGCCGAAATTTGCGTTTCTGGACCATACTGTATCGGTAGTCATGACGTGGCTGTTATAGGCAATTTATTATTAATTTTTTTACACTGACACGTGGCGCTCCTAGCACTCCATCTAGTGGTTCTCGCTACCCACAACATATCATGTGACGTGGAATCTTCACTCAGTCAAAGAGCAGCGCTGCCGCTGGAGGAAGACTCACTGAATGAATGGAATGAACAATAAAGGTATGTTCCTCTTCTAGCTAATTGAATACTGTCAATAATAATAGTGTATTAACACAACAGTAATGTTAGTCATTCTTTAATTGCGGTCATAAATGTTTGCAAACTGCCGATGAATGTAAACTACGATAACATTGCTAGCTAGCTATCGGCAAGCTCATCAGCCACCAGTAACGTTAACGTGAGATGCATCCACAGACCTTGTAGTGCTCTTTTACTTAGTTATCATTCATGAGTAACGTTAGGCTACCGATTGAGATATAGCATATTTAGAACAGTGTGCATTTAGATTCACCCCCGTATTTTAACTAACTGAGGCATTTATTATCATATCGAATAAATTAATGGGATTAACGTGACCGACTTAAAGGTTGTATCAGCGATTTTGGGTGGAAACATAAATGATCACATTCATCTGATTTTTCCTCACGATCCGCTAGCTGCCCGCCCCATAAGCAGGCCGTCAAAAAACCGCGTCTCTGTAGGCAGCCTATGCTCCGAGATCGTACACAAAAACAATGGTACTACCAACCACTCAAAACCAAAATAAACAGTATTCCAACCAATCACAATGATCTGCACAAACGTGACGTCACTTCTGAAGCGAAATCCCAAACAAACATACTTATGAATAATTATGTTATGTTTTAAAAAAATAGTGTTCAAGCATCCAGAATTATAACCACGTTAATAACGTTTGTAAGAAACCAAACCGTTTGTAAATCCGTCAAGATTTCAGCGAGATAAGAGTATTAGCGTTTGTGCAGATCATTGTGATTGGTTGGAATACTGTTTATTTTGGTTTTGAGTGGTTGGTAGTACCATTTGTTTTTGTGTACGATCTCGGAGCATAGGCTGCCTACAGAGACGCGGTTTTTTGACGGCCTGCTTATGGGGCGGGCAGCTAGCGGATCGTGAGGAAATATCAGATGAATGTGATCATTTATGTTTCCACCCAAAATCGCTGATACAACCTTTAAGGTGACAACGACGTTTGTTTTGAATAGCTAGCTAACTTAACTAGCTAATGACACCTCCGGGGGCCTGTTTCACAAAGTTTACGGATTTACCTGAATAACTGCACTGAGTAAAACCCAGAACCAAATCTGGAACATGGACTGAAGAAACATAGCTGTTCCGGGTTTTTACTCAGTGCAGGTTATCAAGCGAACTCAGTAATTCTGCTTCGTGAAACAGCCCCTGCTCAGCTAATTTTAGGATGAGAGGAGAGGAAAAAACGTATTGGCATCGAATCTATGTTACCAGTCATCAAGCTAATGTTAGCCAACGTTTGCCTCGTACACACTAGAGTTTTAGTTTCAAAACGTTTTGGGGTTTTTTTGTTGCAAGGTTTTCGCTAATGTTACCTTGACCCGTTGGTTGGCTACATATTACTCAAATGCATTTCGTTCTGTGGTTTTTGAAACCTAGAATGCACTCCACGCAGCATGTTTCCTTGACAGCGGATTTCATCTTCTGCTTTCCTTGGTAATTATCGACATTTAACATTACAGTTGGACAAAAAATAAAATGATCCATGTTTATTTTATTTGCCGCTTTCTAAGTGTTTACGGAGATGCAACGTGTCTCCTCCTCCATCCAAGCTAAGCCACAATATAGAGATAATATATGATAAAATAAATAAATGTTCAACTGTCAAATTAACTGCGAAGATGTTTGAAATTCCCACAAAACTTGGGAGTACTATTCTTTATTTATGACCCAATTAAAATGATTCTACAGGTAGCCTAGGTTTCGGTAACCGATCCTGTACACACTCAAGGCTCAAACCAGTTAAGGGTTTTCTAAACTTTTCCAATCCTAGCTCCGAGGGGTTTTAAATTGATGCATTGTTTGGTGAACGAGCCATTTAGTTTTTCCCCCTTGTTAGCCAACGTTATGTGACCAGACAGAAAGCGCCGATCGGCTGTAGAATAGGCCTCCTGTAACCTTAGACTACCTTTATACGGATATAGCCAACTCCCAACCTGTTTCCAGTTCTTAATTGTCAATCTAGCAGTTAATTAACGGAATAACAAATATCAATGAATAGCTATAGCAAGTTTTTCTGTGCAGCATTTTTCTTTGTGTCATAAAATGTGTAGCACTTAAATAGCCTATGTGTAGTGACGGCTGGTGCACTGGAAAAGCGGGGTGCAAAGCATTACTTTCCGTTTGTTTAGCTTGCGTAGCCTAACAATCAAACAATTAATTTGCTGAATAATCAAGACCAAAATGTAGCCAAAACTTACTCAAAATGAAGTACTGATGTTTAACTATTTTATTTCAATTTATTTTTTATTCAAATTGTAAGTTACTTAAAGGTTGTATCAGCGATTTTGGGTGGAAACATAAATGATCACATTCATCTGATTTTTCCTCACGATCCGCTAGCTGCCCGCCCCATAAGCAGGCCGTCAAAAAACCGCGTCTCTGTAGGCAGCCTATGCCCCGAGATCGTACACAAAAACAAATGGTACTACCAACCACTCAAAACCAAAATAAACAGTATTCCAACCAATCACAATGATCTGCACAAACGCTAATACTCTTATCTCGCTGAAATCTTGACGAATTTACAAACGGTTTGGTTTCTTACAAACGTTATTAACGTGGTTATAATTCTGGATGCTTGAACACTATTTTTTAAAACATAACATAATTATTCATAAGTATGTTTGTTTGGGATTTCGCTTCAGAAGTGACGTCACCCAAAATCGCTGATACAACCTTTAAAGGAGCTATATAACATTGACACTGAGCATCTAAAATGGGTACTGCAATCCAAATTCACAATATTGGAGAGAGTCGAGACACTGAACGAACACGAGCCGAGCGCAACATATATTTTGAGACGAGCTTATTCTACTTTGACAATGACAAGCGACGACGAGTCCTACACTGTAAGTTGATCAGCTAATGTATACGTTTGGAATTTGTTTATTATTTATTGTTTGCAAATTATAAACCAGCTCATGTGGATTTTTTATAACTCTGTCAATGTTAGCTAGATGCATAGCTGGCTATACTTACGGTCACACAGATATAAGCTAACGTTAGTGGTATGTTTAGCGAGTAACTATATACACACACACTAATATATACAGTCAAGCCGGAAAGTCTCCCCACCCCTTTCACCTTCTCCAGGTTTTATTACATTACAGACATATTCTACAATAGATTGAGTTCATTTTTTGTCTCAAAATTCTACACAAAATAGCCCATAATGACAAAGTGAAAACAGGTTTTTAGACATTTGTGCTAATTTATTAAAAATCTAAATGTAAAATATCATATGTACACAAGTGTGCACACCCTTTGATATGACACCCAAAAGTGAGCTGAGGTGCATTTTGTTTCCACTGATACTGCTTGAGATGTTTCTACAACTTAATTGGAGTCCACCTGTGATAAATTCAATTGATTGGACATGATTGGGGATTGCCCACACCTGCCTATATAAGGTCACACAGTTGACAGTGCATGTCAGAGCAAACTCCAAGCCATGGGGTCCAAGGAATTATCTGCAGACCTCAGAAACAGGATTGTGTCAAGGCGTAGATCTGGAGAAGGGTACAGAAAAATCTCTGCAGCTTTACAGGTCCCAAAGAGCACCGTGGCCACCATCATTCATAAATGGAAGAAGTTTGGAACCACCAAGAATCTTCCTAGACCTGGCCGCCCAGCCAAACTGAGCAATCGGGGAAGACGGGCCTTGGCCAGGGAGGTGTGCAGGAACCCGAGGGTCACTCTGACAGAGCTCCAGCGTATCCTTGTGGAGATGGGAGAACCTTTCAGAAGATCAACCATCCAGGCAGCACTCCACCAATCAGGCCTTTATGGTAGTGGTCAGACGGAAGCCCCTCCTTAGTAAAAGGCACATCACAGCCCGCTTGGAGTTTGCCAAAAGGCACCTAGAGGACTCTCAAACCATGAGAATCAAGATTCTCTGGTCTGATGAAACCAAAATGGAACTTTTTGGCCTGAATACCAAGCGTCACGTCTGGAGGAAACCAGGCACCGCTCATCTCCTGGCTAATACCATCCCTACAGTGAAGCATGGCGGTGGCAGCATCATGATGTGGGGATGTTTTTTCAGCAGCGGGAACGGAGCGACTAGTCCTGATAGAGGGAAAAATGAATGCAGCTAAGTACACCGAGATCCTTGAAGAAAACCTGCTCCAGAGCGCTCTGGACCTCAGACTGGCGCGAAGGTTTACCTTCCAACATGACAACGACCCGAAGCACACAGCCAAGAGAACAAAGGAGTGGCTTCGGAGAAAGTCTGTGCATGTCCGTGAGTGGCCCAGCCCAGACCTGAATCCAATTGAACATCTGTGGAAAGAGCTGAAAATGGCTGTGTACCGACGCTCCCCATCCAACCTGACGGAGCTTGCAAGTATATGCCAAGAGGAATGGGCAAAAATGTCCAGAAACAAGTGTGCCAAGTTCGTAGCTTCTTTCCCAAGATGCCTTGAAGCTGTAATCGCTGCCAAAGGTGCAGCAACCAAGTATTAGGCTAAGGGTGTGTACAGATATGTAACCCCTAAATAACCTATTTTTGTCAGTAAAATAAAATTGCATATTTTCTAAAAACCTGTTTTCACTTTGTCATTATTGGCTATTGTGTGTAGATGTTTGAGGCAAAAAATGAACTCAATCTATTGTAGTATAAGTCTGTAACGTAATAAAACGTGGAGGTGGTGAAAGGGGTGGGGAGACTTTCCGGCTTGACTATATATATATATATATATATATATATATATATATATATATATATATATATATATACATATACATATACACACACATACATATATATACACACATACTAGGGGTGCTCCGATCGATCGGTCGCCGATCAGTATCGGCCGATATTCGTTCTAAAAAGTGTGATCAGATGACGCAAAACGTATGTCAAAAACACGCGAGACAGTTTTTATTTCACTACCGCGTGCTGCTAAAATGTCTTCGCCGGTCTTTCCTATTCATAATGACTCCAAGGAAATTTTTACCTTAATCTACCACATATCAGCGCACAGTAAATTGGAATGAGCATTTGTCATGCCCTAAGAGACTAGTATACGCCATAACCTATATTATGTATGATAACATGAACATAATAGTTTTCCACCATCTGTAAAATGCTGCCAAATGTTCTATCTTCAATGAACATCGGTAGCCTACTTCAAAAATACATTTAGCTAACGATTGCACTACAGTATGAAATGCACTCAAAATGCGAAAATAACAATAGGGCTATCAAACATATTGGAAAGGCAGTGCTCGAGTGGAAACACGAACGTAGGTATGTAGCCAGCGAGACCAACGGTATTTTAGACGCAAAAATACTTACAGTACATATCGCAAAAGGGGAATTCCCCTGCATAATGCGTGTTGTATAGCACTTGCGTAATACTAGACAGTTAAAACGAAAACTGCCGTTACGCTGGGCTGTAGTTAATTGCTCAAAGCACCCAAAAAGACTTGGCATATACCGTTGCGAAGGTTATAATGTACTCTATTGGATAAAAAAGCCGACAATTAAACCAGAATGAACTGTAATGCATGAGACAGCCTTACAGGGCATGGGGGTATTACGCCGCAACGTTTCAGATAGTGGAATAGCGGTATAAAGTGTTGTATATTTCTCAAACCGATTGTACCAGACAATAAATGACAACTGGATTTTGAAAGGAACATCTCTGTGTAAAACCAATGGTAGGATTGTATATTTCATATTTAGTAGCATATATAGCTAGTAGAATACATGGTAGAATGAGATAGTACTTTCACAGTTTATTTTGCATTTGAGTGAGCAGGGCTTTTCACGGCTTTTCTGGCATACGATCAGGCTATTGTTGGGTTTATCTCGTTGCTATGACGTTATTCTAATTTTATATGATGAATAAAAATATTTATGAACTCAAACATAGACGCTATTGTCCACTATGTCACGAATAGGTAGGTATAGACTAGGTGGGGGGTTGCTTGATAAATGGACTTGCCACAGGGAAATAGTGGCTACGTATTCGGCAGAAATCGTCACGAACCGTCTACCAATAAATTTAAAACACAGAGTTTGTGATTTCCAATAATAGTTCGGCTGCAGTAGCAACGAATGTCTCAGCTGAGCAAAAAAGGTCCCGCAGGCGGGACTTATGCGCAAAGGTGTTAAGAGAGTGTCTCTAGACTAGAGTGTGTGGAATGTTGCCTGACAATAAATGAACAGTTGTCAATTCATTATACTTTGTCATCTCTTAATTTTAATAATTAATATACAATGTTGTTAAGAATAATGTTACATGATAAATAGAAATAATAATAAATATAGCTGCAAGCAGCGATGTCCGGGGACCGTGCGACATTAGCGGCATTTGTGAAACGCAGAAACCGCAAAATGGTAGACAACTCTAGACAGGGTTGACCCAAAATACAAATATTTGTTTCTAATCAGGGCTTTTGCCATTGCTGATGGTATCTTAACCCGCTCCAGTAAGGGCTTGTGTATTAAGTCTTTTAAGTACAAGTGAAACAGTGAACAATTAATATTGTTAGATTTCTTAACTTTTGCAATAAAAAGCTGTTTCTTAATGTGAAAACAACATTGAAAGAAGCATAGCATTTGCACAATAGTTTTGCCAAACATTAACCTAGCCATTGGTACCAAGGCGGAATTGAACCGCTGACCACAGACATGGAAAGCCAATACTGTATCCACTAGGCCAAAGCAGGTTAACAGAAACGAGGAGGCCAAATAAGACTTGTGTGTTGCGGTATCAGATTGTTTTGGCTTACTGACTTCATAATTCAAACAGATAACTGGTAATATTGTGAAATTTCCTAGCCTTTGCAATAAAAAGAACATTCTTACAATGACGTGCACATTGTGTGCCTCAAAAAAAACTTGGGAACAGGTGGGGATCAAACCACCAACCTACTACACGGCAGTCAAATGCCTTAACCACTAAGCTACAGGAACTTTCACAGTTGGTATAGTAGGTAGACGGCCTGTTAAGCAGAGATAGTGTACTTGGCGGATGGCATACCTGCCTTCCCAACATTTGTATTTCTTTAGTGCCACCACGCAGATTGATTGGGTTAAAACTGCAGGGCTCAAGTCTTGATCTAACTCTCAATCAACCCACCAAGTTTCAGAACTTTATATCAACCGGTTTTATAAGTACTAGCATTTGTGCGATAAGCCACGCCCAATGCAAAATCCATTGGCTTCTCATTCGGCCAATTTTTGACATACGCCTTAGTAAAGTAATGCGTGTATGTAGGGAAGCGGGTTCAGTACCTTGAACAGGTTTGGTGCAAATTGGTCTAATTCTGTAGGAGGAGTAGCATTTTAAGTGTTTTACAAAAAATGCTAATTAGCGGAAAATCGAAGATGGCAGACTTCATGGTTTCTTGAGGCAAATTTGTTGGGCAGGAGTAGCGGGATGTATCCACCAACTTATCTGACTGTAGATCAAACGGGGCGTCGGCAGTGGGCGTGTCAATGATTTTTAGTGAATTTTTTAATATTTTCTTATATTTGGATCTCTATAGCGCCACCACATGGTTCGATTGGGTTGAAACTGGAGAGGTCAGGTCCAGATGTTACTCTTAAAAGACCTTCCAAGTTTCATAACTGTGTCAAATTATTTTGGAATTATCAGCATTTTTGTGATAAGTCACGCCCATTAAAAATTCATTGGCTCGTCATTCGGCCATCTTTTAAAATGTCAAAATTCTGAATATAACTTTTATGAATCATGGTCTAAGGAGTTTGTGTACCTCGTTTCATGTAAATTGGCCAAATTTTGTAGGAGGAGTAGCATATTAAGTGTTTTACAAAAAATGCTAATTAGCGGAAAATCAAATATGGCTGACTTCATGGATCCTTGAGGTAAATTTGTTCAGCATAAGCAGAGGGACATGTACACCACATTTTGTGACTAGGTCAAACGGGGCGTCGGCAGTGGGCGTGTCAATGTCACAATATTTACACGTGCACTACAGCGCCACCAACCAAGCCAAATACAAAAATAAGATGAGCCTTAATTAAAAACTTAAATTTGCAAAATGATTATGAAATAGATAGATAAATAACGTTTTTGAAAACAGCGCTCTAGGTTCCCTCTTGAAATGAGAAAGCTACGACAAACTACGACAGCTCAGGCCTCAGTTTAAAACTTAAACTGCATAAGTGCAGTAAATACCTAGGCCTGCTGATTTTTATTTAAGAATATAAGCATGTTTACGTTATCAGGGGTGAGTCGTGTGCGCAGTGTAGTATAGGGCGGCAGTGTAGTATAACGGTTAAGGAACCGGCCTTGTAACCGAAAGGTTGCAGGTTCGATTCCCTGGTTGGACACTGCCGTTGTACCCTTGAGCAAGGTACTTAACCTGAATCGCTTCAGTATATATCCAGCTGTATCAATGGATAATATGTAAAAAAAACAAAAACAAAAAAAAACCTAAATACTTGTGTAAGTCGCACTGGATAAGAGCGTCTGCTAAATGCCTATAATGTAATGTAATGCAGTCGGTTTACAGCGAGACCAGCTGCTGAAAATACGCGTTCCGATGGGACCGATGTCCCAGGCACGCATAAGTAGCGTGCTTCATGGTTGAGTGAGTCTTCTTCTGTGTAAAGTTAATAACATGTTTCCTAATTGCAGTGTGCGCGCCCCCTTGTGTTTAACTTAATGATTGCATTTCACCAACAGCTCCCAGTGACACAATTAAGATGAGACCGCAAACAGTTCAATTTGATCGTTAAATTTGAAATGGTCGATCGATCAAATTATTAACGGCAATTAATCGATCAACGATTAATCGTTAACACCCCTAGTTGATAGTTATTGGTTTAAGAAAGCAGTCTGAGTACCTTTGCATAGTCATATTGGTGCTAAATCTGTGCACAATCCACATAGAAAAGGTAAATTTTCATTCAAGCTCAAAAGTTCACTATATCGGCTGCCATATCGGTAATCGGTAACCCCCTCTAAAATTGATATCGGTCTCAAAAATCCCATATCGGTCGGGCTCTACTCTGCACCCCCAGATTTTTCACAATTGTGGACAAGGGGCCTCATTCATGAAACGTTAGCAGAACAAATTTGTACGTAAATCGTTCACATTAGCGATTTTGCCCGCATTTTGGCATTCATCAACGTTTTCGTATGTGAGATTTGTTTGTATGTACGAACAAACTTTACACCTACTCTGGACCACTCGTACCTCATACATAAATTCAAAATGCCACTAAATATCAATTTTAACATGAATTAATATTTTCTGTTAAATTCACATGACAAAATGTAGCCTCTGAAATGCACAATGCAAACGTAGCTAATAAATTACGATTGTAAAAAGCAAACGCATTAGATTGAATTAACTTTTTTTAATTAGACTCATAACGTAATTAATGCTCCCAGATCTATTTTTCTAAATTGATAAAATCTTAACTTATATGTTAAATATGCTATTTAAAACACACCATGAACAAAACTCGCTTTAAATTGCCTTGCAGGTCTGTTGCCAGCGTTGCAATGGCTGACCTTGTGCTGTTGGAGGATGCATCTTTAGGATAGCGCAAAAGCTATTTGTTGGCTGAGTGTGATGTATGGCTGGTTAGTCGTTTCTGGGTTTTTCATGAAATTGCCACCTTGCCCAACGTTGGTGCCGTAACTGTAAGCTAGCCTACTGCACAAACCTCAAGGCTCCATCCGAAGATACGTTTGCAAAATATGAATAGAAATGAGCTGCACAGATGTGACAGCCCTATGTCATAAGAAATGTATTGCTCAACGTTCTGGCCTGGTTGGCTGGTGGGATCATAAACGCGTGGGACCCACAACAACTTCAGTTTTTGGAGCAGCTTCTCGTTTGCAGAACGCTGCGGTGAGAGACAGCTGGCTTATTGATATAGCTAGGTCAAATTCACTGTGCCAGACTAAGTAGCCTACCTCTTTCCATCACTATATCAAACCACCTCTCGCATGCAGAAAACACCAATAAAATGATGATTAATAAATTCATTATTTTGTTTATTTCCAGACTGCGAGAAAGACCACAGCCAAGTAGGCAGATAGAGGGAATAATGCACCTGTCCGATGGATAGGCTTGCACTTTAACAGCTCGTGATTCTGCATTTCGTGCATGTTATATCCTGCCATGTCATTTTACTTTACTATGTACTTTATGACACCGGCAGGGACAATACTAAACAATTACCCTTCATTGAACATCTGCAAATAAAACTTTGATTTCAGTGTCGGAATAATTATTTATTTTGCTGGGCTTCGGATGGACCTTCAAATGGAAGTGACAACCCCCATATAAGGCAATTCATGGGTGTGAATTTATGCTAATCACACAATAACGTGAACGCACCTGTCATTTACATGTATGAACATACGTACATGAATACAAAAAAAATCTGCCTTTCCCAACACGGTTTGATGAATTTGGCGTAACTTTTTCTTACCAACTCGTTTCGTACATAAATGTATGTGCACATTTAGGAACGCTTCATGAATGAGGCCCAAGGAGTGCATTTCCTGTCTTACATTTGTAGTGCTCAGCATTTCATTGCAAACATTAGTTTAGCATTTTTGCCAAGATTTCTTGGCATTTGTGACACTTTATTTTGACCTAAATTATGAAAATAAACTAATCTAACAAAATTTGGCATTAAGATGGCCAAAAAGTGTATCACGATAATATTATTTAATAATTATCGATAATTATCACGATACACACTTAATTCTCCATTTAAACTTTGAAGTTTGTATTACACTTATGACTGAACCCTGAGAAACAAGAAGGTTCATTATGGTTTAAAATTTTAAAAAAATTTCTAAGAAACAACGGATTGACATAAGCATTCAAAAGAACCAAAATGTCTTTAGGGTCATTCTGTGTCAAATCAACCAGTTTTCTGAAAAGTTCCTGCATGACCCTCAGATTTTGATGAAACTCCATCATAATAATCCATTGTGTGAAAAATGAACACACACAATTAGCCTCATACGACATGTCGTTTCCGAGATATGGCCTCCTGAAATTTGCTCAAAACCTCCGTCTTTCGCGCTCGCAAATCGTGAAAATGCGCGAATGTGATTTTTTCCGACTTTGGATGCTTATAACTTGGGATTGGTAACAGCTATAGAGCTGAAACTTGGTATTCTAACTGTACCCCCTTCCCTTTTCAAGTTATATGCACCCAAGGTAGCCACTTTGTTCAGTCGCACATGTTTTTGGTGATTTTCGAGGTCACCCATATAACTTGAAAAGGGAAGGGGGTACAAGTCATCTAATGTCAGCTCTATAGCTGTTACCAATCCCAAGTTACAAGCTTCCAAAGTCTTTAAAAAAATTACATTCGCGCGTTTTCACGACTCGCGAGCGCGAAAGACGGAGGTTGAGAGCAAATTTCAGGAGGCCATATCTCGGAAACGACATGTCGTATGAGGCTAATTTTTTGTGTGTTTTTTTTTTTTATACAATAGATTATTATGATGGAGTTTCATCAAAATCTGAGAGGGTCATGCAGGGACCACTGGTTGATTTGACACGGAATGACCCTTTACACTTATCCCTTTTCACTACTTATCCAAATACAAATAAAATGTTGTATTTGGATAAGTAGAAGAAACGGACACAAATGATAGTTTTATCGAAAATAAACCTCATACGTTTATAATAGTTATCGTGACACATTTTACTGCGAAAATTATCAACATCGTTTTATTGCCCAGCCCTAGCATACCCTCCAGACAAAACAATAATACGGCTTGTTGTTTATCGGTCTTTGATATTGAGCATGACAATGAGTGCAACACAGATGAGCGCAGAGCGCACATGGGCTGTGGGATTGCAAATTTGAACCCATAATTACATATTCCATATTTACACTTTTCCTGAGATTCAAAGTTTGATTATCAAGTGACAGCCCTAACATATACACAAAACACAGATATTGATCATGATGCCTGTGCAATTCATTACACACCGCATGTTCCTGAGGACTCACCCCAAGAGCTGCAAAGCGAAAGGAGATTGAGGGGATGCCGGAGAAGGCCATGAAAGGGTAGGCGGAGTCCTCCATCGGCATTGCCACCATCCTGAAACCAGATGGCATGCCATGAGTTTGACGGCTTGTGCCAAGCGAGGGCCTGTGACTGACCATCGAGCCATGGCACTCGCTGAACCGCCAGGTGAGGAGAACCACAGCAAGTAAACCCCTCTTCACAACAAAGCTTAAAGGGTAACAAATCACGAAAAATGCCAAAATCTGGGCGTGATAAGGTAATAATATAGGGGCTTGAGCTGCAGGTATGAAACCACGCCCCAGCAATATTTTTTCACTAGTAGCAAAAAGCTCATTTCTACTCTGGACAGCACTCACAGTGGCTGCTTTGTTCCACTCTCTCCCTCTCTCGCTACCTCACGCACGCACGCACGCACGCACGCTCCAGCTTCCGCCGAGCCCCAAGTAGCCGAGGCAGAAGCAATGGTGGAGAAGCAATGCTTTGGAGTGGTAGGCGGCGGCACGCATAGACTCGTTTGGGCTTATAATGATCCGGCCAACAACAAACAACAAATCACACGCTGTACAAATAGTTACCCATGCCATGTAGGCTACTCATTTTACACAGGCTGTAGGCAATCACACTAACGTTACCTGCAAGATATCAACAATACTGGTTTCAACGGGTGTACATGTGGTCACTGCACTGAACTCTCTCCAAGAGAGAATGTCTGTTGTAGGGACGTTGCAAAGGTAAACATGTAGCATGCATATAATACAATTCCTGGCTCAACTATGCTTTATATATTTATTTTTAATAAAGTATATATATATAAAAAAAATTTTTTAATAAACTAGCTAGGCTGAAAAACGAACTATCAAAAAACAAGGGACTATCAAGCTAACTATAAAAATATATATTCCAAAAATAGGTTACTATAACTTATCAAAAAAGCTAAACTGTAAGCTAGCTATACATCGCTTGCTCGCTCTCCCATCTCCTCTCCGTCCACGCAGATCAACCACCAAACTATATAGAAAACGATGAAATCAAGTATGTCAACTGAGTATTGACATCCAGTAATACATTTTTTCACTTTAAATGGACTATCCTCCACACCCAAAATATAAAAATAAGACATGAAAGGGTCCTGAAAAGGTTATCATTCAGTGACAGAACATTGTGCGTTGACAGTGCCGGAGTGTAATCGGCCACAGTAAGTGTGCACAGGCATGATGTGTATGGGTACGGGTCCACCCGGGCCTACTCACACTGCCTGCTCCCAGTCTGACCCGGCCACATGCTCGTACAGGGATTTCTTGCTGGGATCAATGGGGCTTTTCATCTGAAACGGAAAACAGAGTTATAAAACTGCAGCTTTTGACAATGCATGTTAGGCGCCATCGTCAGGACGTTCACCTCATTCATCGTGCTCTTGACCAAGTTGTAAAGCAGTGGACTGGCGGCCGCTTTAAACGTTTGCTGCCCTGGGGGGAAAAACATCAGCATAGTGTGCATGAGGAGATTATTAAAAACGATATTTAACGATGGTGATTAGTCCCTTTTAACTCACCAGTGAGAACACCATCCAGATTGATGTACGAAAAGGCTTTCATACCCAGATTGGCCAAATATCCCTACAGAAAAAAAAGTAACAATTCACAGGAGTCCGTACAGCACAAACTCATGTAAAAGAATGAGGTGTCTGCCTGTGCAATGCTCACCTCCAGCCACTCGGTGGCGCCAACACTTCCATACTCGCCAGCGCTCCAGCTGGCAAAGACTATGCTTCTTCTGGGCCGGAAATTATCTACAGTGAAAGAGGGAAGTAACCATGAGTATATATTCACTGGAGAGCTACACCTCATAAATAAACTAACCCAGGATTCCCACTTGTGGACTGACAAAAGCCCCCTTTCACTACTGGATAAACTAAAATCTGGGATTAGTTCCAGGGGAGTGGATTATTCTACAGGTCTTATGATAATTAAGACAGTGGCCAATATCACAGTAAAACTACAGTGAATTTGCAATGGGGAACACCGAACTAAAGAAAAAGCCCTGATGTAGCGCACCTATTAAATAATCTGTATTGTCTCTTCTGATCCTCTCGCTCTGTTGTTTCACATAACCCCAAAGCCCTTTTAAGACTTTAATGCGTAGGTCACAGACTTTGCTTTGCCACATTATTCCATGGCGCCCCATTTGTTAGTTATCTGCACCCTCTAGAGTGCTTTATTTGTACAAATTTCATGTGGATCTGCAACGGTGAAAACCGTTTGTCACAGCAAGCCATGGGCTGTCATCATGTGCAACCGCCATACTCTGCACTTGAGTCTTACCATTCTTCACCATGTCCGAGATGGCATGGGCAAGCTCCAGCAGTATGCTGGTGCCCACTGTTGACTTGGCATAGCCAGGACCCCAGGAGTCCCTCTGGGCACCAATCACAACGTAGCGATCTGATGGGGTGAGTGACAAAAACTAGGTGACATTAAATGTTTTTTTTAAATGAATAAATAAAAAAAGGGGAGGGGAGAAACCAGCACTCAAAAAACCTAACATGAACAAGTGTTTAACTTGAGGGGCACTATTGGAACAGTTGTGAGGGAAGCTTTTACTCGTAAAAATACTAACCACTGCTAATTTGAATTCCTGAAGAGAAGAACATTTATGCATCTTAGATCAAGGCATATTGCCTACACCACAGCAAAAAAACACTTAATTTGCTCTACAGATGTCCCATGTGGGTGATCTAGGGTAAATATGCAGACATTAAAATTGAATTTAAAAAAAATAATTGGTGCAGATTTTGCAACACACATTGAGTGCTGGAACAGCAATATACTAGTTTTCTTGAAGAGCCGAATAAAATCTGTTGTGGAATCGGATATGGTCCGTCTTCCTGATGTACTAGGTGGGTCATTCTATAATAATGCAATGTCATGTCACGTAATTCACAACAGTCCCATCAGAACTATGTAAAGGCCTGCAGACACAGACCTACAAGCACAGTGAGTTTTCTAACCACTTTCACCTCTGGACACTGACGTTAAAGTACCTGAATCCACAAGTCCCTTAACAACTCCAAAAACATTGTGAATGCTCCTCTCCACGAGGATGTTTTTGACTTCCACTGTGACCGTGTCGTTTTCGCCACCTAGATGGTATGTTGGAACCTCAGACAGACCTCCTTCAATCCAAGAAGTAGGAGCAGTCTCACCACCCATTTTCCTACGGGGGGGAGGGGGGGAAGGGTCTTTGTTGAGTCTTTTTTTTTTTTTTAAATAAAGATGGTTTGAAAAAACTGGAAAAATGGCAAATGGTGGGAAATTGTACATGGTCCTTTCTGTGAATTATTCAACAAATGTCAGTCATGAAAAGGTCAAGGTCCACATTTTTAAAAGCAGAAATATACAATGTGTTGATAACCACAGCATTGCATGAACCCAGTAGTTTGTAGATGAATAAACACAACCTTTACTCCCAAGCAAAAAACATATTTAATTTGCAGGGGAGAGAACCTTGCCTATGAATTGCAGCTTGTATTACAGCTCCTGGGGAGACAAACAAGGGGGTGGTTGGCTGCTCTAAATTACCCAGGGTTTAGGAGGGGCAACCATGGGGCAAAGGTAGAGGTGGGTTTAATTAAAGTGGGTGCGTGTTTGGATGAAATATGAGTCTCGATGTTGGGGGAGGGGGTGGGCGGGGGTCTCTTGTTGATTACTGATATACAGTAGGCTGTACAGGGACCGTAACCCAGGGGAGTATGTGGACATACTGGAAGATTTGGGAGGCCATGTTGGTGGTGATGGTCTGGGCGAGGATTTGTGGTAGGCCTGACGACTGGGCCGGGGGGAACTGCGTATGGTTGAAAGAGGGGAACCCTGGGGTGTAAGGATCCCCGGATCCCAAATGGACCTGAAAATATGAAGTGAACAATAGTGTTAACACACGTGCCACCTTGAATGTGGAAAAACAGCTACTTTCATGAGGACCAATAAACAAAGTATACACAGAGATCAATAGGCATCAGTCCTTGATACATACGTGGCCATAGAGTTCAGTGTCGGACAGGAAGCGATAATCCACAGGGTCTGGGTAGATCAACACAGCGGCTGCTTTCAGTTTGGCAGCATATGCCACCTATAGAAAAGGAGAGGGAACAGTTATCTATGTCTGTGACCGGCCCGCTATCTGAGGAGGCTTCAGTCAAATACGGTACAGGACGAAAGCTGAAACGCACACAAGCTTTAAACCCCTCGTACCCTTACGGATGAAGCAGGAAGCTCAAAGAGTTCAAAAAGCGACTGCTCGTCTCCCACACCTGACCCGGCTCACCTTTTCTGCAAAGCTTATCTTGCCGGCCCTGAGCAGGACGACGGACCCGTTCAAGTCGATTTTGTCTGTCACGTATTTGAAATCGTCTGGTTTGCCGTAGTGGGCGTACACCACCCTGCCCTAAAAAGGCCAAGGGAAGGCACGTTACATTTCATCAAACAAACTCTGGGGGGGGGGTCGTGAATAAAGCTTTGTAAAAAAACTAAAGTGGCACTTAGAACAGGGAGTGTTGTGCATTTTCCACTTGAGATTAAAGTTCAGAATTTAAAAAGTCAACAAACAGTCAACAAATTACTCATAAGTGATTACTTTTTATATTACTGAGAGAGGCACTAATACAGTAAAGTACACGTCCCCCGACCTGTTAAATGATGCTATTACTGTTAAATCACACCATGATAGTCTGCTCACTTATTAGGATAATTATGTAATAAAGGGATCACGCATTATTGTCTCCCTGTCCCAACCCTATTGATACTCACCTGTCGGGTGCCAGGAGCACTGTATGACAAGTATCCCTTGGTTACGCCAATCGGCTTGTTGTGAAACAGCACTTGGTTTGAAGAACTACTATGAATGGGAAACAAAGCAAATTAATTTCTCAGCTTTTCATGGCTACAACACCAAAAAATAAAAAACTAAAGATGTTCACAATCCATTACTGGGAATTCGAAAAATATTCAGAAAAAAAAAAAAATATATATACTGTATATATATAGATCCTTTCCAAAAAATTAGAATATCATGTTTTTTTTTCCATAATTCCATTCAAAAAGTGAAACATCATAGATTATAGATTCATTACACAAAGTGAAATATTTCTAGCCTTTATTTGTTTCATTTTTCATAATTTTGGCTTACAGCTCCAGAAAACCCCCAAAACAGTATTTCAAGAAATTAGAATAGTGTGTCGAAAATCAGCATTTACTTCAGTTATTTCAGAGAATGAGTGGAGTGGCTTTTCCATGATATTCAAATTTTTTGGAAAGGATCTGTATATATATATATATATATAGTTGTGAACCTGGTTTAAAGGGGGGGGGGGGGGGGGGGGGAGGTGTTTCATCGATGACAGTGTCAGTTCATACCTGGGGAGGGTCTGGATCTTAACAAAGTGCTCATCGTCCCAAGGTTTCATGCCGTAGGTCTCAAAGGCCTTGTTCACTTTAGTTGCCAAAGACAAATCCCCATCGCTTCCTGCCTCATGGCTGCTCTGAGATATCTCCCTGAGAGAAAGAGACAGAGAGATTCAGACACACACAGGGAAGTGGGGAAAGAATAGTACAGTGTAGCGGTTAGAACACCAGAATACCATATATTCAGGCCATATATAAAATTTTAAACTACTGGCTTAAAAGAACAATTTGAATATAAACCATGTACTGGAAAAAGAGTCAGGGAAAAGGCATATGAAGAATGCCATTTTTTTCTGATAATTTGCTGTGTTAGTACTTACAGTTGAAGTCAGAAGTTTACATACACTTAGGTTCAAGTCATTAAAACTCATTTTTAACCACTCCACAGATTTTATGTTAGCAAACTATAGTGTTGGCAAGTCAGTTGTCAAAGTAGATGTCTTAGGTAATGTTTCCCACAATTGTTTACAGACAGATTTCACTATATCACAATTCCAGTGGGTCAGAAGTTTACATACACTAAGTTGACTGTGCCTTTAAATTTTTATATTTGGTCGCATATCCTTTGCATGCCATGACTTCCTGATGTCTGTGACCCAACAACATCAAAAGACTCTTGATATCTTATTTTCTGGTACTCTTACAAGCGATACTATAACATCTCTGCATTTCAATGGATCTCTATGGGAATTGGGGGGTGGGACTAGATTTAGTTGTAAATTACACTGGAACAGTATGGAAACACATGGTTGGCTAAAGTCAACTTTAAGTCATCAAGGGTCTGACGTATCAAACAAGCCTTAAATCATCACTCTGCTGCCAGAAATACAGTAGATATGGATGGATAACTTGAAGGGTTTCTTCTCCCGACTTATTTTTCCGTAGAGTTCAATAGAAAAATTTGTCAGGAGAAACCATCTTTAAAGTGATCAATCCATATCTACTGCATATCTGGCAGCAGAGTGATGGTTTAAAGCTTGTTTGATACCTCAGACCCTTGATGACTTAGCTATTTTACCAATCATGTATTCCATACTGTTCCAGTATAATTTACAGCTAAATCTAGTCCCACCCCCCAATTCCCAGAGATCCAATCAAATGCAGAGACGTTATAGTATCGCTTGTAAGAGTACCAGAAAATAAGATAAGAGTCTGTTGATGTTGTTGGGTCACAGACATCAGGAAGTCATAGAAGTCATAATTTCATTCATAATCCACCTGTCCTGACTGGACAAAATACTTATTTTAAGGGTCGCCAAAGTAAAGAGCGGTGTTAAGGAGTTCAGTGCAGGATTGGAGTGAGGCAATACCGAAGCCTGTCCGCGAGACGTTCGGCCGTTAGCTTGTCTTGCAGCAGTTCCCGGATGTCGCTCCAGTCCAGCTCTGAGTTCAGTTCTTCCTTGGGGCCCTCCCAGGGGATTTCCTGGGTGGGCCGGGGCAGACTGGTAGGAACGGGCCGGCAGACTGTGGATTCTGCTTCCTGCCTGCGGTTGGTCAGGTAGCCAATCAGATATCCTGGAAGGTGAGAGATTGGACACAGGCGTCAGGGGCGGAGGCTCACAGGACAAGCTGAGGGGGCCCGTCAGGCAGACATGCTGAAACTGTTCACACCAGGGGTAGCCACTCTGCTGGTTTCCCCCCTCCCACCTGAAAATCAGCCACCAATTTAAACCAAGGGAATTAACTGTGTTATCAACAGTGCTCAGTAACAATTTAAACCAGCAGACTCTGCAGTCCTCTAGTAACGCAGCCGGCCAGTCCCGGTTTAATCAATACACACCACACATAAAATTTATTTTGTATTTGAATGACCCATTGAAATTTCTCTGATTTAAAAAAATTTTATTATTTTTTTTAAATAACTTGCTTATCTGGTGCACCTAGGCAGAATTCGCTCTCCTACAAGCGTTCAGAAATAACCTGCATTCCACTCTCCAGTCAGTAGGGGGGGGCACCACACCAACTTTGTCCCAATAGAAAAACAGTTGGAGAAGAGAAAGAGCATTTATTTCTGTTATCTACTGACAATATGTGGAGGACAGCCAATAAATTAATTACATACCTCAAAGTTAGATGTATAGCACTCTTAACGTGCGATAAGCGCATGTAAAATGAGGACAGCCAATACAGAACAAGAGTTTAAAAAGTAACTTTCATGGGTGGAGAAGACAATGAGATGCAATTCTATAATTTTTAATCAACATTTTAATGGCTTCATTTATTGGTTGTTTTGTTACGAGGTCATGAATCCATGCATTAGATCGCATCCAAGGCAAAATTATAACAAAGGCCATTTCAATAACATTTATTTATTTATATTACTGCACAGAAAGCAAATCCACAAACAACCAATTTGAAAAGTTAACATGGCAGGATTAAGGCTGGTTCCGCTAAAAATACTGCAACTTATCCCTTAATTAGTTCTGTTTTTAAACAAACGGGTTATCTCTTTAAGGTACAGCCAGCTTAGTAGCCTGAAGTAGTAACCATTAGTTGTTAGTAAAAATGCATAAGGTTTTTAACCAGCCTAGCACATTTTTTTCATGTGATCAGGAAATTATAATCATTAGTGGATAGATGACCTGGCATCATTTAATGCAGAAATCAGATTCTGAAAGAGGCAGCTGGCACTCAAAGCAAGTTTTCCATCAGCCACGCTTACCGATGACGAAAATTAGGAGGAATCCGATGACAATGAAGGCAACGTTTTTGCTGGGGCGGTGAGGCCGAGGGCTGTACGTGTCCTGGCTGTGGTCGTCCACCGCGGAGTCGGGCGCCTCTTCGTCCGTGTCGGTGGACAGCTTCATCTCCACCTGGCTGTTGTCCCCCCCCTCCAAGTTCTCCGCCCGATTGAAGAGTGTGTAGGAGCGCGGCTCTCCGCAAAACTGAGACCAGACGGAGGGGAGTGAGGGTGTGCATTGCAGGGACATTCGAATGCAAGCGTTCTTTCAACACAAAACTGTGCGCTAGAGGACCATCTCAACACTCACTTTCAGGACAGTATAGGGTTTGCGTTTTTATGCAGGGTTTGTTCTCAAAGCCATGCTTACGATTTCAATATTTCAAAATTCCTTGATTCATTTTTGCCATACCATCTTTTACAAGGCCCATTTAAATCAGTTAGTTGATTTTGTTTTGTATTATTATTGCACTGACTGAAAATCATTTTACTTACTATTTTGGAGATTGTTGACCGTGCTTGACCCATTGTGGACTCCATTGTGGCCTAGAAAAAACAAAGGATTAACTGAATTTAAATATATTCAGATGTGAGAACGTGTCTGAAAACAGATAATACAAATGAGGCCAGAGACAAGCCGATTTGTACATTTCACATACTGAGGTTATTCAATTGCACCATCAAGCTATGCAATTTGCAGCAGGTCAGGCTTGCCTTTAACCAATCTGTACCACACACAAACACACATCCCATTTGCCAAATGCTTTGCTGTTCCTAAAACTGCCCCCCCTCCAACCCTCCTCCTTTTTTTACAACAATATTTCAGTTGGAAATTCCTCCATCCTGGGATTTACATAAACATTGAAATATGGACACTGCTAATTCACTGCATGTCAGATACCAAAAGCCTCCCCTTCTCTCCCAAAAAGGAGAAGTTTCCACTTCTCTTTTCTCAGTATAGAAACCAGAGACTTCTGTGGAAACCGTTACGGCACTTACCACTACACAGAGCTGTATAGACCAGGTCTGCAGCAGAACAGTAGGCAAGCTCAAGAAATACAATGACAGGATTCACCAGATTCTTCAAACATCCTGACTGAAACTTACAGCCCTGCCGTATATATACTGCCATCCCACTGGGGAGTGAATGGGGTGGAGCAATGACAATACCCGCCCCTACACCCCTAATGCAGTCCCCCCCCCCCCTGTACCCCCAAACAAGGTCAAAGTGTAGGCTTGTTTAAAAAAGGCTAGCCATCTTGATCAGAATGGGAAATACACAAGGTAAAAATCATATACGGTCCAAGACCCTTTTTAAAATGAATTAAAACTAAGCATTTCTAGGCTGTTTTCAACCACGGTAACCCTAATTCGGTCACCGTGGCGCCCAATCGTCTCTTCGGAGTGGTTTCCAGCAGCATAGGGCAACCCTTTGATGTCAACACCACAGCAAACCGCAGACAGGTGCCAAGAGCCCAGAGTCCAAACCTAAAGCGCAATCGTAAAAAGCTGGGACGTGAACCAAGCTCAGTAACACAAGGGCAAGTCCCTCACCATCATACTACCCTGCCACCCAATTTAATGGAACCCTCCTGCGTGTCACCTTGCCATGCAGTTTTCAAAATGATATTACACATCATTAAACATTTACTGCCTTGGAAAAAGTATAAGAATTTATCTTAAAAAATGCAAACCACATTCTCTGCATTCTCCTCCCTGAAACACCTGCAGCAGTTGAGGCGGTTTTTGGCACTTTGCATCGACCACATAAGTTTCCCGCGCAGCAGACATGTTGCCCTCAGGGCTTCCTTCCCGGCGAAACCTACCCAACGTGTTCTTTCAACCGTCCCTCCAGACAGGCGAACTGAGGCCCCGGCACGCAACGGCCAAAGCGCTCGCCGACGTTTTAACGCCGATCCTGCGGTTTGATTCAGAAAAGCAGGGAGTGCCACTAGGCTCTGACACTCTTAAGGTATTACTGCAAAACCTGCCGAATGAGTTGAGCCCTGCCGACATCCCACGGTATTCAACAATCAATAAAGCATCATAAAAACATTCAGAACTGGAAGAGCCTGTTAGTCACCGTTTTATTTTGTAACATTAAGCTGCTGAAGTGTGTGCTCAGACCATAGCTCCAAATACCCTAATCCTCCTCCCAGATCTGTGTCAATGCCCTTCCAGCAGGTGTGTGAGAGAGAACTAGGGGGACGCGCGGAAGCACCTGGTACCAGACAGATGCCCGCACCCTCTGAATAAATCACAACTTGTGTCACGACTCCAAAACACAATAACCACGATAGCTCAAGACAATCACCCAGATTCTGAAACAGTCTTCTGCTTTAGCACCCGGGAATGAAAAAATCTTTTTAGACCTATACCAATATCAACACTCAAGGGTACAATAGCTGAGAAGTGAGAAACGGCCACCGTTTTCCGGTGAACAAAATGGGGTAAGTACGCTGTGGGGGTTTGGTACAGTAATGACTCGATTCCTTTTGATGGATAAAAATGTAAACAGCCCTCTCAAATCATTGAGACTCAGGCACCTACATTCTTTGCAACAAATAATCATGACACTTGCCGTTGACAGATTTCTAACTGGAATGGCTTGGATTATCATGCAGAACAAGTTTGTCTTCAAATCAGAGTCACGCATAACACACTTTATCTGGTAATAGTTTTCTATTGGGTGTGACGTATCTGCCAAAACTACACTTTCTTGCTCATCGTACATTCATCAAACGTTCTCTTCGCTGTACCTCACCTAAAAACTCAACAATGCAGAACATGCAATGTGGTAGATGGGGCCTGAGAGTCTCTGGAGAAGAGGCGTGCAGATCTGAATGTCATGTAGAACACTGTGCTTTTACCACTGAGCCAAGCGCAACTCACAAGTCTCTTAATCAAGCAAAAACCTTGAACACAAGTGTGTTATGGGGCAGTCGAGACATTCCCAAACAGAATACTGGCCGGATTCCTCACAGTACAGAGACTACGTATGTGGGGGTTAATCCTATAAAATAAAAACGAAGGGGTGGGTCCATCTTCCAACCCGCTCCTCTGACTCCAGATCATGTGAGAGTCACAAAGGAACGTTTGGAACTCATTCAGGCTCCCTTCGCCACGCATGATAGGGGGGCCAGGGACTACATGCCTTTTCCAACCCTCCTGGTTGTCGTCTGGAGTTTTTTTTTTTTTTTCCTCCCCCAAGTCTCCAACTCAACTATATGCGCAAGCATTTTGCTGTTAAATGGCAAATCAGCAGGGCTAGTTTCTTGGCAGTGGAGCTACTGTCAGCTGGACTACGGTCAGCCAGCCCCCGTCTGGAAATGTTCCTTCTAGCAAGCACTTAGAATGACTTAGTACATGGGGTAATATGTGCTGCATCGGTCTTGTCACACACAAGTGCTTGTCAATGATGCCCTTTGTGCCTCTTATTTCCTTTCTTAAACATGATTTTAGGACTGCATGAGACCAGAAAAAAATGCCCTTTAACTGACGACGTGCTGACTGAATGGGAAGAAATCGCAGCCCAGAAAAGCTGATCATACTCAGCAGTCACGCAACAATGGCCTTGGATTCCACCATTTTACGTACTGTATAAATGACTGCATGCATTCTAGACTGATCTATGGACTTGGACAAGGAACAGTTTTCTGTTTATTTTGGTGGCGCCTGAATGGCTCAACAGAAATGGCCTTCAAACATCCTAAGTGGGAAAAAAAAAAAAAAAACTGCAGAACATTAACTTCATTCACTGAATCATCCCAGCAGCCTGTCTTTTTTTTGTTTGTTTTGTTTTTTTAAGTAAATTGTTATCCAAGACAGTTGGATTATGACCAGTGAGTTCTTAACAGGTGTCTTCCAAATAGTGAGTGTTAATATGTCAATTTATGTCTATACGTGACTGAGCCTAAAGCCCTTGTTGTTGTACTCTACTTTAGAAACGCCGTGAAATTAACAAACGTCAATCGTGGCTGATGGAAAGTATATCTAATGAAAACATTAAGTTACAAATATTTGTCTTATCCCAAGTCAACAATTCTGATCACATCACGAATAATACACGCTTCATCTAATCATTCGAATTTAGTATATGGATACAAATAACTTCCTTATGTTACTTGCAAACGTAGATTGATGTCCATTTGAAGGCAAACTGTCAATTATAATGATTATAATCACTGTGAAATATGAAAACGTAATGGCAGCGGTCGGTTATCGCAGGAAGGTCAACCAAAAAGGCACGTGCCTTTGTAGGCCAGGAGAGGCCAATAAGCGTCATTACACTTTTATTATAACCGTATTATTGAGGGAATAGGTGCATTCGTTCTGCAAGCAATACATCCATCTATTCACAGTAGTTTAGCTAACGTAAGCTACACTCATATCCCGAGACGTTGTTATATCCGTTTCACCGCTACATTCTTCTGACGCTGGTGCTTGTTCCGTCTGTTCGATCATTTGAGCGAAGGTTATCACCGTGGAGGTGTCGGTTAGCTAACGCTAACCCACCAAGGTCAATTCCATGTAGATGGCAAGCTACCATGCAACTTCCGTCCTGCCATGCCACGTGCTAATGATGCCCGCCATCAACCAGGTTAGAAGGTTGCTTGTTATATTTAACAAATAATTTAGTCCTCCTGGCCTTTAGCCAAACGGAACATTTTCTCAAGCATGTTGGACATGGCACCAGCAAGAGCTGACTCGATAGCAGCTGCAGTTACAATACCGGCTTAACTCGCGTCCGTACCGGGTTACGTCGCGGCTCTATTGCAAATATGACTACGCGTTCTCACCAATAAATACTAGCCTTTCGAATAAAATATAGAACGTGCAACTCCGGATATAGCAAACAACGAAAAATAATAATCTGACGCTATAGCCAACCACGAGCTGTCACTCTGCATACAATCAACTGCACTGCACGTTTTCCGCCATCCCTGAGAGAGAGCACATGCAAGTTATGTTTCCGGACTAGCAGTTACATAGAACTGAATTAGGCTAGCAAACAAATTAATATGATAACAGTGGCTAACTGTGCGGCTAGCCATGTAATACCAATAGCTAAAATTAATGTAGCACAATGGTACATTATCATTTAAATAACCTTCAAGAAAACAGGCTGTCTTACCAAATCCTCCGTGCCTTTCCAAGGTCCGTCAGTTCCATAGAAATATATAGTTCTATGGTCAGTTGTTATGAGACGATGAGACGAAAAAAACGTCATTTCCTGTAAGCACGTAGCCCTCGTTCTTCTTCTTCTTCTTTGTGTTTTTTGGCGGATTGTAATACCAACTTTAGGTGCATACCGCCACCTACCGTACCGGAGTATGTAGAACAGGATTCCAGGAAAAAAATAAATATAATTATTTCTTTATTCTATGATATTAAATTAAGTTAATAAATAAAATTATAAGTATAAAGTAAAATTCTATATTCTATTAAACAATCCTGAACCTATTAAGAACTCTATTATCCCTCTCTGTACTTCCCACACCTTATCTCCATTTGTTCCTAATATCCCTTCCAAATCCCAACCTCGTCCAACCTCTCTTACCCTTTGTTGCAAACGCTCCCTTTCTTCTTTATATTTTATGCAATGCATTATTATATGTTCAGTGTTTTCAATTATACCACAATGTGCACAACTATGCGAATTTACTTTACCCAATAAAAATAAAGTTTCGTAGCCCTCGTTTTGTGCTAAAGTTTCTTTTATCCTCGCTATCAAGGCGCACTCGCCTCTGATTGGTGTTACTCGTTCGTATATAGTTATGTGGTGTTACCTCTGTGCAACTATGGAAGCATATTCCTGTCCAAAGTATAGGCTAGATATTTTTTTTTTTAAAAAGGAAAATATTCGCATCGTACTAAATTAAAAATGATAATCCAATAGCGGTGGCGACCTAAATAAACAAATTCCATATCAGAAGTTTATTTGGATTCCGGGGATTCCAAATTAGGCTTTGTTGTTGATTTTTTAAATTATTATTTACAGTGCATCCGGAAAGTATTCACAGCGCTTCACTTTTTCCACATTTTGTTCTGTTACAGCCTTATTCCAAAATTGATTACATTTATTTTTTCCCTCAAAATTCTACACACAACACCCCATAATGACAATGTGAAAAAAGTTTTTTTGAGATTTTTGCAAATTTATTAAAAATAAAAAAATAAAATTTCTCATTTACATAAGTATTCATATCCTTTGCTTTAACGTATTTTTAAAGTATCATATTTCATATTTGGTTGCATATCCTTTACATGCTGTTACTTCCTGAAGTTTGTGACCATCAACATCAAAAAACTGTCGATATCTTATTTTCAGGTACTGTTACAAGCGATACTATAACCTCTCTGCATTTGAATGGATCTCTATGGAAATTGGGGGGTGAGACTAGATTCAGCTGTAAATTACACTGGTACAGTATGGAACACATGGCTGGCTAAATGGCTGTAAGTTATCAAGGGTCTGAGCTATCAAACGAGCCCCAAACCATCACTCTGTTGCCAGATATGGAGTAGATGTGGATGGATCACTGCAAGGGTTATTTCTCCGGACTCATTTTCCTATAGAACTCTATGGGGAAAAAAGTCAGGAGAAACAACCCTTAAAGTTGAATGAAAACTGGCTGAAAGTGACCAATTTTCCAACATAGTCACCTGCTGAAACACTAAATAAGGTATGAATACTTGGAAGGCAAAGGGCAGTAGCTACTACCTGTTTGTCCAAGGGTAAAATATAATTATATTGTTTTATGTTATGTTTATTCAAGTAAAATAAATAAATATAACAAATAAAATCCAATTTGAAGGGATATGTTTCTTCTTTTGTTAAATAGTTATCCAGACAGTTTTAGGATAATTCTCAGATCACTTAATTGTAGGTTGCAGAAGCCACCACTGTTTATTTCTTCTCCTCTGGAGGTCTCAGTACTGAAGGATGATGCTCTTTGCTTATGCAAAGTGACTTCCCTGTGTGCCTGCCACACACATTGGAGGATCATTATGAAGTTAGCTGATGTGGACCATATCCAATGAGTGCACTGCAGTCAGGTCAAAACCCAAAGACATGTAATTTAACATAATCCCCATGAACTAAGCTTAAACACATTTTAAATATAATCCTTTAAAAAAGAGCATCAACATGTTTTGAATCCTTTCTCCTGGTCCATGTGTTTGTCTTTCCTTCCTAGCTTTTACATTGGTTCAGCCTTGCTGTGCTAGAAACTTCAGAGGGGGTAAGTGTAATTTGAGCAAGGCTGTGAAGGAAAGCATGTGGTAGCCTTACAACATGTGAGTTCAACTTTGTCTTGAGAGATTAACAGACAAAGCACAGGTTTGGATGTCTTCCTGCTGAAGTCCCCAAAGTGAGGTTACAGCCCAAGAGTAAAGCGAACAAGCCTATATTGCTCATAATCACTCAAATAAGAAAAGAAAACACAACAAAGTAAGTGTCTAATGTGCAGGAACTACAAACCCGGGAATACATTACTGCTGTAGCCACTAGCAGGGAAAACACAGCACATATGGTTTGTAATTGGCTAGAGCTTCAAAACACAAAAGTGTATGAAATCAAGTATTCGGGGTGTCTTGTTAGTAAGCTTGTAGAGTACCGTCCAAATGCTCATTGCGAGCCGCAACGTTGGTGGTTCGAATCCGGCCACGCAATCTTTTTCACATCTGTCTGTCACGGTTTTGTAGGTTTTGTAGGCCCTTCTTCTGCGGAGATTTCCTTTGGGACGCCGTCCTTGCCGTATTTTTCCGCTGTCCCGGCACTTAGTGAGATCAGGTCGGTGGTCATCCGGCTTAATAAGCGATGCGTCTTCCTGTCTCAGCGCTTTTGTGTCATTCTTGCCATGTTAAGCCAGGTAACGATGGTATAGGATTTGGCAACCACTTGTTCTTTTGCTTTTGCTAAAAGTACATGTGGGGTCTGCCTTATTGAGTTAGGAGTTCTCTTTCCTTTTAGAGATTTTGTTTTCCTTTCTCACTCTTTTCTTTCCTTGGTTTTCTTTCCCCTATCTCTGTTGAGATCAGTACCTCGGTTTCGCCGCGTTTCCGTTTGCCTCTTATTTTAGCTCTTTGATAGTTTTTCAGCTAGAGGTAATTTTTTTTCTGCCCTTTATTTTCTGCTTGAGTTTGCAAGCAATTCAGCCACTTTCACTGGGTCACTTCTCTTTCGCTTTGCTTCTGTTGCCTCGTTAAATTAAGCTCTTTCATAGAATAACAGCGAGAAGTAATTCTTTCCTTTCCTTACTACTGCTGAAGTCTGCAAGCTTTCCGCCCACTTTTCCTGGGTCATTTTTGGTTTGGCATATTTCGCCGGGAGGTTCTGTCTTCCTTTTTAAGTTCTGCTTTACCCCCATTTGTGGTTCTTCACACTTTAGTAATCCCCTATCGGTCGCGTGTGGTCCTCCGCACCCCCGCCCTTACACTCTCTTCTGCATTCCCATTATTCCTGTTTCTCTACACTGCTGTCCAATAAAAAATCTGAAAATGCCTTGAAAATATTTTTTTAAAACGAAGCATCTGGAGGGACCAGGGATAGCTGAAGTTGCCAGTTGAGGTGCCTGTACACTAGCATCAGAGCTCACTGAATGTAGGCTTTGCTTCATCCTTTGTTTGGAGCTCAGCTGCAGAGAATAATTGTCAGGCAAAACACGAACACCGGAACGGAGGCGGTAAAAATCCTATAGAGCCTCCGGACGATGCCAAAAAGATAGACGACCGCAGAAACAGCAGGGGCTGCAAATACCCATGACAGCTACCAAATACAAACAAAGTGTATGTAAACTTCTGACCCACTGGGAATGTGATGAAAGAAATAAAAGCTGAAATAAATCATTCTCTCTACTATTATTCTGACATTTCACATTATTAAAACTTGAAAGGTCGCTCGGAGAGCACATCCCTCCGCCCATGCTGCATGTTGATGCATGTACCGTAAAATCAGGTATACATTGATAAGCAGTTGGAATTAGTTTTGAAGATTTGTTGGGATTATTGAAGTGCTTTTACTACTGACTCTGCAGGGGAAGCTCATACCATGGGCAGACAGAGTATGTATGGGTACATATTTTCCATGTCAAAATTATATTTTTTTGGCAGATTGTGCACTCGAGATATTACTGCTCATTGCTCATGTCACAGCTAACCATATAGATCTCAGCTAACCATATACTAGCCTCTGCCTACGCGTCTCTTGGCCAAAATACGCCGAACGGCAGAGACCGTACCTCCCTCCATGAACACGACTGGGAACGGGAAGTGGACGTAAGGGGCCCAGTGTGGAAAGCCGCAATCCCTTGTTACGGGCGCAAGTAGAACACGCGGCGACAAAATCCCGCACATCGCTCTGAAGTTTGGGCCACCAAAACCGGCGAGAAATAAAATCTTTCTTCCGGTGAACGCCCGGATGAGCCACCAATTGAGAGGCGTGACCCCACTGGAGAACTCATGACCTCGACCGAGAAGGTACAAACAGGCAATGGGGCAGACCCCCACCTGGGCCGGGCTCAGAACATATAGCCCTCTGCACCGCTGTCTCAATAGCCCCCCCAACTGGGGCCACAATCTGAGGAACTGGTACGCTAGTGGGCAAGCGAAACTCAAGCGCCCCCACCACCTCCGGGGTCACTGACGGGGCGTCAGATGACGTCTCCCACTCAAGATCGGAAACCGAATGGTTATCCTCCTCCCTGGAACCTCCCCCATTAAAGGGGTCCCAGGCCAGACTCTCCACTTTACTCTCTGCGAGAGCAGAGGAAGAATCCTGGTTACAGCAAAACTCCGCCTCCTCCGAATCACTAGCGGAGCTGAGATCGGAACCGTCAGAAACGTGACCCGAAGAAGGGTAAACAACAGTTCGACAGTGGGATTGACACTGGGAACCCCACTGGCGAATAGGGTCCCTGTCTCTGCCCCAACCAACATGAGGGTCATGCAAAGTCAGCCATGAATGACCCAGAATGAGTGGGCAAGACAGAGAATCAACCAAAAAATTTTTTATTTTCTCTGAGTGACCCTGGAGAGAAAAGCGCATCAAAATAGGACCAGTTCTCTGCTCTTGATGAACCCAAAGGGCGATCATCAAGAGCAGTAACCTGACGTGAACTAGTGAGTCGGTGTGTGGGAATCTTTAATTCCTTAGCGTCGATAAAAGAATCAGCTGCTCCGGAATCAATAAAGGAGTTAACGCTGAACGAACGCCCATTCCAAAGGAGTTGGACCGGTACAAGGGTATAAGAAGGAGTACTATTTTGTCTCACTGGGAACAAAAATAGTGAGACCCCTCCCATCAGCTTGGGACACTGATCCTTTGTATGACCCTTGCGTCTACAATAACGACACCAGTACTTCAGCAGTTCCGCCCCCCTAGACTTGTGGAGAGATGACCCATCCACCTGCATGGGCTCCTCCTGATCAACGGAGGAGAATGATGGAGAACATGGGGGAGTAACTACTGCTACTGAAAACTTATGCCGAACCAGGCATTTTCTGCCCTCACGTTCACGTTCCCTAATATGGTTGTCCATGCGTATAGCCGTGGTAACAAGATCACTGAATGTGGCAGGTGGTTCGATCATAGCCAAAGCGTTCTTTATAGGTTCCGATAACGCTTTTAAAAATAAAAATCTCAGCGGGCCGTCCGGCCAACCTGTCTCCCCGGCTAAAGCTCGAAATGCGATTGAAAAAGCCACTACGGTATCAGTTCCCTGGTGTAAGCTGGTCAATCTCCTGGCTGCTTCCTTGCCTGAAACCTCATGATCAAAGACCAGTTGCATCTCCTTCATCAGCCGAATAGAATCATGAATACAGGGAGCATTGGCCCGAATTAAAGGGTCAGCCCAAGCGAGAGCTTGATCATTCAGGAGGGACAAAATAAAAGCTACACGGGATTCTGATGTGGTAAAATGGGAGGGTTGTGCTTTAAAGGAAATAAGGCATTGTGTCAGAAAGGGGCGGCATTTACCCGGCTCGCCACCATACCGTGGTGTTAACTGGAGTCAATGGAGGCTCTCTGTTAGTTTTTTCAGGCAGTCTCCCTGGTTCTGCAGTTGTTCCATCAACTGGCTTTGTTGAATTTGCAGAATAAAAATTGCCTCCTCAGAGGTAACATTTGTAGCACCCTGACTAGGCAGCGTTTTGTATGGGCATGTGTGTGTTTTATGGTGTTGCCTATAGCTAGCTAGCCACAGAAAGGATAGCTAGGTCATGTCATATTGTATAAGAGTTTTACTGTAGTGGCACCGGGTTCAGACTTAAAGGACCTGTAGTCTGTCTTATTCAGGATTAGTTAGTTTATACCTAGTTAGCTAGCTACCTATTAGGTATTAGCTATAAGCTAAGCTAAACCTGAATATGGCTCAGTTATAATGTATGGGGAGTCTGTGGGGAAAAAAAATCCCTGTCTGAGGCATCTTGGGTTTTTATACCATAAGTAATGGCAATGGTGCTGAGCTGTCAATCTATTATGGCTGACCTGTAATGTTACTAGGAATTTATACTACACTATAGTAGATGCTTCCATGTGTGGCCTAGCCATTCATTATGTTGGGTAACTAATGGGACATAAACAAATGACTTGGCAGCTAGTTGTCCTGTATAGTAATCCATGGGCTGGCGTATGTTTATATAGTAGATAGTTGTATGACCCTGTAAATAGTGTGCATGTTCTCATACAGCATTAGTCTGACTGGTAATAAATTACCCTTTATGACCAGAATGGGGCTGTGGCGGACATTTTTGGCACTGGAAACAAAACAGACAAATAAATTAATTATTTAAGGGTCATTCCCCTTTGCCTCCTCATAGGACATAATAATGTGCTTCAAATGGACAATAAAGCTGTGTTCAACTTTATTGTGTTTGGATAGGTTCAGATGGGTTTGGATAGAATTGGGTAGGTTATTGGACACCTATATCCATTCCCCTAATCTTTTGCAAATAAATTCTCTAATGATATAGATGCAAATATATTTCCAATGAGTCAAGAGTTTATCTATTTTGAATAGATTTTTGGACACCAAGGTACACCGTTTCAAATTTCCTCATGGGACTTGAGCAGTACATATCCATTTTTTACACATGCAGACAGGTGATTTGTGAACCAAATTAGAGTGGTGGAATTGTTACAGTAATATACAGAAGAGGACCCAAATGCAGGACTCAGAGACAGACAGCTGGTTGAACTCCACGCAGGGTAGTAATACTCACACAGGGTAGCAGGCAGGAGGTCAGGAACAGGCAGGCTGGAGCAGGGTTGGGCAAGATAACACAGGGCTGGAGAAGGGCTGAACAGGAGCTGGGCTGGACAGGAACAGGCAAGGCAGGCAGGAGAACAGGAGCTGGGCTGGACAGGAACAGGCAAGGCAGGCAGGAGAACAGGAGCTGGGCTGGACAGGAACAGGCAAGGTAGGCAGGAGAACAGGAGCTGGGCTGGATGGGAATGGGCTGGACAGGAGCAAGCTGGACAGGCAGGAGAAGACAAACTGGACGGGTACAAAGGACTGAACACAGGGTCGAGGAGCAGGTCGGGAACAGGCAGGAAACAACAAAACCGCTGGAAGGTAATATGACAAGCACAAGGCAGGGCACAAGACGATCTGGCACAGAACAAAGAAACAGGGGAGACCATATGCCAGATTACTAACGAGAAAATGAGGAACAGGTGAGACGAGAACACGTGAGGAAACACAATTCAGGTGCGGGGAAGTGGAGACACAAAAGAACGGGAAAACATGGAACGGAATACACATAAAAACGGAAAACCAGGAAATCAAGACAAAGGCACGGGACGTGACAGGAACTTTGTTTTTCACCGGGAGTTGTGCACTGCCCATAATTTACATAAGAATCATGAAAATAAATTAATTTAAAGGGTGATAACAAATGGTACAAGTGTCTTCTTTAATTTAAGCCATTATTGGTGTTTGAGTAAAGTTGACATCTGGGGCTCTATTTGATGGTCTTAGCGCTTGGTCTAAAAGGGATGGTGTAAGTGCAATTAGGGCGTGTCCAAGTCCACATTTGCGAGTTAAACGGCGTGTTATTTGAGCGCTAAGTACGACGCAAGGTGCAAATAGGCTGAACTTAGTCTCTTTATTAATTATAGGTGTGTCTTGGGCATAACATGCAATAAACCAATCGAAATGTCATATCCCATTCCTTTAAAAGCCACCTTGACCTATTGCACCTTTGCACCTTGACATATTGCAAATATGATGGCAGATAGTAAGCCTGTGAAAACAGCGATTTACAGCTGGCGAAACGGATATGCTTGTGCACATACATAAAGCATGCAAGCAAGGAATAGGCTATATGGATAAATATTATGATCAATACTATTTGGACTAACCATTATGATGTGTTTTGATATACACAATAATAATCTTTCACATTAGGGTTTAACGCCGGCACAGGTTCCCGGTAATTCCCGACCAAACTATTTCCCAGAAATATAATAATGGGAAAACAGGACAATTTTTTCCATTAGCTTACACCTGTGCTGTTATTTTACAAAATATATGCGGTTTAACATCTGAGCATAAGCTACCAGAACTTGGCTTCCCTCTCAGCTTAGAAAATGCCACATTAGCCTGCTTGTTTAATTCATTTTGTTTGATTATAAAATGAAGCATTATCAAACATCAATTCCATGAGGTTGTTCTCACAGCAGACAGATCACAGCCAATGAATTTCGGCTAGCTTCATCCGAAGTTCATATTACATGCATTCTAATATTGATTAATAACATAAATAGCGTTATTTTGCCTTAATGACGACACTAAATAGCCTACACTAAAGCTGTCAGGTTAGGAACTCATAGGTTTACGCATATTTTTCCTTATTTTATATTGTCCTGCTAATGGAAATATGACCAACGCGTTTTTGCTGGTAGTTTAATGCCTTAAAACAAGCCCACATTCCCGAAATTCCAGGGACAATGTGTGTCTATTTCAGGAGAGAAAATTTTTTTTTATTTTTGGGAAAAATATGAATCCCTATTTCACAATGTAATCTTGATATTTTTACGCATGTTTTAACTATTATCCCCTAACAGAAGATTGCCCCCCCTATTGCAGGAACTATTGGCCATAGAGTCATAGCTTGATCCAGGATAATTTCAAATACATGTGTAACCTTACATGTAGCATCGCACATTGCCTGGATGTTGATGGAGTGGGCTCCCTTACATTTCACATATGTAACAGCGTTCTCTTCTGGGGCAGAAACCAAGGAAACACAAAGTTTGCCGTGAACTCCTGTTTTATCCGTTCTTGGCTGACAGTTGTGATGGGGACTTTGTATGTATTTATTGTCATGTCGGACTAGGCTTGAGTCAGCGTAGGAATTTACAGCAGATTGGGATTTGAATTTAGGAGATGCTGGAAATTGCAAACAATCTAATGCAGCTGTGAATTTTACAGCAATAGGGAGTGCATATAGGGACAGCAGGAATTCGTCTCCAGCTCAGCTGCCAGGAGATGATAGAGGTTTGTTCAAATCTGGCGGGATGAAAGCAATTTAAGGCGGCATTCCCCTTCGCTGAGGGACAGGTATGTGGTCGTTGACCAATGGACCCTTTTATTATTATGCATTTTTTGATATAGGCTACACAATAATATTTCATAGTGTAATCTTGATATTTTTATGCATGCTTGTGCGCGCCCCTGTAACAGACAGGAGGGTGCATGCACGTTGTGCACACGCCTATGTAGAGGCACTTATATTGCGCTGTTAAAATAACATTGAAACAACTGCGACATGACCTAAAGGGTGTTCCACCAAAAAGCAACATTAACCTTATTGAACAGATCAACGTACAACTAATTAAGTCTCTCTTTGTGGCTGGTCAAAATTATTTCTGTACTGAAATATCCACAGATAAGGATGAAATGATGTATACCTCTCCCTCTTTCGCATTTTAGAAAAAAGTACAGTGCTGTCAGTTGGCGATTAAGTTATATAGACATGTAGGCAGAGTCAGCAAGGGGAAAGCAATGCCGCATCTGTTACTGTTCTGAGTAGTAACACATCGTAGATCAAGCTAGCTATCATTGTCATTTTATTATAATGCCAGAAAATTACACTGACACATTGTTTCCTAGAGCTATTTTGGCAAAATAAACAGGACTCGAGTGCTCTCTTTATGCAGTAACAGAGTGGACAAATGATCCAACTCAGGGACCTGACATCTCATCTGCCTTATTAAATCCCCCAGTAAGGAACCATGTCATCTAACATTACATTATGATCCATGAGACTGCCATTCATGTAGACTGCCATTCATGAGCTGGCCATATCGAATGGTTTCACTTTGAGCATTCGATTACAGAAGCAATGTTAACATAATTTTCTGGGCTAGTGCGTTAGCTCTTGTTAGCCACAGCTACTTGGCATTAAAGAAGTGTGCAAATGCGGGTTTTTAAATCTGTTTGTTTCATGGTTTTGCTGTTGCGTTCTCGATTCTGCGGATACTCCCTCTCGGAGCCTCGAGAACGTGCGCCTGCTGTTTTTTTCCGCCACCCGTGGCACATTAGGCTCATTTGTTTCAGGTGCGTTGCCTACTACTTAAGCTCAGCGCTTTCGTTGTTCATTGCTTTTGTGTCATTCTTTGGCACGTTAAGCCAGGTATCGGTATAGAAACAAGGTGACCACTTTGCTTTCTCAGCCTAGTTGCTAGAGAAAGTAACGCGGGACTTGCCTTTAGGCGTGCGTTAGAGAAACCTTTATTGGGTGTTTATGTTCTTCTTTGCACTCTTTGTTTCTTGCTTTAGGTTTTCCTTCTTGTCCTCTCTGAGACAGTAACCTCTGTTACCTCTTATTTTAGCTAATTTTTAGTTTAAGTTTAAGTTTATTTTATTTATATAGCACCTTTCATGCAAAAAGCAGCTCAAAGCGCTGTACATAAACATATCTAAGCAGATCAATAAGAACATTCTATAAAAACACAAAACTTTACACTAAGGACTACAATAAGAATATAAAAGAAAAGAAAAACCAAAACAATAAAACAGAAAGAATCAAAACATGATAATAAAAAGAATGTGGGAGCTGGGGTTGAGTTGCATAGTATCTATTTAAAAGCTAAATTAAACAGATATGTTTTTAAATCCTTTCTAAAAATGTCAAATGATTCTGACATGCGAATAGACAGCGGTATGCTGTTCCACGCTTTAGGGGCGTAAGGAGAAAGAGGTTTCACCAACTTTCTTTTTGGTATTTGGTACAGTGAAAAAGCTGGCCTCAGAGGACCTGAGTGTGCGCGCAGTGACATAAGGTGTTAGACAGTCGGTAATATAGGAGGGCGCTAAGCCATTTAATGATCTGTAGACTAGAGAAAGAATTTTAAAATCTATTCTGAATGGAACCGGGAGCCAGTGTAATTTAAAAAGTACAGGAGTAATGTGTTCATTTTTCCTAGTCTTAGTCAAAACCCTGGCAGCAGCATTTTGGACAGTCTGCAGTCTGGCAATAACTGTTTTAGTAAGGCCTGTGTATAAGGAATTACAGTAGTCCAGACGGCTTGACACAAACGCATGGACCAGCTTCTCTGCGTCCTGAAGATACAGGAGAGGCCTGACCTTAGCTATGTTTCGTAGATGGAAATACGCCGTTTTTATTATGTAATTAAAATGAGGCTTGAAGCTAAGGTCGGCATCAATGATAACCCCTAAACTCTTGACATGTGGTCTTGCATAAGTGGCAAGACCACCCAACCTAGAGAGAACCAAGCAACTCTTCTGTTCAGGACCAACTACTAGGACCTCGGTTTTACCTTCATTAAGCTTAAGGAAGTTTGAATTAATCCAGTCATTGATGGCTGCAACACAATTAGTCAATGTTGAGAGGGTTTCAGGGTTTTCGGGCTTCACAGCTATATACAGCGAAGTGTTGTCGGCATATGAATGGAAATAGACCTTATGTTCACAAATTATATTTCCGAGGGGCAACATGTAAAGACAGAATAGCAGAGGCCCCAAAACACTACCTAGTTTATCAAGCTAGAGGCATTTATTTTCCTTTTCATTTACTGCTCGAGCCAGAATACATGGCTGGATCCATAGCTGAACGCACTGCCAATCCATAGATAAATGAAGGGTGGTGGTATTTTTTCAGTAGAACTGTTATGGAAGTGTACCAGATTGGACCCAAATGCAGGACTCAGAGACAGAGATTCAGTATAACTCCACTCGGAAGATATTTATTTAAAGGCATGCAAGCAAGTAGGCAGGAATTGGGCAAAATAAAAGGTAATGCAGGATACAGGGTTGGGCAAAGTAAAGCGGGCAGGTGACGGGTCAGGGCTGGCTGGGACAGGCAGGAGACAGGCTATAAACTATAAGCACTCTTGGCCATTGTAGTAAAGAGGTACCTGGTACATGCATAGTAGTTTGGGGCTATAACTGTCATGGGTAGTGGCTGCCTCTGTTGTTTCTGCGGTTGTTATCTGATTTGGCGTCGTCTGATGCTGTATCTGATTTTTTCTGCCTCCGTCCCGGTGTTTGGATCTCGCCTGGTCATTATCTCCGGCACCTGTGTTTGGTTTCCTGCTGGCTATATATATCGCTTACTTTCGCTTTCCGGCGCTGCTATATTGTCGTTGCCACTTGACTACGAAGCCGGTATAGGTATAGGAATTTCGGTCACTGCATTTCTGTTTGCCCTTTATACAGAAACGCAGAAAGTCCAGTTAGTTGATAGGATTAGATCTTTCGTTTTCTATCCTATCTTTCACTTATTCTTTATGGCCAGACAGAGCGCACCAATCAGAGTATGGAGAGTATTCTCCGGTGTATGGCCGCGGCCAATCCTAGCTCCTGGAGTCGCTTTCTCGCCTGGGCCGAATACGCGCATAATGCCCTGCATAACGCCTCCACGGGTCTCTCTCAGCTGGGATACCTACCTCCCTTGTTCCCTAAGCTGGAGAGATATGCAGAGGTACCCTCTGTCGGCTTCTTCGTGCGTAGGTGTCGTTACTGCGCACTTCGGCTAAACAAAAAGTGGTGGCCGACAGGCACCGCCGTCCGGCCCCCTCTTACCGGGTGGGGCAACGGGTGTGGTTTTCCACACGGGATTTGCCATTGGGAGTTGAGTCCCGCAAACTCGCACCTCGATTCGTGGGTCCCTTTAAGATCGTGCGGAAACTCAACCCAGTCATGGTACGTCTTCAGTTGCCATCTTCCATGCGCATCTATCCCACCTTTCATGTCTCACGCTTGAAACCGGTACTCGTTAGCGCTCTCGCTCCGGCTGACAAGCCGCCTCCCCCTCCTCGATTCTTGGAGGGAGGTATGGTGTACACCGTTCGGCGCATTTTGGCTGAGAGACATGTGGGAAGAGGGTACCAGTTTCTGGTGGACTGGGAGGGTTATGGTCCAGAGGAGAGCTGCTGGGTTCCTTCCAAGAACATCTTGGACCCGCTCTCATTAAGGACTTCCGAGTGCAGCAAAGCTTAGGGATCATCTGGAACCGTCCCTTAGTTGGGGGTTACTGTCATAGGTAGTGGCTGCATCTGTCGTTTCTGCGGTTGTTATCTGATTTGGCGTCGTCTGATGCTCTATCGGAATTTTTCTGCCTCCGTCCTGGTGTTTGGATCTCGCCTGGTCATTATCTCCGGCACCTGTGTTCGGTTTCCTATATAGTGCTTACTTCCGCTTTCCGGCGCTTCTATATTGTTGTTGCCACTTGACTACGAAGCCGGTATAGGTACAGGAATTTCGGTCACTGCATTTCTGTTTGCCCTTTATACAGAAACGCAGAAAGTCCGGTTAGTTGATAGGATTAGATTTTTCGTTTTCTATCCTATCTTTCACTTATTCTTTATTGCCTGCAGCCTGCTTATCTTGTTATTGAGCTCTTTATCCTACAGAGCTGTAGATACAGGCTTGCTATTCTGTTTGTTCCTCTTCTGTTTTCTCTACCTCTTATCTACGCATACTATTTAGTGCGTGAGGTTCTTTCTTTATTTGTTTCTCGCTGTTTTTTCGAGATTCACCTCCGTTTGAGGTTGTTTTGTGTTAGCCTTGTGCTAGGGAAGCTTTGCACCTGTGTTTCTGTTTTCCTTGTACCCTGGTGCGGTTTATTTCCGCTTTTGTGGATTCTGGATCCTTATCTGCTGCGTTTTGGTTCTCTGAACTTCAAACCAAAACCTTACAATATCTCTGCTCTCACTACAGGTAGAAAGTTGGTTGAGAGCTCATTTTAATCAGAAGGAGAGCTACCTTTCGAACATTTTTCAGTGGAACTACCCTTTAAGACCAGGTTTGTGGTGGTTTAAGCGCAAATGCTTTTTGTTGCCTCAAGATAGCAATACTCCAAAAATTATCCTGGCCACACATCATCTTAAGACCAACCCGTCCAGTTCACTTGCTATTTAAACAACGTGAGCACTGGGTGGTAAAATGACAACTGCGTCAGTCTGAAACCAGCAAAGAAACTTTGTCTTACCGTCGCTTAGCGCCGGGTGTAAGATAGGGACACTGAAGTTATAAAGCTTTAAACAGAACAGTACAACACGGGTGAAAATGGGCAAAATTAAACCTCGGCACAAAGGGGTTAAAGTTTGTGTTCTTTTTTTGGGAAAATGTACAATAAGGCATGTGCTGGCCTGTTCTCAGTCTGAGAGGAAGCCATCATTAGCATAGCAGTCCAAATGCTTGTAATCCCAGCATAGCAATCCAAGTTAATTTTATCCAATTCCTACATGCTTCTCCCTCATCAGGGCGACTGGGACAAAAAATCGGCCCTGGCATTTTTGGCCCAAACCGGCCCACCACAATCAGTCGGACACCACCCACCAGTACACCATCCTTGTGGTCCCCTTAAATATGCGTACCTACTGTACTATTCCCCCAATAGTGTTAATAGCTACCATAACTGAAAAAAGAAACTAGCTACCCAATGGTAGCCAATTGACTTTAAATGTATCAAAATCAAAATCTATTTCGCCTGTTTCCGTGGTCTAACAATGCAACGTTAATCGCATCCTTAGCTTTGGCTATCCGTAACGGACGTCAGCTGTTATAGATACTGTGTATGTTAGCTCTATCTAAAAAGGGGCAAAATAAATTAAACTTTAAAAGAAGGAAAGGAAATCACTGTTCTCTAACAAACATGTTATTCCCGCAATTTGTTAGTGGGAAGCTAAGTCCCAAGTAACGTTACCCAAACACCTGTTGCTGCTGTCTCTGCAACTACTGCTGCAGAAGTGGAGCTGCAGGTGCATGCCGACTACCTCCAACTAAAATGTTAGTAAGCTAAAAACATGAATAATACAATAACGTAATGGCCACTAAATAGACAAAGTATTGGAACATTTAATAGTTTGTGAAATAATATCAAACTCTTTAATTTGAAACAGTAAATTTAATCTCACCTCAAATGTAAATTGACAGAATTTTTATTTAATACAAAGGAATGTCCACTTCCGTAGTGTCAAATTGGATTTATTTGGGACGTTTGGTTAGCTTACTAATATAAAAGACCATATGTTAGTGTTTGCAGATCTATATTTAAAACGTTAACGTTCGCTAACGTCGAATAACATTAACGTTACCAGACTCCATCTCGTAAACAAACCGATGATAATAATGTCTTCATGAATGAGATATGGTTTGCTACTTTATGCCAAGCCAGCTAGTCCCTCTGCTGATGTCTGTTCCATTAGGTTTCCACTGTCACTGTGGTAGCTATCTAGCAAATGAGACAGCATGCTGTGATGGAAATAATGCTACCTAGCATCATAAAATCTACATTGAATCATTTCAGCTAGCATTTAAACTGCACTACAAATATGAAATTGAAGATAATTTTTTCCAAAGTTCCTAAAGTTGCCATTTTTCCCAAAAGGGCAGTAGCCTACTTTCATGTTTGAGAACGCCATGTTTACTTTGACGGACACAAAGCTTGACAGACATAGCAACAGTTACTACTGTTGTTATCACGTGACAGAATGCGCGTATCGGATCACATTTTTTTCTCCCCTCCAATATCCAATCCAGCATTCTGGGCCAGTATCGGCCCGATACCGATGCCGTGGATCGGATCGGGACATCCCTAGTTTGAAGGGCCATAAAAAAAGTTACTCAGTGTACCTTTAACATGATTATACATTCAGGTCCAGAATTGTTGGAATTCCCTGACAAAGATGTGCAAAAAGCTGTACAATTTAAACAATACCATACTGGTAATGAGCAAATAGTTGTTTATTCAATGAATGCATGGAGCTGTTCCATCTTATATCATTGGATAATAACTATTCAGTTCATACAGATTTCAAGTATCCAAATATTGATGATGAATATTGCATAAGGTTTACACAGTTAATAGATCACCTTTTTGTTTTATATTAATGTTCAGAGAGGAGTAATAGTTAGATCTTTGTATGTGATAGGGCAATTAAATCAATGGTGTGCTTGTTTGTTTGGGGAGTTTGACCCATAGACTGTATAAAAATATGGACAAAGCCACTGTGACGTCACCATTGCCTTTCCATGGCCTCGTAAAAACTGAATTGAAGCTTGGATGTCTTTTTCACCGCCCGTTTGTACAAACTGCGCCTGCTCCGTGGAGCCGAAGAGGACTCAACCTGTCCCTCTGATTGGTCCTGAACAAATGTGAATACCCTGTCCAAACTACACAATATTTAAAAAAATCAGCACATGCAGATTTTTCAATAAAAAAAATTTTGTGGGAAAAATTTATTGACTAAGTATTTTGACCACATTGCTGCCATTGACTTACATGGTGAAAGACCTATACTGGAGCCAATCGCAGTGGCGCTAGTGAGCAACGGCACAATTGCTGCTCCCAGCCCAACCAGGAAGTGAGCTTCAAAATGAAAGCCCAGTCTTGGCCCCTTGGTTTGACCTACCGTTCATGCGCCTACCACGTGAAGGTGCATGCTCAATGCACAGCAGCACCAAACAATTTTAACTTACTGTAGGTGGAGAGCTACCCCACAGATAGTAACAACAGTAATCCATACCATATCTATCCTAATAGATACCACCATACCTGGCTGAAAATAAACATATAGGACAACTTTGCTGCTAATACATAAGCAGGCATACATTTAAGCACAGTAGAGCTACAGGTGTTGTATATTATACAGCCTTTTCAGGCATCATTATCAAGGGAACCTAATACTTTTAATAAGATTATGATGATACGATATGGACCTAGGTCACTCACAGCAACGTGCACTTAGCCAACGCGATGCTGACAAAATAACGTTGGCTAGTTAACGTTAGAATAGTCAGCCGAAGTTGCGACTGCATTAGGGAACTATGCTAGCTACAAAAACAATGCCAATAGCTTATGCTGCGCTATTTGACATTGACTGACTGAGTGACCACCAGCAGTAGGTGACGGTCTCACTTTATGATAGCGTTACGATTATGTTTCTTATTATCATCGACATTAATTTAATGAATCATCATCATCGTCATCATGGCATGGCGCACATACACTATCTCCCTGCTCCCTCCCTGCGAGTCCGTTAATCATGACGCTACCATGCTTACTGCTTCAACTACACTCTCCTCCTGCTCCTACTCACTCTGTCCCTCGTAGTGATGGGCAAAACAGTTCACTTCAGTGACTCGAATCACTAGAATCAGTTCATTAAAAAGATTCGTTCACCGAATCGTTCAGTGCTTGGGCGGAGCTCCGACTGCGTACTGCGTAGTCCGACTCACTCAGTGAACTGAAACGGCCGAACGGTTCATGCGGAAGTGCTTTCGCTTTGACAAACGCGCCAAACTCCGTTTACAAATCTTGATATTTTAAAAGTTTCCTTGTTGAATATCAATTTTGGAGGTGAACGCTGGTTTTCAATGTCTTTTAAGTTTTAACTTGCTGGGCCTGATTCTGGCAGTTTGAGCCGCTGATTATCACTCAGGATCACGTCACGTTAACTCACTGTGTCTAGTAGCCTTCAGTGAACGAATCACGACACGTTCGCTCGCAGAAGTCCACTCTGCATGCTCGCTGCCTCGCTCGGCGCCCGGCCGCCCGTGAATGATTCATTCAGCACAGCAGAACTGGTTCGCAGGGGACGAATCACGTTCGCTCGCGGCAGTCCCTCCCCCTCCCTGCACGCTCGCAGCTGATCAGATCCGTTCGAGAGCTCAACTGAACTGAGAAATGAACGGATCTTTTCAGTAAGTGATTCAGTTCAGTTTGTTCACCCAAAAGATTCGGTCTTTTGAACGAATCGTTCGCGAACGACACAACACTAGTCCCTCGGCCCTGTCATGCTCACTCTGTCCCTCCTCGGCTCCCCTGTCACACACCTGCTCCTCTGCCTGGCAGTGGCCATGGCCAGCCACCTCTCCTTCAAGTTCCACCTGTTGCTGCACAATGTCAGGTACTGTAGATGTTGAAGCTACTGCAGCCCCTGCAGCAAACATGTCTGTTATTTTTGCACATTTGGCGACATCCGCCTCTAGATTTTTATTTATTTTTTGGCCCGCAACTTCTCCGCACCCTCCTTGCGCTTTTGTTTATCCATTTTAACGCCCTGATCCATCCACAGATTTTTGGCTCTGAGCCACCAGCCACGGCATCTGACACGAGAAACAGAGGACAGAGGGGGAGGGGTGGGAGGGGGAGGCGTGGGGCCTAGTAAGAGAACTGGGCCAGCCCAGTGTCAGTATAGAAAATGAACCAATGGGCCACTGTCCCTGCTTTATGGGCCGGTCGTTGGCCAAAAAAAATGTTTAGTTTTTTTAAATTAAAAATTATACATTTAATTATATCGGGCGGCCCCAAGGTGCGTCGGAAAATGCCCGGTATGCCAGACTACCAGTCCAGCGCTGTCCCTCATTAAATCACACAATAACCTGGCTTTAGAGATTTCCTTTTTTGTGGGTACAATACATATTCTCAAAAGGTTGCTGTCAATTCAATCCATTTGTCAGTGGCACTAGTTGTTTGTACTGGTGGGCTACTTTAGTTGCCTCCTAAATGATTTATCTAATCTATGTTTCACATGACAAAGATGATATGATAATGATGAAGTGTAGTTTTATATGATCTTTCAAATGGTAAATGCGGCCAAACTCGATGTTTAAAAAAAATACAAATAGCTTTGAGTACCAATCAAAAGTTTGGACACAGTTGATTGAATGTATCTTTCTCATTATCTTAGAGACATTTTGATCTGAAGGCTTATGCTTAAATGCTTGAATTTATTTTTCTTCGACAAATATAAATAGTGAAGTTGATGCCTATGTATGAATTTCTTTCCAAAACAAAAATTTTAATAAAAAAAAAAATGTTTTTGAAATGCGACCCCAACAAGGAGTTTTTATTTAGAACTTCACCGTTCCCACTGTGACGCATGGGGGGTGGGGGAGGTGTGATGGTGTGGGATTGCTTTGCTGGTGACACTGTTGGGTGAGTTATCTAGAATTGAAGGCACACTTAACCAGCATACCTACCACAGAATCCTGCAGTGACATGCCATCCCATCTGGCTTGCATTTAGTTGGGCCCTCATTTGATTTTCAACAGGACAATGACCCAAACACCTCCAGCCTGTGTAAGAGCTATTGGACAACGAAGGAGAGTGATGGAGTGCTGCATCAGATGACCTAATCTAACACCCATCCTAAACCCAATATAGATGGTTTGGGATGAGTTGGACCGGAAAGTGAAGAAAAAGCAGCCAAGTGCTCAGCATATGTGGGAATTCCTTCAAGACTGTTGGAAAAGTATCCCAGGTGGCTACTTCATGAAGTTGGTTGAGAGAATGCCAAAAGTGCAAAGCTGGTATGAAGGCCAAGGGTGGCTACTTTGAAGAATCTAAAATGTAAGATACATTTTGATTTGATTAACACTTTTTTGGTCACTGCATAATTATTTATAATTAGCTATTTCATAGCTTTTATGTTTTTACTATTATTCCACACTGTAAAAACAAATAGTAAAAATAAAGAAAACCCCTTCTATCAGTAGGTGTGCCCAAAGTTTTGACTGGCACTGTAGCACAGTATAATTTAAATTGTAGGTCCCCTAATACTTGCTTTTAAGGCGAACGGACATGATTTAATAGCCAAGTAGCCTACAGCAGAGGTCAGAAAGGGGCTATAGCATGCGAACAGACCACTATGGACTGCAACATCACCCCTGGGCACTCAGTAACAGTGTGACTAGTTCATTGGCTGGGGACCTTGGTCTTTAGCTGAGCAAACTAATTATGTTGCTTGTTGTGCAAAGTGGCTGGTGATGGCTACAGTTAGAGACCTGTGACAAGCCCAAACTTGTTACAAATTTAAGAAAATGATCTCATATCACTTGTAATATTTTGTATCAATATTGTTGTCATATGGTAGTGTTCCTTCCAGTGCGAATAAACCTGTTTGGCAAATGCATAACTGTACACAACTATGTCTTGAAACACAAAGATACACAAACACATCTTAGACATGCCTGAGAGACACAGACATATAGAGATTATATTATTGTTATTATTCATGTTTTAATTAGATTTTTTTTTTCTTGAGAATTTGTTCACTGAAGATATCTCATTTGAAATAAAGTGGTACAGTATTACTGAAGTTCAGCTGATACAGTATAGTATTATATTACTCATATCTATTAATGTCTGCTTGTTTCAAAAATACACACCCGAGGACTGAATATCGAGACTTGATTGACTCACACAAATGTCACATTCCTATGGACTGCATTGCAAAAGTCTTCAGCATTTGGCTTTTTACATTTACATTGATATCATTTGGTAGACGCTCTTGGCCAGGGTGACACTTTTTGCACTCTTAGCCAGCAGTTCTTTGAATTTCATTACAATGTAGCTTTGCTTCCAAATATTTTACAAGTAAAAATAACTCTCAAGACTAATGTCTTATACTCTGTCCACACAATTTGCACTGTTTTTTAGGGAAGGGTTATGGAAGCTTTCATTTTACTGAGGGTATGTGCATTGTAGGAAGGTGCTTAGTCCAGGTGTTCTCTCAACAGATGGATCTTTACTCTGATGCAGAAGATGCAGGGCCAGTTCTAGGCATAAGCGACAAAGGTGATCGCCCAGGGCGCCTTTTGTCTGAGGGGGGTGGGGGTGGCACCAAACGAAGAGGAAAAAATTAAATTAAAATCCTTGCGTTGCATCCATGATAGTCGGCAACATGAGTCTTCTGGCAGAGGCAGTAAACCTGACCTGGAAGTGCAGTAGTTGTGATGACGGGGGCCTGCACCATTACCTGAGCCATTTCTTATCTGAGAAATGGCTAGACTTTCCTGAAGGAGGACCCTGCAGGGACGGATAACAGCCATATTATTTCACTGAGAATGCCCAGCTGGTTATTGGTGGTTACTCCAAAATATTTTCATGGTCGAAGTGGGGAAAATGGTGGTGTCGTCAATGGTGATAGAGATAGAGTGGCTAGATCTTCCCAGATAGGAAGAGCAGTGTCATCTGACGGAAATTGTACTTCAGCTCCTGAGCTGCCATCCAGGGGGTGATGTCTGCCAGGCATGCCTAGATCTGTGACGCCCCATGTATGTCAGAGGTAAGCTACGTGGAATAAATGTCATCAGCATATGAGCAATATGAGCATATTACATCTCTGAGTGATCCGGTGCATAGTGAGAAGAGCAGGAGACCCAAACCCTGACCTGAAGGACAGCAGTGGGTCTGCAGGGTGTAGATGCGCATCATCTCTATGACACCTGGTAGGAGCGACTCAAACAATGAGCACACTGAGCCAGAGATGCCCAACTCAGCAATGGTAGTGAGGAGGCGTTGGTGGTTGACAGTGCGTCGAAAATATTTTATTTTTGGGAAAAATATTCATCAATATATTAACCAAATAATCTTGATATTTTTAGTCATGCTTGTGCGCGCCCCTGTGTGTAACAGACAGGAGGATGTATGCGTGTTGTGCACACGCCTATGTAAACGCACTTATATTGCTCCGTTAAAATAATATTGAAACAACTGACTTGACATGACTTAAGGCCAGGTTTGTGGTGGTTTTAGTGCAAACGCTTTTTGCTGCCTCAAGATAGCAATACACCAAAAATGATCTTGGTCACACCTCATCTTAAGACCAACCCGCCCAGTTCACTTGCTATGGGCGCAAGTTCACTTGCTATTTAAACAATGTGAGTGCTGGAGGCTAAAATGACAATTGCGTCTGTCTAAAACTAGCAAAGACACTTGCGTTTGGGTTACTGCCGCTTAGCACCGGGTGTAAGATATTATACTGAATTTGAAGAATTTATATATCAACAGTGAATGGGAAATGACTATTTATATGAATTGTATGATCATGATGAGATTAATTTAATATATTTGTCTTTTCAGGTATATCCATTCTAGCATTAATTGTAGTCTATAACACATTCATACTGTATGTGAAATTAATGCAGAATGTCTTGCAATGGCTGCCAGTGCTGCTTGTTCTGGTGTGTTTATTCCCAGGGTTGCTGGCACAATTGGAAGGACCTGTTGCCAGTGCTCCCTGAGATGTTAAGATACACCTTAATATACTACACTGCTGATGATACTGACTTCCACACCCCACATTTGTCTTTTTGTAAATTTAGGTTATTGAAAATAAATTTGAACATTTTTAAATGTGTCAGTGTGTGCCTCCCTTTTTGTCATGGCTATTGAGCCAGGTTGTGACACAAGTTTAATGTAAATCGGACAAACTGTCCAGGAGGAGATGGACTGCAGTCCACTTTGTAAGTGTTTTTCAGGTCCCTAAGTCAAACAAAGTAGGACGTATCATTGTTTAATTCGGGGAACTTCAGTTGACTGCTATAGTGCCACCATGTAGGCAATCCGCACCATCTTTGGTCATTTATGTCTTTATGTCTAGCTGTTTGGGATTTATTTGTTTTTTTTATAAAGAGCCACGCCCACATGCAAGTTCATTGGCTTAGTGCGGGCATGTTTTAAAGCGTAGCAACTTTTGTTTATATTGGGATTTAAGATATTTGTGAGTCAATGCTATAATAAAGTTTTGTGTAAATCGGTCAAAGTGTCTAAGAGGAGATAGATTTTTAAGGTTTTTCAAAAAATTCTAAATGGCAGAAAATCTAACCACATGCACTTTTTCATGGTAGGGATACATTTGTCCTTTGAGAGGAAATGAAAGAATTTACCAATCTACCAAAGAAAGAATTTAGATTCTAGGTCAAAGGAGTGAAAAGTTATGGCCTGTCAAATTTTGCATTTTCAACCATTTGCTGTAGCGCCACCAGGTGGCCAATTGAGGCCAATATCGCACGGTGCTTGGCCCCCTAAAAAAATACAACTTTAATAATTTTCTGTTTTCAGTGGGAAAATTGTTAAACTTTCAGGTTTTCACTCTTCAGGTCTTCAGTATTCCATGTTTTTGGAATTTACCAGATAATGCTGCACAACAGCACCTATAATTATATTGTTCTGTCATTACTTAATGGAAGGTTCAAAATAAAGAACCAGTGAAATAATTGTGGGTTATTTCACAAACGATGATTCCACATTGATTCTCTTCAAACCTGAGCTGTGTTTAGCAGGCAACACTTTCTTCATCTTGGTAAATCTAATGTAACAAGAAAACATTCTCACGGTAACAGATCATTTGTCTAACAAGGTATTTTCCTCCCACAGTGTTTATCTGGACTGCAGAAATCCTCTATTTTCCTTGACTGTGGGAAAGACCATGCACAATACTACAGGACTTTATGAAAAAATGGCTTACATTTATGCACAATGCTTTTGGAATACTTTGCACAAAATTGCCATTGTAAATAAGAGCTGGGAAACTATGAAATGTGGAATTTCTGAATTGATTTAATTGTTTTGTTCACAACAGACATATGCGTGGGCTCTGCTGCTCTGTTCTCAATGTACAGAGAAAAAGACAATGTGTCTTACAAAGTCTCTGTGATTGCTGTGGAACAGAAGGTTACAAAATAACCTGTGCTGAATATTGATGCTTTCTGCTGGAAAGTACCTAACCTACCAACCTGCTCTGGGTTTGGACAGTTTTGCTTCTCTGTGTATTTCCACTAGGCCACGGCTCATGTGCTGACAAAGCAAAGTCTGGCTGTGGTTCACCAATGTTTGAGGTGCTGTGTTTGATGGCTGGTCTCATACCTCAGCTACCCATTTGTACAAAGAACATGTAAGGGGGATCGTAAGCTGCTTTCTGGCTTTCAGATGGGTTCCCTTGATCACAAGTGCAGACTGACAGAATAGACAGACCCACTCAAGGGTGTTTGCTGTCTAAACAACACTTCTTTCTACTTTTCTATTTACTTTTCTATTTACTATTTACTCTATTTACACATATTTTAGTTCTGTTTCTTTAACAAAATATAACTATTACTATCACATTTCCATATGACCTTGACATGTTCTTTTTATTTCTTTTGGGCATTGGTTTTCAGACTATTGTGTGCTTTGGAGTAACTCACATTAGCCCATTTCACACATGCATCTTGTGTTAGGTGGAAGCTTGGTGTGATGGAGAGGGAGGGAGTGTGTCACCAGTCTTTGACTGGAAGTTTTTTCCTAGACATTGGATTATTGGCATAGCACATACTCAGAATTATCCCACATCAGTGTCAATCATTGAGGCTCAGAATACAGTAAGGCTATGAACCTCACAAATGGGGCTTTAGAGCACATACGTAACTGGCTGGCAAAGTGGCACTTACCAAAGTTAGAGCAATATCTTATTACAATATCGCCATTCCAACTAAAGACGTTACAAAGTTGCTTTAATGCAGCCCACATAAAAGAAAAACAACAACAGATACTAAGAAATAGTAGCAAACAGTTACAACAGGACCAAGTGTGTTGTGTCACCACTCAATGACAGAAAGGTATTAAAATGAGATCCATAAAAGCAGTCTCAGCCCCGGAGCAGAGCCTGTTCTTGTCATTGTTAATCACTAATTTTGTGAGACACACTATGTAAAATTGGCAGGACCTTTTGTGGTTCTTGTTTGCTGACAATGTACAATTTGTACATGTAATCAGAAACAAACTGTTTCATTTGATGATAGAGTAGCTATTGTGATTTTACAATCTCTGTATTTATTTCATTTCTGAGTAGAGTTCCAGAATTCCACCAAATAACTGAAACCAGCTATACAGAATGCATTTGGACAGGCACTTCTAAGCATCATTTAGTGCCTCTCAATGAAGGCACAGAGTTCAACCTTTCAACTCTCAAGTCGTGTTTGCAGTGCAGAGTGCTGCTCAATAGCCACGTCCCAGATGCCTGCTAAATTTAGCTCTCTGCCATTGAAATTATGAAAAATGTCAAATTTGTTGTATAAGGAGCAGTAAATTACCTTTTGAAATATGGGACAGTGGGAAAACGTACTTCCTTTCCAGGCTATGCAGACCAGTCTCCCCAGCTTCCGTGTAAAAAGTAGCTTGGACCTGTTTATGCTCAGCCATCAAAACAATCTAAAGCCTCAGACACATTGCATCAATCATCTGATGACAGATGCGCTAAAGGTTGCATGTTCAATGTACAGGTAGAACAATATATCACTTTTGGAGGTGACCTTTGCGGGTATGTCAGTCATATTATTATTATGTTATGTTATGATAAACTTTCTTCCGTGTTTGAAAAATGATCATGTGCACATGGTGGTAAAATGATTATGTTCCTTCTTGCAAATATAAAAGTTCCTTCCTTTTGATGCACATATTCTCATGATTTGAGCTGGTCCCTCTTCCTGTCATACCGCAGACACAAAGAATAATGATCATTACTACCGCTTGGTTTTAAGCTCAGAATTAAAGGGCTGGATTTAGCTAATTGCTCTCTAATGGACAGGGATCCCACCCATGGAGAAAAAATGCTTCAGACTTCCCCAGGCCACACAAACGAGGATGAATGCTGATCCAAGAGTCGCTCTTATGCGGACACGTCAGATTCCTTTCTCGCCAGGTATTACCCCACAGGCCACCAGTCAGATCAAAAACCCAGAGTTGCTGGGTTTTCAAAATCCAGGCACATTTAACCCTTGGCTGCATGGTACAATTGAGCAAACTGACCAAATGTGATGAAATAATGAGTGAAATGTTGGAGATGCCATCTGCCACTGTATTTTTCATTTAAAACCAAGTAGGACAGTCAGTATATATATCTAGGTATACAGATGAATGTCTCTTGTGGTCTGCTCCTTATATGCATGTTTGTGTGATGTAATTATGTTGGTATTGGATAATCGCAAAGCACAGTGTGTGTCACAAAACAAATAGCTGTAGCTTATATTTTAGCACACAACAGTATAGTAGTAGCTTAGTAGTAATCGTAGCAGTATATTTTTAGTTTGATGTACATTGGAGTGATGTCATGGGGTGTGACGTTGGCGGGGAGCATAGATAAGTCCAAGAGAGATATGGAGCCGGTTTGTCAGGAAGTGGTGCGGAAATCAAAACACATTATGAAGAAACAGAATTTCCCTTCCTCTGCAAAATGGGTTCAGACTGGAACCGGGTTGAGGAGCAGGGGCTGGGAAGTCTCTGTGAGAACTTCCAGAGCATTTGGTTGGTATGTGAGTGGTCAAATACCTCTCCCCGAAGAGAAGGTACATGCCCTTTTATGCGGACCAAACTGAGCTGGTGACGACCTGCAGCTGGGGATGATAATTGCCAGCTAGCAAGTCTTAGGGTTCATTCCAATTGATTATTTTATCCGTCCTCGATTATTTTATCCATCCTCGTGGTCCTCACGCGACTCGGAAATCGATTAAGGTCCGCCATCTTCATTTCATTTTCCTATTGAACTCTGTGGAAAAATAAGTCAAGAGAAACAACCCTTTGTCATGGTTTTTTTACCCTTTTTCCCTTGCGGTCGGTTTCCTTGGTAGCCACGCGAGGGCGCTGCCCTTTTAGTGGATGTTTCCTCCGCCCCGTCTTGATTGCGGAGCTTCTCTCAGCATCACACCTGTGCGTGGTTACCTTGGAGCTATTTAAGCCCATGTTTTCCTCTGTTCTGGGCTTTTGATATTAATTTGTATTGTCTGGCATTATTTGCACTGTTTTGTGTGTGGTATTATTTTGCCCTTTCATTGCTTAAGTCAGTATGATTAGGTCTAGGTTCTTAAGGAGACCCTTTTTGCTCCAGTGGGTTTTATTGGAGTAATGCGGGACTTGCCTTTGTGGATATACGTATTAGGACTCTTCCCCCCTGGCTCTTTTCTGTCTCCGCTTCCTGGTCTTTCCTTTCTTCCTTTGCCTCGACCTTTTGCCTTTTCTGACTCTTCCTCCTCTCTCTGTCTGCTTTCTTCCGTGAAAGTGAGAGGAGTCTTTGTTTGTTTGTGGGTGTATTTGTATAGTAATTTCTTACTAAGAGACCGGGCGTTTTTATCGTACTGACAGACAGGGCTTTATTTATTCTGAGAGGCAGGGCGTGTATTTTCTATTAAGCTTGCATTAGTCATTTAAAATGTCCGGTAAATGTCCGGTACAGCTGTCCTGTTCGTCCTATTCGGTACCTGTCTTTTTGTTCGGAACTGTAGTTCTGTTTCGTCCTTCGGTACATGTCTTCCTATAGGGAAGATTGGGCGATGTTGTGGACATGTTTGTGTGTGAATGCGAGTCTGAGAGTAGCCTTGGAACGTTAGATCTCTGTTCCTTTCGCCTCCTCGTATACTATCTCGTATTATTTTGCAGTGTTTGTTGGCTGTGTGTTTTATTTGTGCCATTATGCTACTCGCCTGTTCTTATGCGTCTCGTTACCGAGGCAGGGCGTTTATTATTTCTGGCTCTTTCTTTAGTCACTTAGCTCGTAGAAGTAAGGGAGCCCAGTGCTTTGTTCCATTAGCTTCGGTACGTGTGTTCCCTGTCTTGTCTCCTTCCCTTAATTACGGGGTTTCCCGTTTAGTGGCCTTAGTGCTTAATGAATCCCCTTGCTGCGTTTGGCCCCTCCTACCTCACATGTCACGCCACCATTACACCCTTAAAGTGATCCTTCCATATCTACTGCACATCTGGCAGCAGAGTGATGGTTTGAGACTCGTTTGATACCTCAGACCCTTAAATGACTTACAGCCATTTAGCCAACCATGGGTTCCATACTATTCCTGTGTAATTTACAGCTTAATCTAGTCCCACACCCCAATTCCCATAGAGATCCATTCAAATGCAGAGAGGCTATAGTATCGCTTGTAAGAGTACCTGATAATAATATATCAAGAGTCTTTTGATATCGTTTTATACGCAGTCATGATAGCATCACCTGGTAACCTGTGGAATGTTCCAAACAGGTGTTCTTTGAACTTCCCAGTCTTTTTTTGCCGCTGTCCCGACTTTTTTGGAACGTGTTGCAGGCATCAAATTCGGAATTTAAAAAAGTTGATAAGGCAAAACATTAAATATCTTTTCTTTGTACTGTTTTCAATTAAATATATGTAAAAGAGAATTTACAAATCACAACAGCTTAGCTCAAGGTTTCCGTCACCAACAACAATATGTGAGCATGGCTGTGCAAGGGCGAGACATCTTACGACACTTCCATAGTAAGGTTGGAAAATAGTATGGAGAATATTTTTCACATACTGCATGTCGCGTATGCAATAAACAGTACACAGTATGCTAGTACACAGTACACGGGGCACATGACGTAGATAGGGCTCTGATTCAGACACAGCCATATTGTCCTGGCATCTCAGGTATTTCCGTCTGGCATGCGGGCACTGTGCGCAGTGTTGATGGCAGAGGGAGGTGACATGCAGAAAACAGGAGTGAGAGATGGTGTGGGCAGGCTCAGCACCACAACATTTACTGCGTTAACTTTTAAGCTGTTCTGTAGTTGTGGTCTGGTTATTCTTTTGGTGGCTTCTCCTATGATGGTTGTTTACTTGCATCTTGTGTAGTTTAATGACATTATCATGAAATTGTTGTTAATTTTCTATGGATAAGAGCACCCATCAGATATAAAAGCACACATTCCTTAACTTTGTTACGGTTAAGGCACTTATATGCTGTAGGTGTGGGAAATGTAGTAAAAGAAGGAAGAAGGAAGGACCTCAGCAGAAGGAAGTCAAGCAATAGTTGTATAAGCTGTAGAAGCAGTATTATCAGCATGTATTTATCATATACTCAGTTGTAATAGTATTCAGTCGTGTAATCATGAAATGGCATCTCATAACCATATTTAGGCTAAATTTGAGAGAGATGGGTCACAGAAAAAAAAAAACACTTGCTGATCGGGCAACCACTGAGTAAAGCCCACCTGCCTGAATGCTATTTTTCTTTTTTTTTTACCTGCCCCAGGCAATCATGATTGTGACTAGTGTGATTGTGAAGTGTTTGTAACTATATTATGATGAAAAATGTTCTGTGTGCTGCCTGCTATTCTTCTAACAGCCATCAAAATTGACAATTTCAACCACTGCTATAAAAAAAAATTCTAAAGCTAAGGTGCGCCACAGCCCCCCTTGCAAACCCCCCCCCCCCCAATAAATACAAATGAATTACGCCATTCACATCAAATGTTTTAGGTATTAACTAGCTTAACATGTCCAACTTGTAGTAACAAGGACACAGTCTCTGCTGGAATTCACCTACACCGGTTTGGTTCATTCTGACATCTCTTTAAGAATCCCTTCACCTTATATCGTTCTGAAAATATCTCCTTACTGGGAAAAGGCCTTGAAAATGTATATTTCAAAGCTCTTCCCCATGCTTCTACTCATCACAGTATGAAATAATTAAAATATTATTGGAAGCCCATCATTGGCTATTCCTTTAACAGCTCTGCATTTTTTTGAGAGAAACAAAATGAACTGTGGTTTATCATACACCTTGTGGGGGTGGTGCCTTAGTTAGCTTTTTTGATTGGCTGACCTCTCTAACCGCCTGTTAGAAACCCATGACATGGGGAGTTCATGATAAAGATTAACAGCACCCCCTCTTGGGTGACAAGCAAAATGACACAAGGATGTTGAGTAAACTTGCCATCCCAGACCCTTTGTTTGTTGTTCATAATAGACATTTTAAATATTATACAGCACTCTGAAAGAAGCTCTTTTTTCTGGGAACTTCTGGGATAACTACTTTATACTGAATTGGTGAACAATCAGATAAAGAAAATACTTCATTGAGTTTTTTTCAACAAAGCACAAAGATACAAGCAGTGTAATGGACTTTTAATGGTGGGATATTTTAGGATTAAGATGAGAATTCCTTTGTCTGAGTGATCAGCACATGCGTAATGTATGGAGGATTATTCAGCCCAAAATGAAAATGGAAATGGAAAATGAAAATGGAGGATTATTCAGTCCAAAATTAAAATTAAAATGAAAAACTTTTCATTTTCATTTTCAAACTGTATCTATGTAAATGAGGGGGTATGGTCCTCCTATCAATCAAAGCAAGCAGGGTGGGCCTCATACAGTTTTAGTGCAGTAGCACTTAATTAACACTAGGGGGAGCATAGCATAGGGATGGGTAACCGTCTATGCTTGATACTATGCTCTCAGGGCACTCGTAAGTTTTAATGGATGAAATGATGAAGAATCTGAGCAGTGTTATAAAGTATTCTTGTTTTATGAAAGAAACGGAGCTAGCTAGCCAGCGCTACACTGTGTAGGCTATAGGTCAAACCTGCGAGGTGGAAAATCCAGGTTCAGAAAGTGAGTCCTCCCTATCATTTGTTCCAATCACCTGGATTTGCTAATTATCACAATTCTTCAGCCAAGAGGTAGGAGCTAACTAGGCTAATTAGTGAAATCATGAGTTCATGGGTGGAAGAAACACGGCAGGACTTTTACTTTCTGACCCCTGGAATTTCCACCTCTGCAAACCTGGTAGTAGCCTACGATAGGCTACATTGTGCCAGGTTAAACGTTGGATTGGATGGTTGTGTTGGACTGCTGGAAATAAATAAAATCCTCTCTTAAAATAAATGAAGACCGCAAATGAGTCACTGGATCGTTTAACTTTTAACCTGGCTCCGGTACTTTAAGCAAACATCAAGGCATTGCTTCAAAAAGTCTATCGACAGCCAGATTCTATACTATATGTTATACAAATTGAGAAATGTTAATGTAGGCTATTTGAAAGTGATTCGGCTTCATCATACAAAAAATTCAGGGTTAAATCTTAAATTGAGCTTGCTAGCAGTTTATTATTATCCTAAAATAGCTCTCATAAGTGGTTCTCTCATAAGTGTTACTGTCCCATCTATCGTTAATTGTGTTTACTGTATTACACACTTCATGTGTGTGCATGTGGACCGTTTAGGCTGCACTTTTAACCTGGCTCCGATAGATCTAGCTAGCCTACTTCAAACGAACATTAAGGCATCTAAAAGTCTATCGAGACATTAATGTATTTAAAAGTGACGCCCGGAACCCACCAGACGCGCAAGCTCAAGCGCACGCACAGGCGCACTATTGCGCTTCACTTCCGCTCCCATGTTAACGAATTGCCGCGGTTCTCACCGGCCACGCACGCACGGCTGGCGGGCGGGCGGCTCGCGGACGTGGAGCTGATTTTTCCGCTCTAGGCGGAATTTTCTGGTCATCCGCATGCGCAATCTTATAGAAATACATTGTATATGCTCAATATCTGCATCACATCACTACATATTAATGTTTTTCAATGTACTAATAGTTTTGCTATTGTTATTAATTATTTTAAAACATATTATATTTTAATATAGGCCCTAATGAAAAAGGGAACAGAGACAATCACCATTGTGGGATGAATGAAGTTAAATCAAGTCATACATTTTGCATATAACCAATCCCGTTTTTATAATGCTTTTTCTTTATTATAGTATACAAATTTATATATATTTGTTCAATGAATTAAGACTATACTTACTTTTGTTTTTATTATACTGATGTCACTATCAATTTAAGGTACTACTGTAAAGGGGTGCGACGTGTGAGGTGGGAGGAGCCAAACGCAGCAAGGGGATTCAATAAGCCCTTAGGCCACTAAGGCGGGATACCCGCAGATAAGGGAGGAGACAAGACAAGGAACAACGAACACACCACAGACGCTACTAACCGGCTAACTGTCAAACGCTAAGTAGAGCGCAAGGACAGGAATCTGAACAGCCAGAAATAATACGCGCCCTGTCTCGGCAACGAGACAAATCAGAACGGGCGAGTAGCGTAAAGGCAAACATAAAACAATAAACAAACACCGCAAAATAATACGATGGTAAGAGAGGAGGCGAACAGGAACAGAGATTTAACGTTCCCATGGCGAGATAAATAGGCTCGCAGTCAAATGTATAAAACCAAGAGGGTAAACACCCGATCTCCCAGAAGAGAAACATTTTACAGGTGAGCCGACGAAGCACCGTCGTCCCATAACTTTATTATCCACAAACTAACGCAAGCTTAAATTAGAACAACCGCCCTAGCCTCTCGGTAAAGGAATGAATGAAAACGAGGCGAAAATGGAACAGAGATTTAACGTTCCATGGCGATATAAAAAGGCTCGCAGTCCAATGCATAAAACCAAGAGGGTAAACACCCGATCTCCCAGGAGAGAGAAACATTTTACAGGTGAGCCGACAGAGCACCGTCGTCCCATAACTTTACTATGCACAGACTAACGCAAGCTAAAATGGAACAACCGCCCTAGCCTCTCAATAAACGAATAAATTAAACGAGGCGAAATGGAACCGAGATTTAACGTTCCATGGCTAGTTTAATAAGTAGCAGTCAAATGCAGAAAGCAAAGCGGTAAACACCCGATCTCCCAGGAGGGAGAAACATTTTACAGGTGAGCCGACGGTGAGCACCGTCGTCCCATAACTACTATCCAAAAGACTCACGCAAACTTAGATTGGAACAACCGCCCTAGCCTCTCAGTAAAAGAATGTAACGAAGCGAAGGAACAGAGAGCTGAAATTACCATGCTACGCGCAGTCACACAAACATGTCCATAACCTAGCCCAAACTCCACACAAGGAGAAAACACACCCGGAAACGAACAGGACAATAGTTCCGAAACAAAATCGTCCCGTAGGTAAAAAGGACGGAGGACAGCTGCAACAAAGACCAACGCAAAATAGCACGACAGCTTCTCAATATAAATAAAAACCCTGAGTCACAACAAAGGGGAACGTAGTCCACAAGAAGGAGACAACAGGGAATAAACGTACCGAAGCTACTTACTGGCTCACAGCAACACGGAACCGAGTAGAAGCAAAACGCCAGGTCTCTCAGTAAGAAAAACCAAACAGGCGAAAATGGAACAAAGAACTGCTACTCTATACTCCTACGAGCTAATAACTAAGTAGAAGCAAAACGCCTGATCTCCCAATGGGAAGACATGTGCCGAAGGGCGAGCAGAACTACTGTTCTGAACAGAATCGCCCAAAACTCCATACACGGAGAAAACGCACAAATAAAGGCAAAATAGAGCAGAGATTTACGGTCCCAAACTCCTACGAGATAACCAACCACCAAGCCAGCAAGAAATAAGCCCTGCCTCAACTAAGAGACGTTAACAATAGGCGAGTAGCCAAAAACGGTACGAGAACTCACAGACAACAATACACCACAGTACATAACAATAACAATCAATGTCGAAGCCCCGAACGAAGGGAACGGTAGGCTTATATAACTCTCAGGTGACCACGCAACAGGTGTAAAAGCTTAACAAACACTCCCCCAACTCAGCAGGGCGGAGCAAGCATCTACCAACAGGGCAGCGCCCTCGCGTGGCCACCAAGGAAAACGACCGCATGGGACAACAGGGTCCAAAACCATGACAACTACAGAATCAAAATAGCTGCTATTTCTGCTATAATTAAATGTTTAGAACATTCGGAGCAAGAGCTAAACCATAATTGCCTTCCTCAGTTTACAACTCATACTGAAACAAACAAAAAAAGTACTATATTAATATTGCGAGATAAGGTAATCACTCAACTGATTTCGTTATAATGACATAATTACATTAGCTATAGGCTACGAAGTAAAAATCTAAAGTAGGCCATTTGCTGCCAGCCAGTGAAGACTTGTTTGTTAGTCTGATTCATGTGTAGCTATTTTCCCATGTACTAATATATTGACAGTATGCAAGTTTTCATTTTAATTACCCTGTCAAGCAGTAAGACATATATGTTATAGCAGTATTTACTTATCCATTATTAAGCGAAGCTCACAAATCCGGAATGTAGACTGTTTGTTTGTATAGCGCGTCTCTGTCGTTCACGGAATGCGCTCCGAAAAAGCGATAAAAGCGTTTGTGCCTTTGTGCGTCTGGTGGGTTCAGTTCTGCTCAAATCTGCGCGCGCAATAAGCGTCTGTGCGCTTGCAGCGTCGGGTGGGTTCCGGGCGTGAGTCGGCTTTGTGATACAGAAAATCCAGGGTGGAAATTTAAATTAGCTGTCTAACCCCTTAATCTCTCTTAGTAGCTAGGCTACACCTCTGCTTCGTGAAATTCCCTCAGGGAAAAAACAACGACACACTTGGCAGGTTCCAAGTTTAGACATTCTCGTTTATTTTTCAGGATTCTAGCTATGTGTATTAAAACAACCGGATAGAATAAAACGTCATAGCACCATTTTGTGCGTTCCATTTTCAGCTGTCTTCAGCAATATTTTTTCTTTCATAACAATGCAAAAACGCATCTTTAATGCCCTAGCCTATTCATATTTGCGACCATATTTTTTGACAACCATCATGAATCTAGCTAGCTTTTAGAAGCTATGCCTTAATGTTCGTTTGAAGTAGGATAGCTAGATCTAACGGAGCCAGGTTAAAATAAACGGTCCAGTGAATCATGGCACACACATGAAGTGTGTAATGTAGTAAACACAATTAACGATAGATGGTGTGGTAGAGGGGCGTGGTTTTAGGCGCTGCCGGCAAGAGAGAGAGTGAACTAGTGTGGTTTGTGGAGCCGGCACAACTGTCGGCAATCAGGCAATTGGTAATTAATGATTGTTTATTGATTGTGTAAATTAACCAATTGCCTTGATCGTTCGACAGTGAGCCTGGGCGCATAAAAGGAGGCTGCTGGGAGTTTGACGGGAGAAGACGAACTTGTGCGTGTGTGTTTGTGTTTGTGTGTAAAACGCTGTTTGAAAGGCGGTACGCTGAAATAAAAGTAATCTCCAATTGAACTCTTGTCTTCGACTCTTGAACCCGAGGGGTGGCACTCACTTCGCCACAGATGGGTAACAGAAACACTTATGAGAGCTATTTTAGGATAATAGTAAACAGCTAGCAAGATCAATTTAAGATTTAACCCTGGATTTTTTGTATGATGAAGCCGACTCACTTTCAAATAGCCTACATTAACATTTCTCATTTAGCATAACATATAGAATAGAATCTGGCTGTCGATAGACTTTTGGAAGCAATGCCTTAATGTTCGCTTTAAAGGTTGTATCAGCGATTTTGGGTGGAAACATAAATGATCACATTCATCTGATTTTTCCTCACGATCCGCTAGCTGCCCGCCCCATAAGCAGGCCGTCAAAAAAACCGCGTCTCTGTAGGCAGCCTATGCTCCGAGATCGTACACAAAAACAAATGGTACTACCAACCACTCAAAACCAAAATAAACAGTATTCCAACCAATCACAATGATCTGCACAAACGCCAATACTCTTATCTCGCTGAAATCTTGACGGATTTACAAACGGTTTGGTTTCTTACAAACGTTATTAACGTGGTTATAATTCTGGATGCTTGAACACTATTTTTTAAAACATAACATAATTATTCATAAGTATGTTTGTTTGGGATTTCGCTTCAGAAGTGACGTCACGTTTGTGCAGATCATTGTGATTGGTTGGAATACTGTTTATTTTGGTTTTGAGTAGTTGGTAGTACCATTGTTTTTGTGTACGATCTCGGAGCATAAGCTGCCTACAGAGACGCGGTTTTTTGACGGCCTGCTTATGGGGCGGGCAGCTAGCGGATCGTGAGGAAAAATCAGATGAATGTGATCATTTATGTTTCCACCCAAAATCGCTGATACAACCTTTAAGTACCGGAGCCAGGTTAAAAGTTTAAACGATCCAGTGACTCATTTGCGGCCTTTTCATTTATTTTAAGAGAGGATTTCATTTATTTCCAGCAGTCCAACACAACTGATCCAATCCAACGTTTAACCTGGCACAATGTAGCCTATCGTAGGCTACTACCAGGTTTGCAGAGGTGGAAATTCCAGGGGTCAGAAAGTAAAAGTCCTGCCGTGTTTCTTCCACCCATGAACTCACGATTTCACTAATTAGCCTAGTTAGCTCCTACCTCTTGGCTGAAGAATTGTGATAATTAGCAAATCCAGGTGATTGGAACAAATGATTGGGGAGGACTTTCACTTTCTGAACCTGGATTTTCCACCTCGCAGGTTTGACCTATAGCCTGCACAGCGTAGGGCTGGCTAGCTAGCTCTGTTTCTTTCATAAAACAAGAATACTTTATAACACTGCTCAGATTCTTCATCATTTCATCCATTAAAACTTAGTGCCCTGAGAGCATAGTATCAAGCATAGACTGTTACCCATCCCTATGCTATGCTCCCCCTAGTGTTAATTAAGTGCTACTGCACTAAACCTGTATGAGGCCCACCCTGCTTGTTTTGATTGATAGGAGGACCATACTCCCTCATTTACATAGGTAAGTTTTTAATTTTCATTTTAATTTTGGGCTGAATAATCCTCCATTTTCATTTTGGGCTGAATAATCCTCCATAGTAATGGGGGGTTGTCAAGAGGATGGTGGGGTGCATTTATCAGGGATGATCTTCCTGCAGGTGATAAACAGGTGGCTTTGAACAGTTCTGAAGTGTAACCTTTGGTAATGAAAGATGGCAGTCCCACCCCTACCTAATACTATAATAATAGCTGTGTTGATGTTTTCTTCCATTTTTTCCCTGACAGGGACTACAGCAGCGATTGCCATTCCTATTAACCATGCATAGCCGAAACAAGTAATTTCGTGCTTAGGAGCTCAGGTGGCGATGGGGGGTTGATGCGGACTATTCAGCAGATTGTTCCATGAGAAAAGCTCCCCAGATAAATCGCCTAGGTGACCACCCACTTGTGCTGGAATACCTGTATAAGTGAAGAATACAAGCTATGGGACAAACTCACAGATAACCTGTGTCTGGGGAAAGACACAGCAGTGCTTACTGGATACCTTTATACATACACAGCTGGTATAAGAAGTAATTGTTTGGGATCGTTGGGATGGAAAAGGTAATAAGTGAATGCAGCAATGGGAATCTGACTATTCAGTGGGCTGTTGCATAGCATTCTTAAAACACTGTTATAGGGTGAGATTCCCATGAATAGAAAAAGATGAACTAGTACTATGATGCATGAGAGTCAGAAGTATAGTATATAGACAGGTAAGAAGTATAGTACATGTTCATATCCATTCATTACAGGCTTTCCCCTTCTACCAAAAGATTCAACAGAATTCAGAAGGCATGTTAATTATGTGAAAATGTGCAAACAATGTTCCCTTTTTTTAAACCCACAATCCGTACGCTGGAATTGAAAATGTTTTGTTTTTAAACTAGAACTAACAAGGCAGAGATAGACTGCTCTGACCTTATAATAAGTCATTCTGTCCCGTCCTCTTGAGACTCGTTAGCTGTGCTACCACTGATTCAGTCCCTTACAGTAGGTGCCACGGGAACATGTCTGTACGGTGCTTCTTGGCATTTCCTCTTGGATCGCATGTTGATACAGGTGGCGACTCCACCACTTAATAATATTATTCCCTTAATAAAAAAAACATATTTAAATCACCCACTTTCACATATATTTTTCCTACTATTTCTTACCACTGCAACTTATTTCATGTGTATTTCCTGGGCATGATGTTCTTTTCACAGTGTGTTACTGAAATTTTAATTGTAATTTATCATAATGGGTTGCTCATAATACACTATGTGGCCAAAGGTATCCAGACACTCCTTGGTCTGGAGCTGTTTTTCATGGTTCAGGCCCCTTAGTTCCAGTGAAAGCAAATATTAATGCGACAGCATACAATGACATTCTAGACTATTCTGTGCTTCCAAATTTGTGGCAACAGTTTGGGGAAGGCCCTTTCCTGTTTCAGAATGACAATGCCCCCGTACACAAAGTGAGGTCCATACAGAAGTTGTTTGCCAAGATCGGTGTGGAAGAACTTGATTGGCCTGTGACCTCAACCCCATCGAACACCTTTGTGATCAGGAATAGCAGAAGGAAGGAGCGCTGCTTGGCTGTCTGCAAAGAAGGTTATCTGGAAGGTGCTCTTTGCCTGGGTTCCATCAAAGTATTTACAATGAAAGTCAAGGCACTCTTCCATAAAAAATAAAAAGCCTTTATTATATTGGCATATCCATACAGGACAGTTAAGAGTTCTGACACACTAACGCGTTTCGGTGTTTGCCTTCATCAGAGTGTGCTTCAGGTGGGGAAAAGGGTAGGAGCCATATACAAATGTCATTAATTAAACAGATGCGTGTTTTTAAAGTGACAAGCACCTAAAATAAACCCCAACCTATAAATACTCGAAGGAGTAAAGGAGGGGAAGGAGTAAAAGGAGAGGAAAAGAAGATCATAAATTAATGTATGTATAAATATACAGATCCTTTCCAAAAAATTAGAATATCATGGAAAAGTTTTTTTTTTTAGATTCATTACACACAAAGTGAAATATTTCTAGCCTTTATTTGTTTCATTTTTCATAATTTTGGCTTACAGCTCCAGAAAACCCCCAAAACAGTATTTCAAGAAATTAGAATAGTGTGTCGAAAATCAGCATTTACTTCAGTTATTTCAGAGAATTAATGTTTTAGACTGAGTGTCACACTATCATCTAATTTACTCAAAACACCTGCAAAGTTTATCTCAGTTTGGTTCAGTATGGGGAAGACTGCAGACTTGACAATTGGCCAGAAGACCATCATTGATACCCTCCAGAAGATGGGTAAGCCACAAAAGGTCATCGCTAAGGAGGCTGGCTGTTCACAGAGTGCAGTGTCCAAGCATATCAATAGAAAGTTTAGTGGAAGGGAAAAATGTGGCAGGAGAAGGTGCACAAACAAAAGAGATGACCGTAGGCTTCAGCGGATTGTCAAGCAAAGACGATTCCAAAATTTGGCGGAGATGCAGAAGGAGTGGACTGTGGCTGGAGTCAGTGCTTCAAAAACCACCACGTACAGACGTATCCGGGACATGGGCTACAACTGTCGGATTCCTCGAGTCAAGCCACTCCACTCATTCTCTGAAATAACTGAAGTAAATGCTGATTTTCGACACACTATTCTAATTTCTTGAAATACTGTTTTGGGGGTTTTCTGGAGCTGTAAGCCAAAATTATGAAGAATGAAACAAATAAAGGCTAGAAATATTTCACTTTGTGTGTAATGAATCTATAATCTATAAAAGTTTCACTTTTTGAATGGAATTATGGAAAAAAATAAACTTTTCCATGATATTCTAATTTTTTGGAAAGGATCTGTATATGCATGTATATACAGTGGGGCAAAAAAGTATTTAGTCAGTATTTAGAAGTTACCAATTGTGCAAGTTCTCCCACTTAAAAAGATGAGAGAGGCCTGTAATTTTCATCATAGGTATACCTAAACTATGAGAGACAAAATGAGAAAAAAAATTCCTGAAAATCACATTGTCTGATTTTTAAAGAATATATTTGCAAATTATGGTGGAAAATAAGTATTTGGTCAATAACAAAAGTTCATCTCAATACTTTGTTATATACCCTTTGTTGGCAATGACAGAGGTCAAACGTTTTCTGTAAGTCTTCACAAGCTTTTCACACACTGTTGCTGGTATTTTGGCCCATTCCTCCATGCAGATCTCCTCTAGAGCAGTGATGTTTTGGGGCTGTCGCTGGGCAACACGGACTTTCAACTCCCTCCACAGATTTTCTATGGGGTTGAGATCTGGAGACTGGCTAGGCCACTCCAGGACCTTGAAATGCTTCTTACGAAGCCACTCCTTCGTTGCCCGGGCGGTGTGTTTGGGATCATTGTCATGCTGAAAGACCCAGCCACGTTTCATCTTCATTGCCCTTGCTGATGGAAGGAGGTTTTCACTCAAAATCTCACGATACATGGCCCCATTCATTCTTTCCTTTACACGGATCAGTCGTCCTGGTCCCTTTGCAGAAAAACAGCCCCAAAGCATGATGTTTCCACCCCCATGCTTCACAGTAGGTATGGTGTTCTTTGGATGCAACTCGGCATTCTTTCTCCTCCAAACACGACGAGTTGAGTTTTTACCAAAAAGTTCTATTTTGGTTTCATCTGACCATATGACATTCTCCCAATCCTCTTCTGGATCATCCAAATGCTCTCTAGCAAACTTCAGACGGGCCTGGACATGTACTGGCTTAAGCAGGGGGACACGTCTGGCACTGCAGGATTTGAGTCCCTGGCGGCGTAGTGTGTTACTGATGGTAGCCTTTGTTACTTTGGTCCCAGCTCTCTGCAGGTCATTCACTAGGTCCCCCCGTGTGGTTCTGGGATTTTTGTTCACCGTTCTTGTGATCATTTTGGCCCCACGGGGTGAGATCTTGCGTGGAGCCCCAGATCGAGGGAGATTATCAGTGGTCTTGTATGCCTTCCATTTTCTAATAATTGCTCCCACAGTTGATTTCTTCACACCAAGCTGCTTACCTATTGCAGATTCAGTCTTCCCAGCCTGGTGCAGGTCTACAATTTTGTTTCTGGTGTCCTTTGACAGCTCTTTGGTCTTGGCCATAGTGGAGTTTGGAGTGTGACTGTTTGAGGTTGTGGACAGGTGTCTTTTATACTGATAACAAGTTCAAACAGGTGCCATTAATACAGGTAACGAGTGGAGGACAGAGGAGCCTCTTAAAGAAGAAGTTACAGGTCTGTGAGAGCCAGAAATCTTGCTTGTTTGTAGGTGACCAAATACTTATTTTACCGAGGAATTTACCAATTAATTCATTAAAAATCCTACAATGTGATTTCCTGGATTCTTTCCCCCCATTCTGTCTCTCATAGTTGAAGTGTACCTATGATGAAAATTACAGGCGTCTCTCATCTTTTTAAGTGGGAGAACTTGCACAATTGGTAACTTCTAAATACTGACTAAATACTTTTTTGCCCCACTGTAGTACAAAATTATTATTTTTTTCCTTTTTTTTAACACAACACAATTCCAAAGGTATAGTAAATACAATGTAAATGCCAGATAAGCGTATAGTCCCAAAGTTTGTCTTGACAAAAGGCCCTTTTAAAGGCTAAGTAAGAGGGTGAGGCAGGAAGGGTAAGGATGGGAGTTTAAAGAAAAGGGGTGAAATCCAATTCATCATTCAAACCTGGGAATTTAGTGGCTTTTAGCTGGAAAATAGAGAATGATTCCCTTTTCAGTAGTTGTTTTAGGCGATCACCTTTCCTTCACTTATTCCCTGAAGCACACTCTGATGAAGGCAAACGCCGAAACGCGTTAGTGTGTCAGAACTCTTAACTGTCCTGTATGGATATGCCAATATAATAAAGGCTTTTTATTTTTCATGGAAGAGTGCCTTGATCAAGTGGAAAGCCAACTGCGAGCCAGGCCTAATCGCCCAACATCTGTGCCCAACCTCACAAATGCTATTCTGGCTGAATGGAAGTAAATCCACGCAGCAATGTTCCAACATCTTGAGGAAAGCCTCCCAGGAGAGTGGAGGCTGTTATATAAGCAAAAGGGGAACCAACTCCATGTAATGCTCATGATTTTGGAATGAGATGTTGGATGAGTAGGTGTCCATATACTTTTGGCCATGTCGTGTATGTTGTATTAACCGGATCCTTACGTATGACTGCATGACTTTCCTACCCTCCTGAAATGAATCATCCAACAGGGGCAATGGGTTATTATTGATTAATGTACTGGTGAGATTTGATTTAGCTGAGATCAGTAGGTCTTCACAGGCAATGAAATTTAACAAGCACAGGCGAAGAAATTACCTTCAGCCCCTTTCATCCATTGTGTTGGCTTCCCTTGCACATCTTATAGCTTTACATGTTCTCTGTAATTTCCACTCCGTGTTGTGATTAACCCTGGACAGCAAAGGCAACTCAGGGCTAATGCTTTCATGCTACAAATGTATGTGTGTACTTGATGTAAATTTATCAACTGCTTCTGTCTATACACTATGAATATTAATGGCAGAGGTAAGTGGTAGGTGACTAAGATCAAATTTCTGCCCATAAAGATATTTGTGTAATCTGTTCACTATCTTTGTTGATATTAGCATGTCTTTCAGCTGTCTTACTTCTTTCATTTCCCTGTAAGAGATTGTTAATTTTCTGCAGTTTCTAAAAAAATATTTCAGTTTTTTTTTTGATTGGTCCAGGCTGTTTTTGTGAGCGATTAAGGAGATTTTGGGTATTTACAGAGGTTTCTCAACTATTGAAGAATAAAAATATGTGTGGTGTGACTAAGGCTAGTCTTGACACTATTGACATTAGCTAGAGATCCTCTGTAACATTACAATGCAAAACATAACAGTACACAGTCCATGAATAACTTTAAACCTTACATAACAGAAAAACTTACCATTTCACAGATTTCCCAGCAGTTTTCAAAAATGCATTGTGGCACAGTACCACGGAGCCATGAGCTGGATTAAGTGTGATTAACAACGGTGTGCAAAACTTTAAAGTGCATGTAAGTGCATGCATAGATTGTGCAGGTAGGCCATCCTGAGGGGTAGGTCTATTTGTCAGAACACCAAATTAAAAATGGCTGGTATATGCACATCCACGGGTATGTGGATAAAAGCACGTAACTGTAACTCCAAAAGCTTGTATAGTGATGTTATGCCTCTCGAGGTTGTATGTGTTTCATTTTTCAAAGTTATATTTAAAGGGTAACAAAGCACTAAAATAACTTATTTTAGATGATAACTGATACATTTGGTTTTCAGTTCAGTATTACTGATTGATCCTGGTCCAAATCCTGGACAAATTACTGCAGTAAAAGCGTAAACTTTAAGAATCTGGCTCAAAAGTGTCTCTATTGGTAAAACGTTAGGTATTGCACGTTCAATCTGTGATTAGCCAGAAATTTCCTCCAGCTGACGTATTCCTCCTGGTGACGAAATAGAAACCTGTACAGCTATGCCCACCGATAGTTCGGTGGCTACACCCTGAAGTTTTGGAGCGAGGGCACCAATAGAGTCTTCCTGCAGACATCAACCATGAAGCCCCACATCAACTGCCAGGCCCCTTGGGGCCTGAGCGTTGATCTAGAAGTTGCGTAACATTGACGTAGAGGAACGGAAACTCCGAATTATATGGTGTTGCTTATTGCATTTAAGGTGTAACAACTCCGCTCTCATTTAAACTCTGAATAACACAATGTGATATTAGATTACTGCTCTCATTTAAACTCAGAATAACACAGTGTGGTATTAGATTAGTTCTAACGTTACTTCAGCCTTGTCAAAAGTTAAATTAAATTAGAGCGATGAGTTGACTTAGTCGACGATTTGTGATAGACTTTTAAGGTGGAACGGGAACTCCGCTCTCATTTCAGGTGGAACGGAAACTCTGAATACAATGTGATCGAATAGAAGAGAATGTACTGTATTCATCCCCAAAGGTGAATGATTGTCACTAGCAATGTACATACAATGGACAAAAAATAAATAAACAAAACAAAAAATAAAATACACACTAATATACAGTAATGACAATGAATAGGTCTGCCAACCTACTCAATGATGGTCAATAACTTTACCTAGTGTACTGTGTGTGTCCTTTCTTATTAACAGTAACTGTGCCATAAACATTAATAAACATATGATCTGTGCTCAGAAAATGTATAGGATGGCTGTATTCTGTTTGTATGAGATCAGTAAGTGCAGAGCAAAGATGAGAGAAATGTAACTGAAATGTGTGTGCTTACTCCAAACCGGCCAACCACAAAAGTGGGCCTCATCCTGTTCATCCAGATATAGAATGAGGCGGTTTACTGGTAAGACTATGTTAATTAGAATGAGATCATTTACTGGTAAAACTAGAGACGGAACGAAGGCCCTTATTAGGAATAAAAACCTATCCATGCTTGAAAGTCATATGACTATGTTAATTACTGCTAAGGAGGAGACTATGTTAATCATGCTTTACTGTTATAGGATAAGATTTAATGCAGAGGAGGAGTAATAAAGTATTTGCTTGATTAGGATAGGATGATTTAGAAATGTATGGGTGGAGAGGGTTGGGGACTGCCCCCAACTCCTCCTCCAAGGAATAGTATGTAAGCTGTTTATGTCCTTATGTCCAGTGGACTCTTTGTTCGCTGGCTAAGTGGCTGAACCTGCTTGTGACCAAAGACTCACCAGAGGCCTCTGCATTTATACTAAAGATTTTATGTTTTTACTACTCTGTTGTCTTGAGTGTTTATTCACATCATCACAGCCTCATATAAAAACTCACCAGAAAAGGGAGGACGAGAATTTTCCTCGACACCAGTAAACTGCGCTGCTTGCTAAGAGTTCCATATAGGGGATGACTATAATCCTCTAATTTCTCTCAATTCTCTTGTAATATTCCCTCCCTAACAAAGAGCATATAACAAAACACTAGCCACAATGCTACTATAAAACATGTTTGCAACACACTTTTAAAAAAAAATGTATTTGTACTTGTATAGCACTTTTCTTAAAACAAGTTTACAAAGTGTTTCACAGTCAAATAAAAACACATTAAATAAAAAAAGAATAGGCAAAATATCTAAATGAATAAATAAAATAAAAATAAAACGAATGAAGGTAAAATACAGTACAATAAAATGCTTAAATACCATGGTTAATTAAAATTCAATTAAAAGCTTGTCTAAAAAAATTAGTTTTAAGAAGGGATTTAAAAGAAATTACAAGCCTGAGCTCCTTGGGCAAGGCATTCCAAAATTGAGGGGCCCTAATAGCAAAGGCCCGGTCACCCTTTGATTTTAGCTTCGATTTCAAAGTGACCAGAAGTTTCTTTCCCAAGGATCTCAGGCTGCGCGCTGGTGTGTACGGGGATAAAAGGTCTGCAATATACACTTGAAAGGATCTCAGTTTTCTTAAGTAAAATAGCCTCTTTTGAGCTATCTTAAGAACAATGGTGGTATTCTGCTTCCATTGTAATTTGTTGTCTATAACAACACCCAAATAAGATTCCACAGAATCAATGATGGATGTGTTGATTACTACAGGTGTCACCAACTCACTTTTTCTAAAATCAATGATTAGCTCTTTAGTTTTGGAAGTATTGAGTTCTAAAGTTAGCACTACACCATGAAACAAAGTAATCAATTTCCCTCAGGTACAGTGCAGTGAGTCATTCCCTTCAGTAATACAGGGGGCGGACAAAGTCTCGGAAACACCAGAAACTGAAAAAACTGTTTTTCATAAAACAGCTGCTATATGTCATATTTCTCTTACCTATATTTTCTACACTCTTTTATGACTGGCATGCCATGTATACATTTTAGTTTCTGTCTTTTTTTATTAGTTTGATAATGAATCATCATTAGCCATTTATCATATTATGAAATAATACTAATTTGTCAATTAAATGCTGCTTTTGTGTCAGTAATAAGTGGGAACACTTTAGAGCTAGTGTAGGACAAAAACTGAAAGCATTTTGGTCCATGACAACCAGAGATGTGCACCACTGCACAGCTGTGGGTCATGAACACCTCTGTTCAAAGTTAACAGCTGAATTAAATAGATCTGTACTACAGTAGAGCTACAGTACACTGTACTACATAGAGGGGATCAGTTCCAGTTGTTGGGGACCAAAATGTTTTCTGATTTCTTCTTATACATTTGTTGAAGTGTACTAACTTATTACTGATATAACAGTAACTGACATGATATAACTGACATGTAATTTATGATTTATTAGCACTTCATAAAAAAATATGACTAACAGGCAATTATGGTTGATTAGCATAATTATAAAGAAAAACAAGTCATCATATAAAATGTACACATGGCACAAGATTCACAAAACAGCATAGAAAATCAGGTTAGGAACAGAGGTTGAGGGTTTACATAGCAAACATGTGGCAGGTGTTTTATGTTTTCTGGAAAACTGGTGTTTCTGATATTTTGACCATCCCCTGTATATCCCACAATGGCAGGATCATCTGAACATTTTTGTAGATGACAGGAGGCATAACTGCTCCTGCAGTCAGCTTAGCTGTGTATAATGTAAAAAGAAAAAGTGACAAGACTGTGCCTTGGGGAGCACCTGTATGTGTTAAGATGGTATCTCATAAAACATGACTAGGCAGTCTTAGCCATTGAGGCCTATTTGTGAGAGTCTAGAATCCACAATATTCTGGATGGGTGTAAGTGCATGACTTGTAGTTTTCTAGCTTGTAGGTGTGGTTGAATCGTGTTAAAAGCACTGAGGATGTAGTTGTAGTAGCAGTAGTAGTAGTAGTAGTACTTTCTTCTTCAATCGTTATTACACTCCAGTAATACACAGTAAATATAACACAGAAGACATTGGATAATTTGACACAAGATAATACGTGTACATCATTACAGGGAAGCCAGATCAGAGAAGGGATCAGCTATTCTTTTGTTTTTTGTTAAAGTGGACAGTGATACAATTTGCAGCAGGTTGTGCATCTGTTAAGTTGCAAAGCTGAATTTCCCTGCAGAACGGAACGATGCATCTGTTAAAAAAAATAATAATCATAACAGCGTAAGTACAATAACATTTAAAATGGCTCTATGTCGTGATTCACACAGACTCCTATGTCATCATATTTCATATTTAATACAGTACAATAACTTAAGACGTTTGTACGAATAATCATTGCCAATAATAACATTGCATGTTGACTATCTGTAATTTTATTTTAAATTTCATGAATTGATTCTGATTGTGGCTATAAAAGCATGAACTGCCTCACTCCCAGTCACGTTTATATTCTTTATAGATAGCGTTGGGGACCCAAGGTTGCCATTGCTCTACAAAAGCTTGAGTGACTATTTACTGACCAGGACTAAAGGATCCTTTTATCGCCCCCTCCCCCACAAAAACAATGGTAGCTAGTAAGCTAACGTTAAAAGACCGACTTGAAAACAGAGAGCTAGTATCCAACTACAGTAGGCGGCTAACGTTACATACATAACGTTAAGATTACATTAGCAACACACATAAAATTGATGTTAATTGAAGTGCTAATGTTTGTAAAACAAACAATATATCGTATTGTATATAAAGTACGTCTTTACTTAGCCGCCATTAGACAACCACTAATGGCTAGAAAGCTACTACTTAACGTTAGCTCACGTTAGCTAGTTACCATTATGATTCATGATTTTGTAAGGGGGAGGCGAATGGTTCGGAGGTCCAAATGCAACTAAAGGGGATTCTTTAAGTGTCCAATAAATGAGACGTACAAAATCCGTGAAAAAAAAAAAATTTAATAAATGAACAGCTCCAGCTCTCCCAGCTGGAGAGCAATATTAAGGAGACTGACAAAAAGGGAGAAATAATAGCGACCCGAAAATAATCGGGCGAGCGAGACTCGTAGACTCGAGAAAATGAAAATAAAGAAAGAATACCTCTCACTCTTGATAGAGAGAACACAAGGAAATAAAGAGAGGCACAGAGCAAACAGAAAACAAACTGTCTCAGAGAGACTAGAGCGATAGCAGGAGCGAGGGACAGAAAAAGCAAAGGAAATGTGTTCCTATGTGTCTATAATGCACAAAAAGGCAAGTCCCTCGTAACTCCAAAGCAGGGCAATGAAGGCAAGAGGTCTCCTTAGAGTGCCTACCTATACCTTACCGGCTTTAAGTAAAAAATGAGCAAACGACAAGCAAGCACCGGAAGGAGGAAATCCTAGGCTTAAATAGCCACAGGAAATCCGCAACAGGTGCACTCACTAAGTGCCAGAAAGAACGGAAACCCTGGCGTGGAACACCGAAAAATCAGATAGATTGCCCCGTCGAACAGAAAAGAAACAAACGACCGTAGAACAAAGGAAAAGCAGGCGCAAACCATGACAGATTTCTCACGAATGTAAACGTTTGCTGTGCTACAAATAAACATAGCAATGGAAAAAACAACACACAAGTTAGTAACAATAGTGCTAATTTGCTAACGTGAGCTAGCTGGCCAACTCCTAATATTAAGTTGTTGTCTGCTGCTTAACGTTAACGTTATTGGTTTCAACATTACATTGACTTCATTTACCTTGGTGGGAGATGTCGGCTTGTTGAAGTCCACTTATCACGAACAGAACAAACTTGCATGGACAAACAAAGATGTGTCCGGCTCATTTATTGTGTTCCACAAACAGAATGGGGAAGTAACAAAAAGGTCCTGGCACGTGGTCAGAAGTGACGCCAGGGCACACGTCGCAACTTCCAGATCAACACTCAGGCCCCAAGGGGCCTGGTGGTTGATGTGGGGCTTCACGTTTGATGTCTGCAGGAAGACTCTTCTCCGAGGACGGGCAGTGCAGTGCAGCTGTTGATCTGTGTGGAGAGGTGATAGATAGAGCGACCTATTAGCTATTTATTTTTGGTATATATATATTTTATAGTTAGCTTGATAGTCCCTTGTTTTTTGATAGTTAGCTTTTTAGTCTAGCTTAGCAAGTAGCTAGCTAGTTTTTTTATTTATTTTGTTTTATATATAGGCTACTTTTTAAAAAGAAATAGTATAAAGCATATGAAAACTACGTATATGACAGGGACATGGGGAGCCTGTATTTTTATGTTAAAACAAAACTAAATTTTACGTTCTGATGAGGTAAGTAAAGTATCAATTGTTTAGGTACTTCTTGGTCCCGAAATCGGGGCAAACGAGGAGGTGTTTTGGTGAGGTAGAGGGCGCTCCATACCTCCCCATTCAACTCTGTCTGACTCCATCCCAGACTTGCTGACAGCTCGCCCCTGCTGCTTCCCGGCTAGGCCATGCTTTAAATCTGGTCGAGTGGATTACCGGAACCTCCGTCCGCTGGTACGGGCGGCCGTGATGGCTATGGAATCGGCCCCAACTAAAATGACGTTCATGTCTGCTGCCCGTCGAATCCACTTGTTGCTGACTTTCTGCACTTTGCTGAATCATCATGTGCCCTTGCTGGCCTGTTTGTTTACAAAAAAATATTGTACATAAACTATTACTCGCGCTGCACGACACCGTTCAGTCTGAGCAGCAGTGCTGACTGTGGACGAGAGCAGTTATTTACATTTTGCTGGTTATTGAAGTCACTTTTAAAAAATATTGTTGAATTTATGTTTTAGGGCATATTATTGCTATATGTGGTATTTCTTGCAGAAAGGGGGGATTTGGGTCAAATAGTTGAGCCAGGAATTGGAGTATATGCATGCGACACGTTTAGCTTTGAAACGTAGTATATCCCTAACCCTTTCTGGGTACTAGTGGAAAAAAAAAGCTGAGGCATGGTTTGATACCTGGAGCTCAGCCCCTATATTACTACCTTATCATGCCCAGATTTAGGCATTTTTTTAATTTCAAAAGGGGGCGGGGTCTAGCGAAACCAGCGTGTTTTGTTACCCTTTAATCTCATATTTGGCAGGAACTATTTCCTATGACACATGCAGCCTGAGAATGAAAGAAGTGACATGTCTTCCTGCACCAAGAATAGGACGTGTGAGACAAATGTCTCAAAGCAGCATTACTGAGAATTAAATAAGAAAGGGCCAGCTGCATCTAAATACTTCTCTAGTTGGCAGGTCATTGTAAACATCTTAAAGTATCTTAAATATCCTTCATCCCCGATAAATCTGTCTGGGCCAATCAAAAGCATACACCAGAACTCAGGGCCGTTCAGGTGCTCAGTGAGAAAAGGGCACACCAACCTAGAAAGACTATTTTTACTAAAATTAATGAATGAAAATTAATGACAGCAACAATAATAATAGAAATGTTTTTTTTATTTTTATTAAATCAAATGGGCACATTGCACACTTGGGACAAGAGGGGCAGGTGCTTGGGCACCGAAGCCCCCTCTCTGCACGTGCCTGCTAAAACCGAAATACAGTAATACCCAAAAACTGCAGAAAGTGTACATTCCCTTTAAGCAAATGGAATATATTCTCGATATATAGACCTTTTGAAAAATATATTGCCAAATATATTTCACAGCAATGCATTATTCAAAAAATGTATTGCAATATCTGAAATCTGCAGTAGTTTGCATGTCGTTTCTGATCTTCAGACCTGGGCTCAAATAGTATTTTCTGGATTCAAATACTTTTCTGTGCTGTATTGATGTTGCCTGATGCATTTGAGCCTGCTAGGAGGAGCAGATGGACAAAGTTTACACTTTAGGTATTATTTAATTTGCTTCAATACAGCTTAGTCAAATGCAGAAAAATTATTTGAATCCAAAACAAATTGAACCCAGGTATGGTTTCAGTATATTGTAGTATATTCTATTTCCTAAAGGGTACATATTATCAGTGTCATATTTGTACAAATGTTTGTTATCAATTTATTTTTTATTTTATGTTATTTATATGACCTGTAGAAAAGCTGTAGAGTTTCTCCTTATGATGAAGATAAAATGCAATTGAACTGAATTGAAAATTCATCATTGTGATACACCACCACAGTTCCAACACAATCAAAACTCTTGTTTCTTTTTCTTGAACAACACTTCACACTTCTGCAACCATTTCCATAGAGCACCTCTGGTATGTAAGAAATGCATTAGGTTAGACAGATTTATTAGGAATCTGCCATAGTAATTTATGGCAACATAAGCTCTATGATCTCAAAGGGCTTTGCAGAGTTTACAATTTATACTGCAATTTAGTCTGTGCAATGCAACTCCTCCCCATCAATTTGGTGCTCTATGCTACCTCTCATGAATTTACACTTGAGAAGGTTCACTCATGCTCTTTATAGGTCAATGCTGATTTTGGCCCTTTAAAATTTTAATTTCTTGGGACTGGCAGTAATCTGGATGCTCACAGCATGATCTAACTCCTGTAGGACTGCAGCAAGAATAAAAACACCAGAGGAAATATGAATGGTTTGTCTTACTGTAACAAGCCACTAAAGTAAAACAAGTATGATATATTTTACCTTATAGCAGTACTACATGTGGTACAATTATATTTCAGGTAGTTGAATATATTTTTATGTTTTGACGTCAAGGATTGATTCAATCCTCAGTTTTTTTTAGAGAGACTGTTATGTTCCTTTTACACGTTGTACATCAGTGAGAGGTGATTGAAACAGTTATATACAATAAAAGCACTGGCAAAATGTGGCCTTGTGTAAGCTAAGCAGGACGATTAAATGCATTGACAACAAATGAATTAAACTATTTCAGAACAAGACAGCATTTACATTTCACTGCAAATATATCAGTTTCTTAGCGTGCTGTCACATTGTCAGTGACATTTTCTTGTTGGTTAATGGTTATTACACAGCAAAAATTCCAGTGTAAATCTAACACTGCTGGTGTACATTTAACACCCTGGGCTCTATCTTGGCGCTTGGTCTAAGAGCATGGTGTAAAGTCCATTTAGGGCGTGTCCAAGTCCACTTTTGCTATTTTAACGGCGTGTTTTTTTGGCGCTAAGCACAGCGCAGCGTGCAAATGGGCTGAACCTAGTCTCTTCATTAATTATAGGTGTGTCTTGGGTGTGACATGCAATAAACCAATCAAAATGCCATATCCCATTCCCTTTAAAAGCCTGCTTTTCCACCTTGGCGGATTGCTTGATGGCGAAACAGACTTGCTCGTGTGTGTTTAGTGTGATCAAGGAATAGGCTAAATGGAGTATGATCAATATTATTTGGACTAACCATTAGCCTATGAGTTCCCGGTAATTCCCGACAGGGCTGTTATTTTAGAAAATATATGTGGTTAAATTTTGTTAAAAGGACCTGCAACAGCTGAGAATAAGCTATCAATGGCTTCAGTCTCACCTTAGAAAACGACAAATTAGCCTGCTTGTTCAGCGAATTTCATTTGATTATGCAATGAAAGTGTCAAACATCAATTCCATGAGGCTGTTCTCATGGAGTTCTCGAAGTTCAAGCTTCATCCGAAGTTCATTAGGCTACCTGCATAGTAATATTGATTAATAACATAAATACTGTTATTTTGCCTTAATGATGACACTAAATACAATAAAGCTGTCAGGTTGGCAACCCATATGTTCACACATATTTCCCCTTGTTGAATAATGTCCTGTTTATGGAAATGTGACCAACCTGTTTTACTCGTAGCGTAATGCTTTAAAACAATCCACTTTCCCAGGAAGACTGAAACGTGCGATTACAGCAGGGGAAACAGAGAACATGCAGCGCACATGCAGAGAATGGCATTAAAATTAATTGTGAATTAATTGTGTAATGTGCTGCCAATTTGTTTTTGTTTCTAATTAGACGCTTAGTTCTCTTTAAAATCTTTTTGTTCAGTTATGGAATAACAGGTGAAATCAGCTGGGTTTTAATAAGCTGAAAGTGTTACGATCCTGATACGGGACGAACCCAAGTGCAACGACCAGGAGGCAGATTCAAGAAAAGGGGTATTTATTAAGCGTTGGGGTAGTCCCAAAGCTGTACAGGAAAGTCAAACATAAAATACACAGAACATAAATAGTAGTCCGATACGGACTGCTCCAAGCCGGAGCTGGACTTTAAACCAGGGTTGGGTTCCAAGCCGGAACCGATCAGGTACTGGACTGGAAGTCCAAGCCGGACTGGGTGCAGGATATCCCCTACTGTTCCAAGCCGGAACTGGGTAGGGTAGGTGGAGGAGTTCGCACCGGGTCAGGACTGGAACTGGACCGGGAGGTCCACTCAGGAAACGGGAGCCGGAACGGAACTTGTTCCAAGCCGGAACTGGACTCAACAGGAGGTGTACAACACACCGGAACTGGACAGGAACTGGACTGGAACTGGACTGGGAGGTCCACTCAGGAAACGGGTGCTGGAACGGAACTCGTTCCAAGCCGGAACTGGACTCTTACGAAATGGTGGGCTTTACATCGGGACTGGACTGGAACTGGACCGGGTGATCCACACAGGTACAGGTACTGGAACGGCGCGATTGTTCCAAGCCGAAACTGGACTTTATTCGGGCGGAGAATCTCACTCCGGGACTGAACAGGAACTGGACCAGACGGTCTACTTGGATTTAGGACAGAAAGCAGAGGGTTAATAGTTAGGTACTGCAGACAGGGTTTGGACCGGGAGGTCTTAAAGGAGGTGAGACGACAGCCAGGGTTGTAGCTGGCGAAAACCCGGCGGGGCTGGGAGGTGAGGCGTAGCTCGGGTAGGTCCCGTTGGAGCCGGCTGTACTCCAGAGATCCTGGAACCGTAACCGAAGTACAGGAGGTAGCTACGGCCGGACAGGAACAACGGAGAGAGTTAGCCAGGCAGGACTTGGCAGCGGATCTAATCCCGAGCTGGAGTTGGAGGTACCGCAACACACTCACACAAACATTCAGGGAAACGAACACTGCTGCAGGGAAGCTGAGAACACGGCGACTGGAGATTGAAGGGAGACAAGTTTAGTAGCATGCAAACAGCGAATGTTACGGGAGGATAGCTACCAAACCGCAGAACAGGTAAGCAAGTTAACACCAAGCGTACAGCAGAACACCGGACCAGAAACGTGAAACGAGCATAACAAGGGAGGTTAGTTAACGAACTGGCGCCGACTAGCAACCAGACGGGGGTTTAAATGGTGCAGGGAATCAAAGAATGAATAAGGCACAGGTGTGGAAAATAACCGGGAGTGATTGCTAAACACAAAGGTGAGGAATGCATGCAACGAGGGGGGAGAGCGATAGGCGGAAACTAAAGTGATAATCAAACGAACAAGACAGAGGAAGACGCCCAGACTGCAGCAGCAGGGAAAACACGGACAAAGGAATCCAACATGACACGGAGGGAAAAAGGGAAAACACGGAAAACGGACCGGAAGGGAACGGAACGTTACAGAAAGTATGGAAACCTGGTCACTGTAATTTAAAAAATATGAAGGACAAAGAATAGCTAAGGTTACAATTTAGTTAACATGGTGACATTTATCTCCGTTTTTTAACCATAGGCTATCCAAAAAACCTTATGCACAGCGAATCCGCTGTAGCCTAGGCTATTGGAAAAACAATAAATGCAATATTCACTGGACAAGGTTTTGAACTTTTTTCAGTCACAAACCATTCTATTTACTTACAGGCTGTATTCCTAGATAAACAGAGCTGTATTGTAGCCTAATGACATCTGAAGCGCATTTTCAGAACTCAAATGTCCGTCTATTGTCGTGCACGAGTTTTCCATTGAATGACAATTCACGCATTAGGTGTAAATGACAATTCACAAATTAGGCTTGATATAGGTGTTATCAGTGTTACGACCCCGGAAATGGACTGGACCCAAATGCACGACTCGAACACAGGAATGCCAATACTCAATTATTTTATTGCTTGACCAGGGTTCACTCCTGAAGCATGGGGATAAAGGCAAAGGCAGTTATTGTTCCAAGCCAGAACTGGACTTGATAGACAGACAGACAGAGCGCGTAGCTCTAATAAATTATGCTTCGACCAATACTCCTGAAGCATAGGGAGAACATTTAAGATGGACAGTCCAGGTAATGGGTCAGCAGGGGAGCAGCGGGAACCGGAGAGGCCAGGGGCAGGAGATGGAGACGGATAACCAGGTAGGCTGAGCAGGGGTAGAGCGGGAGCGGAGTGGCGGAAGATGTGCAGGACAGTGGAGCGGAGTCCAGGCAGGATGCGGGCGCAGCGGCAGGGCAGCAGCAGTAGCAGCACAGCAACAGCAGCAGCAGCAACAGCAGCAGCACATCAGCAGCAGCAGCAGCACTGGCAGGAGGCGGGCACCGCCGCAGAGTGGAGGAGCAGGAGCCCCGGCTGCATGCACACACGTCAGATGGATGGCAGGAAAACCGCAACACAGGCAGGGGTAGCAAACAACTGCAGGTTGGCAGACTGAAGCAGACAGAGTTAGTACAGCGAGACAGGAATAATGAACAGCAGGAGATGCCGTTCCAGACGAGAGCTAGACTTGGACCTTAGATGGAATAGAAAGGCGAATTAACGCCGGTACAAAAGACTTTTAGATAGCAAGACTAGACTGGATACTAGGAATCAAGACAAGACCAGAGGTTTCAGACAAAGAGCGTTAACGAACTGGCACAGGACAGAGAACACCGGGTGACTAAATACAAACATTAATTGATATCAATTAGGTGCCGCGTGCGAATGTATGCGAGGGTGATCAACAGAGCGGAGAGTGTGGAATGCATGCAAAACAGGGGAATGGGATAGGCTGAGAGAAGAGTAGTGAGACAGTGAAAAACCATGCCCAACCTGCAGCTCTGGGAAACGAACATGGGAGAGACGAACATGAAACAGGGGGAGAAGGAAAACACGGGAAACGAGAGGACGAGAGTGAGAACATTACAATCAGCTCCTTTTTAATGGATAGCCATTGTCCCGTACCATCGCACATCGCCTGGATGTTGATGGAGTGGGCTGAAAGCAATTCAATGTGGCATTCCCCTTCGCTGAGGGAAAGGTAGGCTATGGACCCTTTTATTGTTATGCATTTTTGGATATAGCCTACACAATAGTAATATTTCACATTGTAATCTTGATATTTTAGTCATGCTTGTGCGCGCCCCTGTGTGTAACAGACAGGAGGGTACGCGCGTTGTGCACACGCCTATGTAGACGCACTTATATGTGCCGTTAAAATAACATGTAAACAACTGCGACATGACTTTAGACCAAGTTTGTGGTGGTTCTAGCGCAAGCGCTTTCTGCTGGTTCAAGATAGCAATACGCCAAAATGAATCCTGGCCACTCCTCATCTTAAGACCAACACGCCCAGTTCACTTGTAATGGGCGCAAGAATACATGGTAGTTAAACGGCGTGAACTCAAGGCGTTATAATGAACCATGCGCCGGGTGTAAGATAGCAAAGACACTTGCGTTTGGGTTAGCGCCGCTTAGCGCCGGGTGTAAGATAGGGCCCCCTAAATGTATACCACCATTTTTGCAGTGTAAGCGCATTATATGAGTAATTCACAATATATGAGTCAATCACAATCTATTTAAGCAATTTCCTATTTTAAAATAGTAGCCTACATCAGGATCTACTTCTTCCGTCCATTTTATAAAACGCTGACTCCTGGTCAGGGTCGCAGGGGGGTTGGAGTCTATCCCATCATACATTATGTGAAAGGCGGGAATACACCCTGGATTGGTCACCAATCCATCGCAGGGCCCACAGACCACTCACTCACACATTCATACCCCATGGACAATTTAGACTCTCCAAGTAACCTAACTGGCCTGTGGGAGGAAACCCAAGCAGACACAGGGAGAACATGCAAACTCCACATTAATTCATTATACAATGAATGTTGCTTGAAAATGGGCCAAATATCTTCCTCAAACTATTTAAAATTTATGAATAAGATTGATTTTACATGTGTGTAAGCAGAATAGAGGCCTTCTTAAAATATGCATAGAAGGTGCTGTGGTGGCATAGCGGCAAAAGCATTGACCTTTGAGTTAATGCAGCTGCACATCGAGGAACTGGGTTTGCGCCCAGGTCCTGCAAATCGGACGGCTACTCCAGAGGAGGTTGGGTGGGTCTCGGTGGGGAGATTTGTTGTGCACATTGCAGCCCATGTAGCGCCAGAGTTATGCCTTGGAAAAGACCTCCTTCCTACCACCAGCCGGGATTGTGTTGCAGTGAATTCTCAGCAGTAACACAGGGAATCAAATTGTTCTAGCAGTAAAATTGGCTACCAAATTGGGAGAAAAACAGGGAAAAATCTTTCTTATTCATTTAAAAAAATATATAAAAATGCTTAGCTCTTCCTTATTATTTAGTCAGTTATGGGAGGCAGAGTATGGTGTACACAATGGGAATGCAGACTATAACCATTTTTGTTGCTTTTAAATAAAGCATTATTTATTTTAAATGTTAAAAGAATCAGGACTACCACTATAAAGGGCCACATTTTCTTGTACAGAATTGTGTGGCTGATTTTATTGCTATTACGAATCTCCTCTAATGAGCTGACTAGTGGAATGCTCCCACCTTTTTTTTATTTTTTTTGAAGTTGCTTTCTGTTTTCAATTTGTTAATTAGCATGCTAATGGAAGTTAAAATGATTTTGAAATTGAAATTGAACATGTACCCAGTGGCGATTAAATTTTCGGGGCCTGTCGCGACCAGCAGATATCGATGTAGTGCAAGATGCATGGTAAGACATATCTCTGATTAATCGAATAGTGATTTAATGGCAACAATCAACTTGTTCATTGAAGTAAACTCAAAGGTAAAAATCATAATGGTGCTCCTTGGAATCATTCCTTGAAAAGTAGCTTTGTGTGTGTGCACTTCTCGAGTCTCTGTGTTGTGCGTGATGGAGCCGGCAGCTTTCCTGCACCACAAAGCTGTTGTGCCTGCAAGAAAAAACTCCTGCACATGCTTAGTTGGAGAATATATATATATATTGAGTTTAATTTATTGTAAGTCACTCTAGATAAGAGCACCAGCATACCTAAAATGTAAAAATACTGTGTGCCCCACTGCAATTTTCATGCTTAAATCACCAATGCATGTACCTTATGGGCAGATTTCTGCAAAGAGGTCACTAATGTTCAGTTTCATAGCTGGTTTACAACCACTCCTTTGATTTTGTCTGTGAAAATTATTATAGTAATGGAGACAGTCTTCTGTCATTGGAATGTGTTTATCCAACTTTTAAGTTTTTCAATACACAATAAAAACTTTACAAGCAGCACAACGGAGGAGGAAACGTTTTTTGAATATTGGCACTGGATGAAGGTAATCTATGTTGTGAAATTTGTCCCATTCATAACTGTCCAGAATGACTAATAAACACTAATATTTGCCAGTGTTGAAAATAGCTGTCAATAACTAACACATTACATTTTTTAAATTTAATTTAATTGAGTGAAATGCAGATGAATGAACTCAATGATTAGAATGCAAATTTACTATGCAAAGAAGCATAGTTTTTTCTCTTAAGCCTGCAGCAACAAGCATTGAAACAACACCAGAGGGCGCTAAAGTATGATATAAAAAAGGGAACCGGGCACAGACTAGCAATAGTTTTTACTTGGGCTATAGCATTTCAGTGACTTTTGTATACTGTAAGTTTGTCATATTAAGTTTACTCACTGCACTGAAAAATAACAACACCAAAACAACAACAATAAGAATAATAAAACAAAAATAAACACAATTTCATATACATATATCTTTATTAAATATTTTTATTATATTTCCATGCCACAGCATTACTTACATAGATTCTATTAGAATTATGCCAAAAACAAACACATTGATTTGTTTCAATGTGTTTAAACAGTATATCTGTAGAATACAGCACAAAAATAACTTGTGATACCTTTTAAAAACATAAAATATGTTAATTTAGTTATTTAAAATATGACAACATAGTATCTCAGATGGGATACTGTACTGTTTCTGTTTATAAAACCGATCAGAAACAAAGTGGTGAAAACATAAGCATAACCATGAAACAGGTTTAGGCAAAACACAGATGAAATTAAAAAATACCTTTGTTCAAACATTAGAAGTCCCTTAATGAAATACATGTAGTGTGTAACACACAACAATTAAAATATATTGGCTTCTTAAAGTCTTTCATTTTCTTTGCGTAGTGTGACTTTGAGGGGTCCGGAAAAGGTTCCTCAAGACTAATTCTTGGCTCGCACACTGAATAAAGAAAGACCAGTGTTTATTACCAAGCAAATATTTCAACTACCTTTTAAAGGGTGTGATGTTACATGTCTACATAATTCCAGCAGTAATTTTGTTTCAAGTTTGTGTTTGGGAACAATTGGAGGAATAGTCTTAGAACCTTTTTCAGGATAAATATGTTCAACTCTTCTTTACTTTATTGACTCCGTATCACATCACAGACCTGCAAAATATGCAATTGAAAAAGAAGAGGCCACTCACTTAAGGCAATTAATTATCTTCTGTGTCTGCTCTTTTGATGGGTCAGCACAGATTAAGTTTCTCCCTTTTCCATGGAAGCTGGAATGGCACACATAACATGGGGGGTAAGCAGTGGGAAAGGATGATTACTATAATAAGTTTTCTCAGCAGACACTTGTTACAAGGGCAGCTGTGAATTGACTCTGTCTGACTGTACTGTGATCAGTAGTCTATTGCATTAGATTGCTTCAGCTGAATTGCACATGTCTGAAGATCTGGACCTGAATTCAATTCAGAGTTGAATCTGCATGACTATTAGGCGGTGGGCCAAGGCCGCGTATCTGCTTTAGTTTTAGAAAATAATGATCCCCATTGAGGGAGGACCCGGATTTCTAAAGTTGTGAAGATTATTTTATTCTTGATCAGATTCTGTTTGTTGCCACTCGAAATTCTTGCACATTTTTCCAAAATCATAGTCTGAAGTTCGTTAAATTGGCAGGCAAACCTTGCGGCCTACTATATCAGTCGAACCAATAGCACGCTAAGATACTGACGGAGGGATGTCATTAATCTATCATATTTAGCTACATTGGGCACAGCTGTTCAACACGTTTTGTTTGAAATCGGACAGCGGGAAATCGGTAGCTGTGTTTTGCTTTAGTTTGTTTTGTTTTGTTTTGCTGTGCTTTGCGTTGACTGTTTCTTTTATATCTTTGGAGTGTCACCGCCGAATCGCAGTAGGGTTTGTAGTGGGTTTGGATATCGGGAGACTGAGGCGGGTTGACTACGCCTGTTGCGTGACTGGAGGGCGATGGCAGGGTCTTTGGACGGGTCTGAGCCATCAGACATGGAATGGCATATGCCCCGGAAAAAACGTGGGTTGTCGGATGGTTCGGGGGATGACAACCGGGAACACCGTAGCACGAAAACAGTGAAGTCGATGGAACAGGAATCGAGCATAAATAGCCGAGCAGGGGAAACAGAATTCAAGGTTATAATAACATTTAAAAAGAATGAAAGGCAGCTGCCAAATCCGGTAAAAATGTCTAAGATATTGGCAAAGGACATTGGTGATATTGAGTCGGCGAGGTGGCTGAGAGACGGAAGGATTTTGGTGTTTTGCTCCAGTATGGAACAGCAAGCTAAAGCGCTAGGCTGCCGTAAAATGGGGGGACATGAAGTAGAGAAAGTTGTGGTGCCCGGCGGGGCTCGAAATAGGGGGGTAATTACAGGCGTTCCCCTGTCTATGGAGATGGCCGAACTACGGAAATGCATCAAGGGTGGTAAACTTCTGGATTGTAGTAGGTTGCGGCGTACAAGGGAAGGACAAAAGGAGGACAGTTTGTCGGTATTGCTGGATTATGGGGGGGGGTCCACTACCAGAGAAAGTTAAAATAGGATACATGTGCTATCCTGTGAGACGGTTTGTGCCACAGCCTTTGCGGTGCTTTAACTGTCAGCGTATGGGACATGTGGCAGCAGTATGTAAGGGGAAGAAGAGATGTGTGAGGTGTGGGGAGGGACATGGTTTTGGGGAATGTGAGGAGGGTAAAGGCTTGAAATGTTGTAATTGTGGGGGCGAGCATAGTGCGGCGTATGGGGGGTGCAGAGTGCAAAAACAGGCCCAGGAAGTGCAGAAAATTAAAGTTACCCAAAATGTCTCTTACTCCGAGGCTGTGAGGAGGCTTCCCAGAGAGGTAGCGCGGACGGGTGGTGCGGGTGTGGTTCCGGCTGGTGAATTAGCGGAAGGTGGTAAGGGGGGAGGATGTGAGCATAGCTGTGTTGCTGATCCAGATGTGCTTCATGTTAAGAAGTTTGATTTTATAGCATTTATTGCGACGGTGGTTAACTGTGCGTCGCAGGCGACAAGACGTACGGAGAAACTGAAGATAATTCTGGGGGCGGCTGAGATCTTTCTGGGAATTACAGATATGACATATGAGAATCTATATGATAAATTACGTGCTCGGGAAGGAGGTGTGCTGTCGCAGCCTCCTGGTTAGTATAATGGCAATTTTGTTTCTCCAGTGGAATGCTCGCAGCCTGATTGCCAACGGGCAAGAGTTTAAGAGGTTCCTTGTGGAGGCTCCTGCTCTGCCGGAGGTTGTATGCGTCCAGGAGACGTGGCTGAAACCGCATCTGGATTTTGTTTTACCTGGGTATGAGTCAGTCAGAAAAGACAGGGTTTGGGGACAGGGAGGGGGGTGTGCTACATTTATAAAGGAGGGACTGGGGTACCGGGAAATACAGGTGAATACGGAATTGGAAGGTGTGGTAGTGGAAGTGTTTGGAATGGAGAGCAGTTTGCTGGTGATTAATTTTTATAACCCATGTGCTCCTCTGTCGTTAGAGGCCCTTAAAGGATTATGCCGCAATAGGGCTGTACGTGCGATGTGGTGTGGTGATTTTAATGCGCATAGCACATTGTGGGGCAGTGAACATACGGATGCGAATGGGGAGATTGTTGAGGAGCTTATGGAAGATATGTCACTGGTCTGTGTGAACACGGGTAAGGGTACAAGGTTTGATGTTAGGACTGGTGCTACATCTTGTTTGGATCTCACATTAATTTCGAGTGACATGGCTGCTGTGTGTGATTGGAGGGTATGGGCGGAGTCAACAGTGGGGAGTGACCATTTCCCGATTTTTTGTGAGGTGGGTTATGGGGTTGACCAAAGGCCTGGAAGTGCTACGAGGGCTTGGTGTTTTAATAAAGCGGACTGGAATAAATTTAATGAGCTATGTGAGGCGGCTGTACAGGGCGTCTCGGTTGAGGGGGATGTAGATATGTGTGTTGAGGGGCTGACTGACGTTTTTATTGGGGCTGCTAATCGAGCGATTCCGGTGCGTAGGGGTAAAGGGGTTAGGAGGGCGGTCCCATGGTGGACGGATGAGTGCTCAGAGGCAGTTCGGGCGAGAAACCAAGCTTTTAGGGCTCTGAGGGTGTCTATGACGCAACAGGCTGTGCTGGAGTATCAGAGACTGAGGGCAATGGTTAGGCGCACCATTAAAAGGACTAAGAGGGCAGCGTGGCGACGACTCTGCTCCACTTTTGGGAGTGAGACTCGCATGAATGATGTGTGGAGGATAGTTAAGAAGATGAGGGGATGTGGTGGGATGAGGCGAGTGCCTGTTTTGGTGGATGGTGATCTGGTTGCCAGAACAGATGGGGAAAAGGCGAACATGTTGGCCAAGACGTTGTCAGGGGAAGCTGGTGGTGTGAGGTTGAGTGCAGAGTGCCTGAGGCAACGAAGGGAGGTGTTGGAGGAACGCAGGGATTTAGGTCATAAGAAGATGGTATTTGATAGTGTATTGGATGTGGAGTTTACTATGCTTGGCTGTGAAGAGGGCGGGTAATTCATCCCCGGGTCAGGATTTGGTGAGCTATGAGATGTTGAGGCATGTGTCAGAGAAGGTATTGATGGTTGTATTGAAGGTATTCAATAAAATTTGGGTGGAGGGCAGCCTCCCGGGGATGTGGAAGAAGGCAGTGATTTTGCCATTTGTGAAGCCGGGGAAGGACCCTGCTAGTGCTGCTAGCTACCGCCCAATAGCACTGACATCAAATTTTTGTAAACTGATGGAACGCATGGTGGTGGGGCGGTTGACTAATTTTTTGGAGGGGCGGGGTCTGCTATCGCAGGTGCAGAGTGGTTTCAGGAGAGGTCGCTCCACATTTGATGCCCTGGTGAGGTTGGAAACAGATATTAAGAAGGCGCAGGCTATAAAGGATGTGGTGGTGACCGTATTTTTTGATATAGAAAAGGCATATGACTCTATGTGGAGAGAAGGCCTTTTGCTAAAATTGGAAGGGTTGGGGGTGGCTGGACGGGTCTATAATTGGATTCTGTCCTTCTTTTTAAACAGGTCTATGCAAGTTAGGGTGGGGTCTGCTCTATCGGAACCTTGTGCAGTGAATATTGGTACGCCACAGGGTAGTGCAATTAGCCCACTATTGTTTAGCATCATGATTGATGATGTTTTTGCTAGGGTTGATAGGGATGTGGAGGTAGCATTGTACGCTGATGACGGTGCTTTATGGAAACGGGGGCGTAACATAGGCCACGTTAGGAGAAGGGTGCAGGAGGCCATTTTTAGGGTAGAGGAGTGGTCCATGAAATGGGGGTTTAGGTTTTCGATACAGAAAACTAAGAGCATGTTTTTCACAAGGAGGCGGATTCCGGATACGGAAGTGTTGAGCCTATATGGCCAGCCTGTGGAGAGGGTTTGTTCCTTTAAGTATTTGGGCCTGTGGTTTGATACTAATTTGACCTGGAAAATACATATAAAGCATGTGGTGACAAAATGTAAGAAGGTCCTTAACCTTATGAGGTGTGTGGCAGGTTGTGAGTGGGGGGCGGATAGATCGTCCCTTGTATCTATATATTATGCTCTCATAAGATCAGTCCTAGACTATGGGTGTATGGTGTTCCGCTCAGCTGCGCCGTCAACATTGAAGCGTCTAGATGTGGTCCAGGCAAAGGCATTGCGATTATGCTGTGGAGCATTTAAGACGACCCCAGTGTGTGCAATGTTGGTGGAAATGGGGGAATGGCCATTGGAGTTGAGGAGGATCAAATTAATGATGGCATATTGGGCCACAGTGAAGGGCCACTCCCCAGTGCCTTTTTGACGTCTGTGGTACTGCGTGAGTGCTGGGAATATACAGCTAGGCCGGGTGTGGGATTTGGGTGGACGGCTAATAAGTGGGCTACTGAACTGGGTATCATGGATGTCGCAATGGCACCATCTGTTCCAGTGTCTGCGGTCCCGCCCTGGTTGTTCCTGAAGCCGGATATAGATTGGTGGCTGTTGGAGCAGGATAGCAAGCTGCCTGTAACTAATCCACCTCGATGTAGGCTACTACGAGCATTTAACGTTAAAGCTCTGACTTACTGAGCCCACTCACTGGATAAGATTGATAGGAGGCTTCGGTCTCCCATCCGCCTTCACTTGCAATCTTTCTTCACAATCTTTAAAATAACGTTACGTTAATCCCGCAGAATCCGATCCAGGATGTTTACATTCACAGGTTCCATTTTATTTCAAATGCAGCCAAATGAAATGGCAAAAGCTAACGTTACAAAAAGTGAGCTAGTTTAGGCTAACGTTAGGCAACGTTAGTTAAATCACTAACGTTAGCTAGCTATTAACACTACAACACGATACACCTGTTGTCTTAGAGAAACCTCCTCTGGTGAGAATGCAGTGATGTGATTTATCAAATAGATCACCTTCTCAATCCTTCAAATTGAGCTCTTTCACTGGACAAGGGTGCAAGAGTACAGCTGAGCTTTTATATTGCTAATCTGAGGAGAATGGAATAGAAAGCTTGTGCCATAACGGTGAGTTAGACACAATAAACTTTAGTTCTCAAAAATGTTGTGTGAAATATCATTGACTTGCTTCTAATTTCCATTCTTTGTTTACTCTACACATTCAAAGTTCAAGATTCAAAGTTGAAGTTCAAGATCCACATTCACACAACTATTCACTGCATGTTTGATACCAACCTTCTTTGACAGTCTCTTTTTGAATTAGAACTGCCTTTTCTCTTTTCTTCTGGGCTTGTTTTATCTTTGTAATGTTAGTAAAATGGCTGTAGCAGTCCCTGTGATAGCCAGCGTTATGTGGTATAGCAGCAGGTTCCTGGGTTTTTAAGTTGAATCTTTGCACTGCCTCTTCAGCTACAAGACTCTCTAGATTCAAGATCTTTCCATAGAAAAACTGAATTAATACATTTTTCCCATCCTGTGTCTGTAAAAGAAATGATGGGTCCATCTTTCCCAATTACATGCATACAGCACTCCATTGTTTTTTGTTTTTTTTAGATGTTTGCTAGCAAACAGAGTAGTCCAGTGAGTGGCTCGTTTTTATGACGTTATGATCATCATTTTGACAAAAGTTTCCAAGCAATACAAAAGATGTCAAATTTGCAAAATCAGATATATTTATTGTGTAAACCTCACAAAGAAAACAGGACATCAGTAATGTTAATGACAGAAGATGTACAGTACCAGTCAAAAGTTTGGACAGACCTACTCATAGAAAGTTATTATTTTTGTTTGTTTTTTTTGTTTTCCACATTTTAGAACAGTAAAGACATCAACACTATCAGATAACACAAATGGAATTATGCAAAGACACAAAAAAAAGTTAAACAAATAAAGGTCTTATATTTTAGATTCTTCAAAGTAGCCACCCTATGCCTTGATAACAGCTTTGCACATTCTACCTGGAAATAAGGTGTCAAGAGTCTTTTGATATCCTTTTATACAGAGTCATGATAACATCACCTGTTTACCTGTGGAATACTTGTTTACCACAGAAGTTGGTTGAGAGAATGGCAAGAATGTGCAATCCCGTTATCAAGGCAAAGGGTGGCTACTTTGAAGAATCTAAAAACACTTTTTTTGATTTGTTTGCATAATTTAATTTGTGTTCTCATTGTTTTGATGTCTTTACTATTCTAAAATGTGGAAAACAGGAAAAAGAACTTGAGTACCGTAATTTCCGGACTATAAGCCGCTACTTTTTCCCCATGCTTTGAACCCTGCGGCCTATACAACGGTGCGGCTAATCTATGGATTTTTACAGCTAACGGCCACTAGGGGGAAATGCTGGAGGCCGGAAAAGAATGAGACAGGCAGTTCGCGCGCCAAATGCAGTACGAGAGACAGAACGAGAGCAAGACAGACATTACGAGAGCGAGACAGTTTGCGCAAAGGAGGTTTTCATGCACAAACCCTCATTATGGAAAACAAACGAAGAACTACATATGATGCAGCTTTTAAATTAAAGGCAGTCGATCTGGCTGTCAAAGAAGGAAATAGAGCTGCTGCACGTACCCTTGGCATCAGTGAATCAATGGTGAGACGTTGGAGACGCCAGCGTGAAGAACTGGCTCAATGCAAAAAGACGAAAAAAGCTAGATGGCCCGAACTTGAAGACTTTCTTGAAGATTGGCTGAACACACAGACAGCAGACGGCCGAGGTGTTTCCACCGTGCAGATCCGACTGAAAGCCAAAACAGTCGCCACCGAAATTAAGATTGAAAATTTTAGAGGTGGACCATCCTGGTGTTTCAGATTTATGAAAAGAAAAGGACTGTCCATCAGGGTGCGGACGACTGTGTGTCAGCAACTCCCTCCCGACTACGAGGAAAAAATAACAAACTTCCGCAAATTCACACAAAGAAAGATAGACGAATATTCCATCGGACCGGACGAGATCATAAATATGGATGAAGTGCCTTTGACGTTTGACCTGCCTCTAACTAGGACTGTTAACAAGAAAGGTGAATCGTCCATCACGTTGAGAACCACTGGCCATGAGAGAACGAATTTCACTTGTGTTCTGGGCTGCACAGCATCCGGATTAAAGCTTCCGCCAATGGTGATTTTTAAGCGGATGACTATGCCAAAAGAAAAGATCCCGAACGGCATCTCCGTTAAAGTCAACAAGAAAGGGTGGATGATGGAAAGCGTAATGAAGGAGTGGCTGAATGAGTGCTACGGGAAGCGACCTGCAGGATTCTTTCGCCTAAAAAAAGCATTGCTCGTTTTGGACAGCATGAGGGCCCATATAACAGATTCTGTGAAAGCAGCCATCAAGAGCACAAACTCAATTCCAGCTGTGATTCCTGGGGGCACAACGAAGCATCTGCAGCCACTCGACATCAGTGTGAATCGTGCGTTCAAAGTGGCACTACGCGTTCAGTGGGAGGCGTGGATGACTAGCGGCGAGAAATCATTCACCAAAACTGGTCGCATGCGAAAAGCAACTTTTGCTCAAGTCTGCCAGTGGATCCTGACAGCGTGGAGAAGTGTCAAAACATCCACGATCACCAACGGGTTTCGAAAGGCTGGACTGCTGCGTGATGAGGAGGCCGCCGCCACGGCTGATGAGGCCCTTCAGAGGATGTTCGATTCCGACACTGACGAAGAGGAGTTCTTTGGTTTTGAGAGCGACAACAAAGGAGAGACTGGGAGAGTGGCTGACGAAGCCACCCTGAGGCTGTTCGTTTCCGACACTTTGGTGGTTTTAGTACACAGGAAGAAGACGAAGATGAGGATGAATGACTGGCTTTTCTTGTTACAGCCGTGTTACTGCACCTTGGCCTAAAAGATGAAGATGAGGATTAATGACTTTTCTGGTAGGCTGGTTATATTTTAAGCAGCCGTGTTACTGCACCTTTAGGCCTACTGCCGTGTTACAGGCACTTTTAATTTAGCACTTTTAAAAAACACATTTAATTTAGCCATTGATATTGCCTCGTCAAGCGCTGTAAGCTTTGTTTTTTGTTATGGTACTAGGCTATACTGTAGATCACTGCCGGGACGTGCGCTGGGAGCGCACCGTTTATTATTTCTGCACAGTGTAACGGACTACTGCTGTGTTACAGGCACTTTTAATTTAGCACTTTTAAAAAACACATTTAATTTAGCCATTGATATTGCCTTGTCAAGCGCTGTAAGCTTTGTTTTTTGTTATGGTACTAGGCTATACTGTAGATCACTGCCGGGACGTGCGCAGGGAGCGCACCGTTTATTATTTCTGCACAGTGTAACGTTACACGTTTCGAATGCTGTTAAACATGTGAAAGTTTGTGTGTCTGAAACGCTATGTGATACAGTACAGATTACATGTTCCGTAGCCTACTATTGCACTAAATACTATTGGAAGCTTCCCCAAACAGCCATCTCTTTCCCGACAATCCCCTCTGTGCACGAACCCTTACATATGGTAATTAAACATTAAAACACCTGCGGCTTATAGTCCAGTGCGGCTTGTATATGTACACATTTGTTTTTTCCCCTAAATTTAGCTGGTGCGGCTTATATTCAGGTGCGCTTTATAGTCCGGAAATTACGGTAGGTGTGTCCAAACTTTTGACTGGTACTGTAAGTTCTCACATAAAGTAAGGATGACAGGACTAACGTTACCTCTAAAATACTGACGTGTGCTATATCAAGCTGAATAACGAAGTAGGGAGACTGCTAACTTGTGTTAATTTTCTCCTCTAGCTGTTTTTGCGGAAACCCGACATTTCAGGGAATATGTTATTTTTAAAATCAATTATTTGAGAAAACACTAAGACGATCTGAAAATATTTGTGTTAGCAGTTTGCAATAATTGTTTGGGAGCATTGCTCGGCGGGATCTGGTGCCTACACCGGCACTTTTCCAAGCGCGCTATTGGATGATAACTACAAACGTCATGCATGTCGGACCCCAAACATAGCTGCCCGCTCTCTTTGCCGGAAAAAGTAAGTTGGACAAAGTTACCAATTAACAAATAATGTGCAAGAACGAGTGGAAACAATTTTAATTCCATTTGTTGAAAACTGTAGAAGTTGTTAACAAAAAACTGGGTCCTCCCTCGATAGGGATAGTTTAAATACACAAAATCTCCCCTTGGCCCGCCGTCTATTATTTACTGTGGCTATTATCCAATATGGCTTTTGAGCGAAATAGCTATAATACACATGAACTATAATTAAATTGTGCACATTAAAACTCCATGGATACAGATGTCTAAACATGGTAAGGAACACATTAAGATAGGTTAACTAACAGGTAATTTGTCCCATGCTCAAAGTTAGCAGAGACTTTGCTTCCCACATTGATATTTAATGAAGTACATGACAACACTACACTCTACTACTCCACACTTCTGTAAAATGACTGTGACACTCATATTACAACCCTCAAATCCAGGGTCTAGTGCAGTAGCCACTACTCCACACTGCTCTAACAATACTATGACAGGCAGTGGCGGCTCCTGAGCTGAAAATTGGGGTAGCGGAAAACTTCCCTTTAAACTGATTATTGGTCTTAATAATTTTTCAATCCGTTTCCTTGATTAACAATAGGCTACATCAGCGTTTAATTCACCAATTACTCAATGCCATAAAATGTAGCCGGTTCTCCTCAATTAGGCTATTAGGCAAGTAATAAAATTATTTTAACTTGTGTCGCAAAATTGTGCACATTTTAATCAACATAATTGTGGATACATGTGCTCTTCGTTCTCCGCACTCTTAATTCCGAAAATATTAATGGAAATTAAACTATCTTAAAGCTCAGCTTTTGTTAGATAATTTTTTTTATTTAGCACAACCTGCAATAAAAAAATAATCTAATCTAATCTTTTGTAACCCAGGAGACAGATGGGCTTTCGCTCATGAAACTCAGATTTGTCTGTGAGGATTTTCTAAGTCTAGTTCATTTTTATCCCTGTCTTGCTATTTGCCCTTATCTACTGACCTACTTTAAGCCCCTCTGGATAAGAGTGTCGCTCACAGCAGCAACCGAACCAGAGCTCAAACCAATGATCATCAGGTGTAATTGTTCCAGAAGTGCTACAATTATGGTTGTGGTGGAGCATACTGTCAAGACAAAAGTAAGGTGTTTAAAAAGAGTTAAAACCAGCTAGACCCTTTACTTCCTTTACATCCCTTTTCATCTATGAAAGATAAAGCAAAAGATCCACTGCAATAAAGGCTTCATACAGCCATAGGATTCCTGCAGATTACAGACATTTTTCAAAGAAACACCTTTTCTCCAATCTTAAGAACACAATTATTTTTCAAAACAAAAAAAAAAAATTATTCTTTCATGCTTTGTATATTTTGGTGAGTGACATTTTATTTTAAACAATCTGAGAGATCTGGCGAATGATCTAAAACTTTCACAAAGAAACAAAGTGCTTCAATAATGTTTTTGACTCAGGCCTGGCAGGCAGAGCAGTGACATTCCTGTGCATCACCTGATAGGTGGACCAGCCCACATCCGGCCTCTCCCTGGATCCAATTGATGTCACTGTACTTTCTCCAACCTTCAGCTGGCCCTATTAGCAGTATGTCAGTGCTGTGGCATGTGGTGAGAAACACAGAGGAACTGAGGAAAGATCAAAGCCAGTAGCATAGCAGAAGCAGTGAAAGCACGGCCACACATGTTCTGCATCATCTGCCCACGGTATGATATCCCTACAAACACATGTCCTTCATTCAAGAGATTTCAAGCTTCAAATGATGCCTCAGCTGTTTTGAAAAGTAGCAATAGCTGCTAAAATTCCATACAATGCATCTGACACTTAATGTTTTGTTTTGTTTTATATCAACCTGTATAATATTAGACATTTATTTATCTCCATCAGTCAAATAAGTCATGCTATTCTGCATCGTGTAAGAGAACATTCTAGAAAGTTAAATGTTTAGTGAGTTACACCCAAGTCTTCTGAATGTGATCTGAGATGAGGTTTTAATTTCTCAATAAATATTGACTGTTACATCAAAGTAAAAGTTATCAGAAGCATATCATTGCATAGCCCTTTTGTCTGTGTTTGCATGTTCCTAGAGATAAAACTACATGTCCCGCCCACATGTTTACACTCTGAAATTCCTCTCTGTTCACAATGTAAGCTTTGCAGTTTGTGCTTGATGAATGGCATGAGGTGGAATATCACCTTCAAGAGGAAGTAATCTAAGAAAATGCAGTTCCCTCCCCACACCTGTCAGACAAGGCTGAAGGCGGAGGAGCAAGTGATCTAGAATAGCAATATAAAAAAAACACTGTGACAAAAGCAAACTAGTTTGGAAAGCCCACCAGGTGCCGTATATAAGGATGCTGAGCTCTGTTAATATACAAAGCATGTCACTAAAGATTTGCCATCTTTAGTGACAGCCACTTCAAGTTAGCGGACCCCAAGAGCTCAAAGGGGGGGTCCCTGTAAAGCACGGAGTACAAGGTCCAGGTCCCAAGGGGCTTTATCCTGTGGGCTGTGAGTCTTTGGGTACCTTTGATGAACTGTGATATCAATTTATCACTATCCACACTCAGTTTCTGATCACCAATATGGGCTGCCGTAATAGCTGCCACCGTACTCTGTGCATAACTGCTGTCTTGCCAAGCTCTAACTGCTCTCAGCCTGGTGTGCCTCACACCATACTGTGAACACCCTCCAATAGTAGGAGTAGGCTGCCCTTGTAGATGGCGCCTGGGCTTCGTCCATAGTTTTCACCATTGACTCTGACAGCCCCATAGCTAGGAGCCCTGACCTCTCAGGGGCCAGGCACAAAGCTGTAGCCCCTGGGGAAATGGGTGGAACATGGACCCCCCTGCTTGAGACAACAGATCCCTCCGGACTGGGAGCTCCCATGGTGTCTCATCCAGGAGAGGTGGAATCGCCAAGAACCACACCATGTGAGGCCAAAGCGGGGCCAGAATGAACCTCACCCTCTCCATTTGGACTCTCCGGAGAAGGGGTTGGAGGACGCTGAAGGGGGGAAAGGGATACAGCAGACCGAGAGGCCACTGGTGCGCCAGTGCATCACTGCCTAGTGGAGGATTGTCCCTCCCTAGGGAGAAAACAGGTGGCAGTGAGTTCATTCCCTTGACATGAACAGATTGGCTCTTGCTGCCTCCTCTACCACCATGGAGTGAAGTCCTCACTCCCCCAGGCATGGGCCACCACTGGAAAGCAGGTCGCCACTGTATTGCAGGCCGCCAGAGATGGGACCACTCCCACAACTCGTTTGCCAGTCTGCACAGGAGGGGAGGCCACCCTGCCTGTTGATGTATGTTGCCGCCACTGTGCTGTCTGTCCTGACAAGGACATGATGGCCCTGCAGACGCGGCAGAAAATGGAGCACTGGTCTCAGCTCCAGCACATTTATATGCTGAGCCGCCAATAGACCTGTCCATTTTCTGCTGATGCCACAGCCTTCATGGACTGCACCCCAGCCTTTCTGGGAGGCATCCGTAGAGATCAGCTTGCACCAGATTACTGCCCCCAGAGTACTCCTTCTCGCAACTTTGGCAGGGCATCTCCACCAGCGGAGGGAACTGTGCAAAGTGAGGGGACAGGGCACATAGTAGACAGGGGTCTGAGTGGACAGGGGACAGTGGACAGGGAACAGCGGTTGTATTTCGGACACAGCCATAGTTGAGGGCTCAACCTGCAGCCTCAACAAGCAGTCGCGGTCTTGCTGCTGGAGTCGAGATTGGTATAGCAACAGGTGGCGCCGCACTTCCCAGAAGGCAGAGAGCGCCCGGCCTGCTGCCTCTGCCTGCTCCCTTATTACTGAGAAGAGGTAGGAGGAGACCAAAATAATTTCCTCCAAGACCTCTATGCCCCCCTGGCCACCTTGTTCACCACGTGACAGGTGACGCAGGTACAGAGAAAGAATGGCTCCTGTGTTAGCCAAACGTTTCTGGGTGGCCACAGCTCTGTGCAGTTTTGCAAGCAAGGTATCCATAATCCTGCCATTTTTACTGGGACAGCTTCCCAAGGATGGAGCTTGCGGCGGGATACCAGTGCAACCAGTCGGAAGCATTCACTCTGCACGCTGAGTGAGTTTACTAGTTAGATGGAAAACAACAGAAGCATCTGCTGCTTTAGCCGACCAGGTCAGAGACAGCACAGAGACTTTCCTTTCCAGCAAACGCCTCGGTAGCAGTACCAGTAGGCTACAAGAATCATAGCGCGTATATAGGAACTGGAGAGGGTGGGAGGTGCCAGGCAGTGAAGCACCCGGAAGTATGCTTGCTGAGCGCAAAAAGCTTTCTGGCCATTAAATTCAATGGTGAAAACAGAGCTGATTTGACAACCAAAGAAAACATAATCGGTCATTTTTTTGTGACCATAGCATTCAGTATGTGTAGCAGTTTGTGAAACAATGATTGTTTTGGCCCAGAAGTGTGGTTCAGTTATTCATTAAAATTACATTTTCCTAAAAATGTAACATGTTTTCATAATCTGCTTTTCATATGAAACGCGCGAGAGCAGTGCCCAGCGCACAGACCATACGGAAGTAGACTGGAAGAAAGCTCACTATAAGCGCTAGTCTGCCTTTAAACAAAGGAGAAGCCGCTAACGTTTGTTTTCTTTGCGAAATGTGATTATGAAGAAGATGACGGGGTGGAATTTGTAGTTGAACCATACTTCGAGCAGGAATATACTGATTTAGAATTAGAATTAGAATTAGAATTACTGTTCTCTTAATTCTAAGCAACAACATCATATACAGTAATTTGAGCAAAAATATCGTCCTTGTGCACTCGGTAATCCTATGTGCATTTTCCTTTCCAACAACGACACTTGTAAAGCTGTTGTTAAACTTTATTTGAGTGGATTTAGGCGGTTGTTTAAGGCAAGTTAGCCTGGGGGGAATTATATCTAATGGCAAGATGCTAATTGTTAGCATTGCTCCAATTCAGGATTTACTATAATTTAGCTACAACAGTGAGACCAGGACAGCATAACTACAGCTTAACATACTATTTTGGGTTAAGTAAAACAATATCAAATTCTTTAAAATAGGTGAACTATCCCTTTAAGCCTGTAAATCCAGTGACAATCATTAAATTGCAATTGACATACGGCAACACCAGAGGGCGATAAAGTATGATATAAAGGGAATGGGCCAGAGTCTAACAATATAGTTCTTATTTGGGCTGTTGCATTTCAGCGACTGTGGTATGCTGTAAATTTGTCATCTTAGATTTATTCACTGTAGTTATTCATATTAATAATAATAATAATAATAATAATAATAATAATAATAATAAAACAAGAATAAACTATAATTCATATACATATATTTTTATTATACTTCAATGTCACAGCATTATTTACATAGATTCTATAAGAATTCTGCCAAATAAAACAAACACATTGATTTCAATGTGTTTAAACAGTATATCTGTAGAAAACAGCACAAAATCAACACAAAAATGATAATTTGTGATACCCTTTAAAAACATAAAATGTTTTCATTTAGTCCTTTAAAATATGGCAACATAGTATCTCAGATGGGATACCATACAATTTCTGTTTATAAAACAGATAAAAAAATGAAGTGGTGAAAACTTCAGTATAATCATAAACAGACAGAAACAATTCAAAAATACCTTAGAAAGCTCTCCCCAACATTAGTGAAATACATGTCGTGAAGAACACAATTAAATTAGCTTGGCTTCTTAAATTCCTTCATTGGCTTTGCATTGTGTGACTTTGAGGGGTCCGGAAGGTTCCTCAAGACAAACTCCTGGCTCTCGCACTGAAGAAGGAAAGACCTGGGTTTATTATCAAGCAAATATTTCAACAACTTTTAGAGGCTGTGATTTTAAACTACAAATCTCTACATAATATTAGCAGTAATTATGTTTTCAAGTGTGTGTTTGTTATATAGGAACAATTGGGGGAAAAGTCACAGCACAGAACTTATAGAAGGATAAATATGTACTTATTTCTACTTTTACTTTATTGACTCTTTATTGCATCGCAGAGAGTGTGTTCTGCAAAATGTGCAATTGAAAAAGTAGAGGCCACTCACTTAAGGCAATGGATTATCTTCTGTGTCTGCTCTTTTGATGGGTCAGCACAGATGAAGTTTCCCCCTTTTGTGTGGAAGCTGGAATGGCACACATAACATGGGGGGTAAGCAATAAAAGAAAGGATGATCAATGTAATCAGTTTGCTCAGCAGACACTTGTTACAAGGGCAGCTGTAAATTGACTCTGTCTGACTGTACTGTGATCATTAGTCTATTGCATTAGATTTCTTCAGCTAAATTGTACATTGGCTGAAGATCTGGACCTGAATTCAATTCAGATTAGAATCTTAGGGAATCTGCATGACTATTATTTACTGTGGCTATTATCCTATATGGCTATTGAGCGAGGTAGCTAATACACAAGGACTATAATTCAATTGTGCACATTAATACTATATAGATGTCTGGTCATGGTAAGCAACACTTTGTAACACATTAAAATAGGTTGACTAACAGTTACTTTGTCCCACTATCAAAGTCAGCAACAATCAAACCTCTGATCCCACAGGCCTTTGCTCTAGACTGTTGCACACATTTCTATTTAATGAAGTACATGACAACTAACTAGTACACCACACTGCTGTAACATAACTGTGACACTCATTGTAGTACACCCCTCAGATCCAGGGTCTAGTGCACTAACCACGACTCCACACTGCTCTAACAATACTGTGACAACTACTTGACCTGAATTGCTTCAGTAAAATATCCAGCTGTATAAATAGATTTTATGTAAAATGCAATCTGAGTAAGTCACTGTGTGAGAGTGTCTCCTAAATGCTGAAATGTTATGGAATACAATGTAATATGACACTCGTTAATTACAGTCCTCGGGTCAATAATTTAACCACTTCACACTGCAGTCCAGAGTACTGTGAAACTCCTTTTATTCAAGTCCTGAGTCTTGCACTCTAAACAGTGCTCTACACTTACTGCCTAACAACAACTAGAGTCACATATCTCTGTAGCTATCGGAGAATAACTTACATGATGGCATCCCTGTCACAGATGCCCATTAATGTCTGGATGGTGTAGCCCTTCATCCTTTGGCACTTAATGTTTTTCTTTGTATATGACAGGCAGCAGCTTGCTGGAGTGAGAAAAAAAACAAGGGAAAATATGTTAAAACAGCAGAAGCTGCCACGCAAAAGCTGGATGACAACTCATAGATTTGGGAAGGGTAACATAAATCTCCTGTAATTTAACCCTCAAACCTGTCAATAGCATCACATTTCACAGCTGGGAAATTTTAGAATAGGTACATGATAGTCTTTCTGAAAGTGGTAGAAGAAGGCTCACCTGACTCCGTCTGCAGAAGGAAGGAGTTGAGGATGAAAATCACCAGCAGGGCTACAGCAGTGACTCTGGTGCTCGTCATTTTCCTGTCTCAGTTCAGCGAAATAGGAGCAGGCTGTGTGTTTCTCTCTAGTCAGGGTTGTGCTCTGATTAATTTAACAGAGCTCAGCGTCCTTATATACGGCACCTGGTGGACTTTCCGAAATAGTTTGCTTTTGTCACAGTGTTTTTTAATATTGCTATTGTAGATCATTTGCTCCTCCCCCTTCAGCCTTGTCTGACAGGTGTGGGGAGGGAACTGCATTTTCTTAGATTACTTCCTCTTGAAGGTGATATTCCACCTCATGCCATTCATCAAGCACAAACTGCAAAGCTTACATTGCGCACAGAGAGGAATTTCAGAGTGTAAACATGTGGGCGGGACATGGTTTTATCTTTTGGAACGTGTACACACAGACGAAAGGGCTGTTCAGTGATTTGCTTCCGATAAAAACTTTCCTTGTATGTCATCGGTTGATGTTAATTCAAAAACTAAAACCTCATCTTAGGTCACATTCACAAAACCTCAGGGTGTAACTCACCAAATATGTAGTATTCTATGCAGAAGGGCATGACTTATTTGAATGATGGATATAAATAAATGTATAATATTATACAGTATATGTTGATATAAAAAAAAAATTAAGTGTCAGATGCATTGTATGATATTTTAGCAGCTATTGCAACTATTCTGAAAGCATCATTTGAAGCTTGACGCCCCTTGAGTGAAGGACACGTGTTTGTAGGGATATCATACCGTGGGCAGATGATGCAGAACATGTGTGTGGCCATGCTTTCACTGCTTCTGCTATGCTGCTGGCTTTGATCTTTCCTCAGTTCCTCTGTGTTTCTCACCACATGCCACAGCACTGACATACTGATAATAGGGCCAGCTGAAGGTTGGAGAAAGTACAGTGACATCAATTGGATCCAGGGAGAGGCCGGATGTGGGCTGGTCCACCTATCAGGTGATGCACAGGAATGTCACTGCTCTGCCTGCCAGGCCTGAGTCAAAAACATTATTGAAGCACTTTGTTTCTTTGTGAAAGTTTTAGATCATTCGCCAGATCTCTCAAATTGTTTAAAATAAAATATGTCACTCACCAAAATATACAAAACATGAAAGAATAATTGTGTTCTTAAGATTGGAGAATAGGTGTTTCTTTGAAAAATGTCTGTAATCTGCAGGAATCTTATGGCTGTATGAAGCCTTTATTGCAGTGGAACTTTTGCTTTATCTTTCATAGCTGAAAAGGGATGTAGAGGAAGTAAATGTATGACAAGGGTCTAGCTGGTTTTAACTCTCTTTAAACATATTACTTTTGCCTTGACAGTATGCTAGACCACAACCATAAATTGTAGCACTTCTGGAACAATCACCTTACCACTGAGGATCATTGGTTTGAGCTCTGGTTCGGTTGCTGCTGTGAGACACTTCGCTTGAATCTAAATTGACATTTGCATACAACAGACACTCTTATCCAGAGGGGCCACTCTTATCCAGATTCATGCTTGGAATCCGGTGCTATCTGTAGGACTGCTTCTAATGCCTTGCTTTCCTCAACCACTTTAATTGGCCAGCCATTTGATGCAATCCAGACTGAAATTGAACTGGTAACTGCTTTTATTTTCAATTTACTTTTTGTTGGTGAATTGAAATCTTGCTAGCGTAACTTTAAATGATGACAGTCTAGCTGAGTCAGATGGATTGTCCGAAGTTTGCGCATCACCATTTTTGTATAAATGGTAGCTATGAAAGAAACTTACCTTAGATTTGGTACCCCTCCATATGTACTGTATATCTCGCAGGCCCCCTATTACTATGGCCGGTACAGCCCACAGACTTTATTGGACTCATCACAAACATATCCAACAAACATGCTGGAAGTTCATTAGACTCGTTGGTAACACTTTATAATAATGTCTTGCAATATCCACCCTGGGATCCTACGGACCACCGCCCTGGTTAGGAGGAGCTTCTGGTGGCCCACGCTGAAGGGGGATACTCGTGCCTACGTCCTCGCCTGTCCCGTCTGCACCAGGAGCAAGGCCTCCCATCAGCCCCCACTGGTCTCCTCCGCCCCCTCCCTGTCCTGGGCCATCCTTGGAGCCACGTGGGGGTCGACTTTGTCACCGGTCTTCCCCCGTCGGATGGTAACCGTCATCCTGACGATTGTTGACCGGTTCTCCAAGGCGGCCCACTTCGTCCCCCTCCCCAAGCTCCCCTCCACCCTTGAGACAGCGGAGCTCCTGGTGCTCCATGTGGTGAGGCTGCACGGGATCCCCATGGACATCGTCTCAGACCGTGGGCCCCAGTTCTCTTCCCAGATGTGGAGGGCATTCTGCGCGTCCCTGGGTGCCTCCACCAGCCTGTTGTCTGGCTACCACCCCCAGACGAATGGCCAGACTGAACGCACCAATCAGGACCTGGGAGCTGCTCTGCGGTGCATGTCCTCCCGTAACCCCTCTTCCTGGACTAAGCTTCTCCTGTGGGTTGAGTACTCCCGCAATTCACTCATGAGCTCTGCCACCAAGATGTCCCCCTTCGAGTGCTCCCTGGGTTACCAACCTCCCCTATTCCCGGTCTAGGAAGAGGAGGTGTCCGTCCCATCCATCCGGGCCCACTTCCTCTGATGTCGGAGGATTTGGAAGACGACACGTGCCGCACTTCTTCGCACCACTTCCCGCACCCAACGCCTGGCCGACCTTCACAGGACCGCAGCCCCACAGTATGTCAAGGGTCAACAGGTCTGGCTATCCACGTCGTCCATTCCCCTCCAGTCCACCTCCAAGAAGTTAGCCCCATTTCATTGGCCCCTACCCCATCCTCACTGTCATTAATCCCACCATAGTCAAACTCAGAATCCACCCGGTGTTTCATGTCAGTCAGGTCAAGCCTGTCTCCTCCAGCCCTCTCAGTGCCCCTATCGAACCCCGACCACCTCCCCGGATCATCAACAACAACATTCCTGGATTTCATTCTGCACCCCTCCCTCATCCGGGAGTTCCATCACGACCACCCCCTAAAGTTCAGGCCTGGTGGTGTGCCTTGAGGGGGGGGGGGGTACTGTTACGCCCTCCGTTCCCTCCCAGTCCACTTTCCTATTGTTCTCCGTGTTTTCCCTTCCCTTCCGTCTCACGTCATGTTTTCACGTTTCCCTGTTTGTCTTCCGTGTTGTGTAGGCTGGGCGTGGTCCTCCTCCTTGTTTCCTAATTTTCCTCAGCCTATTACCTACCTTCCCCGCTTGCATTCCACATGCCCTAATTACCGATCTATCACTCTCGCATACATTCTCACGCTGCACTCACTCATTGACTCATTAACCACACTATATATTCCCTCTTTGTTTGTTGTCTCGTCGCCAGTTCGTTATGCCTTGTCACCACATTAACTTCGTTCTTGTATTGTCTGGAACTCGGCCCTTGTCTTGTCTTGCATTGTCTCGCTAACATTGTTATCTGCTTTTCTAGTTGCCCGCCAGTCTGCATTCCCTGTCCTGCTTCAGCCACGCTACCCTGCTACCCGCATCCACTCCAACCCAGGATTCAGCCATTTTCCAACACCTCGTCTGCTTCCCTCACCTGCTCTGCCCCCCTGCTCTGCCTAACCCAAGAATCAATCCCTTGCCCCTGCCTGCCTTGTGTTCTTGCCTAAATAAATGCTCCCAGTGAGCTTATTTTGAGTTCTGTCTCTGAGTCGTGCATTTGAGTTCAGTTCCGGTCCTGGACCTTAACAATTTGTGCAGCATGGATGATTACAGCTTTAGCAATGCATATTGCAAAAAAATGTTATTTTAATTTTATTTTTGCTTGATATTTTGCTCAAATTAGAAGCGTTTAGGACGGAGGAGACTTTTTTGATTCTAAACAAAGGACCACTGCAAGGCAAAAAGTCCTGCATAGTGCACCTTTAAGGTTCTTTTGTCAGTTTAAATGTTTTTGTAATCCAAAATAACCCCATTCGTAGTCAAGCTATAGCTGTTTTCCAGCTTCTGACACCGTTTGAACTCAGCCCTATACGTCTCCAATGAGAACATGGCAGAGAAGCAAAGCCAATGATCTAAAGTGAGTTCCTGGGGGTGAGACACCTTTGGTTCTTTGAGCAGTGATTGGTGTACAAACAAGTAAATCCAGCAGCACAACAAATTAAACAGCTTTAAAATGAGCCCTGGGAGGGATTTGGAGGTTTATAGCTTGTTATCTTTTCAACCAGCTCAGTGGGGTGTCTAGTTCACTTGCAGCCAAGGCCATTTAAATTGTCATATTAAAATACTCAGCCGTCCTTTTGGATACAAGTTCCTTTTGTCTTGTAAAATACTGTATTTAAACTAATCATGGCGCATATTCAAATAAAAGTTTTGGTCACTATGCACTTTCAGAAATGAAGGTACAGTGGAGGTACATTTTTCTTTGAAGGAACACATTTCCCAAATGTACCCTGAAAGTACAATAATGTTTTATGTGGGTACTAATAAGTACCTTTTCAAGCAAAAAAAGGAACAATTATGTATTTCTGGCAAGGGGCACAATTTTATGTACGTATAGGGTACCACCCCAGTGACCAGCGTTTGTACCTTTTTAGTACTTTTCGTGTGGCTGAGTGTGAGTGTGGCCAGAGTGTGGCCAGGTTATTGAAGAACTGGACAAATGTGAATTTTCAATGATAAAAGTAGTCTTTCCTTACAAACCCTTGTTGTTGAATTTGACTTCTGTTTTGAACTACAAACTCCTCAATCTGTGAAATGATTGCAAGAATTTACATGTGTTAAGCTGTTCCTTGTGTGCCATAACTACCTTGAAAATGATTGTTTCAATGTTGGATTCTGATAGAGGTGGTGGTCTATATTCACCATAAGCCAAACATCACAAATCTATCAGATGCCAGTGGTGTCATGGTTTGGCTGTCTTCCTTCCATCTCTGTGGTCGCTTCCTCTCGGAGCCATGTATGGGCGCTCTTGTCCTATTTTTTCCGCCGTCGTGCGGGGTTTTTCCACCTCCAGGTACTTATCTGGCGCACCTGTGTTAAGTTCCCTGCTGGCTATATAAGCACGGTGCTTCCTGCTTCCGGTGCTTTTGTGTTTTCATTGCCTCTACACAAAGCCAGGTACTGATGGTATAGGAATTGGCTACCACTTGTTTTTTTGCTTCTACTAAAAGTACACGTGGGGTCTGCCTTTGTGAGATAGGAGTTCTCTTTTTCGTTTCCCTTCTCACTCATTTCCTTCCTTGGTTTTCCTCGGTGATGGTGGGGGAAGGACCCAAGCGCAGGCAGGAAGTACAAAAAAACAAAGTTTAATAAAAGGGCCAGGCAGAAATCCGTAGTAAAACGGGCAGGGTCGAAAACCGGGGAGACAGGGCAACGGTACAAAAACAGAGTCCAAAGAGAAGTCACAGAACAGGCAGGGGTCAGTACCGGGGAAGCACAGCAGAGGCACAAAAACAGAATCCGAAATCAGGCTCGCGAGAACACAGGCAGGGGTCAAAACCGGGAAGGCGTAGGAGGAACAAAAAGAAAACCAAACAAAGACTAAATACAAAAATAAAACAACAACAGGAAAGAGACTAGGGATAACAAAAACTCAGAGACAGATACTAAGAAATAAAACAGATAACAGGGTCAGATACTCTGAACAATAGAAAGAAACACAGTAGCAAAACAATAGTGAGGAACTCGCGAAGACAGACTGAAATAACAGGGTTTAAATACACAGGGAGAAGATTACACAAAAGGAATCAGGTGTGAAGAGGAGGGGAAATGGGAGAGTACACAGGTGAGAACAATGAGGGTTAACAAGGACCAATAATACAATGACGGGGGGAAACGTAAGACATGGACTGGGATACACATAGACACAATGATAACAAACGGCCTGGGGTTAGCAGGTAGACAAGTGCACAGCGCAGAGGGGAGGAATGCGAAAGTGGCGAAATCAGATAGATACAGGGATAGGATAACGAGGAGGGAAATAACAGCTGCAGGTAGAAACTCAAGATGAATTAGTAATTAGTAATGTTAGTAGCAAACTCTAAAACCCTAATGTTAGTAGGTTAGCTGGTTAGTATTATATACACGTTAGTTTGTTAGCAGGTTAGTATTAAATCTAATCTAACAGTTAGTATGATTAGTACATTATTATTATATACAAATATTAATAAAGCCAGAAGGAAGAAAACGAGATACGAAATACAGAGGAAACCCGAATGTTCCCAAAATCTCCCGAATAGTGCAATGACAAAGACAGGGAGTGGAATCTGAGAAACATGGAACGCGGACTGACAATCGCAAGGGAAATGTGGGAAAAAAGGAAAAGAAATCAGGAAACATAATAACAGATAAAACAGACAGATTACAGAATCCTAACACTCCTGTCTGTTTCTAGACAGTACCTTGGTTTCTTCCCGTCTCCTTTTGCCTCTCTGTTTTTTTTCCCCCCCTCTCTAAGTTCTCTGAGCTTTAGGCTTCCTACCTGTTTTGTTTTCCCTCTGCTTGAGTCTGTGAGCGATCACCCATTTTACTGGGTTGTTATTATTTGGCTTTCGCCGAGTTTATTTTCCCTAACTCTATTTCTCTGCTCGAGTCTGTAAGCTTTGCCCTATTTTCATGGGTCACTATTATTTTTGGCTTACACCGGTATTGTTTTCCTATCTGTTTTATTTCTGCTCGAGTCTGCAAGCCTCAGCTTATTTTGGGGTCGCTACTATTTTGGGCTTTAAGTCGGGAGTTTTTTCTCCCATTTCTTTTCTCTATTTCTTTTGTCTATTTCCTCTAAATATGCAATAAACTACAGCTAGGCAATGGCAGGAAAAATTGGCTCCATGGCATCAGTCATTTATAGATTTGGATCCATTATCTAAAATACATCATGATTTGAAGGAAGCTAAAAACAAAGCAGGGCATAAAACCACTGACTAATGACCTTTGTGGAAATAATTACAGTATATATGTAGTGTCGTTAGGTACATTAATAATTTGGCAGTGAAGACAGGCAGTTAAAACGTCTTAAGTCATCACATGGAGGCACCAATGAATATGCAGAATATACACTGCCTGGCCAAAAAAAAATTTGCCGTTGCACCCGTCATGCATAGTGCCCACTGTACAAGCCTCTGGAGGCAGTGTTATGATCTGGGGTTGCTTCAATTGGTCAGGTCTAGGCTCCGCAATGTTATGCAGCAATAAAATGAAGTCACCTGAGTACCTGAATGTACTGAATGACCAGGTTATCCCATCAATGGGCATATTCCAGGACGACAATGCCAAGATTCATCGGGCTCAAATTGTGAAAGAGTGGTTCAGGGAGCATGAGGAATCATTTTCACACATGAATTGGCCACCAGAGTCCTGACCTTAACCCCACTGAAAGTCTTTGGGATGTGCTGGAGAAGACTTTACGGAGTGGTTAGACTCTCCTGTCATCAATACAAGATCTCGGCCAAAAATGAATGCAACTCTGGATGGAAATAAATGTTATGACGTTGCATTAGGTTGTCGAAACAATGCCACGACGAATGTGCGCCATAATCAAAGCTAAAGGCGGTCCAACGAAATATTAGAGTGTGCGACTTTTTTTTTGGCTAGGCAGTGTATATACATTTATATATTGCTTCACACTAGGTGCAAAAGTAGAATTAATCAGTCTCATAAAATTATTAAATCATGATTATGAATTTCAATGTTTACTATTAAAATAATAATCAATAACTTAATCTGAAGGCGTAAGTTCTTTTGGAGGATAGGCTCAAATGTTTATCCAAACAACAATCAGACCGACGACCAGGTTTGACAAAATACAATTTATTAAATAACAAACACATCTAGAGCTAACATCCTAAAAACAGTGAATGATATGGAAATCGAAATGAAGTGTAGGCAAAGAATGAGGCATATAGAATTCACAGTTCCATTTCTGTATGTGTGCCAGACACCTGGTGTTCAGAGATGACAAGACCGTATACCTCGAGGGGGAAATACAAATCTTGCTTTAGCATGAAGCTAACGTGGCCTGAAACATGGCGTATATTGAGGCTATAGAAATTTAGCTACGTCTAGCTAAATCCCAGGCCCCTATCCTATATCTAATGGGTTAGGTATTAGTAGAAAGATTGCATGCACCGATCTCGATTTAAAAGGGAGGCGGATTGTAAATTAGTTTTAGAGTAAGTTAGAGTAGGCTCTGTAACTTTAGCTTATGCGAGGCTAATTGGCTGTCGATAGCCTGCAAGCCATGTGTTGAGTTATAAGTTAACGTTACTCTAAAAACACACAATGGATACAATCAAATATGTAATTACATTGACAATAAACATTACAAAAGTTTTCCTAACTATTGCCTGGATGTTCATGTCAGTCTTACTGTACTGAAGTTTTGAAGATGTCCGGAAAGTTATTTCCTTTGGCAGCGTCTGGACTGGACTTTCTCTCGGTTTCCTTGCGGGTAGAGCAGCTTGCTTGCTTCCAGGTTCTTTGGTGAGTCGTTGCTGGAAACTTGCCGTTCGAGTCCTTCTGTCAGTTCAACAAGTGATTTCCTTTGTGGTTCCTTTGCGGTTTGCAGTTCGTGGTAACGTAGGCTATACACGTTTCTCTGGCTGTCGCTTTAAGGCTATGCCGTATGACGGTAGCTCAGTGTAGCTAGCCGTTTTAGTGGCTTTCGTGAACACGCTAACTGAGAGCTGGGTGACAGAGGGTGACAGAGTTGTGGCCGCATAACCCGAGGGAGGGAGCAGTTCTCCCCACGTGTCCCTTCCCAGCCGGGAAGATGGACAGGAGATGATTCTTCCGACAAGTGAAAATGGTAAGAAAGAAGTGGGAAGTGAGAAGTTTGCTCAACATTTTATAGAACCGGGGACTCCTGATTGGTCAAGGATCACATGAGTGTCTGGGATCACATGACTGTCGCATGCCGGTATATGTAGTCTTTTGGAAATGCGGTCCAGAGTCACATAAATGCGGCTTTATTCCCAATGGACATGCACTACATACGTATGCCTGGACATTAATAACAACCAACTGTCTCATTAATAACAATCAACAGCCTGTCTCAAGGCATGAGTAGATGAAATGTTGTTGACATGTATCTGTGGTCATTTGGGTGGTGTGAAATTTAAACTAATTTAGTTTGTGTAATTTAGTTTGTGTATTTAAGTTTTTGGAATATTGACACTGGATGAAGGTGATATGTAGGTGAAATGTACTCTGAAATGTAATATTCTTGTATCAGTGGTAGACTGCAAACAGACTTGTTAGGATGCAGTCAGATACTATTACAGAGTTGCACTTGGTTTCCTGAGAGAAAATTATGAGAGAGCATCCACAGAATATGGGGTTTTCCCCAGAAACAACCCCAGTTGTCTCTGAGCGTAAGAAACCTACTAATTGATTCAGAATATCAAAACCCCTTGCAAATGTTGGAAAGCTTTTAAGTTAATTTCATTCCATGAACATTATTAATTTTTTACATCTCACACAATGGATTTAATGATCAGCAATACCTTCCAGAACAATCAGAGTAAATCAAAACATCAGATCTACTGTGATGAGAGGATCAGGGTGGGTGGCTGTGGCTTGGGTCTCTTCCATTGTGGAACCCAGCTCTTGCCGGTAGAGTACAAGAAGAGAAGCAAGTGGAGGGATGGGGCTCAGCAGTGTCCTACCTGGGAACTGAACCTGCAACCGTTCGGTTACAAGTCCAGTTCCTTAACCATTATACTACACTGCCGCCCTAGGCTGGCTGTCTCTTGTGTTCATGTTTGTTAATTTGAATGTGTTTTGTTGTGTCAGGTTTTTGTCTTTTGTTTTTTTCATGCGCTGTGTGTCTGTTGTGGGACGGGGAAGCGGACTGGAGATTTTTCGGGGCACTCCTGCTGCTCGTTTTTATAATATTGATGAATTGTCTAGCGGGGATGATTTTGTTTGTGGTCGTCACCATGGAGACGCATTCGCATTATGCTCGGAAATGTCCGTTGGAACTGCAGCCACAGAGTTTACCATCGCTCTTCATTGGAGTTGAAGATGTCGGGACTCGGGACTGATTCGGAACTGCGTGCAATCTTCAAAAGGCAACCAGAGAAGGAGAAGATAATGCGGGGGAGTAGTGAGGTGGTGACTGGGAAGGCTGAGCTCCAGTGGACAGTGGACAGAGACCGCAACACTGCGTGGTGACATTGGACATCTCGGGACAGCGGGGGCTATTTTAATCATGACGTTTGGCTGTACTGGCATTTTATATGTTTGTTTGTGTGTTGTGGGTCTGCCCCACTGTCTATGTCTTTTTTGTTGTTGCTGGTGGCTACAACTGAAGTTCCCTTTGGGGAAAATAAAAGTTATTCTATTCTATTCTACTCTATTCTATGATGAGTATATGTTATCTGTCTGTAACAGACTAGTATTCAACAAACCTTTCCAGAATAAATTACATGGGATTTTTTATTATTTTATATTTTCAATCATCATGACATCTATGGTGTTATGGGTCAGAATTGATCATATAAACGTATGTCAAAAAAAAGAAAAGAAAAAAAGGGATTGTCATTTTTTTGTCCCAAAAACCAAATTTTATTTTTCTGAAAATAACAAATCACATGTCTAACCAAACAATACGAGATACAGCATTATCTCTTCCAAGAATATATCTATCATTGAACAGTAAATATCTCTTTCTGTGTGTTTGTCTGTGTGTGCGCGTTTCTGTTTCTACATGTTTACACACATGCAGATATTGACTGAAGGGACAGCGGCCTCTGAAACAAACCAGACATTCATCTGCAGAAACTTCAGGCACTGGATTGTAATACTTGGCAAGTGCTCCACCTATGTGTCCCAAACATCTCAAATGAGAGCAAGTTTGTCTTTCTCATGGGGAGCAGGTATTGTTTCAAGATTGTTGAATCCAATAATTCTTCAGATGATATGAAATGTTTGCAATGACATAGTAGCATGGAAAATTATCTTATTACTGGATCTGTACAGTCCAGCAGGAAGCAGCAGCCACATGTAAATCAAACAAGTCTTCTAGCTCCGTCTAACTATTGCTAAACATTTGGCTCCCTTCCATGTTCATCATCTCAAGATGATCATCTACTTGGGGGTAGACTCCAAGGAGAATCTTGTTTTGGTGAAATTTGACTACCCATAACTTTTTAATGCTACATGCCATACTATCAACAAACAATATTGTTTTCCGGGTCAAATTTGACCCATAACACCACAAATGTAACAAAATTTTATAGAGACTGATAAAAATTTTTTATAAAATGGTGAACACTGATTTTGTATTGTATATATAATTATTTAGGATATTATACAGTCTGGTTACAATGAAACAAACTATATGGTATTATAACTCAAAAATCGGTCAACACGTCAAAATTGACCCTAAAACAAATAGGAAGTTTAAGCCTGTAAATCAATGAAAAGCATTAAATTGCAATTGACATACGGCAACGCCAGAGGGCGCTAAAGTATGATATAAAGGGAACGGACAGTCTAACAATAGAGTTCTGTCCGATTACGACCCCTACACCCTTTTGAGGGTGCATATTTCAGTCCACTTCGTCAAAAAGCTTCTGAGTGGGTGACTTTTTCTCACAAAAGGGGGCACTTAAAATACCAGGATGAACCCCTTATTTCCGGGGTTTTGTTGAGGGAATTCAGGGCTGCATTCAAATACAATTTAACACGCTCCCTTCCCTTGCTGTCTTCCCTCGAGGGAACTATCTTGTGACGCAATTTGCTACGTGCAGCAAGCAAACTTAAAAGGTGCTCTGCAAGGGAGGATTGACGAGAAACAAACAAAAACCGAACCGAACCGCCCTCGCAACATTTCTGAAGTGCAACACCATAGAGTTGAAATGTGACCGCCACATAATTCTGTGGTGACAGCCCATTTTTTCCATGTGGAGCACTGCATTATAGGATTCCCTTCTTGCTGGAAGCTTGTATTTTATACCCTTGGTGGAAGGGAGGATAAACGAGGGAACGAGGGAATATAATTACTCCCTCCCCTTTCTTAAATTGGATCCGAATCACACTTGGTATGGCTGCCATATTTCATCCTGGCATTTTGGGGATTCCCCCCTTGAAGCAAGGGAAGGGAACGACAGAAAGGATAAATTTCGGATCCGAACGCAGCCCAGGAGCACACTCATCTGCAGATCGGTGCACTCATCCGACAATTTCAGTAAGTAACCCGGAAGTAAAAATGTAAAAGACATAGAGCGTATATGCATATCTATGGTCCAAGATAGGTTCATATTACAAATTACTCTTTTTTATTTTTGTTAATTCTATCTTCATTCATAATCTACACTGTAACAATCGTCATATGTTAACTGATTGATATTCTCAATAAAAATAAACAAATAAAAATAAATATTAGGAACTACTTCCTCACTAGTTTGGAAAGAGTTTTGTGGGATTTCTTTCGCACACTGCTTGCAAAGTGAGGGGACAGGGCACATAGTAAGACAGGGGTCTGAGTGGACAGGGAACAGGGGTCGCATTCGGATACAGCCTAAGTCTTACTTCGGCTGTTGCATTTCAGTGACTGTGGTATGCTGTAAATTTGTCATCTTAAATTTATTCACTGTAGTTATTAATACTACTAATAATAAAACAAGAATAAACTATGTTTCAGATATACAAATATCTGAACAAAAACGTCTCCGACGTAAAAAAAAAACAAGTTACTCACGCATAGCCTACAGAGCGCTGTCTATAAGTCCTTAATTCCAACTTGCAAAAATTAGGCCTGCCTATAAAAGTATTGATATCAAAATGTGGCCAAGTTACAACTAGCAATATTGCCTATCATAGCTCACACTAAATTAACTAGCTCTATTCCAAAGCAATGCTATCCAAACTTTCTTAAATTATTTAATGCAACTTGGCCCTGTGTTTCTTCATTTTAGCATATGAAGAGATTGTGCCTCATGGAACAACATGATTTCAATTAATGTTTTTAACAGTTGATGAAAAATTACACTCCAGAAAGGATACGGTTATACTTTGTTGGCAAGTTTACTTTAGAAAATGTACAGGTTTTAAAATGTTAACTGCTGCTACAGATTTCTTTACTATTCACAAGCAGACATTTATATCAAGAAACATCATGTACAATAGAGAAAGGGGGGATGAATAAATAAATGTAGATAAAAATAAGTAATATTTGTAAAATAGCATACATATAGCATTTTTACAAACGTATCCAGACATGTTTGTGGGTCAGATGATGGAAAATATAGTACTAATTTTCTTAACATAATAATAGTTATATTTGCAAACAGAATTTTGGGAACACAAGGATATCTATGCTCTGTAGGACCACACAGGTTTTGATAGAAATCCAAATATTCCAAATAAATAAATCAATAAATAATAATAATAATAATAATAATAATACATTTTATTCATTCTGTGCTTTTCATAGACCAAAAGCAGTGGATGCAGACAATTATTCAAACATGCCTTATAGTGTAGTAATATTTCTGTTTAATTTCTAAGTGCAACACATCTGAATCAGAGTATTTCCACTATAAATTATTCTCATTTTGCAGTTTGATGTGGAACATACAGTTTCATTGACCACATTCTCTTGAGATGGTAAGATGAAGAAACACAGGGCCAAGTTGCATTAAATAATTTAAGAAAGTTTGGATAGCATTGCTTTGGAATAGAGCTAGTTCATTTAGTGTGAGCTACGATAGGCAATATTGCTAGTTGTAACTTGGCCACATTTTGATATCAATACTTTTATAGGCAGGCCTAGTTTTTGCAAGTTGGAATTAAGGACTTATAGACAGCGCTCTGTAGGCTATGCGTGAGTAACTTGGCTTTTTTTTATACGTCGGAGACGTTTTTGTTCAGATATCACTTATTTTTGGTAGCTAACTAATGATGAACAATGCATGAAGATAATGACATCGAGAGAGACATGCATACAGAATAGTAGCCTACATGCAGTCCAAATAAATGCATGCAGACATTCGCATAACCTCTACTGACGAGAATGATAACATTTCTCCCACAATTGCATTAAAAGAGTTTGTAGATAAGCTGTATTTAATGTCTAATGGAATACAATGAACAGCACCACCTGAACTATGGATCATGAAGAAGCATGTAAATTAATTAACCAAATCTATATGGAGACATGCATGTACAATAGGCTAGACGCAAACACATTGTAGCTGAAAGAAATACATACAGCCTAAAATATGGAAATACAGTTGTAAAATAGGCATATTACTTTTCTATAGAAATAACGTTAGGCTATTCAACACTGGCTTGTTGGATGCGTAACTTCAAGCTTCCATGTCTGGGCTACGAGTTGCGAACTTCATAAGCACAGCATAATACCTTCGCATTTTTTTTTCCGAAGGTAAAAAAAGCTTGTTGGCTACCTTTTTAGCTTGTACCTGCTTCCTGACAAGCAGCTGACTGACGTTTCTCTGGCAAAACTAACGTTGGCTAACAAGCTTAATTGGACAACGCATATTTCCCAGGAATCTTAGCCAGCAAGAAACTAAGAAAGTAGCCTACCAGAGATTATTCTTCTGATTATAATTATAATTAAAAGTGTTTGCAGTAAGATACATTGTCTGCAGAGTACCGTAGACTAGAGCAATGTTCAGAAGCTATAGTAATTTTTTTAAAGTGACTAACCATGAATCATATATGTTTAGGGAATTGGAGGTTTATAAATCCAATGTCTTAAGGGATTGCAGTTTATAGTAGGCTAGGCTATCGTCAATTCGTAATGTAGCCTATTATCGTACATTCTTAATTTTCCTAGTAGTTAATTTTATGGTGACATTGTGTTATGTGTGAAAAGGATAAACTGAACAGAGCTGAAGTGAAGAAATGAATGAAGACATAATAAAGAAATGTTGGCCGAGGCGAGCGTTGAACGTTCTGATTCCACAGTGAGTCAGACAAGACCGCGGCGGAATTGACAGCACAAATATTTTTGTCGGCATTTGTGTGAGATTAAAACACGTAGGCAATGGCATTTTTACATTAATCCAAGAACGCGATGTTAACCGGATGATATTCTGCGTTTAAACTTTTTTCTTTGCTTGACAAATGGCCATGGGATGCCTGTTCCCATAACGTTAGCTAGCCTATTGCATTACTGTCGTGGTGTCCAGTGACTGAATTGTTTAACAGGCTACAAGTGAACAGTTAATATTGTAAATGTGTCTTTGCCTTTGCAATAAAAAAACATTCTTGCATGAGAAAACCAGAACGTGTGCACACTGTTTGAGTCCAAAATGAAACTACACTTTAATATCAACCGGACGAGGTACGAACCCATGTCTTTCGCAATACTAAGGCTTGACGCTAACCAGAAGACCAAAAGGGTATAATCACATGATATATGCTATTTGTCAGTGTCGGTCTGACTTTCACCATTTCACTATAGTACAAGTGAAATAGGCTACAAGTGAAACATTGAACAGTAAATATTGGAAGCATCTTTGCAAAAAAAGTGTTTGCAGCTACATTATCTGCAGAGTAGCGTAGACTAGGCTAGAGTCACATTCGGAAGCTATTGTTTTTTTTTTCTTTTAAAGTGACTAACCATGAATGAGATATGTTTGGCGAAGTGGCGGTTTATAAATCCGATCTCTTAAAGGATTGCAGTTTATAGCAGGTTATTATCAATTCTTAATGTAGGCTATTATCGTAAACTCTTAATTTTCCTAGTAGTTAATTTTATGGTGACATTGTGTTATGTGTGAAAAGGATAAAGTGAACAGAGCTGAAGTGAAGAAATTAATGAATAAAGAAATGTTGGCCGAGGCAAGGGTATGTTCAGGTTCGGGTTCCACAGTCAGTCAGTCATGACCGCAAGAGCAGAGCGTAACACCCTCCCTAAACCAGACAAGAGCTAGCGTCCGGTTTGGGGTGGGTGTGATATAGTACAAGTGAAATACAAGTGAAACATTGAACAGTTAATATTGGAAAAGTCTTTTGCCTTTTTTTTCCGGTAGTTAAATTAAAATTGTTTGCAGCTACATTATCTGCAGAGTAGCGTAGTCTAGGCTAGAGTCACATTCGGAAGCTGTTGTTTTTTTTTCTTTTAAAGTGACTAACCATGAATCAGATATGTTTGGCGAAGTGGCGGTTTATAAATCCGATCGCTTAAAGGTTTGCAGTTTAAAAGAGGCTATCCTCAATTTTTAATGTAGGCTATTATCGTAAATTATTAATTTTCCTCGTAGTTAATTTTATGGTGACCTTGTGTTATGTGCGAAAGGATAAAGTGAACAGAGCTGAAGTGAAGAAATTAATTAATAAATAAATGTTGGCCGAGGCAAGGGGTTTCCACAGTCATGACTAGTCATGACCGCAAGAGCAGAGCGTAACACCCTCCCCAAACCAGACAAAAGCGAGCGTCCGGTTTGGGGAGGGTGTGATATAATACAAGTGAAACATTGAACAGTTAATATAATAACAGTCTAAGAAATGAAAAGTACTTAACAGTTGCACATTGTTTTTGTGGAAAATACATGTGCCCTGCTGGGCTCAAACCCACTATCCACTGTGTGAGAGGCTGCAGTCTTAACCACTAAGCCACAGTAACTTCTTGGAAATCATGAAGCCATTAGCTATATTAACATTAAAAAACATTAGTGTGAAGCATTTTTATTGGACGGTAAGCTTGATGAGCAGGTATACGGACCATACCTTCAAATAATAATTCTCCCCATTGGATAACATCGCAACGGAGGCAGGCAGTTTGGCAGGAAAATGGGAAGAAGAAGAAGAAGAAGAAGAAGAAGAAGAAGAAGAAGCGGAAGAGGAAGGATAAAAAACGGCAAAACAACCCAAGTTTGGGGCTTGATTGTGTGGATGTGTGAAGTTGTATCTGAATGCTGTGTGGTTACTTGAGGTCAGAACATACAGAAGTTCATGTTTTTAAGGGCTGTGTGTCTATGGTCATTGTGGTTACTTCTGTAGGAAACCCTGAAAAGTGCCAAACTCTCGGTGCTGTATAGGTATGGGGCATGCCCCGCCAAGCCGTAACTTGGCGGATGTCATACCTGCCATTCCAATCTTTATTATATTTCAATGTCACAGCATTATTTACATAGATTCTATAAGAATTCTGCCAAATAAAACAAACCCATTGATTTGTTTCAATGTGTTAAACAGTATATCTGTAGAAAACAGCGCTAAATCAACACAAAAATAATAATTTGTGATACCCTTTAAAAACGTAAAATGTTTTCATTTAGTCCTTCAAAATATGGGAACATAGTATCTCAGATGGGATACCATACAATTTCTGTTTATAAAACATATAAAAAATGAAGTAGTGTAAACTTCAGTATAATCATAAACAGACAGAGAAACAACTCAAAGATACCTTTGTTAAAAAATAACATTGGAAATCTCTCCCCAAAATTATTTAAATACATGTGAAGAACACAATTAAAATAGCTTGGCTTCTTAAATCCCTTCATTGGCTTTGCCTTGTGTGACTTTGAGGGGTCCGGAAGGTTCCTCAAGACAAACTCTTGGCTCTCGCACTGAAGAAGGAAAGACCTGGGTTTATTATCAATCAAATATTTCAACAACTTTTAGATGCTGTGATGTTAAACAAAAAATCTCTACATAATTTCAGCAGCAATTATGTTTTCAACTGTGTGTTTGTTGTATGGGAACAGTTGGGGAGAAAGTCACAGAACTTATATAAATATGTACTCATTCATTCTTTTACTTTATTGACTCCGTATCACATCACAGACCTGCAAAATGTGCAATTGAAAAAGTAGAGGCCACTCACGTAAGGCAATGGATTATTTTCTGTGTCTGCTCTTTTGATGGGTCAGCACAGATGAAGTTTCCCCCTTTTGCGTGGAAGCTGGAATGGCACACATAACATGGGGGGTAAGCAATTGGAAAGGATGATCAATGTAATCAGTTTGCGCAGCAGACACTTGTAACAAGGGCAGCTGTAAATTCACTCTGTCTGACTGTACTGTGATCAGTAGTCTATTGCATTAGATTTCTTCAGCTAAATTGTACATTGGCTGAAGATCTGGACCTGAATTCAATTCAGATTTGAATCTTAGGGAATCTGCATGACTATTATTTACTGTGGCTATTAGCCTATATGGCTATTGAGCGAGGTAGCTAATACACATGAACTATAATTCAATTGTGCACATTAAAGTTATACTGCAGTCAAAAACCAACTTTTCCCGTTGAAAACCGATGTTTTGGGTTAGATTATGATCATACACAATTGTTTATGTCCGAAAATCTCATGTTTAGTCAAAATGGTTTTATCTGAGTTTTTGTGTAGGCTTACCAATACGCTGGTTTCCGGGGATTCGTGACGTCACGAGATCCTTAACATAAAAATGGGTGGAGTTGAGGTGATCCTAGGGGTGGTCTCGGCTGGGCACGTGGTATAAAAGCAGAGACCATCGGGGTTTTTTTTTTCCTCTTTGAGACTGAGACCCTTGTACTGCTAACTAGCTAGTTCAAGTTCAAATGCGAATTGCTTTGTATTACTGCTAACGTTAATATTGCGACTTATATCAAGCTACATAGAGAGTTATTCATCTATGTCTTACTGTTTGGTATATTTAGCTAACTTGCCTGCATTATGCCAAGGAGTCAGAGATGTATCGTTCCTCGGTGCAACGCCACGTACCGGCTTTGTTAGCTTTCATAATCTGCCGAGAGACGGTGTTGTGCCGAAAAGTGTCCCCCTGCCAGAATTTGTCCCCCCTCGCGTGAACGTGCATTCGCTTGAACAGAACATCACAAGAGGCAACTTATTGAACACATCGCAATGCGAACCTCAGAATGGCACTAGTGATACGCGACCCATAATGTAGGCTACGCTTTAACATCCACGATAATAAACTACGAGAGCACTTGGAATACATAATAGTTTACAAGTAATACATTTATGCATTATATTATTTATCTTCTCCCCCCCCAGCCATCTTTTGTTTGCAAAGTCTGACACACTTCACATTCATTGTTGTTACATTTTTAGATTGCTGGATACCCTAAAGCACTTGCTTACAACAGGGAGCATTTTGCAGGGGGGTTAAGAATTTTGGCAGCGCCAGTGTTGTGCTTTAGGTGCTGTGTGACTGGGTTTTGCTGTGTATTTGAATGTATTCAATAGTAATGTTACTTTAGGCAGACAAACAAGTTAACTTAGCTAGGTAAGGTTAGCTCTACCATTCGGTTACATCCCCGGTCCTCTCCTCGCAAAGACGTTGCTCAACCAATACAGCCGGGGCGGCGGCAGTGGCTCGAATGAATACGACTGTATTTCCCGAGCAACATCTTCGCGAGGAGAGTATTCCAACACGGAGGAATCCTCTTCCTCCACCTCAACTCCCTGCAGTACTGCTGTCACTCTTGTCACTCGCCATTTTGTTGTTTGTTTAGCTAGTAGTGAGGAGAGAGCGTATTGAGTTCAGTGGGGCTGAGTCAGTTCACCAAGACACACCCTTTCACTCCTTGACCATATGAATATTCATAATATAACTACGTGGCATCATCGTCATATGACCACACCTACTCACGAGTTTCAGTTCAAATTGAAGCGGTAAAAAAGGCCTTAGAAAAGGGTCTGCAGTATCTCTTTAATACTATATAGATGTATATACAATCTATATACAATAGATGTCTAATCATGTTAAGCAACACTTTGTAACACATTATAATAGGTTGTAAGTCACTGTTTGAGCGTGTCTGCTAAATGCTGAAATGTTATGGAATACAATGCAACGTGACACTCACTATATTACAGCCCTCAGGTCAAGAATGTAACCACTTCACACTGCAGTCCAGAGTACTGTTAAACTCCTTTTATTCAAGTCCTGAGTCTTGCACTCTAAACACTGCTCTACACTTACTGCCAAGCAACGACCAGAGTCACATATCTCTGTAGCTATCGGAGAATAACTTACATGATGGCATCCATGTCACAGATACCCATTAATGTCTGGATGGTGTAGCCCTTCATCCTTTGGCACTTAATGTTTTTCTTTGTATATGACAGGCAGCAGCTTGCTGGAGTTAAAAAATAAACAAGGAAAAATATTTTAAAACAGCAGAAGCTGACAAGCAAAAGCTGGAAGAAGGGTACATGGATCAACTCTCATTCAAAATTATTTGGGAAGAGTAAGATATATCTCCTGTAATTTAACCCTCAAACCTCTCAACAGCATCACATTCCACAGCTGGGAAATTTTAGAATAGGTACATGATAGTATTTGTGAAAGTGGGAGAAGAAGGCTCACCTGACTCTGTGTGCAGAAAGAAGGAGTTGAGGATGAAAATCACCAGCAGGGCTACAGCAGTGACTCTGGTGCTCGTCATTTTCCTGCCTCAGTCCCTGTGTGATTTTAACAAAATAGGAGCAGGTTGTGTGTTTCTCTCTAGTCAGGTTGTGCTCTGATTAATTTAACAGAGCTCAGCATCCTTATATACGGCACCTGGTTGACTTTCCAAACTAGTTTGCTTTTGTCACAGTGTTTTTTAATATTGCTATTTTAGATCACTTGCTCCTCCCCCTTCAGCCTTGTCTGACAGGTGTGGGGAGGGAACTGAATTTACTTAGATTACTTCCTTTTGAAGGTGATATTCCACCTCATGCCATTCATCAAGCACAAACTGCAAAGCTTACATTGTGTGGAGCTTAAAATCTCTTGAATGAAGGACATGTGTTTGTAGGGATATCATACCATGGGCAGATGATGCAGAACGTGTGTGTGGCCATGCTTTCACTGCTTCTGCTATGCGACTGGCTTTGATCTTTCCTCAGTTCCTCTGTGTTTCTCACCACATGCCACAGCACTGACATACTGCTAATAGGGCCAGCTGAAGGTTGGAGAAAGTACAGTTGGAAAAGACATCAATTGGATCCAGGGAGAGGCCGGGTGTGGGCTGGTCCACCTATCTGGGAAATGCCACTGCTCTGTCTGCCAGGCCTGTGTGAAAAACATTTTTGAAGCCCTTTGACTCTTTGGATAAGTTTCAGATTGCTCCTCAAGATCCCTCAAATTAAAATATATATATATACATAGTGGAAAGCAAAATCAGAACTGAAAGAATAATTATGTTCTGAAATTGTGTTTCTTTTTAAAATGACCAGTAATCTGAAGGAAATTTAGGACTCTCTGATAGTGGAATTGTTACTGCCGTGAATTCAATTTATGACAAAGGACTAGCTGGTGTTAACTCACAATATTTATACATTGACACTAAGCTTGACCACAACCATAAATTGTGGCACTTGTGAAACAATTACTTTACACCTGAGGATCATTGGTTTGAGCTATGGTTCGGTTGCTGCAGTGAGACAATTCATTTTAATCTAAATTTACATTTGCATATAACATACATTCTTATCCAGGGACTTAAAGTAGGTCAGTTGTGTGAGGGGGAGGGATGTGTGCGGTGCGGAGGACCAAACGCGGCTATTGGAAACTGGAAAGTTCCCACGAATAGGAACCACAAGACGGAGAAACTCCGATAATATGAAAGGGAAACAAAACCCTCGTTCTCCCTGAAGTTTGGGACACTGGCCCTTTAAATGGCCTCTCCTCCTTTAAATGTCCTGTACGTGAATGCCAAGCACAATATGGACTTCCATGCCCCGTCCCCTCCCGCCTCCCCCGGTGCCGTCCGGTTATGATGGGTGCCTTCGGAGTGTCCGAGCGGAGGATCCGACACATCTGTGACGTGACCACACCCCCATCTGGGACACGCCCAGATTCCCCCGCCCTGGAGAGATTAGGGACTGCGGCCCAGCTGCGTTTGGGCTGCAGTCATTCCTCCCTTTCTTTTGGCCTTTTTCTACAGTTAAAGAGAATAACGTTGACCAGGAAAAGGTCTCGAAAGATGTTTATCGTATTTATAAACTGTACACATTTCTCACCTTGGAATGGTTTCTTGTTTTGCTTATTTTTAAACAAAGTTTTCCCCCCTCTCTCTCTCTCTCTCTCTCTGTTTCTGTTAAAGCACCTCAGAATGACATGTACACCAACCCTCCCGAGGTTTTACAAAGGTGGTGCCGTGCATGGAGGAGCCACCTACCCGCATAGGCTCCTCTAAGTTGGAAAATGGGTGGGCGGACGTGCGGACTGGTAGCGCTACAGGAGGTGGAGAATCATAAACTAAAAGATCCCTCCGTCCACCGGTCTGCTTCTCTCGCTCACGCTCTCTGATGCGGTTGTCCACGCGGACAGCCATGGAAACCAAAGCATTGAACGTGGCCGGGAGCTCGAACGGGGTCAGAAAGGGCATTAAGAAACAAGACCTTGAGCGGGCCCTCAGCCCACCCTGTCTCCCCAGCTAGTGCTCGGAAGTTAATGGAAAACCCGGCCACTGTATCGGTACCCTGACGGAGACGGGTCAGGTTCATGGCAGCCTCCTGACCAGAGACGTCATGGTGAAAAACCATCACCATCTCCTCCATCAAACTATCCGCGTCACGCATAATAGGGGCGTTAGAGCGCATAAGCGGGTCAGCCCAGGCGAGGGCAGTACCGGTGAGCAGTGACAAAATAAAAGCGATTTGGGCTTCCTGGGTCCCAAAACTGGAAGGCTGAGCCTTAAAAAAAAATCGAACACTGGGTCAAGAACCCTCTACACTTCCCAGATTCCCCATCGTACCTAAGGGGAAGCTGGAGTTTGGGCTCTCTTATGGCATGTGGAAGTGGTGAGGGGGCGGGATTGACTGGTGCTTGTGCTACTGGGTGTTGAGCAGCTGCGGAGGTAAATGCGCCGAGACTCTTCGCTAAATCACGGAGGCACTCTCCCTGATATTGCAGTTGCTCAACAAGCTGACACTGCTGCTCACACATAGCTCGTTGCCTGGCCTGGAGGGCAAGAATGCCCTCCTCATGAGAGGCCCAAGCAGAGCTCTGCATGGCTAGCACCTGCTTAGCTCCCTGCAAAACCGCTGGTCCGTCCATATGGCTTCTGTATTCTGTGAGGGGGAGGGGCGTGTGCGGTGCGGAGGACCAAACGCGACTATTGGAAACTGGAAAGTTCCCACGAATAGGAACCACAAGACGGAGAAACTCCGATAATATGAAAGGGAAACAAAACGAGAAAATAAACGAAGCTCCCACTCTCGACAGGAGAGTAACAAATAAGGGAGACCGGAGATAGGAGAAATAAAAGCGAACCGCAGGGAAAAGGGCGAATAACTCATAGACACGAGAGATAGAAAGACGCACCTCCTCCTCTCAATAAACCGAGAGGGAAAAACAAAGAGGCGATAAGAAACAAAATAAATGAAAATAAGGAATGGAAGCCTCTCGCTTTCAATACGAAAGCAGGCAGAGAGAGGTGGACAGGAAACAACCAGACTAAACTTGTAGTCGGCAGGCAGAGAAAGGAAAACCAGGGAGAAAGACTGAAAGCAAACGAAAATGTGCAAACGAACAAAAAGTTTCTAAAAAACTAATTGCACAAAAGGCAAGTCCCGTGTTACCCCAAAGGCATATGGGGCAAAGTGGTCTCCTTAAGCGCCTAGTCCTATACCTTACCGGCTCTGAAAGCAAACAAATACAATACAGAAGCCCCGGAAGGAGGAAGCACGGAGCTTAAATAGCCGGCAGGTAACGCAAAACAGGTGTGAGTAATAATAGCCGGGCGAGGTGGAGGAAAATCCGATGCCAAAGAAAAGAACGACCGCAGAAATAAACGAGGGCTGCCAAAAACCATGACAAGTTGCAACTGAAAAGGCAGGGATAAAAATGACCAAGATGTAGAAAATCAGAGTTTCATGAGCAGAAGCCCATCTGCCTCCTGATTTGATGAAAATTAATTTATTTGTATCTAACTTCTTACAGAGAGACACTGTCACACATATATTTGGTACCCCCATATACACTGATCAGCCACAACATTAAAACCACTGACAGGTGAAGTGAATAACATTGATTATCTCGTTGTTATTTTGGTTCTGTAGTCTAGCACTTCGAGTTTGAAAGGATACAATGACAACGAGGTTGATGTGCAGACTGTCAGCCTTAATTTGAGGGTATTTTCATCCATATCGGATGAACTGTTTAGAAATTATAGAACCTTTTGTACATAGTCCCCCCCATTTTTGGGCATCAAAAATATTGGACAGTCTAACATAATGTAGAATAAAGTAAGTCATCCATCCATATCTACTGGATTTCTGGCAGGAGAGTGATGGTTTAAGGCTTGTTTGATACGTCAGACCCTTGATGACTTGTCAGACCCATGTGTTCCATACTGTTCCAGTGTAATTTACAGCTAAATCTATTCCAACTCCCCAATTCCCATAGAGATCCAGTCAAATGCAGAGGTTATAGTATCGCTTGTAGGAGTACCAGAAAATAAGATATCAAGAGTCTTGATATTGTTGGGTCAAAGACATCAGGAAGTCATGGCATGCAAAGTATATGTGACCAAATATTAAAAATGATTACTTTATTCTACATTATGTTCAATATTTCCAATATTTTTTGATGCCCAAAATGGGGGGGGGGGGGGGGCTATGTACAAAAGGTTCTATAATTTCTAAACGGTTCATCCGATATGGATGAAAATACCCTCAACTTCTTTGTCATTACATCCTTTCATAATCAATGTTATTCACTTGTGTATATCTAGCATACACACAGTGTATTCATGGTTGAGCAAAGTTAATGATTTGGTCCCACTTCTCCCCCTTTTCAACAACAGGAAACTGAGAACATTATACGTACAACTCAAAATGTACAAAATGGAATGCATCATATGACATCATCATATGACATCCTCTCCTCAAATGCGCAGGAGACATAAATTATAGTGTGTAACATCAGAGCTGACCAATAGCTGAAGTTTGAATGGCCATAATCTCTACAGATGATAAAATTTGGATGGCACGTATGCCATCCGCCAAGTTACGGCTTAGCGGGCCATGCTCCATACATCAGTATATAGCACACTTTTCAGGGTTTCCTACAGAAATAACATTACATTGCATTACAATCATTTGGCAGACGCTTTTATCCAAAGCGACGTACAATAAGTGCATATTGAAGGTCATTGACGTGACTACAAAGCAAATCCGACAAAGCACAGCTTTCTCACAGCGTAGGAGCTATCCCTAGTAATAAACATGAGAAGTACACACAGTCAGTTGAGACATATTGCTAGTAGCAAATAACCACAATGACCACAGAACATTAAAGGGATAGTTTGGAATTTTGGACATAATGTCTCAATTACGACTTACCCATGATGTAGTTGATTGATGGAAACCATTTTCAGCTAATTCCATGCTGTCCCTTCTTTTGGACATACACACGTTGCTAATGCTAGCGCAACTCTATGGTAACCGTAGCATCCACTACCAAACACACTTAAACACTCCACAGTGCACCCAAAGCAAATAAAATACAACGTGTTTATACCATCATTTTTGAAGTCAAACTATTGTTGAATCCTTTACTTTGTGCTGACCTATATTCTCTGTGGAAGTACGGCGGCGGAGCGATACTTTACGTTACCTACGAATGTAGTGCCGGCACTGGTCGACTACAACAACAAAGAACAAGTTGCAATGGCCACGTTCGCTCTGCCGCCATACTTCCACAAGAATATAAGTCAGCACAAAGTAAAGGATTCAATGATAGTTTGACTTCAAAAATGATGGTATAAACACTCAAAATAACCCAGATAGACTGTTGTCGTATTTTATTTGCTTTGGGTGCACTGTGGAGTGTTTAAGTGCGTTTGGTAGTGGATGCTACCGGTTGCCATAGATTTGCACTAGCAATAGCAACGTGTGTATGTCCAAAAGAAGGGACAGCATGGAATTAGCTGAAAATCAATCAATCAATCAATATTTATTTATATAGCGCATTTCACAACAAGTTGTCACAATGCACTTCACAGCAAAACAGCAAAACCCAGGCTAAACTCCCCACAAGAGCAAGCCAAAGGCAACAGTGGCAAGGAAAAACTCCCTGGTGTAACTAGGAAGAAACCTTGGAAGGAACCAGACTCAATGGGGGAACCCATCCTCCTCTGGTCGGCTCAGGGTCTAGGGCTTAAGGACCAACATGGTCAAAACAGCCAATGTCCATGATAATACAATTTGCAGCAGCTAGATGACAGTCCAGATGTGGCGGCAGTGATGGTGGGGAACCGGGCGCCGATGGCGGCGGGAGCAGCTGGCAGCGGTGGTAAGGAGGGAGGGGCAAGCGGCAACGGACAGGAAGCCGGACAGCAACTCTCGAGATGCGGGGCATAAGCCCCGCCGGCAGAATGTGAAAAAAAGAGAGAGAGAAAACAGTTAGGGGAAGTGTAATAGAGCAGCAGGAGCACCAACTGGAGGGGTGGGGGGTGGGGAAGGGGTGGGAGGGTTGGACAGGTGCCCCCGCCAGGAGTAATCTATGGCTGCATAGCTATGAAGACAGAGTTTGAGGAACCATGCAGTCATGAGAGGGAAAACAGTCCTACCCACCAATCAAGAGCCAGCCCAGGAAGATGGGGTCACAGCTGTTGACAGGTGACAGTAAGGAAAGGATGCCACCCCACATTACTCTATGGCTAAATGCTTCTCTGGTCCTGTCTCCAGACTATAGCTCATTATAAGCCTGATCATAGAGGTGCGTTTTTAATCTAGACTTAAACATTGAGACAGTGTCTGATTCCCTTATAAGTTTTGGTAGGGTGTTCCACAGTAGTGGCGCTCTGTAAGAGAAAGCTCTACCACCCAAAATGGTTTCCATCAATCAACTACATCATGGGTAAGTGGTAATTGAAACATTATGTCCAAAATTCCAAACTATCCCTTTAAGCTTGCTTGCTAACTAATAGGCTACTTGCCCAAAAATTAAAACTAATGCTTTTACAGCTGTATAATCTTTGTGTGAAGCTATTTTCTATTTCTAAAAATGTATTCTCTATCATTATGCACTGGAATGTTTCTCTTTAACCCGATCCACGTTGGCCCCATAGTGGTAGATGTATCTGTCCCAATTACAGTATGCACATTTGTCTGAAATGATAACTACAGCTTTAAGAAAACCCCGTAAATTTTGATGCAGGATTTAGAACCTCAGCCTCTTCTGTTGCACAGCAGGGCAATAAAATAGCAGGGTGCTATTAATAGCCCAAAGCGCTTATGACCCTCCTCTTGCCACAGCCACAGATTGTAAAATGCATAAAATGCAGTTCTACATCATGTTCAGATATAGAAACAATAATATATTTTTTTAATGTTGTACAAATACGCATTCAGCGTTTTCCCTTGCTTACTGTACTATAGGTACACAATGCACTTTTGGTTTAGATCTTTCTCCAAAATAACTCATATAAATATGTTTTTGAAACCAAATATTCTACCTGGTAAATTGTTTTCTGATTAAGCCTGATGAGTTTATCTGGTTACATTTTGCCAAAGTCCTGTACCGTCGGCATGTCCGCAGCAACCACCTATCGCACTGAAATACTTTGCTGTTTTTATGCAAAAACGAACATGATTTTTAAGCTACATTAGGCTATATATTTTATGCATATTATGTATATAACGTATGTGACAATTCTGAAATAAATGTATTCTGTTTCAGATTTCTGAATGAGACTTATTCAAGTTGAACTTTAATCCATGGATGTGCAGTGAATATTTTTTGAGATATTGACATTTAAATAAGACTAGTAAAAACTAGGTGGAAATTGCCTCTAGAGGGCCAAAGTCTGGTTAACCAAAACAGCCAGCTAAATAGTCACACATTTGTTTAATTCATACAGCTGGCTGGCTACCTAGCCACACAGCTGACTAGCTAGCTTGCTAACTTCAGCTCAGTTCAGTTACTATGAAAAATGGAACTACTGAAGTGTACCTTGCTAGCCAGAACTGGCATATGGCATCAATGATATCATCACTAACATTAGTTGGACGGCTAACTAACAAACTATCTTGATGTTGATGGCATAACGCTAGCTGGAACAGCTGTACACAGAACCGCTAATAACCGAATGCGACTTTTTTCCCTCTACCTCTGTATTTCTGGCTCAGTGTCACTCTCCCCAGTAGCCTATAACTTCCACGGACCCATGACAGATCATCACTCGCAGTGTATTCAACGTTAATTTCCTCATTCAGCCTCAGTCCTTTTGTAACATCACTAACACTTTGTTTGTCGGTTTTCGCTTTTTCATTGTAAATCTTTGCATAACTTTGTACTTTATATGACTGGGTTGTAGCTAGCTTACTGAATATACTGTATAGCTAGCACAAGTCATACAATAATAACTAATATCGAGTAGATTTACTAGACAACACAATTGTGTATGGCAGCTTTGTTATGTCTCTCTGCCTCTCAGCCTACAAGGGTGGCAAAAACATTACACTGATTACACACACACACACACACACACACCCTAACCCTATATACATTCACATGACAAAGTAAGTACACCCTCAGGACACAAGTTTATTTTATTTTAATTTCCACCATATTGATTGATTAAGGTAAACTAATTCAACAAATGATGCAAAAAATTAGACTTTAGAATCACTTGAAATGAACATAAATGCAAATTCCTCATGAGGAAAAAATAAGTACACCCCAACCTTTACTATCAAATATATTGATTAAAATGTATGTCTGGTGCACAAAATAGGTATAAATGATTGTCCAATTAATAGACAATAATTTGGAAGTTCTATGCTTACATAAAAACAGACAATTGGTCTGGTTTGGACCTAACCATCAAGGTGTGTGCTAACATATCATGCCTATGTCAAAAGAGCTCACTGGAGCCCTGAGAAAAAAGATTATTGATTCTCATGAGACTGGGAGGGGTTACAAAGCCATTTCAAAGCAGTTTGAAGTACATCATTTAACTGTTCGACGCATTATATCCAAATGGGGAAAATTCCACGTCACCGGAAATCTACGCAGGACAGGCCGTCCCGCCAAATTCACCCCAAGAGCTGACCGAAAGATGCTCCAAGAACCCAAGGGTAACATCTAAGGACCTACAGATTCCACTTGCCACAGTTAACATGAAAGTGCATGAGACAACAATCAGAAATAGATTGCACAAACTTGGCCTACATTGGAGGATAGGAAGGAAGAAGCCCCTGATCTCCAAAAAGAATATAAAAGTACAACAGAACTTTGCCAAAAAACATCTGGAAATCACACAATCACACACAACATAGACTTTCTTTAATATTGAATAATCACCACACTAGAAAAAGTGCCTAGATTAAAAAAATATGCCTTATGTCTTCTTATATAGTTATTATACATATATTGTATGTTATATACTTGTATCGTGAAAAACAGCACCACCCTTTGACTTTTAAAAGGAACTTCTGTGAGGCAAATCTATCGTCTTCAAAATCTAATGTACTCTACCATAGAGTACTCAAGTGAGTACGTCAGACGTGGGCGGACTCTGGTTTCGGAAGTAAATTCCCTATGACAGATAGAACGGGCTTCGGAAACTATCGACTATTTCTTGAAATATGATTTATCGAATGAGCTGAAACGTTCATGGATTAGCCTATGTGGTATAAGGATATTGACCATATATTGCGTGTTCCAATTTTTATTTTTTAAAGTAATGGATTAAAGATTGTAGTTCCACTTTAACGGATTACATATCCAGTACCGTAACGCACGGATGGTTCTCGACCAATAACATATCATAATCTCGTCTGTCTGGACATTTTGGCAGATAGGAGTACTGCCGCTGAAGACAAGCTAACGTGAACTTGCTAAGTTGAGAAGCCCGCCCAAAATTGTCAGAAACTAAGCTACGGTTTAGCACATAAAGCAATTCTAGCTTTTAGTCCTTCAAGCTAGCTAGCTAACATTAGATAAAAGTGTTTAAAAACAGAGCTGTGTGCTACTGCTTGCTAACCTTATATGACAATTGGAGGGAATTATGGGACACCGAGTTTTTAAAACAGTGCCAGCGTTGGTATATTTACAAAAAATACTAAAACGTAAAATATACTCAAAGCTGGTCCAGAAAAACGACACGAACGGCCGTTATATTGAACAATCCAGGAAATTGACATTGAAATTAAGACATAATCACTAGAAATGGTTTTAGTTAATGTCTACGCTCTAAATGAATGGGGAATTTACTTCCGAAACCAGTGTGACATAGACACTTGAGTACTCTATTGCAAATCAATTGAGGACTTTATGAGATTGTCAATTATGATGCATTTTTGAGCCCACCCGTGAAGCAGAGCCTCATTAAAGTATCTCAATCATGCGTGTTCTTGTGCGCATTCTCATCCTGATGATTGACATGATGTCTAACCATTCAGAACAGGAGTTCAACTGTCCAGCAAGATAAAATCATCTTCACCGCCAATTTCGAGTAGACCATTAAGGCCCGTTCACACTACGACGATAACTATAAAAAACAAACTATAACTATAACGATGAAAAATTTCTCACACGTCCGCACTAGCCTACAACTTTTTATCGTTCCCAATTTCCCGCGAATTAAAACAAACAACGGGAAAAAAGGTCGGACAGACCTCATCCTCATTGACAGACCGTGAATCATGCATCTCTAAACTACGAAGGTAGATGCGTTTACAGCCATTGCACAGCTCCTACTTTTTCCATACACACCCTCATACTCCTGGCTTGGATGTGACTAAATTAAATAAATACATAAATAAATAAGCAATGAAATAGATCAAATAAATAAATAAGCAATTAAATAAATATCTATTAATTATTTGACATCTCTTATTTATTTCATGGTGTATTTATTTTTAAAAGCGAAGGTATCTAAACATGTAAAGCCACACGGAATAGACCACATGCAACTTGCTCTAAGAATTCCCGCTCATTTTGTAATTATAGCTGGGCTATATTTCTGCAGAATGCGATGTCCTGGAATAAGAAAACTATGGGTTTGCCTTCATACCCCTTGTAAATTACGCTTACCCTATCCACGGTGGCCCCCTAGTGGTAGTGTTGACGTCCCAATTATAGTAGCGTATTCATATTTCTCTGAAATAAAAAAAAATATTTTAGGTTATAATAGCCTGAAAGGGAGATTTACAAATAGGCTAGCTGTTTGGAAATTTGAAAATAAGGTAGCCTAATCAGTGTTATATATTTCTATTTTATATTTTATATTTCAATTTTTGAGATATTTCTCACGTTTATAACAAGTCACATTTTTACGAAAATTAGTTTAGAATTAAGCGAGTTATAGTAAATTATTAGGGGACGTCTGCATCTGTCAATACACTATACCAAAATACGCTGATCTTGACCGCCTAATATGCGGCCACGCAGAAATCTGAGAGGTAGCCTATTTAGGTTTTTATATAATAGACTGAGCAACCAATTATCATAGCCAAATAAATACGCCTTTAAATAAATACGAGTGGAAATAAATATGCCATGAAAAAAATAAGAGACATAAAATAATGACTAGATATTTATTTATTTCATTGCTTATTTATTTGATGATCTATTTCATTGCTTAGGCTATTTATTTAATTTAGTCATATTTGGTCTTCTATAGGTCACAGGCACTTACCACTCAAGCCAAATTTCTCCCCAATCGCTGCCCAGATGTCCTCCATCATCCTCTTCTTGTAGCCCAGGTCGTTGAGATTATATAGAACCAGGTTCTTTTTTAAGATTTGTCTAAGTTGCTCCTCCATAACAAATTGAAAAACTTCCTTTTTTTTTTAATGTTCCGTGATTTTTCATTGGCTGGAAATTGTCTATCGTTTTACAGCGTTATGAAAAATCGCTCTGGGAGCGATTCCAACGATAGGCATCTTTATCGTTCTGGTTGTTTTTATAGTTGTCGTTGTAGTGTGGACACATCCATTCACTTTGCTTAGAACGATTAAAAGTTTTATTATGGTATAGTTATCGTTATAGTTATCATCGTAGTGTGAACGGCCCTTTACTGTGTTACTGTATTCGAGAGAGCAATTTATTCAATTTTTACAGTTGTGGTGATTTGTATTGTAAATAATTATCAGATCAAAAACGTCTACGACGTAAAAAAAAAAAGCCAAGTTACTCACGCATAGCCTACATAGCGCTGTCCAACTTCCAAAAACTAGGCCTGCCTTTAAAAGTATTGATATCAAAATGTGGCCAAGTTACAACTAACAATATTGCCTATTGTAGCTCACACTAAAACTAGCTCTATTCCAAAGCAATGCTATCCAAACTTTCCTAAATTATTTAATGCAACTTGGCCCTGTGTTTCTTCATCTTTGCATGTGAAGAGATTGTGCCTCATGGAACAACATATGATTTCAATGAATGTTTTTAATAGTTGATGAATAATTACACTCCAGAAAGGATATGGTTACTTTGTTGGCAAGTTTACTTTAGAAAATGTACAGGTTTTAAAATGTTAACTGCTGCTACAGAATTCTTTACAATTCACAAACAGACATTTATATCAAGAAACATCATGTACAATAGAGAAAGGGGTGATGAATAAATAAATGCAGATAAAAATTAGTAATATTTTAACCTAGAAAATAGCGTACATATAGCATTTTTACAAACGTATCCAAACATGTTTGTGGGTCAGATGGTGGAAAATAAGTAATAGTACCAATTTTCTTAACATAATAGTATTTATGATATTTGCAAACAGAATTTTGTGAACACAAGGATATCTATGCTCTGTAGGACCACACAGGTTTTGATAGAAATCCAAATAAATAAATCAATAAATACATAATAATAATAATAATAAAAAAATAAATAAAAATAATAATAATAATACATTTTATTCATTGTGTGCTTTTCATAGACCCAAAGCAGTGGATGCAGACAATTGTTCAAACATGCCCTATAGTGTAGTAATTTTTCTGTTTCATTTCTAAGTACAACACATCTGAATCAGAGTATTTCCACTATAAATTATTTTCATTTTGCAGTTTGATGTGGCACATACAATTTCATTGACCACATTCTCCTGAGATGGTAAGATGAAGTAACACAGGGCCAAGTTGCATTAAATAATTTAGGATAGTTTGGATAGCATTTCTTTGGAATAGAGTTAGTTTTAGTGTGAGCTACAATAGGCAATATTGGTAGTTGTAACTTGGCCACATTTTGATATCAATACTTTTAAAGGCAGGCCTAGTTTTTGCAAGTTGAAATTAAGGACTTATAGACAGCGCTATGTAGGCTATGCATGAGTAACTTGGCTTTTTTTTTTTTTTTTTACGTTGTAGACGTTTTTGATCTGATATCACTTATTTTTTATAGCTAACTAATGATGAATGATGCATGAAGATAAACATGGAGAGAGACATACATTCCAAAGAAATTCCCGTAACCATAACGCCCTCTATTGACAAGAATGAGAATAGTTATCCTATTACAGACAGCACACAATTACATTAAAAGAGTTTGTAGATGAGCAGTATTTAATGTGTAATGAAATACAATGAACAGCACCACCTGAGCTATGGATCATGAAGAAGCATGTAAATTAATGAACCAAGTCTATATGGAGACATGCATGCACAGTGGGCTAGACGCAAACTCATTCTAGCTGAAAGACATACAGCCTAAATAGCTAGTACAGCCTAAATAGTTTGCATCAGTAAAATATGGAAATACAGTTTTTAAATAGGGCTATTAGTATTCTATGAAATACATTTAACGTTAGACTATTCAACACTGGATTGCCGGATGCGTAACTCCAACCTTCCATGTGTGGGCTACGAGCTAGCGAGCGAGCTACTAAGTTCATAAGCACAGCAGAATTCCTTTGCATTTTTTTTCCGGTAGTGTAGAACGTTACCTGCGGGAAATGTTTTGGTACCGGACAGCTAGGTTTAGTTTAGTTTTCTGTCGTGCAATGAATGTAGGCTATAAGGCATGTTGATTCGCTTCGTAGTAGCATAGCTTGTATCTGCTTCCTGACTAGAAGCAGACTGACGTTTCTCTGGCAACAGTAACGTTGGCTAACAAGCTTAATTGGACAATGCATATTTCCCAGGAATCTTAGCCAGAAAGAAAACAATAGATACTACTAAGAAAGTACATACCAGAGATTATTCTTCTTCTTCTTATTATTATTATTATTATAATTAAAAGTGTTTGCAGTAAGCTACATTATCTGCAGAGTAGCGTAGACTAGAGCCACATTCGGAGGCTATTGTTGTTTTTCTTTTTAAGTGACTAACCATGAATGAGATATGTTTGGGGAAGTGGTGGTTTATAAATCCGATCTCTTGAAGGATTGCAGCTTAAATGAGGCTATTCTCAATCAATTCTTAATGTAGGCTATTACCGTAAATTCTTAATTTTCCTAGTAGTTAATTTTATGGTGACATTGTGTTATGTGTGAAAAGGATAAAGTGAACAGAGCTGAAGTGAAGAAATTAATGAATAAAGAAATGTTGGCCGAGGCAAGGGTACGTTGAGGTTCGGTTTCCACAGTCTGCAAGAGCAGAGCTTAACACCCTCCCCATATCAAAAGACTCTGCTGCCATATATGCAGTAGGTATGGATGGATCACTTGAAGGGTTGTTTCTCCTGACAAATCTTCCTATTGAACTCTATGGAAAAATAAGTCAGGAGAAGAAACCCTTCAAGTTATCCATCCATATCTACTGTATTTCTGGCAGCAGAGTGATGGTTTAAGGCTTGTTTGATACGTCAGACCCTTGATGACTTAGAGCCATTTAGCCAACCATGTGTTCCACACTGTTCCAGTGTAATTTAAAGCTAAATCTAGTCCCACCCCCCAATTCCCATAGAGATCCATTCAAATGCAGAGGTTATCGCTTCTAAGAGTACCTGGAAATAAGATATCAGGAGTCTTTTGATATCCTTTTATACAGTCATGATGGCATCACCTTTTTACCTGTGGAATACCTGTTTACCAAAGAAGTTGTTTGAGAGAATGGCAAGAATGTGCAAAGCCGTTATCAAGGCAAAGGGTGGCTACTTTGAAGAATCTAAAATATAAGACTTTTTTTTATTTGTTTAACCCTTTTTTGGTTTTTGCATAATTTAATTTGTGTTATCTCATAGTTTTGATGTCTTTACGATTCCAAAATGTGGAAAACAGTAAAAATAACAGAAAAAAACCTTCTATGAGTAGGTGTGTCCAAACTTTTGACTGGTACTGTATATATGGGTAAACCATTTGCTAGCATTTTGATCAAATTAACCGCAGGCGGGAACAATTTAGCCCATGGCGCGGCGGGGTAAGTGTTAACACGGGTCAAAAGTAATGGCATGGAAAAGTCCATATGACACACAGGCCTATACTCACCTACACTCTCACCCTATGTATATATGGCCTAAAATTACTTAATAACCTGTAGCCTAGAGGGATGTATGATACACACACACACACCCTAATCCTATGTATATATGGCCTAAAACCTATATCTTGCCCATTATGCACTCAATAATACCTAATAACGGGGTTGGTTGTCACATGTGACAACCAGCCCCAACCCTTGTCTGCCATTTTTTCCTTGCTACTCCCTGCTAGCTACCACTAGCTACTTCGATTTACCACTAAAATAATACTGTGTACTTATTTTGACAGCATTCTTACTTTTTTATTTCATGATACAGAAAACATATATTACAAAATTATCAAAGTGTTCAAATGGTATGAAAAACTATAGGTATGAAAAACAAACAAAAAAATTGTCCTCACCTTAACGATGTGTGTGTTGTGATGCAGAAACTGAGGTGCGTTAAAATTCAGCGAACAGAGCCGAACGTGCGTGGCAAACATGTTTTCTTTGAACGGTTAAATTTGAACGGCTTTTTAAGAACGTTCCAAATTGTTTGCATTACCGGTGTCTTCAATTGAAATCTCCATGGGAACACAGTCCAGTGTCCATTTTTGTTCGCCGAAAACTACCTTTTCAGACCATTCGCTTATGTTTGCAAACGTTTGCGGCGAACACAAAGCTAACGAAAAAAAGTTTGAAAACGTTCGCCTTGTTCGCTGAATTTGAACGCACCTCTGGTATGGACCCAAATGTAGGACTCGGAGGCAAACTCAGGCAAAAACTCTGTGAGGAGTGAATATTTATTTAGTGCAAGACAGGCAAACAAACAGGGAAGCTAGGTGACGGGCTGGATACGGGGTTGGCGAAACTAAGGTGGGCAAAAACAGATGACGGGGCAGAAGCAAACAGGAACGGAGAGCAGGCAGGGCAGGCTGGAACTAGGAACAAGACAAAACCGACAGGTCAAAAGCACAACGAATGCAAAACAGAGGCCGGAGAATGTCAAGACTGAGTAAAGACAAACGTACGAACTGGCAATGAGACAGACAAAGAGGGCAACTTAAATAGAGAGGAAAACAGGTGCGAAGGCAAATGGGATAATTCGAAAGCGTGAGGAATGTATGCGAGAGCTAATGAGATAATTGAGTGAGTGTGGAATGCAAACAGGGGCGAGTGATAGGCTAAGTGATGATGGGGAGAAAACGAGGAACAAAACGGGGAGCCACGCCCAGCCTGCACAACACGGAACTAGATGGACAGGGTAAACTGAAAAACATGACATGAAACAAGAGGAATGGGGAAAACAAGAGAGAACGAAAGGAAGGTGGACTGGAGGGAAACGGCGGATATCACAGTGTGACCTTCACTCAAATGACTAAGGTCAATGACGGTAGAACGAGTAAATACGCGAGTTACCGTCCAAATTTTGCAACAGTGACCTCTAGTGGCCGATATATAAACATGACAACCATCCCCTGTGACAAGCATCTCTGGTCTGAAAGAGAATAAAAAGCATGCCATAACGTTGTAAAAACTGAAGGTCTAGCGCTAGCCTATAGGCTACTGTAGGTAACAGACACACCCTACACTGCAACAATTAACGGGTCGGGCCCTCCGTGACAGATAGGGAAATAAAGTTTGTAATAGGGGACGATTTACGTTGGATCTTTAATTGCCCGTCATTTCGCCTGCTTGCCTCACATCACAAGCAATCCCAACATGCCTTGCTGAAGCGATGGCCTCTAAATTCTATTTTGTGTGTTCTATTACACTTTCTGTGTAGCTGCAGTGTAAGATCAGTAGGCTACATACACAGCAAGCACGTAGCCTATTATTGAACTACTCAATTATTCAACCTCATTTTTACTATGTTCTAGAAAGACAATTTCATACTCGCAGTAGTCTGGGTTGTCTTAGGCATAGGAAGTAGCCTAGCCCACTGGAGATATTCAGAAGCAAGCAGATCACAAGCATTAGGCTAGTGTTGACATTGTTTCCCTTGGCTTGAGACTATATAGGCCTAGTGACAGGTCTTTGTTGTTTGTTGAGAATGTGTAGCCAATGACACAGTTATAATTGTTTTTACATTAATGTAACAACAATGATTAACCAGATGATAATTTGCATTAAAAGTATTTTCTCTGGCTGACAAATGTGATATTTGTTAGTGTACCGCATAACCTGTGGTGGTAGCGAGTAGCCAAGCTATAGGTCTGCTGACTTGCACTGTTTCACTAAAGTAGGCTACAATTTGTGACACAGTGAACAGTTAATATTATTAAATGTATTTTATTGTATATAATTATGGCAGTGCTGGCTAGCCAGTGACACTTAAATAGTTTAATTAGCCATACCACCAGCAGCCATACCACCAGCAGCCATACCACCATGCACTCTGCTCCTGCTGAATTGCTGAAGCTAAGCAGGTGTGGGCTTGGTTAGTACTTAGATGGGAGATCTCCTGGGAAAATTAAGTTGCTGCTGGAAGTGGTGTTGGTGGGCCAGTAGGGGGCAATCTTCCCTCTGGTCAAATAAACCCCAAAGCCCCAGTGTCATGATAGGGACACTGTGCTGTAGGAGATGCTGTCTTTTGGATGAGACGTTAAACCAAGTTCCTGACTCACTGTGGTCATTAAAGATCCCATGACACTTATCGTAAAGAGTAGGGGTTTCCCCAGTGTCCTGACTAAATTCCGAACCTGGCTCTTTCAATCTGGCACCTAATCATCCCCCAGTTCAATTGGCTAAAATAATTCTCTCCCTCTCCACCTCAGAATAAAATAGCTGGCAGCCTATAGGCTAGCCAGCCAGTTGTAGCCTCTGTAAAATGTGGCTAAGCGGCTACACCGTGTTTTGGTTAATTAAAGAGTAACTTTAAATAATCTGTCTGAGGTTTTCATATTATCACATTGCTAAGTGTGACGAGCATAACATACACATCTTTATTGTCGCAACGAAAAAAAAAATTAGAAGGAAATCTTTGCAGCAGTGGTGTTCAAACATCAGTCCCCAGGCATCAGAGTCTGCAACATTAACCACTAGGCTAATGCAGCTATATTGTGATTGCTTACTGAGCTCTGTCCTCTGCATAATTTTAACAGTTAAACCCTATTTACTTTGGCCCTCCAGAGGCAATTTCCACCTAGTTTCTACTAGTCTTATTTAAATGTCAATATCTCAAAAAGTATTCCCTGCACATCCATGGTTTAAAGTTCGAATTGAAGAAGAAGCTGTATCATTCAGAAATTTGCAATAGACTACAGTTATTTCAGAATAGTCACATACAATACGCATAAAATAAGTAGCCTAATGTATTTAAATAAGTTTTTTTTTTTAAACGTACAAAAGCATGTGTGTTTTTAAATAACAGTAACACATTTCAGCCCAAAGTGTGATAGGTGGTTGCTGTGGAAATGTCGACTGTACGGGACTTTGGCTAAATGTAACAAGATAAACTCTTCAGGGTTAATCAGAAAACAGCTGTAGCTGAATATACTGGTAAGTACTTGGTTTCCTAAACATATTTATTCGAGAGATTTTGGAGAAAAAGATTTGGTGTCTTCTAAATAGAAGGTGCATCAGGTACAGTACAGTAAGCAAGGGAAAATGGCGAATAATTATTTGTACGTTTTAAAAAATATTCTTGTTTCTATATCTGAACATGATTTTCTTAGCGTGTATAAATGGTCCATTTTATGCATTTTCAGTCTGTGGCTGTGGCGAGACGAGGGTCATAAGTGCTTTAGGCTATTAATAGCACCCTTTTCACAAGCGGCTACCGTTTTAACCAATCCTGCGTCAAGATTTCCGGGGTTTTTGTAGTTTATAATAATTTGCACTAGGGGCAAAGTGGATCGAGTTAATATTGTGAAATGTCTTAGCCTTTGCAATACAAATACTTTTTATGTGAAAAGAACATTCTTAGCATAACGTGCACATTGTGTATGTCGAAAATAAATGTTAGGAACAGGTGAGGATCGCACCACCAACCTGCTACACTAAGCTACAGGTGGGTTCACAGTGGGTACAGTAGGTAGACAGCCTCTTAAGCGTGTAAAGAGTGTACTTTGAGATGAGGCAATTTTAAACAGACCTTCTCATTGGCGGACTAAAGGCAGTTCAGTCAGACAACTCACGCTTGAATTCAATCAATATTTTATTGAGATTTAAAGTGAAAGCAATCTTTGGCGTCCGGCTCTGCCTCTCATATGTTCCCCATGGGGGGGGGGGGGGGGTCAGTCATTTACTCCCTATTATCTTGGCTGGCTCATACTAAAATATGTTACACAAACAGGGAGTGATGAGGCAGAGCCCAACGCCAAAGATTGCTTTCACTTTAAATCTCAATTAAATATTTCTTGAATTCAATCGTTTGGTGGTGAGCGCAAAAATTTCCCTGAAAGGCATAAATGCGGAGATATGCAGAGAAGCCAAGCATGTTAGGTTAGCAACGTAGCACAGAGCACATAGCAGGCAGCAGCAGCACAATGTCAAATGCGTGAACAGGTAAGGTTAGTGATTTAAAAAGCCCTCCCATTTGAGACGTAGCATCATGTGAGCTGATGCGATTTGGCGCTTCTCGAGTTGTCTTCCGGAACTAGCTTTGCATCATTTATAATGGGAATAATTATTCTTTGAGGGTATAGAGGCAGGAAATAGACGAAGAAGAAGAAAAAATGTGAAAATAACCCAAGTTTGGGGGTTTATTATGTGGATGTATAGCGTTGTACATGAATTCTGTGTGGTTCCATGAGGTCAGAATGTTAAAAAAAATGTTCATGTTTTTAAACAACCTGGTCTCACAGCCCATTCGTATCTATTCTACGAAATTCCAGTCCCGAAAATTCGTACTTATTTTACGAATCAGAGATTACACACCACGTGACTTTACGCTTTTCTCCGATGAATTACGAGACAAAACGGAGATCCACCATTTTTATTTCACGGTCAAATAAAGCGAATGGGTAAGCTGCCGGTATTGTACTTATAGTTTATACTTATCGTTATAGTACATTCATAGAATACCTTTCTTATTTCGTAATTGTATTTTAATGCAATATGATGTATAATTCTCGAGCTTCTTCGTCTCTGCTTTATCTGTGTGGGTTGCTATTTATAGGCTAGTCTTGTAGGCTATTACTTGCATTATTCAAGCTGAAGTTAGCTAGGTCTGTTCAGATCAGTGCATACTGCATAGGCTGCAATATGATTATTAATCGATTTAGCTTGTGAGCTAGCCATCAGAGCGTGTCGTTTTCGGTTCTTTTGAGACGTATAATATGAGAAAACCGAGCATATCTGTAATGGAAACAACCGCGTCTCCCCGTTAACTTCTGTAATAAACTGCGATTCCCGTGATTATGTGCGCTGTCTGTGTGTATTGCCCATAGACTGCAGAGACGTGACGGGTTGGCCACTGAATCGGCTTCGTGCCCCAATGAGCAGCTCCCATAGGAATCCATGGAACCGGTAAGCGGAAGCTGCCTCCAGTTCTTTTTTTAAAATCTCGATGGTTGAACTTCATTCATAAAACCAACAAAAGAAAGTCTGCCAGTCTGCAAATAACAGGATTCCTAAATGCTATATGCAAAAGGTCTGTAAAAATCTTATAAAAACACATATGCCATATACAAAACTTAAATAAAATAAATATGTGGTAGAGAGCTAGCATATACATTTCATGCTAAAATTAAATAGTTCCCTAATACATGGTACTCCTTATAAAAAAAACATTGAGAGATTGTATAAGAATTGTATAGAAATATATAATATAATAGGCTACTAATCAACATGCTTTTTTATAAAAACTTTGCAAGTATGATCATATATGATTTTTACAGACATTTTGCATATGGGATTACCTTCGTAAGCATTTAGGAATCCTGATATTTGCAGACTGTTAAAGTTAAATATATAAAAACAATGGATAAATAAAACAAAAGACTTGAAATGAACAGGAAAAAAATTCTCAAATCCAGAAGCTTGAAAAGCAATGCAATAATAATGGTATATTATTATACCATTAATGGTATATTATTATACCACTAAGTAATTAGACTATCAGTTTCCTTTTCAATTTAGAATTAAACTAATTTTGTAGGCTGATAACAACAACGGTAATTTTCCATGCCAAATAAGCGTTCACGCGCGGCTCTCAAGCCTACAATACTTCGGCATAACCACCAGGTAATGTGCGTATGTCAAGTGAAGACCTGACGTGGAGCTACGACCATTTCCACGGTCAAATGGAGTCACGTTGAAATTTTATAAATCACTACTTTGTCGTGATTTTTTATGTACGCCACACGTAAGATCAAATTTGATCGAAAGTACTTTTTATAAATGAGGCCCCTGGTCTTGGCCCTTCTGCCCTTCTGACCATCTTCTGGCGTAGACTCAAGACTCGCCTGTTTAGATTGCATCTTTGCTCCCTGAATTAATTGTTAGCATGCAAGTCTTGCTTTTTGAAATAGCATTTCAGGGGTATGTTAACACTGATTTATACATCAACACTTGCCATGTTACTGACATTTTGGTTAATGTATTATTTAGACTTGTACTGTTTTTTTTTCAGTATACCATTGTTTTTTTATTGGACATTTCTCTTATATAGCACTATTTCTCATTCCCCCTCTACCTAACAGGTTAAGGAGAGGATATCAGCCTGCCTGGCTGACATTTCTATGTGGATGGCTACTCATCACCTGAAGCTCAACCTTCACAATACAGAACTGCGCTTCATACCTCACAGGACCTCCCCACTGCAAGCACTCTCCATCACCGTCAACGGTACTACGGTGGCTGCCTCCCGCTCTGCAAGGAACTTGGGGATGGTCCTGGATGACCAGCTGGACTTCATGGAGCACATCAGGGCAACAGCACGGTCCTGCAGGTTCCTCCTGTACAACATCAGGAGGATTTGACCATACCTGACCACCTACTCGACCCAGCTTCTCGTCCAGACCATGGTTATCTCACGCCTGGATTACTCCTCCCAAAGTTTTCACACATCACCCCCCTGCTGAGGTCAGTCCACTGGCTGCTGGTCGCCGTCAGGATCAGGTTCAGGTTCAAAGGTCTGACCCTGCCTACGCTGCAGCCAAAAGGACAAGCCCTTCCTACCTGCAAGACATAATACAACACTAAACTCCAGCTCGACCACTTCGCTCTGCTTGTCCGGACTGCGGAGCTTCTCCACCCTAGCTCCCCAGTGGTGGAATGAACTGTTCACTCCTCTACGTTCTGATCAAACACTGCCTGCACACCTCTTCAGACTCCACCTTGACTGTTTTTCGCTTGTTTCCTGTTCCTTAATTCTTTGTTGATTTTATAGTTTATAATGTCTTGTTGTCTTAGCCATAGCTTGCTGTGTACTATACTCAATGTTCATGACTATGGATAGCTGCTATGTTATGATAAGAAATTAGCTCTATCTGAACTGATGTCATTGACCTTCGGTATGCACTTATTGTGCGTCGCTTTGGATAAAAGCATCTGCCAAATGAATGTAATGTAAATAAAGTTTATTATTATTATTTTATGCAAACTTATGCACTTTTTGCCTTGTAAGTCGCTCTGTATAAGCGCATCTGCCAAATGAATAAATGTCTGTATTGATACACTTCTGTAATGTGATGGACCCTTTCTAGATTAAATAAGCTAAATGTCCAGCTAATAAAAAGCTTGAAGACAATATGAAGCTTCAATACGTCTCTGAGTGAATTAATACAAAATTTATTTTACAGTGCATTGTGTACACTATATATTGATGTATTGTAAATTATCTCTTCTCTTTCAAAACCTGATGGCCAATATACAGCATATAGTAATAATAATGTTTATCATTTTAGTCATATAAAAGTTAGAAATTGTATATACCACAACATCTGATATTTATTACAATGAAAACACCAATTTAAAATGGGTAGAATTTTTTTAAAATATAATTACCAATAAAATCTCAGATCATTGGATAGACTACATTAACAATTTTCTTTTTTAAATATATATTTTTTTTACATACAGCTGACAACCTTGTCATTTTTATGTATTTAAAGGGAATGCTTTAATTCCTACAAAGCTTTCACACTAGGCTACTGCATGCTGTTCACTACTGTCTGCTTATTAATTATCAACCTGCTGGATTTGGAAAGCATTATAAATGTCTAGAAGTATCTAAGATAATTATCTAAGTAATAAAAGTTGGGTTCATGTGAGTAGCGTGATCCCATTCGCAATAAACGGAGGGCATCTTCGTGTGTGTTTACGGTTGTATCAAGCGGAACTACATTTCGGCGCCATTTTATTGCTTTACGCTAAGGAATGTATTACTGGGAATTGTAGTTTTTTTTTGCAAATATATTCCCTGTATACGTAATTATCTAGGAATTGCTAATGTATTATCTACCTAGCAAGCCAGTTATGCTAGCTACGTTCAACCAGATCTAGGTACCTAGCTAGCTACGTGTGTTTTAGCTGCTGGTAGACAGTTAGGATATAAATTTTCAATATTAATAGCTTAATATTAATATTAATAGTCAAAAGTAGATGGCAGTCCTATATTGTCATTTTTACTGAAATGTTCTTATGACTGATGTTTTCTGACTCTGCTTGATCCTAAGAATCACCTCGGAAAGTGTTGTACATTAATTCAGATATTTAAGTGGCGCCCCCTGTCGAAAGCATATACTGCACTTTTTTTTTTTAGCTAGAGATCTGGTTCTGATATTATTTGTAGTATGTCTAGAGGTGGTCTAAATTCCGACATTTCAGCATGATACATCATTCGGTGTACAAATGGCGAGTGCCCAAAATGTTAAAAAATCACATTTTCAAGGGGGCGCTACAGGGTCTGTGTGCATGCTAGGGGTCTGGTTTTTGGTGTGCATGCTAGCGGCCCTGATGAGACTCAGTTAGCAAAATTTCATGCTTCTACGATTTTGGGAAGCTGAGTGCAGTGTTCAGCAGTATTCCAAAATTACCTATGAACATTCTTACAGCCTTCATAGACCTATTTTTCATCATTAGTCAAATTAATTAGGACAAGTTTAATTTATGCTTACATGCAAATGTATATGTCATAGGGGGTGCTGAGATGTCCTTGTATACTAAATTTGGGAGCCTTGGCTGCCTTTGTGCCTCAGGTAGGAGGAGTCAAAGTTTTAAAAAAAATTGAGATTTGTAGGTGGTGCTATAGAGCTTCTATGTGTGCTAGGGGTCTGTTCTTTTGCTTATGCAATGTAGGCCATGGATATATTCATACTTCCGAATTTCAAGCCTCTAGATTTTAAGGAACCCATAACCCTAATCCTACTGTTGTGACCTTTGACCCTTCCATAGCTCTTGTATTTAATTTCATAGTTTCCAATTTGAGTATATTTATATTCTAATTAATCCATGTCAGGGTGGTCAACATGCCAGAAAATTGCAGTTTAATGACATTACGGATAGAGAACTGCCATCTACTTTGGACTATCAATAGCTATTAATATTGAAATATATATAATTAATAGACTGTCTACCAACAGCTAAAGCACGCGTAGCTACCTAGGTACCTAGATCTCGTTGAACGTAGCTAGCATAACTGGCTTGCCAGCTAGATAATACATTAGCAATTCCTAGATAATTACATATATAGGAAATAAATTTACACAAAAAAACTACAATTCCCTGCAATACTTTCCATAGCGCGAAGCAATAAAATGGCGCCGAAATGTAGTTCCGCTTGATACAACCGTAAACACACATGAAGTTGCCCTCCGTTTATTGCAAATGGGATCACGCTACTCACATGAACCCAACTTTTAATACTTAGATACTTATCTTAGATACTTCTAGATATTTATAATGCCTTCCAAATCCAGCAGGTTGATAATTAATAAGCAGACAGTAGTGAACAGCATGCAGTAGCCTAGTGTGAAAGCTTTGTCGGAATGAAAGCATTCCCTTTAAATACATAATGACAAGGGTGTCAGCTGTATGTAAAAAAAATATATATATTTTAAAAAAAAATGTTAATGTAGTCTATCCCATGATCTGAGATTTTATTGGTAATTATATAAAAATAATTTTCTACCCATTTTAAATTGGTGTGTTTTCATTGTAATCAATATGAGATGTTGTGGTATAAACAATTTCTAACCTTTATATGACTAAAATGATAAACATTATTACTATATGCTGTATATTGGCCATCAGGTTTTGAAAGAGAAGAGATAATTTACAATACATCAATATATAGCGTACACAATGCACTGTAAAATAAATTTTGTATTAATTCACTCAGAGACGTATTGAACTTCAGCGTCTTCAAGCTTTTATTAGCTGGACATTTAGCTTATTTAATCTAGAAAGGGTCCATCACATTACAGAAGTGTATCAATACAGACATTTATTCATTTGGCAGACGCGCTTATACAGAGCGACTTACAAGGCAAAAAGTGCATAAGTTTGCATAAAATAATAATAATAATAAACTTTATTTACATTACATTCATTTGGCAGATGCTTTTATCCAAAGCGACGCACAATAAGTGCATACCGAAGGTCAATGACATCAGTTCAGATAGAGCTAATTTCTTATCATAACATAGCAGCTATCCATAGTCATGAACATTGAGTATAGTACACAGTAAGCTATGACTAAGACAACGAGACATTATAAACTATAAAATCAACAAAGAATTAAGGAACAGGAAACAAGCGAAAAACAGTCAAGGTGGAGTCTGAAGAGGTGTGCAGGCAGTGTTTGATCAGAACGTAGAGGAGTGAACAGTTCATTCCACCACTGGGGAGCTAGGGTGGAGAAGCTCCGCAGTCCGAGCGAAGTGGTCGAGCTGGAGTTTAGTGTTGTATTATGTCTTGCAGGTAGGAAGGGCTTGTCCTTTTGGCTGCAGCGTAGGCCAGGGTCAGAACTTTGAACCTGATCCTGGCGGCGACCGGCAGCCAGTGGATTGACCTCAGCAGGGGGGTGATGTGTGAAAACTTTGAGAGGAGTAATCCAGGCGTGAGATAACCATGGTCTGGACGAGAAGCTGGGTCGAGTAGGTGGTCAGGTATGGTCGAATCCTCCTGATGTTGTACAGGAGGAACCTGCAAGACCGTGCTGTTGCCCTGATGTGCTCCATGAAGTCCAGCTGGTCATCCAGGACCACCCCCAGGTTCCTTGCAGAGCGGGAGGCAGCCACCATAGTACCGTCGACGGTGATGGAGAGGGCTTGCAGTGGGGAGGTCCTATGAGGTATGAAGCGCAGTTCCGTATTGTGAAGGTTGAGCTTCAGGTGATGAGTAGCCATCCACATAGAAATGTCAGCCAGGCAGGCTGATATCCTCTCCTTAACCTGTTAGGTAGAGGGGGAATGAGAAATAGTGCTATATAAGAGAAATGTCCAATAAAAAAACAATGGTATACTGAAAAAAAACAGTACAAGTCTAAATAATACATTAACCAAAATGTCAGTAACATGGCAAGTGTTGATGTATAAATCACTGTTAACATACCCCTAAAATGCTATTTCAAAAAGCAAGACTTGCATGCTAACAATTAATTCAGGGAGCAAAGATGCAATCTAAACAGGCGAGTCTTGAGTCTACGCCAGAAGATGGTCAGAAGGGCAGAAGGGCCAAGACCAGGGGCCTCATTTAAAAAAAGGACTTTCGATCAAATTTGATCTTACGTGTGGCTTACGTGTAGCTCCACGTCAGGTCTTCACTTGACATACGCACATTACCTGGTGGTTATGCCGAAGTATTGTAGGCTTGAGAGCCGCGCGTGAACGCTTATTTGGCATGGAAAATTATCGTTGTTATCAGCCTACAAAATTAGTTTAATTCTAAATTGAAAAGGAAACTGATAGTCTAATTACTGAATTTTAAGTCTTCCTTATATTATATACCATTATTATTGCATTGCTTCTCAAGCTTCTGGATTTGAGAATTTTTTTCATGTTCATTTTAATAAGTCTTTTGTTTTATTTATCCATTGTTTTTATATATTTTACTTTAAGTGTGTAATAGGATTTTGCTGTAAAAAAAAGCTTTAAATTAAATTGCATTATTATTATTATAAATAACAACAGTGCGTATTTTGTACATTCTATATCTGCTGTGTACCATGCTTGAGAGATTGTGTTGGCTTAAACTAACAACAACAAAAAAAAGTCTGCCAGTCTGCAAATATCAGGATTCCTAAATGCTTACAAAGGTAATCCCATATGCAAAAGGTCTGTAAAAATCATATATCATACTTGCAAAGTTTTTATAAAAAAGCATGTTGATTAGTAGCCTATTATATTATATATTTCTATACAATTCTTATACAATCTCTCAATGTTTTTTTTATAAGGAATACCATGTATTAGGGAACTATTTAATTTTAGCATGAAATGTATATGCTAGCTCTCTACCACATATTTATTTTATTTAAGTTTTGTATATGGCATATGTGTTTTTATAAGATTTTTACAGACCTTTTGCATATAGCATTTAGGAATCCTGTTATTTGCAGACTGGCAGACTTTCTTTTGTTGGTTTTATGAATGAAGTTCAACCATCGAGATTTTAAAAAAAGAACTGGAGGCAGCTTCCGCTTACCGGTTCCATGGATTCCTATGGGAGCTGCTCATTGGGGCACGAAGCCGATTCAGTGGCCAACCCGTCACGTCTCTGCAGTCTATGGGCAATACACACAGACAGCGCACAGAATCACGGGAATCGCAGTTTATTACAGAAGTTAACGGGGAGACGCGGTTGTTTCCATTACAGATATGCTCGGTTTTCTCATATTATACGTCTCAAAAGAACCGAAAACGACACGCTCTGATGGCTAGCTCACAAGCTAAATCGATTAATAATCATATTGCAGCCTATGCAGTATGCACTGATCTGAACAGACCTAGCTAACTTCAGCTTGAATAATGCAAGTAATAGCCTACAAGACTAGCCTATAAATAGCAACCCACACAGATAAAGCAGAGACGAAGAAGCTCGAGAATTATACATCATATTGCATTAAAATACAATTACGAAATAAGAAAGGTATTCTATGAATGTACTATAACGATAAGTATAAACTATAAGTACAATACCGGCAGCTTACCCATTCGCTTTATTTGACCGTGAAATAAAAATGGTGGATCTCCGTTTTGTCTCGTAATTCATCGGAGAAAAGCGTAAAGTCACGTGGTGTGTAATCTCTGATTCGTAAAATAAGTACGAATTTTCGGGACTGGAATTTTGTAGAATAGATACGAATGGGCTGTGAGACCAGGTTGTTTTAAAGGCTGAGAAATGACTGTGGTCATGGTGCTGTATAGGTATGGGGCATCCCCGCCACGCTGTAACTTGGTGGATGGCATTCCTGCCATCCCGATCTACCCACATACAGTGCATCCGGAAAGTATTCACAGCGCTTCACTTTTTCCACATTTTGTTCTGTTACAGCCTTATTCCAAAATTGATTAAATTCATTTTTTCCCTCAAAATTCTACACACAACACCCCATAATGACAATGTGAAAAAAGTTTTTTTGAGATTTTTGCAAATTTATTAAAAATAAAAAACAAAAATTTCTCATTTACATAAGTATTCATACCCTTTGCTTTAACATATTTTTAAAGTATCATATTTCATATTTGGTCGCATATCCTTTACATGCTGTTACTTCCTGAAGTCTGTGACCATCAACATCAAAAAACTGTCGATATCTTATTTTCAGGTACTGTTACAAGCGATACTATAACCTCTCTGCATTTGAATGGATCTCTATGGAAATTGGGGGGTGAGACTAGATTCAGCTGTAAATTACACTGGTACAGTATGGAACACATGGCTGGCTAAATGGCTGTAAGTTATCAAGGGTCTGAGCTATCAAACGAGCCCCAAAACATCACTCTGTTGCCAGATATGGAGTAGATCTGGATGGAACAGCATGTAAAGGATATGCGACCAAATATGAAATATGATACTTTAAAAATACGTTAAAGCAAAGGGTATGAATACTTATGTAAATGAGAAATTTTATTTTTTTATTTTTAATAAATTTGCAAAAATCTCAAAAAAACTTTTTCACATTGTCATTATGGGGTGTTGTGTGTAGAATTTTGAGGGAAAAAATGAATTTAATCAATTTTGGAATAAGGCTGTAACAGAACAAAATGTGGAAAAAGTGAAGCGCTGTGAATACTTTCCGGATGCACTGTACAAACCTTTAGTAGGTCTACCGTGTACAATAACCCATGAAAAACCATAATGTTACGGTTCCGAGTATGAACTGGACCCAAATGCATGACTCAACACACAGGAAGTTCCAATAATTTATTGCTTCGACCAGAATTCCTCCTGAAGCATAGGGAGATAACACAAAATAGACAACCATGCAGGGATGGATTAGCAGGGGATCAGCGGGAACAGGAGAGGCCAGGGACTGGATGGTGGCAGGAATCCGGGCTGGTTGAGCAGAGGAGGAGCGGGGAGCGGGAGACAGGGCAGAGTGGAGTGGCACGAACAGCTGCAGGTTAGCAGAGCTGGAGCACCGGCTGGATGCACACACAGCAGCAGGTTGGTAGGCTTGGATCAAACAAAAGTTAGTACAGCAAGGCAGGACAGAATGAACAGCGTGTTTACGCCGTTCCTGGCAAGAGCTAATTAAAGCTAGATAGGACTGGGAACAGCGAGTTAACGCTGATACAAGACGAAGGCTTTTAAAGCAGGCAAGACAGAACTAGATACAATGTATCCACGAGACAAAGACCAGAGTGTTACCACAAAGAGACTTAGTGAACAAGACTTAGCGAACTTGGCCACAACAACACTTAACGAACTAGCCCCGGACAAAGAACACTGGGTGACTAAATACAAGAGTTAATCTGTAACAATTAAGTGCCGCGTGTGAATGTATGCGTGAGTGATTAACGGAGCAGAGAGTGTGCAGAATTCGTCTAGAGAGAAGGAAAGGGATAGGGGGATAAAGAGTAGTGGAACAGAGTGACACGAAAGGGAAAACCACGCCCAGACTGCAGCACGGGGGAAACAATCAGGAATACAAACAAACACGATACGAGAGGAAACAGGTAAAACACTGGACACAACAGGACGGGAGTGAGAGCATCACACATAAGCCATTTAAAAACATGATTAACAATTTAATTTATTTTTAATTCATGGTAAAGGGAAAATAATTGAATCCAGGCCCATGTGTTTGTTTGAGCTCCTATGTGTGTTTGCATATGTGTATGCATCTCTCTCTCTCTCTAGATTTTATCTTATGGTTCATAAATTAACAATAAACATAAATTAACAATAAACAATACTGGCTATCTTAGCTCACACACATTAAACAAGCTCTATTCCAGAGCAATGCAAACCAATGTTTCCTATATTATTTAACATAACTTGGCCCTGTGTTTTTCATATTACCATCAAAAAGTTGTATTGACTTATAGACAGTGCTTTGTATGCATGAGTAACTTGGAAGTTTTGTACATTGAAAATGTTTTTTGTTGAGATTATAAATATAAAACAAAGATATTAAATGACTAGTGGTAGATATAATTATTTCAAAGAAATAAACACACGTGATATGATGGCTATAAGACATCCCAAGACACCCTATTTTCCACTTCAGGAGCAAGTTTGTCTTTCTCACAGCTGGCAAAACTCTTAAGAAGACTTTGCACTGTGACATAGTAGCATGGAAAATAGTCTGGCCTGAATCGGCATCCCATAAAATGATAGTAACCTCATTACTGGATCTATTCTCTGCCATCCAGGAACAGCCCCATGTAAAGAATACAAGTCTTCTAGCACCTTCCAACTATTGCTAAACATTCATATCCCATCCATGTTTGCCATCTCAAGAAAATTCTCAAAGGCTGAGTGAAAAGCTCAAAAGCAGATTTTATGTCTCGCACATTTATATCTGACATGGCATATCTGGCGGGCTCTGGGGTCATTCTAATTATGTTGTTTGTACTCTGCCTTGTCTCTCGTGAGGGGTTGGGGACCATTACATTGACAATATTTGACATGAAGCTGTCATGGCTTTGAGTAAGTCTCATTGGGCCCCTCCTACTCATTAAAGCTCTCTTTATCATGGTCAGTATCATACTCAACAACATTTACCCTACTCATTAAAGCTCTCTTTATCATGGTCAGTATCATACTCAACAACATTTACCCTACTCATTAAAGCTCTCTTTATCATGGTCAGTATCATACTCAACAACATTTACCCTACTCATTAAAGCTCTCTTTATCATGGTCAGTATCATACTCAACAACATTTACCCTACTCATTAAAGCTCTCTTTATCATGGTCAGTATCATACTCAACAACATTTACCCTACTCATTAGAGCTCTCTTTATCATGGTCAGTATCATACTCAACAACATTTACCCTACTCATTAAAGCTCTCTTTATCATGGTCAGTATCATACTCAACAACATTTACCCTACTCATAAAAGCTCTCTTTATCATGGTCAGTATCATACTCAACAACATTTACCCTACTCATTAGAGCTCTCTTTATCATGGTCAGTATCATACTCAACAACATTTACCCTACTCATTAGAGCTCTCTTTATCATGGTCAGTATCATACTCAACAACATTTACCCTACTCATTAGAGCTCTCTTTATCATGGTCAGTATCATACTCAACAACATTTACCCTACTCATTAAAGCTCTCTTTATCATGGTCAGTATCATACTCAACAACATTTACCCTACTCATTAAAGCTCTCTTTATCATGGTCAGTATCATACTCAACAACATTTACCCTACTCATTAAAGCTCTCTTTATCATGGTCAGTATCATACTCAACAACATTTACCCTACTCATTAAAGCTCTCTTTATCATGGTCAGTATCATACTCAACAACATTTACCCTACTCATTAGAGCTCTCTTTATCATGGTCAGTATCATACTCAACAACATTTACCCTACTCATTAAAGCTCTCTTTATCATGGACAGTATCATACTCAACAACATTTACCCTACTCATTAAAGCTCTCTTTATCATGGTCAGTATCATACTCAACAACATTTACCCTACTCATTAGAGCTCTCTTTATCATGGTCAGTATCATACTCAACAACATTTACCCTACTCATTAGAGCTCTCTTTATCATGGTCAGTATCATACTCAACAACATTTGCCCTACTCATTAAAGCTCTCTTTATCATGGTCAGTATCATACTCAACAACATTTACCCTACTCATTAAAGCTCTCTTTATCATGGTCAGTATCATACTCAACAACATTTACCCTACTCATTAAAGCTCTCTTTATCATGGTCAGTATCATACTCAACAACATTTACCCTACTCATTAGATCTCTCTTTATCATGGTCAGTATCATACATCATACTCAACAACATTTACCCTACTCATTAGAGCTCTCTTTATCATGGTCAGTATCATACTCAACAACATTTACCCTACTCATTAGAGCTCTCTTTATCATGGTCAGTATCATACTCAACAACATTTACCCTACTCATTAGAGCTCTCTTTATCATGGTCAGTATCATACTCAACAACATTTGCCCTACTCATTAGAGCTCTCTTTATCATGGTCAGTATCATACTCAACAACATTTACCCTACTCATTAGAGCTCTCTTTATCATGGTCAGTATCATACTCAACAACATTTGCCCTACTCATTAAAGCTCTCTTTATCATGGTCAGTATCATACTCAACAACATTTACCCTACTCATTAAAGCTCTCTTTATCATGGTCAGTATCATACTCAACAACATTTACCCTACTCATTAAAGCTCTCTTTATCATGGTCAGTATCATACTCAACAACATTTACCCTACTCATTAGATCTCTCTTTATCATGGTCAGTATCATACATCATACTCAACAACATTTACCCTACTCATTAGAGCTCTCTTTATCATGGTCAGTATCATACTCAACAACATTTACCCTACTCATTAGAGCTCTCTTTATCATGGTCAGTATCATACTCAACAACATTTACCCTACTCATTAGAGCTCTCTTTATCATGGTCAGTATCATACTCAACAACATTTACCCTACTCATTAAAGCTCTCTTTATCATGGTCAGTATCATACTCAACAACATTTACCCTACTCATTAAAGCTCTCTTTATCATGGTCAGTATCATACTCAACAACATTTACCCTACTCATTAAAGCTCTCTTTATCATGGTCAGTATCATACTCAACAACATTTACCCTACTCATTAAAGCTCTCTTTATCATGGTCAGTATCATACTCAACAACATTTACCCTACTCATTAGAGCTCTCTTTATCATGGTCAGTATCATACTCAACAACATTTACCCTACTCATTAGAGCTCTCTTTATCATGGTCAGTATCATACTCAACAACATTTACCCTACTCATTAGAGCTCTCTTTATCATGGTCAGTATCATACTCAACAAAATTTACCCTACTCATTAGAGCTCTCTTTATCATGGTCAGTATCATACTCAACAACATTTACCCTACTCATTAAAGCTCTCTTTATCATGGTCAGTATCATACTCAACAACATTTACCCTACTCATTAAAGCTCTCTTTATCATGGTCAGTATCATACTCAACAACATTTACCCTACTCATTAAAGCTCTCTTTATCATGGTCAGTATCATACTCAACAACATTTACCCTACTCATTAGAGCTCTCTTTATCATGGTCAGTATCATACTCAACAACATTTGCCCTACTCATTAAAGCTCTCTTTATCATGGTCAGTATCATACTCAACAACATTTACCCTACTCATTAAAGCTCTCTTTATCATGGTCAGTATCATACTCAACAACATTTACCCTACTCATTAAAGCTCTCTTTATCATGGTCAGTATCATACTCAACAACATTTACCCTACTCATTAAAGCTCTCTTTATCATGGTCAGTATCATACTCAACAACATTTACCCTACTCATTAGAGCTCTCTTTATCATGGTCAGTATCATACTCAACAACATTTACCCTACTCATTAGAGCTCTCTTTATCATGGTCAGTATCATACTCAACAACATTTACCCTACTCATTAGAGCTCTCTTTATCATGGTCAGTATCATACTCAACAACATTTGCCCTACTCATTAAAGCTCTCTTTATCATGGTCAGTATCATACTCAACAACATTTACCCTACTCATTAAAGCTCTCTTTATCATGGTCAGTATCATACTCAACAACATTTACCCTACTCATTAGATCTCTCTTTATCATGGTCAGTATCATACATCATACTCAACAACATTTACCCTACTCATTAGAGCTCTCTTTATCATGGTCAGTATCATACTCAACAACATTTACCCTACTCATTAGAGCTCTCTTTATCATGGTCAGTATCATACTCAACAACATTTACCCTACTCATTAAAGCTCTCTTTATCATGGTCAGTATCATACTCAACAACATTTACCCTACTCATTAAAGCTCTCTTTATCATGGTCAGTATCATACTCAACAACATTTACCCTACTCATTAAAGCTCTCTTTATCATGGTCAGTATCATACTCAACAACATTTACCCTACTCATTAAAGCTCTCTTTATCATGGTCAGTATCATACTCAACAACATTTACCCTACTCATTAGAGCTCTCTTTATCATGGTCAGTATCATACTCAACAACATTTACCCTACTCATTAGAGCTCTCTTTATCATGGTCAGTATCATACTCAACAACATTTACCCTACTCATTAGAGCTCTCTTTATCATGGTCAGTATCATACTCAACAAAATTTACCCTACTCATTAGAGCTCTCTTTATCATGGTCAGTATCATACTCAACAACATTTACCCTACTCATTAAAGCTCTCTTTATCATGGTCAGTATCATACTCAACAACATTTACCCTACTCATTAAAGCTCTCTTTATCATGGTCAGTATCATACTCAACAACATTTACCCTACTCATTAAAGCTCTCTTTATCATGGTCAGTATCATACTCAACAACATTTACCCTACTCATTAAAGCTCTCTTTATCATGGTCAGTATCATACTCAACAACATTTACCCTACTCATTAGAGCTCTCTTTATCATGGTCAGTATCATACTCAACAACATTTGCCCTACTCATTAAAGCTCTCTTTATCATGGTCAGTATCATACTCAACAACATTTACCCTACTCATTAAAGCTCTCTTTATCATGGTCAGTATCATACTCAACAACATTTACCCTACTCATTAAAGCTCTCTTTATCATGGTCAGTATCATACTCAACAACATTTACCCTACTCATTAAAGCTCTCTTTATCATGGTCAGTATCATACTCAACAACATTTACCCTACTCATTAGAGCTCTCTTTATCATGGTCAGTATCATACTCAACAACATTTACCCTACTCATTAGAGCTCTCTTTATCATGGTCAGTATCATACTCAACAACATTTACCCTACTCATTAGAGCTCTCTTTATCATGGTCAGTATCATACTCAACAACATTTGCCCTACTCATTAAAGCTCTCTTTATCATGGTCAGTATCATACTCAACAACATTTACCCTACTCATTAGAGCTCTCTTTATCATGGTCAGTATCATACTCAACAACATTTACCCTACTCATTAAAGCTCTCTTTATCATGGTCAGTATCATACTCAACAACATTTACCCTACTCATTAAAGCTCTCTTTATCATGGTCAGTATCATACTCAACAACATTTACCCTACTCATTAGAGCTCTCTTTATCATGGTCAGTATCATACTCAACAACATTTACCCTACTCATTAGAGCTCTCTTTATCATGGTCAGTATCATACTCAACAACATTTGCCCTACTCATTAAAGCGCTCTTTATCATGGTCAGTATCATACTCAACAACATTTACCCTACTCATTAAAGCTCTCTTTATCATGGTCAGTATCATACTCAACAACATTTACCCTACTCATTAAAGCTCTCTTTATCATGGTCAGTATCATACTCAACAACATTTACCCTACTCATTAGATCTCTCTTTATCATGGTCAGTATCATACATCATACTCAACAACATTTACCCTACTCATTAGAGCTCTCTTTATCATGGTCAGTATCATACTCAACAACATTTACCCTACTCATTAGAGCTCTCTTTATCATGGTCAGTATCATACTCAACAACATTTACCCTACTCATTAGAGCTCTCTTTATCATGGTCAGTATCATACTCAACAACATTTGCCCTACTCATTAGAGCTCTCTTTATCATGGTCAGTATCATACTCAACAACATTTACCCTACTCATTAGAGCTCTCTTTATCATGGTCAGTATCATACTCAACAACATTTGCCCTACTCATTAAAGCTCTCTTTATCATGGTCAGTATCATACTCAACAACATTTACCCTACTCATTAAAGCTCTCTTTATCATGGTCAGTATCATACTCAACAACATTTACCCTACTCATTAAAGCTCTCTTTATCATGGTCAGTATCATACTCAACAACATTTACCCTACTCATTAGATCTCTCTTTATCATGGTCAGTATCATACATCATACTCAACAACATTTACCCTACTCATTAGAGCTCTCTTTATCATGGTCAGTATCATACTCAACAACATTTACCCTACTCATTAGAGCTCTCTTTATCATGGTCAGTATCATACTCAACAACATTTACCCTACTCATTAGAGCTCTCTTTATCATGGTCAGTATCATACTCAACAACATTTACCCTACTCATTAAAGCTCTCTTTATCATGGTCAGTATCATACTCAACAACATTTACCCTACTCATTAAAGCTCTCTTTATCATGGTCAGTATCATACTCAACAACATTTACCCTACTCATTAAAGCTCTCTTTATCATGGTCAGTATCATACTCAACAACATTTACCCTACTCATTAGAGCTCTCTTTATCATGGTCAGTATCATACTCAACAACATTTACCCTACTCATTAGAGCTCTCTTTATCATGGTCAGTATCATACTCAACAACATTTACCCTACTCATTAGAGCTCTCTTTATCATGGTCAGTATCATACTCAACAACATTTACCCTACTCATTAAAGCTCTCTTTATCATGGTCAGTATCATACTCAACAACATTTACCCTACTCATTAAAGCTCTCTTTATCATGGTCAGTATCATACTCAACAACATTTGCCCTACTCATTAGAGCTCTCTTTATCATGGTCAGTATCATACTCAACAACATTTACCCTACTCATTAGAGCTCTCTTTATCATGGTCAGTATCATACTCAACAACATTTACCCTACTCATTAGAGCTCTCTTTATCATGGTCAGTATCATACTCAACAACATTTACCCTACTCATTAAAGCTCTCTTTATCATGGTCAGTATCATACTCAACAACATTTACCCTACTCATTAAAGCTCTCTTTATCATGGTCAGTATCATACTCAACAACATTTGCCCTACTCATTAAAGCTATCTTTATCATGGTCAGTATCATACTCAACAACATTTACCCTACTCATTAAAGCTCTCTTTATCATGGTCAGTATCATACACAACAACATTTACCCTACTCATTAAAGCTCTCTTTATCATGGTCAGTATCATACTCAACAACATTTACCCTACTCATTAGATCTCTCTTTATCATGGTCAGTATCATACATCATACTCAACAACATTTACCCTACTCATTAGAGCTCTCTTTATCATGGTCAGTATCATACTCAACAACATTTACCCTACTCATTAGAGCTCTCTTTATCATGGTCAGTATCATACTCAACAACATTTACCCTACTCATTAGAGCTCTCTTTATCATGGTCAGTATCATACTCAACAACATTTGCCCTACTCATTAGAGCTCTCTTTATCATGGTCAGTATCATACTCAACAACATTTACCCTACTCATTAGAGCTCTCTTTATCATGGTCAGTATCATACTCAACAACATTTGCCCTACTCATTAAAGCTCTCTTTATCATGGTCAGTATCATACTCAACAACATTTACCCTACTCATTAAAGCTCTCTTTATCATGGTCAGTATCATACTCAACAACATTTACCCTACTCATTAAAGCTCTCTTTATCATGGTCAGTATCATACTCAACAACATTTACCCTACTCATTAGATCTCTCTTTATCATGGTCAGTATCATACATCATACTCAACAACATTTACCCTACTCATTAGAGCTCTCTTTATCATGGTCAGTATCATACTCAACAACATTTACCCTACTCATTAGAGCTCTCTTTATCATGGTCAGTATCATACTCAACAACATTTACCCTACTCATTAGAGCTCTCTTTATCATGGTCAGTATCATACTCAACAACATTTACCCTACTCATTAAAGCTCTCTTTATCATGGTCAGTATCATACTCAACAACATTTACCCTACTCATTAAAGCTCTCTTTATCATGGTCAGTATCATACTCAACAACATTTACCCTACTCATTAAAGCTCTCTTTATCATGGTCAGTATCATACTCAACAACATTTACCCTACTCATTAAAGCTCTCTTTATCATGGTCAGTATCATACTCAACAACATTTACCCTACTCATTAGAGCTCTCTTTATCATGGTCAGTATCATACTCAACAACATTTACCCTACTCATTAGAGCTCTCTTTATCATGGTCAGTATCATACTCAACAACATTTACCCTACTCATTAGAGCTCTCTTTATCATGGTCAGTATCATACTCAACAACATTTACCCTACTCATTAAAGCTCTCTTTATCATGGTCAGTATCATACTCAACAACATTTACCCTACTCATTAAAGCTCTCTTTATCATGGTCAGTATCATACTCAACAACATTTACCCTACTCATTAAAGCTCTCTTTATCATGGTCAGTATCATACTCAACAACATTTACCCTACTCATTAGAGCTCTCTTTATCATGGTCAGTATCATACTCAACAACATTTGCCCTACTCATTAAAGCTCTCTTTATCATGGTCAGTATCATACTCAACAACATTTACCCTACTCATTAAAGCTCTCTTTATCATGGTCAGTATCATACTCAACAACATTTACCCTACTCATTAAAGCTCTCTTTATCATGGTCAGTATCATACTCAACAACATTTACCCTACTCATTAAAGCTCTCTTTATCATGGTCAGTATCATACTCAACAACATTTACCCTACTCATTAGAGCTCTCTTTATCATGGTCAGTATCATACTCAACAACATTTACCCTACTCATTAGAGCTCTCTTTATCATGGTCAGTATCATACTCAACAACATTTACCCTACTCATTAGAGCTCTCTTTATCATGGTCAGTATCATACTCAACAATATTTGCCCTACTCATTAAAGCTCTCTTTATCATGGTCAGTATCATACTCAACAACATTTACCCTACTCATTAAAGCTCTCTTTATCATGGTCAGTATCATACTCAACAACATTTACCCTACTCATTAAAGCTCTCTTTATCATGGTCAGTATCATACTCAACAACATTTACCCTACTCATTAGATCTCTCTTTATCATGGTCAGTATCATACATCATACTCAACAACATTTACCCTACTCATTAGAGCTCTCTTTATCATTGTCAGTATCATACTCAACAACATTTACCCTACTCATTAGAGCTCTCTTTATCATGGTCAGTATCATACTCAACAACATTTACCCTACTCATTAAAGCTCTCTTTATCATGGTCAGTATCATACTCAACAACATTTACCCTACTCATTAAAGCTCTCTTTATCATGGTCAGTATCATACTCAACAACATTTACCCTACTCATTAAAGCTCTCTTTATCATGGTCAGTATCATACTCAACAACATTTACCCTACTCATTAAAGCTCTCTTTATCATGGTCAGTATCATACTCAACAACATTTACCCTACTCATTAGAGCTCTCTTTATCATGGTCAGTATCATACTCAACAACATTTACCCTACTCATTAGAGCTCTCTTTATCATGGTCAGTATCATACTCAACAACATTTACCCTACTCATTAGAGCTCTCTTTATCATGGTCAGTATCATACTCAACAAAATTTACCCTACTCATTAGAGCTCTCTTTATCATGGTCAGTATCATACTCAACAACATTTACCCTACTCATTAAAGCTCTCTTTATCATGGTCAGTATCATACTCAACAACATTTACCCTACTCATTAAAGCTCTCTTTATCATGGTCAGTATCATACTCAACAACATTTACCCTACTCATTAAAGCTCTCTTTATCATGGTCAGTATCATACTCAACAACATTTACCCTACTCATTAAAGCTCTCTTTATCATGGTCAGTATCATACTCAACAACATTTACCCTACTCATTAGAGCTCTCTTTATCATGGTCAGTATCATACTCAACAACATTTGCCCTACTCATTAAAGCTCTCTTTATCATGGTCAGTATCATACTCAACAACATTTACCCTACTCATTAAAGCTCTCTTTATCATGGTCAGTATCATACTCAACAACATTTACCCTACTCATTAAAGCTCTCTTTATCATGGTCAGTATCATACTCAACAACATTTACCCTACTCATTAAAGCTCTCTTTATCATGGTCAGTATCATACTCAACAACATTTACCCTACTCATTAGAGCTCTCTTTATCATGGTCAGTATCATACTCAACAACATTTACCCTACTCATTAGAGCTCTCTTTATCATGGTCAGTATCATACTCAACAACATTTACCCTACTCATTAGAGCTCTCTTTATCATGGTCAGTATCATACTCAACAACATTTGCCCTACTCATTAAAGCTCTCTTTATCATGGTCAGTATCATACTCAACAACATTTACCCTACTCATTAAAGCTCTCTTTATCATGGTCAGTATCATACTCAACAACATTTACCCTACTCATTAAAGCTCTCTTTATCATGGTCAGTATCATACTCAACAACATTTACCCTACTCATTAGATCTCTCTTTATCATGGTCAGTATCATACATCATACTCAACAACATTTACCCTACTCATTAGAGCTCTCTTTATCATGGTCAGTATCATACTCAACAACATTTACCCTACTCATTAGAGCTCTCTTTATCATGGTCAGTATCATACTCAACAACATTTACCCTACTCATTAGAGCTCTCTTTATCATGGTCAGTATCATACTCAACAACATTTACCCTACTCATTAAAGCTCTCTTTATCATGGTCAGTATCATACTCAACAACATTTACCCTACTCATTAAAGCTCTCTTTATCATGGTCAGTATCATACTCAACAACATTTAGCCTACTCATTAAAGCTCTCTTTATCATGGTCAGTATCATACTCAACAACATTTACCCTACTCATTAGAGCTCTCTTTATCATGGTCAGTATCATACTCAACAACATTTACCCTACTCATTAAAGCTCTCTTTATCATGGTCAGTATCATACTCAACAACATTTACCCTACTCATTAGATCTCTCTTTATCATGGTCAGTATCATACTCAACAACATTTACCCTACTCATAAAAGCTCTCTTTATCATGGACAGTATCATACTCAACAACATTTACCCTACTCATTAGAGCTCTCTTTATCATGGTCAGTATCATACTCAACAACATTTACCCTACTCATTAGAGCTCTCTTTATCATGGTCAGTATCATACTCAACAACATTTACCCTACTCATTAAAGCTCTCTTTATCATGGTCAGTATCATACTCAACAACATTTACCCTACTCATTAAAGCTCTCTTTATCATGGTCAGTATCATACTCAACAACATTTACCCTACTCATTAGAGCTCTCTTTATCATGGTCAGTATCATACTCAACAACATTTGCCCTACTCATTAAAGCTCTCTTTATCATGGTCAGTATCATACTCAACAACATTTACCCTACTCATTAAAGCTCTCTTTATCATGGTCAGTATCATACTCAACAACATTTACCCTACTCATTAAAGCTCTCTTTATCATGGTCAGTATCATACTCAACAACATTTACCCTACTCATTAGATCTCTCTTTATCATGGTCAGTATCATACATCATACTCAACAACATTTACCCTACTCATTAGAGCTCTCTTTATCATGGTCAGTATCATACTCAACAACATTTACCCTACTCATTAGAGCTCTCTTTATCATGGTCAGTATCATACTCAACAACATTTACCCTACTCATTAGACCTCTCTTTATCATGGTCAGTATCATACTCAACAACATTTACCCTACTCATTAAAGCTCTCTTTATCATGGTCAGTATCATACTCAACAACATTTACCCTACTCATTAAAGCTCTCTTTATCATGGTCAGTATCATACTCAACAAAATTTACCCTACTCATTAAAGCTCTCTTTATCATGGTCAGTATCATACTCAACAACATTTACCCTACTCATTAAAGCTCTCTTTATCATGGTCAGTATCATACTCAACAACATTTACCCTACTCATTAAAGCTCTCTTTATCATGGTCAGTATCATACTCAACAACATTTACCCTACTCATTAAAGCTCTCTTTATCATGGTCAGTATCATACTCAACAACATTTACCCTACTCATTAAAGCTCTCTTTATCATGGTCAGTATCATACTCAACAACATTTACCCTACTCATTAGAGCTCTCTTTATCATGGTCAGTATCATACTCAACAACATTTACCCTACTCATTAGAGCTCTCTTTATCATGGTCAGTATCATACTCAACAACATTTACCCTACTCATTAGAGCTCTCTTTATCATGGTCAGTATCATACTCAACAACATTTGCCCTACTCATTAAAGCTCTCTTTATCATGGTCAGTATCATACTCAACAACATTTACCCTACTCATTAAAGCTCTCTTTATCATGGTCAGTATCATACTCAACAACATTTACCCTACTCATTAAAGCTCTCTTTATCATGGTCAGTATCATACTCAACAACATTTACCCTACTCATTAGATCTCTCTTTATCATGGTCAGTATCATACATCATACTCAACAACATTTACCCTACTCATTAGAGCTCTCTTTATCATGGTCAGTATCATACTCAACAACATTTACCCTACTCATTAGAGCTCTCTTTATCATGGTCAGTATCATACTCAACAACATTTACCCTACTCATTAGAGCTCTCTTTATCATGGTCAGTATCATACTCAACAACATTTACCCTACTCATTAAAGCTCTCTTTATCATGGTCAGTATCATACTCAACAACATTTACCCTACTCATTAAAGCTCTCTTTATCATGGTCAGTATCATACTCAACAACATTTAGCCTACTCATTAAAGCTCTCTTTATCATGGTCAGTATCATACTCAACAGCATTTACCCTACTCATTAGAGCTCTCTTTATCATGGTCAGTATCATACTCAACAACATTTACCCTACTCATTAAAGCTCTCTTTATCATGGTCAGTATCATACTCAACAACATTTACCCTACTCATTAGAGCTCTCTTTATCATGGTCAGTATCATACTCAACAACATTTACCCTACTCATAAAAGCTCTCTTTATCATGGACAGTATCATACTCAACAACATTTACCCTACTCATTAGAGCTCTCTTTATCATGGTCAGTATCATACTCAACAACATTTACCCTACTCATTAAAGCTCTCTTTATCATGGTCAGTATCATACTCAACAACATTTACCCTACTCATTAGATCTCTCTTTATCATGGTCAGTATCATACATCATACTCAACAACATTTACCCTACTCATTAGAGCTCTCTTTATCATGGTCAGTATCATACTCAACAACATTTGCCCTACTCATTAAAGCTCTCTTTATCATGGTCAATATCATACTCAACAACATTTACCCTACTCATTAAAGCTCTCTTTATCATGGTCAGTATCATACTCAACAACATTTACCCTACTCATTAAAGCTCTCTTTATCATGGTCAGTATCATACTCAACAACATTTACCCTACTCATTAAAGCTCTCTTTATCATGGTCAGTATCATACTCAACAACATTTACCCTACTCATTAGAGCTCTCTTTATCATGGTCAGTATCATACTCAACAACATTTACCCTACTCATTAGAGCTCTCTTTATCATGGTCAGTATCATACTCAACAACATTTGCCCTACTCATTAGAGCTCTCTTTATCATGGTCAGTATCATACTCAACAACATTTACCCTACTCATTAGAGCTCTCTTTATCATGGTCAGTATCATACTCAACAACATTTGCCCTACTCATTAAAGCTCTCTTTATCATGGTCAGTATCATACTCAACAACATTTACCCTACTCATTAAAGCTCTCTTTATCATGGTCAGTATCATACTCAACAACATTTACCCTACTCATTAAAGCTCTCTTTATCATGGTCAGTATCATACTCAACAACATTTACCCTACTCATTAGATCTCTCTTTATCATGGTCAGTATCATACATCATACTCAACAACATTTACCCTACTCATTAGAGCTCTCTTTATCATGGTCAGTATCATACTCAACAACATTTACCCTACTCATTAGAGCTCTCTTTATCATGGTCAGTATCATACTCAACAACATTTACCCTACTCATTAGAGCTCTCTTTATCATGGTCAGTATCATACTCAACAACATTTACCCTACTCATTAAAGCTCTCTTTATCATGGTCAGTATCATACTCAACAACATTTACCCTACTCATTAAAGCTCTCTTTATCATGGTCAGTATCATACTCAACAACATTTAGCCTACTCATTAAAGCTCTCTTTATCATGGTCAGTATCATACTCAACAACATTTACCCTACTCATTAGAGCTCTCTTTATCATGGTCAGTATCATACTCAACAACATTTACCCTACTCATTAAAGCTCTCTTTATCATGGTCAGTATCATACTCAACAACATTTACCCTACTCATTAGATCTCTCTTTATCATGGTCAGTATCATACTCAACAACATTTACCCTACTCATAAAAGCTCTCTTTATCATGGACAGTATCATACTCAACAACATTTACCCTACTCATTAGAGCTCTCTTTATCATGGTCAGTATCATACTCAACAACATTTACCCTACTCATTAGAGCTCTCTTTATCATGGTCAGTATCATACTCAACAACATTTACCCTACTCATTAAAGCTCTCTTTATCATGGTCAGTATCATACTCAACAACATTTACCCTACTCATTAAAGCTCTCTTTATCATGGTCAGTATCATACTCAACAACATTTACCCTACTCATTAGAGCTCTCTTTATCATGGTCAGTATCATACTCAACAACATTTGCCCTACTCATTAAAGCTCTCTTTATCATGGTCAGTATCATACTCAACAACATTTACCCTACTCATTAAAGCTCTCTTTATCATGGTCAGTATCATACTCAACAACATTTACCCTACTCATTAAAGCTCTCTTTATCATGGTCAGTATCATACTCAACAACATTTACCCTACTCATTAGATCTCTCTTTATCATGGTCAGTATCATACATCATACTCAACAACATTTACCCTACTCATTAGAGCTCTCTTTATCATGGTCAGTATCATACTCAACAACATTTACCCTACTCATTAGAGCTCTCTTTATCATGGTCAGTATCATACTCAACAACATTTACCCTACTCATTAGACCTCTCTTTATCATGGTCAGTATCATACTCAACAACATTTACCCTACTCATTAAAGCTCTCTTTATCATGGTCAGTATCATACTCAACAACATTTACCCTACTCATTAAAGCTCTCTTTATCATGGTCAGTATCATACTCAACAAAATTTACCCTACTCATTAAAGCTCTCTTTATCATGGTCAGTATCATACTCAACAACATTTACCCTACTCATTAAAGCTCTCTTTATCATGGTCAGTATCATACTCAACAACATTTACCCTACTCATTAAAGCTCTCTTTATCATGGTCAGTATCATACTCAACAACATTTACCCTACTCATTAAAGCTCTCTTTATCATGGTCAGTATCATACTCAACAACATTTACCCTACTCATTAAAGCTCTCTTTATCATGGTCAGTATCATACTCAACAACATTTACCCTACTCATTAGAGCTCTCTTTATCATGGTCAGTATCATACTCAACAACATTTACCCTACTCATTAGAGCTCTCTTTATCATGGTCAGTATCATACTCAACAACATTTACCCTACTCATTAGAGCTCTCTTTATCATGGTCAGTATCATACTCAACAACATTTGCCCTACTCATTAAAGCTCTCTTTATCATGGTCAGTATCATACTCAACAACATTTACCCTACTCATTAAAGCTCTCTTTATCATGGTCAGTATCATACTCAACAACATTTACCCTACTCATTAAAGCTCTCTTTATCATGGTCAGTATCATACTCAACAACATTTACCCTACTCATTAGATCTCTCTTTATCATGGTCAGTATCATACATCATACTCAACAACATTTACCCTACTCATTAGAGCTCTCTTTATCATGGTCAGTATCATACTCAACAACATTTACCCTACTCATTAGAGCTCTCTTTATCATGGTCAGTATCATACTCAACAACATTTACCCTACTCATTAGAGCTCTCTTTATCATGGTCAGTATCATACTCAACAACATTTACCCTACTCATTAAAGCTCTCTTTATCATGGTCAGTATCATACTCAACAACATTTACCCTACTCATTAAAGCTCTCTTTATCATGGTCAGTATCATACTCAACAACATTTAGCCTACTCATTAAAGCTCTCTTTATCATGGTCAGTATCATACTCAACAGCATTTACCCTACTCATTAGAGCTCTCTTTATCATGGTCAGTATCATACTCAACAACATTTACCCTACTCATTAAAGCTCTCTTTATCATGGTCAGTATCATACTCAACAACATTTACCCTACTCATTAGAGCTCTCTTTATCATGGTCAGTATCATACTCAACAACATTTACCCTACTCATAAAAGCTCTCTTTATCATGGACAGTATCATACTCAACAACATTTACCCTACTCATTAGAGCTCTCTTTATCATGGTCAGTATCATACTCAACAACATTTACCCTACTCATTAAAGCTCTCTTTATCATGGTCAGTATCATACTCAACAACATTTACCCTACTCATTAGATCTCTCTTTATCATGGTCAGTATCATACATCATACTCAACAACATTTACCCTACTCATTAGAGCTCTCTTTATCATGGTCAGTATCATACTCAACAACATTTGCCCTACTCATTAAAGCTCTCTTTATCATGGTCAATATCATACTCAACAACATTTACCCTACTCATTAAAGCTCTCTTTATCATGGTCAGTATCATACTCAACAACATTTACCCTACTCATTAAAGCTCTCTTTATCATGGTCAGTATCATACTCAACAACATTTACCCTACTCATTAAAGCTCTCTTTATCATGGTCAGTATCATACTCAACAACATTTACCCTACTCATTAGAGCTCTCTTTATCATGGTCAGTATCATACTCAACAACATTTACCCTACTCATTAGAGCTCTCTTTATCATGGTCAGTATCATACTCAACAACATTTGCCCTACTCATTAGAGCTCTCTTTATCATGGTCAGTATCATACTCAACAACATTTACCCTACTCATTAGAGCTCTCTTTATCATGGTCAGTATCATACTCAACAACATTTGCCCTACTCATTAAAGCTCTCTTTATCATGGTCAGTATCATACTCAACAACATTTACCCTACTCATTAAAGCTCTCTTTATCATGGTCAGTATCATACTCAACAACATTTACCCTACTCATTAAAGCTCTCTTTATCATGGTCAGTATCATACTCAACAACATTTACCCTACTCATTAGATCTCTCTTTATCATGGTCAGTATCATACATCATACTCAACAACATTTACCCTACTCATTAGAGCTCTCTTTATCATGGTCAGTATCATACTCAACAACATTTACCCTACTCATTAGAGCTCTCTTTATCATGGTCAGTATCATACTCAACAACATTTACCCTACTCATTAGAGCTCTCTTTATCATGGTCAGTATCATACTCAACAACATTTGCCCTACTCATTAAAGCTCTCTTTATCATGGTCAGTATCATACTCAACAACATTTACCCTACTCATTAAAGCTCTCTTTATCATGGTCAGTATCATACTCAACAACATTTACCCTACTCATTAAAGCTCTCTTTATCATGGTCAGTATCATACTCAACAACATTTACCCTACTCATTAGATCTCTCTTTATCATGGTCAGTATCATACATCATACTCAACAACATTTACCCTACTCATTAGAGCTCTCTTTATCATGGTCAGTATCATACTCAACAACATTTGCCCTACTCATTAAAGCTCTCTTTATCATGGTCAGTATCATACTCAACAACATTTACCCTACTCATTAAAGCTCTCTTTATCATGGTCAGTATCATACTCAACAACATTTACCCTACTCATTAAAGCTCTCTTTATCATGGTCAGTATCATACTCAACAACATTTACCCTACTCATTAAAGCTCTCTTTATCATGGTCAGTATCATACTCAACAACATTTACCCTACTCATTAGAGCTCTCTTTATCATGGTCAGTATCATACTCAACAACATTTACCCTACTCATTAGAGCTCTCTTTATCATGGTCAGTATCATACTCAACAACATTTGCCCTACTCATTAGAGCTCTCTTTATCATGGTCAGTATCATACTCAACAACATTTACCCTACTCATTAGAGCTCTCTTTATCATGGTCAGTATCATACTCAACAACATTTGCCCTACTCATTAAAGCTCTCTTTATCATGGTCAGTATCATACTCAACAACATTTACCCTACTCATTAAAGCTCTCTTTGTCATGGTCAGTATCATACTCAACAACATTTACCCTACTCATTAAAGCTCTCTTTATCATGGTCAGTATCATACTCAACAACATTTACCCTACTCATTAGATCTCTCTTTATCATGGTCAGTATCATACATCATACTCAACAACATTTACCCTACTCATTAGAGCTCTCTTTATCATGGTCAGTATCATACTCAACAACATTTACCCTACTCATTAGAGCTCTCTTTATCATGGTCAGTATCATACTCAACAACATTTACCCTACTCATTAAAGCTCTCTTTATCATGGTCAGTATCATACTCAACAACATTTACCCTACTCATTAAAGCTCTCTTTATCATGGTCAGTATCATACTCAACAACATTTACCCTACTCATTAAAGCTCTCTTTATCATGGTCAGTATCATACTCAACAACATTTACCCTACTCATTAAAGCTCTCTTTATCATGGTCAGTATCATACTCAACAACATTTACCCTACTCATTAGAGCTCTCTTTATCATGGTCAGTATCATACTCAACAACATTTACCCTACTCATTAGAGCTCTCTTTATCATGGTCAGTATCATACTCAACAACATTTACCCTACTCATTAGAGCTCTCTTTATCATGGTCAGTATCATACTCAACAAAATTTACCCTACTCATTAGAGCTCTCTTTATCATGGTCAGTATCATACTCAACAACATTTACCCTACTCATTAAAGCTCTCTTTATCATGGTCAGTATCATACTCAACAACATTTACCCTACTCATTAAAGCTCTCTTTATCATGGTCAGTATCATACTCAACAACATTTACCCTACTCATTAAAGCTCTCTTTATCATGGTCAGTATCATACTCAACAACATTTACCCTACTCATTAAAGCTCTCTTTATCATGGTCAGTATCATACTCAACAACATTTACCCTACTCATTAGAGCTCTCTTTATCATGGTCAGTATCATACTCAACAACATTTACCCTACTCATTAGAGCTCTCTTTATCATGGTCAGTATCATACTCAACAACATTTGCCCTACTCATTAGAGCTCTCTTTATCATGGTCAGTATCATACTCAACAACATTTACCCTACTCATTAGAGCTCTCTTTATCATGGTCAGTATCATACTCAACAACATTTGCCCTACTCATTAAAGCTCTCTTTATCATGGTCAGTATCATACTCAACAACATTTACCCTACTCATTAAAGCTCTCTTTATCATGGTCAGTATCATACTCAACAACATTTACCCTACTCATTAAAGCTCTCTTTATCATGGTCAGTATCATACTCAACAACATTTACCCTACTCATTAGATCTCTCTTTATCATGGTCAGTATCATACATCATACTCAACAACATTTACCCTACTCATTAGAGCTCTCTTTATCATGGTCAGTATCATACTCAACAACATTTACCCTACTCATTAGAGCTCTCTTTATCATGGTCAGTATCATACTCAACAACATTTACCCTACTCATTAAAGCTCTCTTTATCATGGTCAGTATCATACTCAACAACATTTACCCTACTCATTAAAGCTCTCTTTATCATGGTCAGTATCATACTCAACAACATTTACCCTACTCATTAAAGCTCTCTTTATCATGGTCAGTATCATACTCAACAACATTTACCCTACTCATTAAAGCTCTCTTTATCATGGTCAGTATCATACTCAACAACATTTACCCTACTCATTAAAGCTCTCTTTATCATGGTCAGTATCATACTCAACAACATTTACCCTACTCATTAAAGCTCTCTTTATCATGGTCAGTATCATACTCAACAACATTTACCCTACTCATTAAAGCTCTCTTTATCATGGTCAGTATCATACTCAACAACATTTACCCTACTCATTAAAGCTCTCTTTATCATGGTCAGTATCATACTCAACAACATTTACCCTACTCATTAGATCTCTCTTTATCATGGTCAGTATCATACATCATACTCAACAACATTTACCCTACTCATTAGAGCTCTCTTTATCATGGTCAGTATCATACTCAACAACATTTACCCTACTCATTAAAGCTCTCTTTATCATGGTCAGTATCATACTCAACAATATTTACCCTACTCATTAAAGCTCTCTTTATCATGGTCAGTATCATACTCAACAACATTTACCCTACTCATTAAAGCTCTCTTTATCATGGTCAGTATCATACTCAACAACATTTACCCTACTCATTAGATCTCTCTTTATCATGGTCAGTATCATACATCATACTCAACAACATTTACCCTACTCATTAAAGCTCTCTTTATCATGGTCAGTATCATACTCAACAACATTTACCCTACTCATTAAAGCTCTCTTTATCATGGTCAGTATCATACTCAACAACATTTACCCTACTCATTAAAGCTCTCTTTATCATGGTCAGTATCATACTCAACAACATTTACCCTACTCATTAAAGCTCTCTTTATCATGGTCAGTATCATACTCAACAACATTTACCCTACTCATTAAAGCTCTCTTTATCATGGTCAGTATCATACTCAACAACATTTACCCTACTCATTAGATCTCTCTTTATCATGGTCAGTATCATACATCATACTCAACAACATTTACCCTACTCATTAGAGCTCTCTTTATCATGGTCAGTATCATACTCAACAACATTTACCCTACTCATTAGAGCTCTCTTTATCATGGTCAGTATCATACTCAACAACATTTACCCTACTCATTAAAGCTCTCTTTATCATGGTCAGTATCATACTCAACAACATTTACCCTACTCATTAGATCTCTCTTTATCATGGTCAGTATCATACATCATACTCAACAACATTTACCCTACTCATTAGAGCTCTCTTTATCATGGTCAGTATCATACTCAACAACATTTACCCTACTCATTAAAGCTCTCTTTATCATGGTCAGTATCATACTCAACAACATTTACCCTACTCATTAAAGCTCTCTTTATCATGGTCAGTATCATACTCAACAACATTTACCCTACTCATTAAAGCTCTCTTTATCATGGTCAGTATCATACTCAACAACATTTACCCTACTCATTAAAGCTCTCTTTATCATGGTCAGTATCATACTCAACAACATTTACCCTACTCATTAAAGCTCTCTTTATCATGGTCAGTATCATACTCAACAACATTTACCCTACTCATTAGATCTCTCTTTATCATGGTCAGTATCATACATCATACTCAACAACATTTACCCTACTCATTAGAGCTCTCTTTATCATGGTCAGTATCATACTCAACAACATTTACCCTACTCATTAGAGCTCTCTTTATCATGGTCAGTATCATACTCAACAACATTTACCCTACTCATTAAAGCTCTCTTTATCATGGTCAGTATCATACTCAACAACATTTACCCTACTCATTAAAGCTCTCTTTATCATGGTCAGTATCATACTCAACAACATTTACCCTACTCATTAAAGCTCTCTTTATCATGGTCAGTATCATACTCAACAACATTTACCCTACTCATTAAAGCTCTCTTTATCATGGTCAGTATCATACTCAACAACATTTACCCTACTCATTAGAGCTCTCTTTATCATGGTCAGTATCATACTCAACAACATTTACCCTACTCATTAGAGCTCTCTTTATCATGGTCAGTATCATACTCAACAACATTTACCCTACTCATTAGAGCTCTCTTTATCATGGTCAGTATCATACTCAACAAAATTTACCCTACTCATTAGAGCTCTCTTTATCATGGTCAGTATCATACTCAACAACATTTACCCTACTCATTAAAGCTCTCTTTATCATGGTCAGTATCATACTCAACAACATTTACCCTACTCATTAAAGCTCTCTTTATCATGGTCAGTATCATACTCAACAACATTTAGCCTACTCATTAAAGCTCTCTTTATCATGGTCAGTATCATACTCAACAACATTTACCCTACTCATTAGAGCTCTCTTTATCATGGTCAGTATCATACTCAACAACATTTACCCTACTCATTAAAGCTCTCTTTATCATGGTCAGTATCATACTCAACAACATTTACCCTACTCATTAGAGCTCTCTTTATCATGGTCAGTATCATACTCAACAACATTTACCCTACTCATAAAAGCTCTCTTTATCATGGACAGTATCATACTCAACAACATTTACCCTACTCATTAGATCTCTCTTTATCATGGTCAGTATCATACATCATACTCAACAACATTTACCCTACTCATTAGAGCTCTATTTATCATGGTCAGTATCATACTCAACAACATTTACCCTACTCATTAGAGCTCTCTTTATCATGGTCAGTATCATACTCAACAACATTTACCCTACTCATTAAAGCTCTCTTTATCATGGTCAGTATCATACTCAACAACATTTACCCTACTCATTAAAGCTCTCTTTATCATGGTCAGTATCATACTCAACAACATTTACCCTACTCATTAAAGCTCTCTTTATCATGGTCAGTATCATACTCAACAACATTTACCCTACTCATTAAAGCTCTCTTTATCATGGTCAGTATCATACTCAACAACATTTACCCTACTCATTAGAGCTCTCTTTATCATGGTCAGTATCATACTCAACAACATTTACCCTACTCATTAGAGCTCTCTTTATCATGGTCAGTATCATACTCAACAACATTTACCCTACTCATTAAAGCTCTCTTTATCATGGTCAGTATCATACTCAACAACATTTACCCTACTCATTAAAGCTCTCTTTATCATGGTCAGTATCATACTCAACAACATTTACCCTACTCATTAAAGCTCTCTTTATCATGGTCAGTATCATACTCAACAACATTTACCCTACTCATTAGAGCTCTCTTTATCATGGTCAGTATCATACTCAACAACATTTACCCTACTCATTAGAGCTCTCTTTATCATGGTCAGTATCATACTCAACAACATTTGCCCTACTCATTAGAGCTCTCTTTATCATGGTCAGTATCATACTCAACAACATTTACCCTACTCATTAGAGCTCTCTTTATCATGGTCAGTATCATACTCAACAACATTTGCCCTACTCATTAAAGCTCTCTTTATCATGGTCAGTATCATACTCAACAACATTTACCCTACTCATTAAAGCTCTCTTTATCATGGTCAGTATCATACTCAACAACATTTACCCTACTCATTAAAGCTCTCTTTATCATGGTCAGTATCATACTCAACAACATTTACCCTACTCATTAGAGCTCTCTTTATCATGGTCAGTATCATACTCAACAACATTTACCCTACTCATTAGAGCTCTCTTTATCATGGTCAGTATCATACTCAACAACATTTACCCTACTCATTAGAGCTCTCTTTATCATGGTCAGTATCATACTCAACAAAATTTACCCTACTCATTAGAGCTCTCTTTATCATGGTCAGTATCATACTCAACAACATTTACCCTACTCATTAAAGCTCTCTTTATCATGGTCAGTATCATACTCAACAACATTTACCCTACTCATTAAAGCTCTCTTTATCATGGTCAGTATCATACTCAACAACATTTAGCCTACTCATTAAAGCTCTCTTTATCATGGTCAGTATCATACTCAACAACATTTACCCTACTCATTAGAGCTCTCTTTATCATGGTCAGTATCATACTCAACAACATTTACCCTACTCATTAAAGCTCTCTTTATCATGGTCAGTATCATACTCAACAACATTTACCCTACTCATTAGAGCTCTCTTTATCATGGTCAGTATCATACTCAACAACATTTACCCTACTCATAAAAGCTCTCTTTATCATGGACAGTATCATACTCAACAACATTTACCCTACTCATTAGAGCTCTCTTTATCATGGTCAGTATCATACTCAACAACATTTACCCTACTCATTAGAGCTCTCTTTATCATGGACAGTATCATACTCAACAATATTTACCCTACTCATTAAAGCTCTCTTTATCATGGTCAGTATCATACTCAACAACATTTACCCTACTCATTAAAGCTCTCTTTATCATGGTCAGTATCATACTCAACAACATTTACCCTACTCATTAGAGCTCTCTTTATCATGGTCAGTATCATACTCAACAACATTTGCCCTACTCATTAAAGCTCTCTTTATCATGGTCAGTATCATACTCAACAACATTTACCCTACTCATTAAAGCTCTCTTTATCATGGTCAGTATCATACTCAACAACATTTACCCTACTCATTAAAGCTCTCTTTATCATGGTCAGTATCATACTCAACAACATTTACCCTACTCATTAGATCTCTCTTTATCATGGTCAGTATCATACATCATACTCAACAACATTTACCCTACTCATTAGAGCTCTCTTTATCATGGTCAGTATCGTACTCAACAACATTTACCCTACTCATTAGAGCTCTCTTTATCATGGTCAGTATCATACTCAACAACATTTACCCTACTCATTAGACCTCTCTTTATCATGGTCAGTATCATACTCAACAACATTTACCCTACTCATTAAAGCTCTCTTTATCATGGTCAGTATCATACTCAACAACATTTACCCTACTCATTAAAGCTCTCTTTATCATGGTCAGTATCATACTCAACAAAATTTACCCTACTCATTAAAGCTCTCTTTATCATGGTCAGTATCATACTCAACAACATTTACCCTACTCATTAAAGCTCTCTTTATCATGGTCAGTATCATACTCAACAACATTTACCCTACTCATTAGAGCTCTCTTTATCATGGTCAGTATCATACTCAACAACATTTACCCTACTCATTAGAGCTCTCTTTATCATGGTCAGTATCATACTCAACAACATTTACCCTACTCATTAGAGCTCTCTTTATCATGGTCAGTATCATACTCAACAAAATTTACCCTACTCATTAGAGCTCTCTTTATCATGGTCAGTATCATACTCAACAACATTTACCCTACTCATTAAAGCTCTCTTTATCATGGTCAGTATCATACTCAACAACATTTACCCTACTCATTAAAGCTCTCTTTATCATGGTCAGTATCATACTCAACAACATTTAGCCTACTCATTAAAGCTCTCTTTATCATGGTCAGTATCATACTCAACAACATTTACCCTACTCATTAGAGCTCTCTTTATCATGGTCAGTATCATACTCAACAACATTTACCCTACTCATTAAAGCTCTCTTTATCATGGTCAGTATCATACTCAACAACATTTACCCTACTCATTAGAGCTCTCTTTATCATGGTCAGTATCATACTCAACAACATTTACCCTACTCATAAAAGCTCTCTTTATCATGGACAGTATCATACTCAACAACATTTACCCTACTCATTAGAGCTCTCTTTATCATGGTCAGTATCATACTCAACAACATTTACCCTACTCATTAGAGCTCTCTTTATCATGGACAGTATCATACTCAACAATATTTACCCTACTCATTAAAGCTCTCTTTATCATGGTCAGTATCATACTCAACAACATTTACCCTACTCATTAAAGCTCTCTTTATCATGGTCAGTATCATACTCAACAACATTTACCCTACTCATTAGAGCTCTCTTTATCATGGTCAGTATCATACTCAACAACATTTGCCCTACTCATTAAAGCTCTCTTTATCATGGTCAGTATCATACTCAACAACATTTACCCTACTCATTAAAGCTCTCTTTATCATGGTCAGTATCATACTCAACAACATTTACCCTACTCATTAAAGCTCTCTTTATCATGGTCAGTATCATACTCAACAACATTTACCCTACTCATTAGATCTCTCTTTATCATGGTCAGTATCATACATCATACTCAACAACATTTACCCTACTCATTAGAGCTCTCTTTATCATGGTCAGTATCGTACTCAACAACATTTACCCTACTCATTAGAGCTCTCTTTATCATGGTCAGTATCATACTCAACAACATTTACCCTACTCATTAGACCTCTCTTTATCATGGTCAGTATCATACTCAACAACATTTACCCTACTCATTAAAGCTCTCTTTATCATGGTCAGTATCATACTCAACAACATTTACCCTACTCATTAAAGCTCTCTTTATCATGGTCAGTATCATACTCAACAAAATTTACCCTACTCATTAAAGCTCTCTTTATCATGGTCAGTATCATACTCAACAACATTTACCCTACTCATTAAAGCTCTCTTTATCATGGTCAGTATCATACTCAACAACATTTACCCTACTCATTAGAGCTCTCTTTATCATGGTCAGTATCATACTCAACAACATTTACCCTACTCATTAGAGCTCTCTTTATCATGGTCAGTATCATACTCAACAACATTTACCCTACTCATTAGAGCTCTCTTTATCATGGTCAGTATCATACTCAACAAAATTTACCCTACTCATTAGAGCTCTCTTTATCATGGTCAGTATCATACTCAACAACATTTACCCTACTCATTAAAGCTCTCTTTATCATGGTCAGTATCATACTCAACAACATTTACCCTACTCATTAAAGCTCTCTTTATCATGGTCAGTATCATACTCAACAACATTTACCCTACTCATTAAAGCTCTCTTTATCATGGTCAGTATCATACTCAACAACATTTACCCTACTCATTAAAGCTCTCTTTATCATGGTCAGTATCATACTCAACAACATTTACCCTACTCATTAGAGCTCTCTTTATCATGGTCAGTATCATACTCAACAACATTTGCCCTACTCATTAAAGCTCTCTTTATCATGGTCAGTATCATACTCAACAACATTTACCCTACTCATTAAAGCTCTCTTTATCATGGTCAGTATCATACTCAACAACATTTACCCTACTCATTAAAGCTCTCTTTATCATGGTCAGTATCATACTCAACAACATTTACCCTACTCATTAAAGCTCTCTTTATCATGGTCAGTATCATACTCAACAACATTTACCCTACTCATTAGAGCTCTCTTTATCATGGTCAGTATCATACTCAACAACATTTACCCTACTCATTAGAGCTCTCTTTATCATGGTCAGTATCATACTCAACAACATTTACCCTACTCATTAGAGCTCTCTTTATCATGGTCAGTATCATACTCAACAACATTTGCCCTACTCATTAAAGCTCTCTTTATCATGGTCAGTATCATACTCAACAACATTTACCCTACTCATTAAAGCTCTCTTTATCATGGTCAGTATCATACTCAACAACATTTACCCTACTCATTAAAGCTCTCTTTATCATGGTCAGTATCATACTCAACAACATTTACCCTACTCATTAGATCTCTCTTTATCATGGTCAGTATCATACATCATACTCAACAACATTTACCCTACTCATTAGAGCTCTCTTTATCATGGTCAGTATCATACTCAACAACATTTGCCCTACTCATTAAAGCTCTCTTTATCATGGTCAGTATCATACTCAACAACATTTACCCTACTCATTAAAGCTCTCTTTATCATGGTCAGTATCATACTCAACAACATTTACCCTACTCATTAAAGCTCTCTTTATCATGGTCAGTATCATACTCAACAACATTTACCCTACTCATTAAAGCTCTCTTTATCATGGTCAGTATCATACTCAACAACATTTACCCTACTCATTAGAGCTCTCTTTATCATGGTCAGTATCATACTCAACAACATTTACCCTACTCATTAGAGCTCTCTTTATCATGGTCAGTATCATACTCAACAACATTTGCCCTACTCATTAGAGCTCTCTTTATCATGGTCAGTATCATACTCAACAACATTTACCCTACTCATTAGAGCTCTCTTTATCATGGTCAGTATCATACTCAACAACATTTGCCCTACTCATTAAAGCTCTCTTTATCATGGTCAGTATCATACTCAACAACATTTACCCTACTCATTAAAGCTCTCTTTATCATGGTCAGTATCATACTCAACAACATTTACCCTACTCATTAAAGCTCTCTTTATCATGGTCAGTATCATACTCAACAACATTTACCCTACTCATTAGATCTCTCTTTATCATGGTCAGTATCATACATCATACTCAACAACATTTACCCTACTCATTAGAGCTCTCTTTATCATGGTCAGTATCATACTCAACAACATTTACCCTACTCATTAGAGCTCTCTTTATCATGGTCAGTATCATACTCAACAACATTTACCCTACTCATTAAAGCTCTCTTTATCATGGTCAGTATCATACTCAACAACATTTACCCTACTCATTAAAGCTCTCTTTATCATGGTCAGTATCATACTCAACAACATTTACCCTACTCATTAAAGCTCTCTTTATCATGGTCAGTATCATACTCAACAACATTTACCCTACTCATTAGAGCTCTCTTTATCATGGTCAGTATCATACTCAACAACATTTACCCTACTCATTAGAGCTCTCTTTATCATGGTCAGTATCATACTCAACAACATTTACCCTACTCATTAGAGCTCTCTTTATCATGGTCAGTATCATACTCAACAAAATTTACCCTACTCATTAGAGCTCTCTTTATCATGGTCAGTATCATACTCAACAACATTTACCCTACTCATTAAAGCTCTCTTTATCATGGTCAGTATCATACTCAACAACATTTACCCTACTCATTAGATCTCTCTTTATCATGGTCAGTATCATACATCATACTCAACAACATTTACCCTACTCATTAGAGCTCTCTTTATCATGGTCAGTATCATACTCAACAACATTTACCCTACTCATTAAAGCTCTCTTTATCATGGTCAGTATCATACTCAACAACATTTACCCTACTCATTAGATCTCTCTTTATCATGGTCAGTATCATACATCATACTCAACAACATTTACCCTACTCATTAGATCTCTCTTTATCATGGTCAGTATCATACATCATACTCAACAACATTTACCCTACTCATTAGAGCTCTCTTTATCATGGTCAGTATCATACTCAACAACATTTGCCCTACTCATTAAAGCTCTCTTTATCATGGTCAGTATCATACTCAACAACATTTACCCTACTCATTAAAGCTCTCTTTATCATGGTCAGTATCATACTCAACAACATTTACCCTACTCATTAAAGCTCTCTTTATCATGGTCAGTATCATACTCAACAACATTTACCCTACTCATTAAAGCTCTCTTTATCATGGTCAGTATCATACTCAACAACATTTACCCTACTCATTAGAGCTCTCTTTATCATGGTCAGTATCATACTCAACAACATTTACCCTACTCATTAGAGCTCTCTTTATCATGGTCAGTATCATACTCAACAACATTTGCCCTACTCATTAGAGCTCTCTTTATCATGGTCAGTATCATACTCAACAACATTTACCCTACTCATTAGAGCTCTCTTTATCATGGTCAGTATCATACTCAACAACATTTACCCTACTCATTAAAGCTCTCTTTATCATGGTCAGTATCATACTCAACAACATTTACCCTACTCATTAAAGCTCTCTTTATCATGGTCAGTATCATACTCAACAACATTTACCCTACTCATTAGATCTCTCTTTATCATGGTCAGTATCATACATCATACTCAACAACATTTACCCTACTCATTAGAGCTCTCTTTATCATGGTCAGTATCATACTCAACAACATTTACCCTACTCATTAGAGCTCTCTTTATCATGGTCAGTATCATACTCAACAACATTTACCCTACTCATTAAAGCTCTCTTTATCATGGTCAGTATCATACTCAACAACATTTACCCTACTCATTAAAGCTCTCTTTATCATGGTCAGTATCATACTCAACAACATTTACCCTACTCATTAAAGCTCTCTTTATCATGGTCAGTATCATACTCAACAACATTTACCCTACTCATTAAAGCTCTCTTTATCATGGTCAGTATCATACTCAACAACATTTACCCTACTCATTAGAGCTCTCTTTATCATGGTCAGTATCATACTCAACAACATTTACCCTACTCATTAGAGCTCTCTTTATCATGGTCAGTATCATACTCAAGAACATTTACCCTACTCATTAGAGCTCTCTTTATCATGGTCAGTATCATACTCAACAAAATTTACCCTACTCATTAGAGCTCTCTTTATCATGGTCAGTATCATACTCAACAACATTTACCCTACTCATTAAAGCTCTCTTTATCATGGTCAGTATCATACTCAACAACATTTACCCTACTCATTAAAGCTCTCTTTATCATGGTCAGTATCATACTCAACAACATTTACCCTACTCATTAAAGCTCTCTTTATCATGGTCAGTATCATACTCAACAACATTTACCCTACTCATTAAAGCTCTCTTTATCATGGTCAGTATCATACTCAACAACATTTACCCTACTCATTAGAGCTCTCTTTATCATGGTCAGTATCATACTCAACAACATTTACCCTACTCATTAGAGCTCTCTTTATCATGGTCAGTATCATACTCAACAACATTTACCCTACTCATTAGAGCTCTCTTTATCATGGTCAGTATCATACTCAACAACATTTGCCCTACTCATTAAAGCTCTCTTTATCATGGTCAGTATCATACTCAACAACATTTACCCTACTCATTAAAGCTCTCTTTATCATGGTCAGTATCATACTCAACAACATTTACCCTACTCATTAAAGCTCTCTTTATCATGGTCAGTATCATACTCAACAACATTTACCCTACTCATTAGATCTCTCTTTATCATGGTCAGTATCATACATCATACTCAACAACATTTACCCTACTCATTAGAGCTCTCTTTATCATGGTCAGTATCATACTCAACAACATTTACCCTACTCATTAGAGCTCTCTTTATCATGGTCAGTATCATACTCAACAACATTTACCCTACTCATTAGAGCTCTCTTTATCATGGTCAGTATCATACTCAACAACATTTACCCTACTCATTAAAGCTCTCTTTATCATGGTCAGTATCATACTCAACAACATTTACCCTACTCATTAAAGCTCTCTTTATCATGGTCAGTATCATACTCAACAACATTTACCCTACTCATTAAAGCTCTCTTTATCATGGTCAGTATCATACTCAACAACATTTACCCTACTCATTAGAGCTCTCTTTATCATGGTCAGTATCATACTCAACAACATTTACCCTACTCATTAAAGCTCTCTTTATCATGGTCAGTATCATACTCAACAACATTTACCCTACTCATTAGAGCTCTCTTTATCATGGTCAGTATCATACTCAACAACATTTACCCTACTCATAAAAGCTCTCTTTATCATGGACAGTATCATACTCAACAACATTTACCCTACTCATTAGAGCTCTCTTTATCATGGTCAGTATCATACTCAACAACATTTACCCTACTCATAAAAGCTCTCTTTATCATGGACAGTATCATACTCAACAACATTTACCCTACTCATTAGAGCTCTCTTTATCATGGTCAGTATCATACTCAACAACATTTACCCTACTCATTAGAGCTCTCTTTATCATGGACAGTATCATACTCAACAACATTTACCCTACTCATTAAAGCTCTCTTTATCATGGTCAGTATCATACTCAACAACATTTACCCTACTCATTAAAGCTCTCTTTATCATGGTCAGTATCATACTCAACAACATTTACCCTACTCATTAGAGCTCTCTTTATCATGGACAGTATCATACTCAACAACATTTGCCCTACTCATTAAAGCTCTCTTTATCATGGTCAGTATCATACTCAACAACATTTACCCTACTCATTAAAGCTCTCTTTATCATGGTCAGTATCATACTCAACAACATTTACCCTACTCATTAAAGCTCTCTTTATCATGGTCAGTATCATACTCAACAACATTTACCCTACTCATTAGATCTCTCTTTATCATGGTCAGTATCATACATCATACTCAACAACATTTACCCTACTCATTAGAGCTCTCTTTATCATGGTCAGTATCATACTCAACAACATTTACCCTACTCATTAGAGCTCTCTTTATCATGGTCAGTATCATACTCAACAACATTTACCCTACTCATTAGAGCTCTCTTTATCATGGTCAGTATCATACTCAACAACATTTACCCTACTCATTAGAGCTCTCTTTATCATGGTCAGTATCATACTCAACAACATTTACCCTACTCATTAAAGCTCTCTTTATCATGGTCAGTATCATACTCAACAACATTTACCCTACTCATTAAAGCTCTCTTTATCATGGTCAGTATCATACTCAACAACATTTACCCTACTCATTAAAGCTCTCTTTATCATGGTCAGTATCATACTCAACAACATTTACCCTACTCATTAGAGCTCTCTTTATCATGGTCAGTATCATACTCAACAACATTTGCCCTACTCATTAAAGCTCTCTTTATCATGGTCAGTATCATACTCAACAACATTTACCCTACTCATTAAAGCTCTCTTTATCATGGTCAGTATCATACTCAACAACATTTACCCTACTCATTAAAGCTCTCTTTATCATGGTCAGTATCATACTCAACAACATTTACCCTACTCATTAAAGCTCTCTTTATCATGGTCAGTATCATACTCAACAACATTTACCCTACTCATTAGAGCTCTCTTTATCATGGTCAGTATCATACTCAACAACATTTACCCTACTCATTAGAGCTCTCTTTATCATGGTCAGTATCATACTCAACAACATTTACCCTACTCATTAGAGCTCTCTTTATCATGGTCAGTATCATACTCAACAACATTTGCCCTACTCATTAAAGCTCTCTTTATCATGGTCAGTATCATACTCAACAACATTTACCCTACTCATTAAAGCTCTCTTTATCATGGTCAGTATCATACTCAACAACATTTACCCTACTCATTAAAGCTCTCTTTATCATGGTCAGTATCATACTCAACAACATTTACCCTACTCATTAGATCTCTCTTTATCATGGTCAGTATCATACATCATACTCAACAACATTTACCCTACTCATTAGAGCTCTCTTTATCATGGTCAGTATCATACTCAACAACATTTACCCTACTCATTAGAGCTCTCTTTATCATGGTCAGTATCATACTCAACAACATTTACCCTACTCATTAGAGCTCTCTTTATCATGGTCAGTATCATACTCAACAACATTTACCCTACTCATTAAAGCTCTCTTTATCATGGTCAGTATCATACTCAACAACATTTACCCTACTCATTAAAGCTCTCTTTATCATGGTCAGTATCATACTCAACAACATTTACCCTACTCATTAAAGCTCTCTTTATCATGGTCAGTATCATACTCAACAACATTTACCCTACTCATTAGAGCTCTCTTTATCATGGTCAGTATCATACTCAACAACATTTACCCTACTCATTAAAGTTCTCTTTATCATGGTCAGTATCATACTCAACAACATTTACCCTACTCATTAGAGCTCTCTTTATCATGGTCAGTATCATACTCAACAACCTTTACCCTACTCATAAAAGCTCTCTTTATCATGGACAGTATCATACTCAACAACATTTACCCTACTCATTAGAGCTCTCTTTATCATGGTCAGTATCATACTCAACAACATTTACCCTACTCATTAGAGCTCTCTTTATCATGGACAGTATCATACTCAACAACATTTACCCTACTCATTAAAGCTCTCTTTATCATGGTCAGTATCATACTCAACAACATTTACCCTACTGATTAAAGCTCTCTTTATCATGGTCAGTATCATACTCAACAACATTTACCCTACTCATTAGAGCTCTCTTTATCATGGCCAGTATCATACTCAACAACATTTGCCCTACTCATTAAAGCTCTCTTTATCATGGTCAGTATCATACTCAACAACATTTACCCTACTCATTAAAGCTCTCTTTATCATGGTCAGTATCATACTCAACAACATTTACCCTACTCATTAAAGCTCTCTTTATCATGGTCAGTATCATACTCAACAACATTTACCCTACTCATTAGATCTCTCTTTATCATGGTCAGTATCATACATCATACTCAACAACATTTACCCTACTCATTAGAGCTCTCTTTATCATGGTCAGTATCATACTCAACAACATTTACCCTACTCATTAGAGCTCTCTTTATCATGGTCAGTATCATACTCAACAACATTTACCCTACTCATTAAAGCTCTCTTTATCATGGTCAGTATCATACTCAACAACATTTACCCTACTCATTAAAGCTCTCTTTATCATGGTCAGTATCATACTCAACAACATTTACCCTACTCATTAGATCTCTCTTTATCATGGTCAGTATCATACATCATACTCAACAACATTTACCCTACTCATTAGAGCTCTCTTTATCATGGTCAGTATCATACTCAACAACATTTACCCTACTCATTAGAGCTCTCTTTATCATGGTCAGTATCATACTCAACAACATTTACCCTACTCATTAGAGCTCTCTTTATCATGGTCAGTATCATACTCAACAACATTTACCCTACTCATTAAAGCTCTCTTTATCATGGTCAGTATCATACTCAACAACATTTACCCTACTCATTAAAGCTCTCTTTATCATGGTCAGTATCATACTCAACAACATTTACCCTACTCATTAAAGCTCTCTTTATCATGGTCAGTATCATACTCAACAACATTTACCCTACTCATTAGAGCTCTCTTTATCATGGTCAGTATCATACTCAACAACATTTACCCTACTCATTAAAGTTCTCTTTATCATGGTCAGTATCATACTCAACAACATTTACCCTACTCATTAGAGCTCTCTTTATCATGGTCAGTATCATACTCAACAACCTTTACCCTACTCATAAAAGCTCTCTTTATCATGGACAGTATCATACTCAACAACATTTACCCTACTCATTAGAGCTCTCTTTATCATGGTCAGTATCATACTCAACAACATTTACCCTACTCATTAGAGCTCTCTTTATCATGGACAGTATCATACTCAACAACATTTACCCTACTCATTAAAGCTCTCTTTATCATGGTCAGTATCATACTCAACAACATTTACCCTACTGATTAAAGCTCTCTTTATCATGGTCAGTATCATACTCAACAACATTTACCCTACTCATTAGAGCTCTCTTTATCATGGCCAGTATCATACTCAACAACATTTGCCCTACTCATTAAAGCTCTCTTTATCATGGTCAGTATCATACTCAACAACATTTACCCTACTCATTAAAGCTCTCTTTATCATGGTCAGTATCATACTCAACAACATTTACCCTACTCATTAAAGCTCTCTTTATCATGGTCAGTATCATACTCAACAACATTTACCCTACTCATTAGATCTCTCTTTATCATGGTCAGTATCATACATCATACTCAACAACATTTACCCTACTCATTAGAGCTCTCTTTATCATGGTCAGTATCATACTCAACAACATTTACCCTACTCATTAGAGCTCTCTTTATCATGGTCAGTATCATACTCAACAACATTTACCCTACTAATTAGAGCTCTCTTTATCATGGTCAGTATCATACTCAACAACATTTACTCTACTCATTAAAGCTCTCTTTATCATGGTCAGTATCATACTCAACAACATTTACCCTACTCATTAAAGCTCTCTTTATCATGGTCAGTATCATACTCAACAACATTTACCCTACTCATTAAAGCTCTCTTTATCATGGTCAGTATCATACTCAACAACATTTACCCTACTCATTAAAGCTCTCTTTATCATGGTCAGTATCATACTCAACAACATTTACCCTACTCATTAGAGCTCTCTTTATCATGGTCAGTATCATACTCAACAAAATTTACCCTACTCATTAGAGCTCTCTTTATCATGGTCAGTATCATACTCAACAACATTTACCCTACTCATTAGAGCTCTCTTTATCATGGTCAGTATCATACTCAACAAAATTTACCCTACTCATTAGAGCTCTCTTTATCATGGTCAGTATCATACTCAACAACATTTACCCTACTCATTAAAGCTCTCTTTATCATGGTCAGTATCATACTCAACAACATTTACCCTACTCATTAGAGCTCTCTTTATCATGGTCAGTATCATACTCAACAACATTTGCCCTACTCATTAAAGCTCTCTTTATCATGGTCAGTATCATACTCAACAACATTTACCCTACTCATTAAAGCTCTCTTTATCATGGTCAGTATCATACTCAACAACATTTACCCTACTCATTAGATCTCTCTTTATCATGGTCAGTATCATACATCATACTCAACAACATTTACCCTACTCATTAGAGCTCTCTTTATCATGGTCAGTATCATACTCAACAACATTTACCCTACTCATTAAAGCTCTCTTTATCATGGTCAGTATCATACTCAACAACATTTACCCTACTCATTAGAGCTCTCTTTATCATGGTCAGTATCATACTCAACAACATTTACCCTACTCATAAAAGCTCTCTTTATCATGGACAGTATCATACTCAACAACATTTACCCTACTCATTAGAGCTCTCTTTATCATGGTCAGTATCATACTCAACAACATTTACCCTACTCATTAGAGCTCTCTTTATCATGGACAGTATCATACTCAACAACATTTACCCTACTCATTAAAGCTCTCTTTATCATGGTCAGTATCATACTCAACAACATTTACCCTACTCATTAAAGCTCTCTTTATCATGGTCAGTATCATACTCAACAACATTTACCCTACTCATTAGAGCTCTCTTTATCATGGTCAGTATCATACTCAACAAAATTTACCCTACTCATTAGAGCTCTCTTTATCATGGTCAGTATCATACTCAACAACATTTACCCTACTCATTAGAGCTCTCTTTATCATGGTCAGTATCATACTCAACAAAATTTACCCTACTCATTAGAGCTCTCTTTATCATGGTCAGTATCATACTCAACAACATTTACCCTACTCATTAAAGCTCTCTTTATCATGGTCAGTATCATACTCAACAACATTTACCCTACTCATTAGAGCTCTCTTTATCATGGTCAGTATCATACTCAACAACATTTGCCCTACTCATTAAAGCTCTCTTTATCATGGTCAGTATCATACTCAACAACATTTACCCTACTCATTAAAGCTCTCTTTATCATGGTCAGTATCATACTCAACAACATTTACCCTACTCATTAGATCTCTCTTTATCATGGTCAGTATCATACATCATACTCAACAACATTTACCCTACTCATTAGAGCTCTCTTTATCATGGTCAGTATCATACTCAACAACATTTACCCTACTCATTAAAGCTCTCTTTATCATGGTCAGTATCATACTCAACAACATTTACCCTACTCATTAGAGCTCTCTTTATCATGGTCAGTATCATACTCAACAACATTTACCCTACTCATAAAAGCTCTCTTTATCATGGACAGTATCATACTCAACAACATTTACCCTACTCATTAGAGCTCTCTTTATCATGGTCAGTATCATACTCAACAACATTTACCCTACTCATTAGAGCTCTCTTTATCATGGACAGTATCATACTCAACAACATTTACCCTACTCATTAAAGCTCTCTTTATCATGGTCAGTATCATACTCAACAACATTTACCCTACTCATTAAAGCTCTCTTTATCATGGTCAGTATCATACTCAACAACATTTACCCTACTCATTAGAGCTCTCTTTATCATGGCCAGTATCATACTCAACAACATTTGCCCTACTCATTAAAGCTCTCTTTATCATGGTCAGTATCATACTCAACAACATTTACCCTACTCATTAAAGCTCTCTTTATCATGGTCAGTATCATACTCAACAACATTTACCCTACTCATTAAAGCTCTCTTTATCATGGTCAGTATCATACTCAACAACATTTACCCTACTCATTAGATCTCTCTTTATCATGGTCAGTATCATACATCATACTCAACAACATTTACCCTACTCATTAGAGCTCTCTTTATCATGGTCAGTATCATACTCAACAACATTTACCCTACTCATTAGAGCTCTCTTTATCATGGCCAGTATCATACTCAACAACATTTGCCCTACTCATTAAAGCTCTCTTTATCATGGTCAGTATCATACTCAACAACATTTACCCTACTCATTAAAGCTCTCTTTATCATGGTCAGTATCATACTCAACAACATTTACCCTACTCATTAAAGCTCTCTTTATCATGGTCAGTATCATACTCAACAACATTTACCCTACTCATTAGATCTCTCTTTATCATGGTCAGTATCATACATCATACTCAACAACATTTACCCTACTCATTAGAGCTCTCTTTATCATGGTCAGTATCATACTCAACAACATTTACCCTACTCATTAGAGCTCTCTTTATCATGGTCAGTATCATACTCAACAACATTTACCCTACTAATTAGAGCTCTCTTTATCATGGTCAGTATCATACTCAACAACATTTACTCTACTCATTAAAGCTCTCTTTATCATGGTCAGTATCATACTCAACAACATTTACCCTACTCATTAAAGCTCTCTTTATCATGGTCAGTATCATACTCAACAACATTTACCCTACTCATTAAAGCTCTCTTTATCATGGTCAGTATCATACTCAACAACATTTACCCTACTCATTAAAGCTCTCTTTATCATGGTCAGTATCATACTCAACAACATTTACCCTACTCATTAGAGCTCTCTTTATCATGGTCAGTATCATACTCAACAAAATTTACCCTACTCATTAGAGCTCTCTTTATCATGGTCAGTATCATACTCAACAACATTTACCCTACTCATTAGAGCTCTCTTTATCATGGTCAGTATCATACTCAACAAAATTTACCCTACTCATTAGAGCTCTCTTTATCATGGTCAGTATCATACTCAACAACATTTACCCTACTCATTAAAGCTCTCTTTATCATGGTCAGTATCATACTCAACAACATTTACCCTACTCATTAAAGCTCTCTTTATCATGGTCAGTATCATACTCAACAACATTTACCCTACTCATTAAAGCTCTCTTTATCATGGTCAGTATCATACTCAACAACATTTACCCTACTCATTAAAGCTCTCTTTATCATGGTCAGTATCATACTCAACAACATTTACCCTACTCATTAGAGCTCTCTTTATCATGGTCAGTATCATACTCAACAACATTTGCCCTACTCATTAAAGCTCTCTTTATCATGGTCAGTATCATACTCAACAACATTTACCCTACTCATTAAAGCTCTCTTTATCATGGTCAGTATCATACTCAACAACATTTACCCTACTCATTAGATCTCTCTTTATCATGGTCAGTATCATACATCATACTCAACAACATTTACCCTACTCATTAGAGCTCTCTTTATCATGGTCAGTATCATACTCAACAACATTTACCCTACTCATTAAAGCTCTCTTTATCATGGTCAGTATCATACTCAACAACATTTACCCTACTCATTAGAGCTCTCTTTATCATGGTCAGTATCATACTCAACAACATTTACCCTACTCATAAAAGCTCTCTTTATCATGGACAGTATCATACTCAACAACATTTACCCTACTCATTAGAGCTCTCTTTATCATGGTCAGTATCATACTCAACAACATTTACCCTACTCATTAGAGCTCTCTTTATCATGGACAGTATCATACTCAACAACATTTACCCTACTCATTAAAGCTCTCTTTATCATGGTCAGTATCATACTCAACAACATTTACCCTACTCATTAAAGCTCTCTTTATCATGGTCAGTATCATACTCAACAACATTTACCCTACTCATTAGAGCTCTCTTTATCATGGCCAGTATCATACTCAACAACATTTGCCCTACTCATTAAAGCTCTCTTTATCATGGTCAGTATCATACTCAACAACATTTACCCTACTCATTAAAGCTCTCTTTATCATGGTCAGTATCATACTCAACAACATTTACCCTACTCATTAAAGCTCTCTTTATCATGGTCAGTATCATACTCAACAACATTTACCCTACTCATTAGATCTCTCTTTATCATGGTCAGTATCATACATCATACTCAACAACATTTACCCTACTCATTAGAGCTCTCTTTATCATGGTCAGTATCATACTCAACAACATTTACCCTACTCATTAGAGCTCTCTTTATCATGGTCAGTATCATACTCAACAACATTTACCCTACTCATTAGAGCTCTCTTTATCATGGTCAGTATCATACTCAACAACATTTACCCTACTCATTAAAGCTCTCTTTATCATGGTCAGTATCATACTCAACAACATTTACCCTACTCATTAAAGCTCTCTTTATCATGGTCAGTATCATACTCAACAACATTTACCCTACTCATTAAAGCTCTCTTTATCATGGTCAGTATCATACTCAACAACATTTACCCTACTCATTAAAGCTCTCTTCATCATGGTCAGTATCATACTCAACAACATTTACCCTACTCATTAGAGCTCTCTTTATCATGGTCAGTATCATACTCAACAACATTTACCCTACTCATTAGAGCTCTCTTTATCATGGTCAGTATCATACTCAACAACATTTACCCTACTCATTAGAGCTCTCTTTATCATGGTCAGTATCATACTCAACAAAATTTACCCTACTCATTAGAGCTCTCTTTATCATGGTCAGTATCATACTCAACAACATTTACCCTACTCATTAAAGCTCTCTTTATCATGGTCAGTATCATACTCAACAACATTTACCCTACTCATTAAAGCTCTCTTTATCATGGTCAGTATCATACTCAACAACATTTACCCTACTCATTAAAGCTCTCTTTATCATGGTCAGTATCATACTCAACAACATTTACCCTACTCATTAAAGCTCTCTTTATCATGGTCAGTATCATACTCAACAACATTTACCCTACTCATTAGAGCTCTCTTTATCATGGTCAGTATCATACTCAACAACATTTGCCCTACTCATTAAAGCTCTCTTTATCATGGTCAGTATCATACTCAACAACATTTACCCTACTCATTAAAGCTCTCTTTATCATGGTCAGTATCATACTCAACAACATTTACCCTACTCATTAGAGCTCTCTTTATCATGGTCAGTATCATACTCAACAAAATTTACCCTACTCATTAGAGCTCTCTTTATCATGGTCAGTATCATACTCAACAACATTTACCCTACTCATTAGAGCTCTCTTTATCATGGTCAGTATCATACTCAACAAAATTTACCCTACTCATTAGAGCTCTCTTTATCATGGTCAGTATCATACTCAACAACATTTACCCTACTCATTAAAGCTCTCTTTATCATGGTCAGTATCATACTCAACAACATTTACCCTACTCATTAAAGCTCTCTTTATCATGGTCAGTATCATACTCAACAACATTTACCCTACTCATTAAAGCTCTCTTTATCATGGTCAGTATCATACTCAACAACATTTACCCTACTCATTAAAGCTCTCTTTATCATGGTCAGTATCATACTCAACAACATTTACCCTACTCATTAGAGCTCTCTTTATCATGGTCAGTATCATACTCAACAACATTTGCCCTACTCATTAAAGCTCTCTTTATCATGGTCAGTATCATACTCAACAACATTTACCCTACTCATTAAAGCTCTCTTTATCATGGTCAGTATCATACTCAACAACATTTACCCTACTCATTAGATCTCTTTTTATCATGGTCAGTATCATACATCATACTCAACAACATTTACCCTACTCATTAGAGCTCTCTTTATCATGGTCAGTATCATACTCAACAACATTTACCCTACTCATTAAAGCTCTCTTTATCATGGTCAGTATCATACTCAACAACATTTACCCTACTCATTAGAGCTCTCTTTATCATGGTCAGTATCATACTCAACAACATTTACCCTACTCATAAAAGCTCTCTTTATCATGGACAGTATCATACTCAACAACATTTACCCTACTCATTAGAGCTCTCTTTATCATGGTCAGTATCATACTCAACAACATTTACCCTACTCATTAGAGCTCTCTTTATCATGGACAGTATCATACTCAACAACATTTACCCTACTCATTAAAGCTCTCTTTATCATGGTCAGTATCATACTCAACAACATTTACCCTACTCATTAAAGCTCTCTTTATCATGGTCAGTATCATACTCAACAACATTTACCCTACTCATTAGAGCTCTCTTTATCATGGCCAGTATCATACTCAACAACATTTGCCCTACTCATTAAAGCTCTCTTTATCATGGTCAGTATCATACTCAACAACATTTACCCTACTCATTAAAGCTCTCTTTATCATGGTCAGTATCATACTCAACAACATTTACCCTACTCATTAAAGCTCTCTTTATCATGGTCAGTATCATACTCAACAACATTTACCCTACTCATTAGATCTCTCTTTATCATGGTCAGTATCATACATCATACTCAACAACATTTACCCTACTCATTAGAGCTCTCTTTATCATGGTCAGTATCATACTCAACAACATTTACCCTACTCATTAGAGCTCTCTTTATCATGGTCAGTATCATACTCAACAACATTTACCCTACTCATTAGAGCTCTCTTTATCATGGTCAGTATCATACTCAACAACATTTACCCTACTCATTAAAGCTCTCTTTATCATGGTCAGTATCATACTCAACAACATTTACCCTACTCATTAAAGCTCTCTTTATCATGATCAGTATCATACTCAACAACATTTACCCTACTCATTAAAGCTCTCTTTATCATGGTCAGTATCATACTCAACAACATTTACCCTACTCATTAAAGCTCTCTTCATCATGGTCAGTATCATACTCAACAACATTTACCCTACTCATTAGAGCTCTCTTTATCATGGTCAGTATCATACTCAACAACATTTACCCTACTCATTAGAGCTCTCTTTATCATGGTCAGTATCATACTCAACAACATTTACCCTACTCATTAGAGCTCTCTTTATCATGGTCAGTATCATACTCAACAAAATTTACCCTACTCATTAAAGCTCTCTTTATCATGGTCAGTATCATACTCAACAACATTTACCCTACTCATTAAAGCTCTCTTTATCATGGTCAGTATCATACTCAACAACATTTACCCTACTCATTAAAGCTCTCTTTATCATGGTCAGTATCATACTCAACAACATTTACCCTACTCATTAGAGCTCTCTTTATCATGGTCAGTATCATACTCAACAACATTTGCCCTACTCATTAAAGCTCTCTTTATCATGGTCAGTATCATACTCAACAACATTTACCCTACTCATTAAAGCTCTCTTTATCATGGTCAGTATCATACTCAACAACATTTACCCTACTCATTAAAGCTCTCTTTATCATGGTCAGTATCATACTCAACAACATTTACCCTACTCATTAAAGCTCTCTTTATCATGGTCAGTATCATACTCAACAACATTTACCCTACTCATTAGAGCTCTCTTTATCATGGTCAGTATCATACTCAACAACATTTACCCTACTCATTAGAGCTCTCTTTATCATGGTCAGTATCATACTCAACAACATTTACCCTACTCATTAGAGCTCTCTTTATCATGGTCAGTATCATACTCAACAACATTTCCCTACTCATTAAAGCTCTCTTTATCATGGTCAGTATCATACTCAACAACATTTACCCTACTCATTAAAGCTCTCTTTATCATGGTCAGTATCATACTCAACAACATTTACCCTACTCATTAAAGCTCTCTTTATCATGGTCAGTATCATACTCAACAACATTTACCCTACTCATTAGATCTCTCTTTATCATGGTCAGTATCATACATCATACTCAACAACATTTACCCTACTCATTAGAGCTCTCTTTATCATGGTCAGTATCATACTCAACAACATTTACCCTACTCATTAGAGCTCTCTTTATCATGGTCAGTATCATACTCAACAACATTTACCCTACTCATTAGAGCTCTCTTTATCATGGTCAGTATCATACTCAACAACATTTACCCTACTCATTAAAGCTCTCTTTATCATGGTCAGTATCATACTCAACAACATTTACCCTACTCATTAAAGCTCTCTTTATCATGGTCAGTATCATACTCAACAACATTTACCCTACTCATTAAAGCTCTCTTTATCATGGTCAGTATCATACTCAACAACATTTACCCTACTCATTAGAGCTCTCTTTATCATGGTCAGTATCATACTCAACAACATTTACCCTACTCATTAAAGCTCTCTTTATCATGGTCAGTATCATACTCAACAACATTTACCCTACTCATTAGAGCTCTCTTTATCATGGTCAGTATCATACTCAACAACATTTACCCTACTCATAAAAGCTCTCTTTATCATGGACAGTATCATACTCAACAACATTTACCCTACTCATTAGAGCTCTCTTTATCATGGTCAGTATCATACTCAACAACATTTACCCTACTCATTAGAGCTCTCTTTATCATGGACAGTATCATACTCAACAACATTTACCCTACTCATTAAAGCTCTCTTTATCATGGTCAGTATCATACTCAACAACATTTACCCTACTCATTAGAGCTCTCTTTATCATGGTCAGTATCATACTCAACAACATTTACCCTACTCATTAGAGCTCTCTTTATCATGGTCAGTATCATACTCAACAACATTTACCCTACTCATTAGAGCTCTCTTTATCATGGTCAGTATCATACTCAACAACATTTACCCTACTCATTAGAGCTCTCTTTATCATGGTCAGTATCATACTCAACAACATTTACCCTACTCATTAGAGCTCTCTTTATCATGGACAGTATCATACTCAACAACATTTACCCTACTCATTAGATCTCTCTTTATCATGGTCAGTATCATACTCAACAACATTTACCCTACTCATTAAAGCTCTCTTTATCATGGTCAGTATCATACTCAACAACATTTACCCTACTCATTAAAGCTCTCTTTATCATGGTCAGTATCATACTCAACAACATTTACCCTACTCATTAGAGCTCTCTTTATCATGGTCAGTATCATACTCAACAACATTTACCCTACTCATTAGAGCTCTCTTTATCATGGTCAGTATCATACTCAACAACATTTACCCTACTCATTAGAGCTCTCTTTATCATGGTCAGTATCATACTCAACAACATTTGCCCTACTCATTAAAGCTCTCTTTATCATGGTCAGTATCATACTCAACAACATTTACCCTACTCATTAAAGCTCTCTTTATCATGGTCAGTATCATACTCAACAACATTTACCCTACTCATTAGATCTCTCTTTATCATGGTCAGTATCATACATCATACTCAACAACATTTACCCTACTCATTAGAGCTCTCTTTATCATGGTCAGTATCATACTCAACAACATTTACCCTACTCATTAGAGCTCTCTTTATCATGGTCAGTATCATACTCAACAACATTTACCCTACTCATTAGAGCTCTCTTTATCATGGTCAGTATCATACTCAACAACATTTACCCTACTCATTAAAGCTCTCTTTATCATGGTCAGTATCATACTCAACAACATTTACCCTACTCATTAAAGCTCTCTTTATCATGGTCAGTATCATACTCAACAACATTTACCCTACTCATTAAAGCTCTCTTTATCATGGTCAGTATCATACTCAACAACATTTACCCTACTCATTAGAGCTCTCTTTATCATGGTCAGTATCATACTCAACAACATTTACCCTACTCATTAAAGCTCTCTTTATCATGGTCAGTATCATACTCAACAACATTTACCCTACTCATTAGAGCTCTCTTTATCATGGTCAGTATCATACTCAACAACATTTACCCTACTCATAAAAGCTCTCTTTATCATGGACAGTATCATACTCAACAACATTTACCCTACTCATTAGAGCTCTCTTTATCATGGTCAGTATCATACTCAACAACATTTACCCTACTCATTAGAGCTCTCTTTATCATGGACAGTATCATACTCAACAACATTTACCCTACTCATTAAAGCTCTCTTTATCATGGTCAGTATCATACTCAACAACATTTACCCTACTCATTAGAGCTCTCTTTATCATGGTCAGTATCATACTCAACAACATTTACCCTACTCATTAGAGCTCTCTTTATCATGGTCAGTATCATACTCAACAACATTTACCCTACTCATTAGAGCTCTCTTTATCATGGTCAGTATCATACTCAACAACATTTACCCTACTCATTAGAGCTCTCTTTATCATGGTCAGTATCATACTCAACAACATTTACCCTACTCATTAGATCTCTCTTTATCATGGTCAGTATCATACTCAACAACATTTACCCTACTCATTAGAGCTCTCTTTATCATGGACAGTATCATACTCAACAACATTTACCCTACTCATTAGATCTCTCTTTATCATGGTCAGTATCATACTCAACAACATTTACCCTACTCATTAAAGCTCTCTTTATCATGGTCAGTATCATACTCAACAACATTTACCCTACTCATTAAAGCTCTCTTTATCATGGTCAGTATCATACTCAACAACATTTACCCTACTCATTAGATCTCTCTTTATCATGGTCAGTATCATACATCATACTCAACAACATTTACCCTACTCATTAGAGCTCTCTTTATCATGGTCAGTACCATACTCAACAACATTTACCCTACTCATTAGAGCTCTCTTTATCATGGTCAGTATCATACTCAACAACATTTACCCTACTCATTAGAGCTCTCTTTATCATGGTCAGTATCATACTCAACAACATTTACCCTACTCATTAAAGCTCTCTTTATCATGGTCAGTATCATACTCAACAACATTTACCCTACTCATTAAAGCTCTCTTTATCATGGTCAGTATCATACTCAACAACATTTACCCTACTCATTAAAGCTCTCTTTATCATGGTCAGTATCATACTCAACAACATTTACCCTACTCATTAAAGCTCTCTTTATCATGGTCAGTATCATACTCAACAACATTTACCCTACTCATTAGAGCTCTCTTTATCATGGTCAGTATCATACTCAACAACATTTACCCTACTCATTAGAGCTCTCTTTATCATGGTCAGTATCATACTCAACAACATTTACCCTACTCATTAGAGCTCTCTTTATCATGGTCAGTATCATACTCAACAAAATTTACCCTACTCATTAGAGCTCTCTTTATCATGGTCAGTATCATACTCAACAACATTTACCCTACTCATTAAAGCTCTCTTTATCATGGTCAGTATCATACTCAACAACATTTACCCTACTCATTAAAGCTCTCTTTATCATGGTCAGTATCATACTCAACAACATTTACCCTACTCATTAAAGCTCTCTTTATCATGGTCAGTATCATACTCAACAACATTTACCCTACTCATTAAAGCTCTCTTTATCATGGTCAGTATCATACTCAACAACATTTACCCTACTCATTAGAGCTCTCTTTATCATGGTCAGTATCATACTCAACAACATTTGCCCTACTCATTAAAGCTCTCTTTATCATGGTCAGTATCATACTCAACAACATTTACCCTACTCATTAAAGCTCTCTTTATCATGGTCAGTATCATACTCAACAACATTTACCCTACTCATTAAAGCTCTCTTTATCATGGTCAGTATCATACTCAACAACATTTACCCTACTCATTAGAGCTCTCTTTATCATGGTCAGTATCATACTCAACAACATTTACCCTACTCATTAGAGCTCTCTTTATCATGGTCAGTATCATACTCAACAACATTTACCCTACTCATTAGAGCTCTCTTTATCATGGTCAGTATCATACTCAACAACATTTGCCCTACTCATTAAAGCTCTCTTTATCATGGTCAGTATCATACTCAACAACATTTACCCTACTCATTAAAGCTCTCTTTATCATGGTCAGTATCATACTCAACAACATTTACCCTACTCATTAAAGCTCTCTTTATCATGGTCAGTATCATACTCAACAACATTTACCCTACTCATTAGATCTCTCTTTATCATGGTCAGTATCATACATCATACTCAACAACATTTACCCTACTCATTAGAGCTCTCTTTATCATGGTCAGTATCATACTCAACAACATTTACCCTACTCATTAGAGCTCTCTTTATCATGGTCAGTATCATACTCAACAACATTTACCCTACTCATTAGAGCTCTCTTTATCATGGTCAGTATCATACTCAACAACATTTACCCTACTCATTAAAGCTCTCTTTATCATGGTCAGTATCATACTCAACAACATTTACCCTACTCATTAGAGCTCTCTTTATCATGGTCAGTATCATACTCAACAACATTTACCCTACTCATTAGAGCTCTCTTTATCATGGTCAGTATCATACTCAACAACATTTACCCTACTCATTAGAGCTCTCTTTATCATGGTCAGTATCATACTCAACAAAATTTACCCTACTCATTAGAGCTCTCTTTATCATGGTCAGTATCATACTCAACAACATTTACCCTACTCATTAAAGCTCTCTTTATCATGGTCAGTATCATACTCAACAACATTTACCCTACTCATTAAAGCTCTCTTTATCATGGTCAGTATCATACTCAACAACATTTACCCTACTCATTAAAGCTCTCTTTATCATGGTCAGTATCATACTCAACAACATTTACCCTACTCATTAAAGCTCTCTTTATCATGGTCAGTATCATACTCAACAACATTTACCCTACTCATTAGAGCTCTCTTTATCATGGTCAGTACCATACTCAACAACATTTACCCTACTCATTAGAGCTCTCTTTATCATGGTCAGTATCATACTCAACAACATTTACCCTACTCATTAGAGCTCTCTTTATCATGGTCAGTATCATACTCAACAACATTTACCCTACTCATTAAAGCTCTCTTTATCATGGTCAGTATCATACTCAACAACATTTACCCTACTCATTAAAGCTCTCTTTATCATGGTCAGTATCATACTCAACAACATTTACCCTACTCATTAAAGCTCTCTTTATCATGGTCAGTATCATACTCAACAACATTTACCCTACTCATTAAAGCTCTCTTTATCATGGTCAGTATCATACTCAACAACATTTACCCTACTCATTAGAGCTCTCTTTATCATGGTCAGTATCATACTCAACAACATTTACCCTACTCATTAGAGCTCTCTTTATCATGGTCAGTATCATACTCAACAACATTTACCCTACTCATTAGAGCTCTCTTTATCATGGTCAGTATCATACTCAACAAAATTTACCCTACTCATTAGAGCTCTCTTTATCATGGTCAGTATCATACTCAACAACATTTACCCTACTCATTAAAGCTCTCTTTATCATGGTCAGTATCATACTCAACAACATTTACCCTACTCATTAAAGCTCTCTTTATCATGGTCAGTATCATACTCAACAACATTTACCCTACTCATTAAAGCTCTCTTTATCATGGTCAGTATCATACTCAACAACATTTACCCTACTCATTAAAGCTCTCTTTATCATGGTCAGTATCATACTCAACAACATTTACCCTACTCATTAGAGCTCTCTTTATCATGGTCAGTATCATACTCAACAACATTTGCCCTACTCATTAAAGCTCTCTTTATCATGGTCAGTATCATACTCAACAACATTTACCCTACTCATTAAAGCTCTCTTTATCATGGTCAGTATCATACTCAACAACATTTACCCTACTCATTAAAGCTCTCTTTATCATGGTCAGTATCATACTCAACAACATTTACCCTACTCATTAGAGCTCTCTTTATCATGGTCAGTATCATACTCAACAACATTTACCCTACTCATTAGAGCTCTCTTTATCATGGTCAGTATCATACTCAACAACATTTACCCTACTCATTAGAGCTCTCTTTATCATGGTCAGTATCATACTCAACAACATTTGCCCTACTCATTAAAGCTCTCTTTATCATGGTCAGTATCATACTCAACAACATTTACCCTACTCATTAAAGCTCTCTTTATCATGGTCAGTATCATACTCAACAACATTTACCCTACTCATTAAAGCTCTCTTTATCATGGTCAGTATCATACTCAACAACATTTACCCTACTCATTAGATCTCTCTTTATCATGGTCAGTATCATACATCATACTCAACAACATTTACCCTACTCATTAGAGCTCTCTTTATCATGGTCAGTATCATACTCAACAACATTTACCCTACTCATTAGAGCTCTCTTTATCATGGTCAGTATCATACTCAACAACATTTACCCTACTCATTAGAGCTCTCTTTATCATGGTCAGTATCATACTCAACAACATTTACCCTACTCATTAAAGCTCTCTTTATCATGGTCAGTATCATACTCAACAACATTTACCCTACTCATTAGAGCTCTCTTTATCATGGTCAGTATCATACTCAACAACATTTACCCTACTCATTAGAGCTCTCTTTATCATGGTCAGTATCATACTCAACAACATTTACCCTACTCATTAGAGCTCTCTTTATCATGGTCAGTATCATACTCAACAAAATTTACCCTACTCATTAGAGCTCTCTTTATCATGGTCAGTATCATACTCAACAACATTTACCCTACTCATTAAAGCTCTCTTTATCATGGTCAGTATCATACTCAACAACATTTACCCTACTCATTAAAGCTCTCTTTATCATGGTCAGTATCATACTCAACAACATTTACCCTACTCATTAAAGCTCTCTTTATCATGGTCAGTATCATACTCAACAACATTTACCCTACTCATTAGAGCTCTCTTTATCATGGTCAGTATCATACTCAACAACATTTACCCTACTCATTAGAGCTCTCTTTATCATGGTCAGTATCATACTCAACAACATTTACCCTACTCATTAAAGCTCTCTTTATCATGGTCAGTATCATACTCAACAACATTTACCCTACTCATTAAAGCTCTCTTTATCATGGTCAGTATCATACTCAACAACATTTACCCTACTCATTAGAGCTCTCTTTATCATGGTCAGTATCATACTCAACAACATTTGCCCTACTCATTAAAGCTCTCTTTATCATGGTCAGTATCATACTCAACAACATTTACCCTACTCATTAAAGCTCTCTTTATCATGGTCAGTATCATACTCAACAACATTTACCCTACTCATTAAAGCTCTCTTTATCATGGTCAGTATCATACTCAACAACATTTACCCTACTCATTAGAGCTCTCTTTATCATGGTCAGTATCATACTCAACAACATTTACCCTACTCATTAGAGCTCTCTTTATCATGGTCAGTATCATACTCAACAACATTTACCCTACTCATTAGAGCTCTCTTTATCATGGTCAGTATCATACTCAACAACATTTGCCCTACTCATTAAAGCTCTCTTTATCATGGTCAGTATCATACTCAACAACATTTACCCTACTCATTAAAGCTCTCTTTATCATGGTCAGTATCATACTCAACAACATTTACCCTACTCATTAAAGCTCTCTTTATCATGGTCAGTATCATACTCAACAACATTTACCCTACTCATTAGATCTCTCTTTATCATGGTCAGTATCATACATCATACTCAACAACATTTACCCTACTCATTAGAGCTCTCTTTATCATGGTCAGTATCATACTCAACAACATTTACCCTACTCATTAGAGCTCTCTTTATCATGGTCAGTATCATACTCAACAACATTTACCCTACTCATTAGAGCTCTCTTTATCATGGTCAGTATCATACTCAACAACATTTACCCTACTCATTAAAGCTCTCTTTATCATGGTCAGTATCATACTCAACAACATTTACCCTACTCATTAAAGCTCTCTTTATCATGGTCAGTATCATACTCAACAACATTTACCCTACTCATTAAAGCTCTCTTTATCATGGTCAGTATCATACTCAACAACATTTACCCTACTCATTAGAGCTCTCTTTATCATGGTCAGTATCATACTCAACAACATTTACCCTACTCATTAAAGCTCTCTTTATCATGGTCAGTATCATACTCAACAACATTTACCCTACTCATTAGAGCTCTCTTTATCATGGACAGTATCATACTCAACAACATTTACCCTACTCATTAGATCTCTCTTTATCATGGTCAGTATCATACTCAACAACATTTACCCTACTCATTAGAGCTCTCTTTATCATGGTCAGTATCATACTCAACAACATTTACCCTACTCATTAAAGCTCTCTTTATCATGGTCAGTATCATACTCAACAACATTTACCCTACTCATTAGAGCTCTCTTTATCATGGACAGTATCATACTCAACAACATTTACCCTACTCATTAGATCTCTCTTTATCATGGTCAGTATCATACTCAACAACATTTACCCTACTCATTAAAGCTCTCTTTATCATGGTCAGTATCATACTCAACAACATTTACCCTACTCATTAAAGCTCTCTTTATCATGGTCAGTATCATACTCAACAACATTTACCCTACTCATTAGAGCTCTCTTTATCATGGTCAGTATCATACTCAACAACATTTGCCCTACTCATTAAAGCTCTCTTTATCATGGTCAGTATCATACTCAACAACATTTACCCTACTCATTAAAGCTCTCTTTATCATGGTCAGTATCATACTCAACAACATTTACCCTACTCATTAAAGCTCTCTTTATCATGGTCAGTATCATACTCAACAACATTTACCCTACTCATTAGAGCTCTCTTTATCATGGTCAGTATCATACTCAACAACATTTACCCTACTCATTAGAGCTCTCTTTATCATGGTCAGTATCATACTCAACAACATTTACCCTACTCATTAGAGCTCTCTTTATCATGGTCAGTATCATACTCAACAACATTTGCCCTACTCATTAAAGCTCTCTTTATCATGGTCAGTATCATACTCAACAACATTTACCCTACTCATTAAAGCTCTCTTTATCATGGTCAGTATCATACTCAACAACATTTACCCTACTCATTAAAGCTCTCTTTATCATGGTCAGTATCATACTCAACAACATTTACCCTACTCATTAGATCTCTCTTTATCATGGTCAGTATCATACATCATACTCAACAACATTTACCCTACTCATTAGAGCTCTCTTTATCATGGTCAGTATCATACTCAACAACATTTACCCTACTCATTAGAGCTCTCTTTATCATGGTCAGTATCATACTCAACAACATTTACCCTACTCATTAGAGCTCTCTTTATCATGGTCAGTATCATACTCAACAACATTTACCCTACTCATTAAAGCTCTCTTTATCATGGTCAGTATCATACTCAACAACATTTACCCTACTCATTAAAGCTCTCTTTATCATGGTCAGTATCATACTCAACAACATTTACCCTACTCATTAAAGCTCTCTTTATCATGGTCAGTATCATACTCAACAACATTTACCCTACTCATTAGAGCTCTCTTTATCATGGTCAGTATCATACTCAACAACATTTACCCTACTCATTAAAGCTCTCTTTATCATGGTCAGTATCATACTCAACAACATTTACCCTACTCATTAGAGCTCTCTTTATCATGGACAGTATCATACTCAACAACATTTACCCTACTCATTAGATCTCTCTTTATCATGGTCAGTATCATACTCAACAACATTTACCCTACTCATTAGAGCTCTCTTTATCATGGACAGTATCATACTCAACAACATTTACCCTACTCATTAGATCTCTCTTTATCATGGTCAGTATCATACTCAACAACATTTACCCTACTCATTAAAGCTCTCTTTATCATGGTCAGTATCATACTCAACAACATTTACCCTACTCATTAAAGCTCTCTTTATCATGGTCAGTATCATACTCAACAACATTTACCCTACTCATTAGATCTCTCTTTATCATGGTCAGTATCATACATCATACTCAACAACATTTACCCTACTCATTAGAGCTCTCTTTATCATGGTCAGTACCATACTCAACAACATTTACCCTACTCATTAGAGCTCTCTTTATCATGGTCAGTATCATACTCAACAACATTTACCCTACTCATTAGAGCTCTCTTTATCATGGTCAGTATCATACTCAACAACATTTACCCTACTCATTAAAGCTCTCTTTATCATGGTCAGTATCATACTCAACAACATTTACCCTACTCATTAAAGCTCTCTTTATCATGGTCAGTATCATACTCAACAACATTTACCCTACTCATTAAAGCTCTCTTTATCATGGTCAGTATCATACTCAACAACATTTACCCTACTCATTAAAGCTCTCTTTATCATGGTCAGTATCATACTCAACAACATTTACCCTACTCATTAGAGCTCTCTTTATCATGGTCAGTATCATACTCAACAACATTTACCCTACTCATTAGAGCTCTCTTTATCATGGTCAGTATCATACTCAACAACATTTACCCTACTCATTAGAGCTCTCTTTATCATGGTCAGTATCATACTCAACAAAATTTACCCTACTCATTAGAGCTCTCTTTATCATGGTCAGTATCATACTCAACAACATTTACCCTACTCATTAAAGCTCTCTTTATCATGGTCAGTATCATACTCAACAACATTTACCCTACTCATTAAAGCTCTCTTTATCATGGTCAGTATCATACTCAACAACATTTACCCTACTCATTAAAGCTCTCTTTATCATGGTCAGTATCATACTCAACAACATTTACCCTACTCATTAAAGCTCTCTTTATCATGGTCAGTATCATACTCAACAACATTTACCCTACTCATTAGAGCTCTCTTTATCATGGTCAGTATCATACTCAACAACATTTGCCCTACTCATTAAAGCTCTCTTTATCATGGTCAGTATCATACTCAACAACATTTACCCTACTCATTAAAGCTCTCTTTATCATGGTCAGTATCATACTCAACAACATTTACCCTACTCATTAAAGCTCTCTTTATCATGGTCAGTATCATACTCAACAACATTTACCCTACTCATTAGAGCTCTCTTTATCATGGTCAGTATCATACTCAACAACATTTACCCTACTCATTAGAGCTCTCTTTATCATGGTCAGTATCATACTCAACAACATTTACCCTACTCATTAGAGCTCTCTTTATCATGGTCAGTATCATACTCAACAACATTTGCCCTACTCATTAAAGCTCTCTTTATCATGGTCAGTATCATACTCAACAACATTTACCCTACTCATTAAAGCTCTCTTTATCATGGTCAGTATCATACTCAACAACATTTACCCTACTCATTAAAGCTCTCTTTATCATGGTCAGTATCATACTCAACAACATTTACCCTACTCATTAGATCTCTCTTTATCATGGTCAGTATCATACATCATACTCAACAACATTTACCCTACTCATTAGAGCTCTCTTTATCATGGTCAGTATCATACTCAACAACATTTACCCTACTCATTAGAGCTCTCTTTATCATGGTCAGTATCATACTCAACAACATTTACCCTACTCATTAGAGCTCTCTTTATCATGGTCAGTATCATACTCAACAACATTTACCCTACTCATTAAAGCTCTCTTTATCATGGTCAGTATCATACTCAACAACATTTACCCTACTCATTAAAGCTCTCTTTATCATGGTCAGTATCATACTCAACAACATTTACCCTACTCATTAAAGCTCTCTTTATCATGGTCAGTATCATACTCAACAACATTTACCCTACTCATTAGAGCTCTCTTTATCATGGTCAGTATCATACTCAACAACATTTACCCTACTCATTAAAGCTCTCTTTATCATGGTCAGTATCATACTCAACAACATTTACCCTACTCATTAAAGCTCTCTTTATCATGGTCAGTATCATACTCAACAACATTTACCCTACTCATTAAAGCTCTCTTTATCATGGTCAGTATCATACTCAACAACATTTACCCTACTCATTAGAGCTCTCTTTATCATGGTCAGTATCATACTCAACAACATTTACCCTACTCATTAGAGCTCTCTTTATCATGGTCAGTATCATACTCAACAACATTTACCCTACTCATTAGAGCTCTCTTTATCATGGTCAGTATCATACTCAACAACATTTACCCTACTCATTAAAGCTCTCTTTATCATGGTCAGTATCATACTCAACAACATTTACCCTACTCATTAAAGCTCTCTTTATCATGGTCAGTATCATACTCAACAACATTTACCCTACTCATTAAAGCTCTCTTTATCATGGTCAGTATCATACTCAACAACATTTACCCTACTCATTAGAGCTCTCTTTATCATGGTCAGTATCATACTCAACAACATTTACCCTACTCATTAAAGCTCTCTTTATCATGGTCAGTATCATACTCAACAACATTTACCCTACTCATTAGAGCTCTCTTTATCATGGACAGTATCATATTCAACAACATTTACCCTACTCATTAGATCTCTCTTTATCATGGTCAGTATCATACTCAACAACATTTACCCTACTCATTAGAGCTCTCTTTATCATGGACAGTATCATACTCAACAACATTTACCCTACTCATTAGATCTCTCTTTATCATGGTCAGTATCATACTCAACAACATTTACCCTACTCATTAAAGCTCTCTTTATCATGGTCAGTATCATACTCAACAACATTTACCCTACTCATTAAAGCTCTCTTTATCATGGTCAGTATCATACTCAACAACATTTACCCTACTCATTAGATCTCTCTTTATCATGGTCAGTATCATACATCATACTCAACAACATTTACCCTACTCATTAGAGCTCTCTTTATCATGGTCAGTACCATACTCAACAACATTTACCCTACTCATTAGAGCTCTCTTTATCATGGTCAGTATCATACTCAACAACATTTACCCTACTCATTAGAGCTCTCTTTATCATGGTCAGTATCATACTCAACAACATTTACCCTACTCATTAAAGCTCTCTTTATCATGGTCAGTATCATACTCAACAACATTTACCCTACTCATTAAAGCTCTCTTTATCATGGTCAGTATCATACTCAACAACATTTACCCTACTCATTAAAGCTCTCTTTATCATGGTCAGTATCATACTCAACAACATTTACCCTACTCATTAAAGCTCTCTTTATCATGGTCAGTATCATACTCAACAACATTTACCCTACTCATTAGAGCTCTCTTTATCATGGTCAGTATCATACTCAACAACATTTACCCTACTCATTAAAGCTCTCTTTATCATGGTCAGTATCATACTCAACAACATTTACCCTACTCATTAAAGCTCTCTTTATCATGGTCAGTATCATACTCAACAACATTTACCCTACTCATTAAAGCTCTCTTTATCATGGTCAGTATCATACTCAACAACATTTACCCTACTCATTAAAGCTCTCTTTATCATGGTCAGTATCATACTCAACAACATTTACCCTACTCATTAGAGCTCTCTTTATCATGGTCAGTATCATACTCAACAACATTTACCCTACTCATTAGAGCTCTCTTTATCATGGACAGTATCATACTCAACAACATTTACCCTACTCATTAGATCTCTCTTTATCATGGTCAGTATCATACTCAACAACATTTACCCTACTCATTAGAGCTCTCTTTATCATGGACAGTATCATACTCAACAACATTTACCCTACTCATTAGATCTCGCTTTATCATGGTCAGTATCATACTCAACAACATTTACCCTACTCATTAAAGCTCTCTTTATCATGGTCAGTATCATACTCAACAACATTTACCCTACTCATTAAAGCTCTCTTTATCATGGTCAGTATCATACTCAACAACATTTACCCTACTCATTAGATCTCTCTTTATCATGGTCAGTATCATACATCATACTCAACAACATTTACCCTACTCATTAGAGCTCTCTTTATCATGGTCAGTACCATACTCAACAACATTTACCCTACTCATTAGAGCTCTCTTTATCATGGTCAGTATCATACTCAACAACATTTACCCTACTCATTAGAGCTCTCTTTATCATGGTCAGTATCATACTCAACAACATTTACCCTACTCATTAAAGCTCTCTTTATCATGGTCAGTATCATACTCAACAACATTTACCCTACTCATTAAAGCTCTCTTTATCATGGTCAGTATCATACTCAACAACATTTACCCTACTCATTAAAGCTCTCTTTATCATGGTCAGTATCATACTCAACAACATTTACCCTACTCATTAAAGCTCTCTTTATCATGGTCAGTATCATACTCAACAACATTTACCCTACTCATTAGAGCTCTCTTTATCATGGTCAGTATCATACTCAACAACATTTACCCTACTCATTAAAGCTCTCTTTATCATGGTCAGTATCATACTCAACAACATTTACCCTACTCATTAAAGCTCTCTTTATCATGGTCAGTATCATACTCAACAACATTTACCCTACTCATTAAAGCTCTCTTTATCATGGTCAGTATCATACTCAACAACATTTACCCTACTCATTAAAGCTCTCTTTATCATGGTCAGTATCATACTCAACAACATTTACCCTACTCATTAGAGCTCTCTTTATCATGGTCAGTATCATACTCAACAACATTTGCCCTACTCATTAAAGCTCTCTTTATCATGGTCAGTATCATACTCAACAACATTTACCCTACTCATTAAAGCTCTCTTTATCATGGTCAGTATCATACTCAACAACATTTACCCTACTCATTAAAGCTCTCTTTATCATGGTCAGTATCATACTCAACAACATTTACCCTACTCATTAGAGCTCTCTTTATCATGGTCAGTATCATACTCAACAACATTTACCCTACTCATTAGAGCTCTCTTTATCATGGTCAGTATCATACTCAACAACATTTACCCTACTCATTAGAGCTCTCTTTATCATGGTCAGTATCATACTCAACAACATTTGCCCTACTCATTAAAGCTCTCTTTATCATGGTCAGTATCATACTCAACAACATTTACCCTACTCATTAAAGCTCTCTTTATCATGGTCAGTATCATACTCAACAACATTTACCCTACTCATTAAAGCTCTCTTTATCATGGTCAGTATCATACTCAACAACATTTACCCTACTCATTAGATCTCTCTTTATCATGGTCAGTATCATACATCATACTCAACAACATTTACCCTACTCATTAGACCTCTCTTTATCATGGTCAGTATCATACTCAACAACATTTACCCTACTCATTAGAGCTCTCTTTATCATGGTCAGTATCATACTCAACAACATTTACCCTACTCATTAGAGCTCTCTTTATCATGGTCAGTATCATACTCAACAACATTTACCCTACTCATTAAAGCTCTCTTTATCATGGTCAGTATCATACTCAACAACATTTACCCTACTCATTAAAGCTCTCTTTATCATGGTCAGTATCATACTCAACAACATTTACCCTACTCATTAAAGCTCTCTTTATCATGGTCAGTATCATACTCAACAACATTTACCCTACTCATTAGAGCTCTCTTTATCATGGTCAGTATCATACTCAACAACATTTACCCTACTCATTAAAGCTCTCTTTATCATGGTCAGTATCATACTCAACAACATTTACCCTACTCATTAGAGCTCTCTTTATCATGGTCAGTATCATACTCAACAACATTTACCCTACTCATAAAAGCTCTCTTTATCATGGACAGTATCATACTCAACAACATTTACCCTACTCATTAGAGCTCTCTTTATCATGGTCAGTATCATACTCAACAACATTTACCCTACTCATTAGAGCTCTCTTTATCATGGACAGTATCATACTCAACAACATTTACCCTACTCATTAAAGCTCTCTTTATCATGGTCAGTATCATACTCAACAACATTTACCCTACTCATTAGAGCTCTCTTTATCATGGTCAGTATCATACTCAACAACATTTACCCTACTCATTAGAGCTCTCTTTATCATGGTCAGTATCATACTCAACAACATTTACCCTACTCATTAGAGCTCTCTTTATCATGGTCAGTATCATACTCAACAACATTTACCCTACTCATTAGAGCTCTCTTTATCATGGTCAGTATCATACTCAACAACATTTACCCTACTCATTAGAGCTCTCTTTATCATGGACAGTATCATACTCAACAACATTTACCCTACTCATTAGATCTCTCTTTATCATGGTCAGTATCATACTCAACAACATTTACCCTACTCATTAAAGCTCTCTTTATCATGGTCAGTATCATACTCAACAACATTTACCCTACTCATTAAAGCTCTCTTTATCATGGTCAGTATCATACTCAACAACATTTACCCTACTCATTAGAGCTCTCTTTATCATGGTCAGTATCATACTCAACAACATTTACCCTACTCATTAGAGCTCTCTTTATCATGGTCAGTATCATACTCAACAACATTTACCCTACTCATTAGAGCTCTCTTTATCATGGTCAGTATCATACTCAACAACATTTGCCCTACTCATTAAAGCTCTCTTTATCATGGTCAGTATCATACTCAACAACATTTACCCTACTCATTAAAGCTCTCTTTATCATGGTCAGTATCATACTCAACAACATTTACCCTACTCATTAAAGCTCTCTTTATCATGGTCAGTATCATACTCAACAACATTTACCCTACTCATTAGATCTCTCTTTATCATGGTCAGTATCATACATCATACTCAACAACATTTACCCTACTCATTAGAGCTCTCTTTATCATGGTCAGTATCATACTCAACAACATTTACCCTACTCATTAGAGCTCTCTTTATCATGGTCAGTATCATACTCAACAACATTTACCCTACTCATTAGAGCTCTCTTTATCATGGTCAGTATCATACTCAACAACATTTACCCTACTCATTAAAGCTCTCTTTATCATGGTCAGTATCATACTCAACAACATTTACCCTACTCATTAAAGCTCTCTTTATCATGGTCAGTATCATACTCAACAACATTTACCCTACTCATTAAAGCTCTCTTTATCATGGTCAGTATCATACTCAACAACATTTACCCTACTCATTAGAGCTCTCTTTATCATGGTCAGTATCATACTCAACAACATTTACCCTACTCATTAAAGCTCTCTTTATCATGGTCAGTATCATACTCAACAACATTTACCCTACTCATTAGAGCTCTCTTTATCATGGTCAGTATCATACTCAACAACATTTACCCTACTCATAAAAGCTCTCTTTATCATGGACAGTATCATACTCAACAACATTTACCCTACTCATTAGAGCTCTCTTTATCATGGTCAGTATCATACTCAACAACATTTACCCTACTCATTAGAGCTCTCTTTATCATGGACAGTATCATACTCAACAACATTTACCCTACTCATTAAAGCTCTCTTTATCATGGTCAGTATCATACTCAACAACATTTACCCTACTCATTAGAGCTCTCTTTATCATGGTCAGTATCATACTCAACAACATTTACCCTACTCATTAGAGCTCTCTTTATCATGGTCAGTATCATACTCAACAACATTTACCCTACTCATTAGAGCTCTCTTTATCATGGTCAGTATCATACTCAACAACATTTACCCTACTCATTAGAGCTCTCTTTATCATGGTCAGTATCATACTCAACAACATTTACCCTACTCATTAGAGCTCTCTTTATCATGGACAGTATCATACTCAACAACATTTACCCTACTCATTAGATCTCTCTTTATCATGGTCAGTATCATACTCAACAACATTTACCCTACTCATTAGAGCTCTCTTTATCATGGACAGTATCATACTCAACAACATTTACCCTACTCATTAGATCTCTCTTTATCATGGTCAGTATCATACTCAACAACATTTACCCTACTCATTAGAGCTCTCTTTATCATGGTCAGTATCATACTCAACAACATTTACCCTACTCATTAGAGCTCTCTTTATCATGGACAGTATCCTACTCAACAACATTTACCCTACTCATTAAAGCTCTCTTTATCATGGTCAGTATCATACTCAACAACATTTACTGGGGGGTAGACGCCAATGGGAATCTTGTTTGGGTCAAATTTGATCAACAGAACTACCCATAACTTTTTAATGCTACATACCATACTACCAACAAACAGTATTCTTTTTTGGGTAAGATTTGACCCATAGCACCACAGGTATAACAACATTTTACAAGACTTGTTGAACACTGATTTAGCATTATTTATATAATTCTTGAGTTCATGAAGTCTGGTTCCAATAAGACAAACTACAATATAGTTGGTATTTCTGACATGTCTTAACTTTAAAATGGGTCAAACTTGACCCTAATACAACAGGAAGATGAAGCCTGTAAATCAGTGACAAGCATTGAATCGCAATTGATGCTTGACACATGGCAACACCAGAGGGCGGTAAAGTATGATATAGAGAAGGGAACAGGACACAGACTAACAATAGTTTTTAATTGGGCTGTTGCATTTCAGTGACTGTTTTATTATGGTAAGTTTGCCATAAGTTTATTCACTGTAGTTAATAATGATAACAATAAAAACAATAATAAACTACATTTCATATACATATTTCTTTATTATATCTTTTGACATATTTCCATGTCACAACATCACTTACATAGATTCTATAAGAATTCTGCCTAATAAAACAAAACCATTAATTTGTTTCAATATGTTTAAACAGTATGTCTGTAGTCAACACAAAAATAATTTGTGATACGTTTTAAAACATAAAATGTTTTCATGTAGTTCTTTAAAATATGGCAACATAGTATCTCGGATGGGATACTGTACCTTTTCTGTTTATAAAACAGATACAAAACGAAGTGGTGAAAACTTCAGTATAACCATAAATAGATTCAGGCAAACAGAGATACAATTCAAAAATAGCCCTTAAAACATTAGAAATTTCTTCCTAACATTATTGAAATAAAAGTTGTGAAGAACACACAAGAAAGAAGCAATTAAAATAGATTGGCTTCTTAAATCCCTTCATTTTCTTCGCGTTGCGTGACCTCGAGGTGTCCGGAAGGGCCGTTGAGACAACGCCTTGGTTCTCGCACTGCAGAAAGAAGGACCAATGTTTTTATCGAGCAAATATTTCAACAACTGTGATGTTAACTTGAAAATCTCTACATAATTCCAGCAGTAATTTTGTTTTCACCCCTGTATTTGCTGTTTGGGAACAATTGGGGCAAAAGTGACAGAAGGACAAATATGTACAAATTTCTTCTTTTATTTATTCACTCCTCATCACATCACCGACCTGCAAAATGTGCAATTGAAAAAGTAGAGGCCACTCACTTAAGGCAATGGATTATCTTCTGTGTCTGCTCTTTTGATGGGTCAGCACAGATGAAGTTTCCCCGTTTTCCATGGAAGCTGGAATGGTGCACATAACATGGGGGGTAAGCAGTGGGAAACGATGATCATCCACACTGTTATCATTGTAATTGTTACAAGGGCAGCTGAAAGTTCACTCTGTCTGACTGTACTGTGATCAGTAGTCCATTGTGGCTATTATGCTATATGGCTATTGAGCAAGGCAGCTAATACAAATGAAATATAATTAAATTGTGCACGTTAATTCTCCATTATATTACACCTCTCAGATTCGGGGTCTAGTGCACTAATCACGACTACACACTGCTTTGACAGGTACTTAACCTGAATGGCTTCTGTAAAGTATCCAGCTGTATAAATGGATTGTATGTAAAACGCAATCTGAGTAAGTCACTGTGTGAGAGTGTCTCCTAAATGCTGAAATGTTATGGAATACAATGTTATGTGACACTCCTTGATCACAGTCCTCAGGTCAAGACTTTAACCACTTCACACTGCGGTCCAGAGTACTGTTAAACTCCTTTTATTCAAGTCCTGAGTCTTGCACTATAAACACTGCTCTACATTTACTGCCAAGCAACGACCAGAGTCACATATCTCTGTAGCTCTCTGAGAATTACTTACATGATGGCATCCATGTTACAGATGCCCAGTAATGTCTGGATGGTGTAGCCCTTCATCCTTTGGCACTTAATGTTTTTCTTTGTATATGACAGGCAGCAGCTTGCTGGAGTAAAAAATAAACAATGAAAAATATTTTTTAAAACAGCAGAAGCTGACACACAAAAGCTGGAAGAAGGGAACATGGATCAGCTCTTATTCAAAAGTATGTAACTCATATATTTGGGAAGAGTAAGATATATCTCCTGTAATTTAACCCTCAAACCTCTCAACAGCATCACATTCCACAGCTGGGAAATTTTAGAATAGGTACATGATAGTATTTGTGAAAGTGGGAGAAGAAGGCTCACCTGACTCTGTGTGCAGAAAGAAGGAGTTGAGGATGAAAATCACCAGCAGGGCTACAGCAGTGACTCTGGTGCTCGTCATTTTCCTGTCTCAGTTTCCGTGTGATTTTAGCGAAATAGGAGCAGGTTGTGTGTTTCTCTCTAGTCAGGTTGTGCTCTGATTAATTTAAAAGAGCTCAGCATCCTTATATATGGAACCTGGTGGACTTTCCAAACTAGTTTGCTTTTGTCACAGTGTTTTTTAATATTGCTATTTTAGATCACTTGCTCCTCCCCCTTCAGCCTTGTCTGACAGGTGTGGGGAGGGAACTGAATTTTCCTAGATTACTTCCTCTTGAAGGTGATATTCCACCTCATGTCATTCATCAAGCACAAACTGCAAAGCTTACATTGTGAGGAGAGTGGAACTTCAGAGTGTAAACATGTGGGCGGGACATGTGGTTTTATCTCTGGGAACATGTATACACAGACAAAAGGGCTATTCGTTGATTTGCTTCTGATAACAACTTTCCTTTTATGTAATCGGTCAATTCTTATTAAGAAATTAAAACCTCATCTCAGGCCACATTTAGAAGACCTTTGGGTATAACTGACTAAACATGAAACTTAGAATTTTCTATTACACTATGCAGAAGGGCATGACTTATTTGACTGATGGCGATAAATACATGTCTAACATTAAACATGTTGATATAAAACAAAAAAAAAGGGTCAGATACATTTTATTGTATTTTAGCAGCTATTGCTACTTTTCAAAACAGCTGAGGCATCATTTAAAGCTTGACGCCCCTTGAGTGAAGGACAAGTGTTTGTAGGAATTTCATGACGTGGGCAGATGATGCAGAACATGTGTGTGGCCATGCTTTCACTGCTTCTGCTATGCTGCTGGCTTTGATCTTTCCTCAGTTCCTCTGTGTTTTGTACCTCACAGCACTGACATACTGCTAATAGTGGACGGTTGGTGAAAGTACAGCGAGAAATTGTGTACTTAGTTTTGACCGTGCTTTGGCACTTCACCATGCTTAGTTTTGACCCTGGGAACAGTGAGTAAACCTTTCCCAGATGACCTTAGGGGTCTGATTGGTTCGTAAAGGCGGTGCTGTGCTGCAGGATCAGTGGGTGCGTGGTCCGCTTAGTGGTTCTTCTTGACCACTGGGTGCTCGCGTTGCCTCCTTGCGTCTCACCTCTGGTCCTCCGTGGCTGATAGCCGGGGGTAGATGAGCCCGCCTCGCTCAGTTGGGTCGGCGTCACGGATGGCCGATGCTTCCTTGTGGAGCGAGGGCTCTCCCGGGCGTGCAGGCCACACGGAGCGGTGAGACGAGCCAGTGAAGGCCCTGGTGAGCCGAGAGCGAATGGACACAACTCTGAACTGGAATGAAAAAACAGCCGTTTTTTAGCCGTTGGCTAAATGGCTGTAAGTCATCAAGTGTCTGAGGTATCAAATGAGCCTCAAACCATCACTCTGCTGCCAGATATGCAGTGGATATGGATGGATCACTTTAAGGGTTGTTTCTCCTGACTCATTTTCCTATTGAACTCTATGGAAAAATAAGCCAGGAGAAACAACCCTCCAAGTGATCCATCCATATCTACTGCATATCTGTCAGCAGAGTGATGGTTTGAGGCTCGTTTGATACTGCAGACCCATGATTACTTATAGCCTCTCAGTCCCACCCCCCAATTCCCAAAGAGAACCATTCAAATGCAGAGAGGTTATAGTATCACTAAAAATAAAATATCAAGAGTCTTTTGATATCCTTTTATACCCAGTCATGATAGCATCAGAGGCGCCGATCTTGTGGGCCTGGGCACCCACGCGAAACAAACAAAGTTCCATTTGTTGAGGTATCCTACATACTACTGGCTCTCTAGAGATTGACAAATTTGTAATTTAAAAAAGTTTTTTAACCGGCTAGAATGTAGCCAGGCTAGATCTTCGTAAAACCTGAGCTTATCTCATAACCTAGATTTTCACCCATATAGACGTTTCCGGTTCATTCCAATCGCTTACTTTTGCTCCTCGCACATCCTTTCCTCGGTCCTTAGCTCCATCCGACGGAGGACGCGAGGAAGAGATGCATGGGGGATGAGATACGATAACAGCTGTATCACCTGTCTGTGTGCTTCTAACGGATTGTTCTGTAGGCCTACTGTACTGGCTATTGTTGTCTCGGAGCTTGCTTTTGCACAGAAAATGGCATATACTGTTTTATTGGACGATTTGTCTCAGACATGAACTATGTAGGCTACGGTAAATGATGCAACATAGCAGACCAATAGCCTAAATTGCTTCGGTAAAAGACAGCAAATGCACAAATAGATTGAAATGACGTTATTGTTTCTCAGTCATAACTTACGAGAATGAGGAAAAAAAGCTTTTGAAGGCAAGGCAGCTTGCGTGTTAAGGTTTGCGCTGTTGCAGTTGAAAACATGTGCCGCGACTAAATTATGTGGTGTTTTGCCAGAGGCATTCAACTGTATGAACATAGGATAAAATGTGACGCATTGCAGAGGCTACATTAGGCGAAATTAAATGTCCTTTTGAAAGGACCGGGGTTAACGTTAAGCATTTAAGGTTGTGTTTCCTATACAATAACAAACAAAGTGAATGATATTGGAAACAAAAACGTCAGAAATATTATGCTTACGCACTTAACTAGCCTATAAGTTGTTGTTTTTTTATTAAATTTTTTTAAAAATGTTTTTTGCCTGTGGCTGAATTTTTTTAGGGCACTCCCCTGGTAAAAAATAAACCTGGCGCCTATGGATAGCATCACCTGTTTACCTGTGGAAAGTTCCAAACAGGTGTATTTTTTATCTCTTTTTTTTGGCCCTGTCCCAACTTTTTCGGAACGTGTTGCAGGCATCAAATTCGGAAATAGTGTATATTTACAAAAATCAATAAAGTTGATAAGGTAAAACATTAATTATCTTTTCTTTGTACTGTTTTCAATTAAACATATGTAAAAGAGAATTTACAAATCACTGCTTTCTGCTTTTATGTGCATTTTACATACTGTCCCAACTTTTTTGGAATTGGAGTCACATGTCAGCCAATGTCGACATTCTAAAAGCTATTTATCTATCACCCATATTTATTTTCTTTTATCAATAATTATTTTAGAGTATGTGTGTTTGTTTCTTTTTTTTTGGGAGGGGGGTGCTAATAGTCACATCCCCCTAAGCAGCCACTTCTGTCATTTGTACAATGGGCTGGCTCTGTAACAACCCCTCAGAGAATTTGCATGGATATTACAGTGCAATTAATCTGTGAATTAATTCTATGAAGGGAAACAAACAGGGACATTTTCAAAATCGGGTGACAGCCCTACATATTACACATTGAAGAAGTTTATTTGAAGCAAATCTTGTTTTCTTAATGTTGAGATCATCATTAATACTGTACTGGCACTTCCCTGTGTTGTAAGCCTGGCAGTGGGAATGTGATACAGCAAGTGTTTGTCCAGTGGAAACTTTCCACCCCCAAATGCAGTTTTTCCTGTTCACTTGCATTGGTTGTTTAAAACAGGACAGGACAAAAGGCTGAACTCAATAGCTCATCAGCTGTTTTCATACACAGCAAAAATGCCTGTGTAAATCTAACACTGCTGGTGTACATAACACTCTGCTGTTTATATTATGTGTTGTGTGGGACCTCTTTTAGGAAGCTTAAATTAATAAACATATGTATACCTTAATTGTTGGTAAAATCATATGACAGTCTAAGAGGATATGCATTTTACGTTGGAACGTGCCTTTACTTTTTCTACTTTAAAGAGGTGAACTCACATTGTACCTAAAGGGAAACATTCTTTTTACTCATGTTCATTTATTTGTAATATTATACATCGTATTTGGTTTGTAATGAATGTTTCTTTACTAAACTGAACTAAATTTGCTTTAGGGGAAGCCAAATTTACTATTGAATTCAGTGTAGCAGTGTTGACAAATAGTAAATCACTTCTCTGCTACTTAAGCATGAAATGCATCAAAGAAAACTAATTGAAAAGTGAAATTCCTCATTGTGGTCTATTTTTAGACAGGTAGGTCTAAAAATAGCAATCATTGGCATTGTTGTAACTGCATAAAGTACAGGTTTAATATACCGAGGAGCTGAAGACATGCCAGGACCTTTGGGCAGTGACGTAAGCTTCATGCTGTTAGCAGCGCCTCTATTGTTTGTGCTGTGGACTTTGTGCTCTGTACCACCTGTTGATAATGGAAAGGAAATTCCATGGATTTTCCAGACTCTGTTCAATATGTAATTGCGTCAGTAGCACAGGTGTCAGTGGGGGAAGGACCCAAACGCAGGCAGGAGTATAAAAAAACCGAAGTTTAATAAAGGGCAAGGCAGCAATCCGTGGTAAACAGGCTGGGTCAAAAACCGGGGAGAGAGGGCAACGGTACAAAGCACAGTCCAAAGAGTGGTCAAGGTACAGGTAGGGGTCAAACCGGGAAGGCACAGCAAAGGTACAAAAGCAGGATCCAAAACCAGGGTCGCGAGAACACAGGCAGGGGTCAAAACCGGTAAGGCAGAGGAGGAACAAAAAGAAAACAAAACAGAAATAAAACAACAGCAGGTAACGGACGAGGGAAACAAAAAAAACTAGAAAGCAGATACTCGGAATAAACAGAACCACTCGGGCAGAATCTCAGGAAAAAACAGGCAACACAGAAGCAAAATATTTAGTAGAAAGAACTCGCGAAGAAACACTGAAATGACAAGGTATATATACACACAGAGGGAGACAGACATAATGGGAATCAGGTATGTAGAAGCAGGGAGGGGAGATTGCTCACAGGTGAGAACAGTGAGGGTTAACAGGGACCAATAAAACAATGACAGGGGAAACGTAAGACACGGACTGGAATACACATAGACACAATGATAACAAACGGCCTGGAGTTAGCAGGTAAACAAGTGCACAGCTCAGAGGGGAGGACCACGAAAGTGGACACGTGCAGAGAATGCGAAAGGATTTTTCAAGGGTTCTTATGAAGGCAAAGGGTTCTGTGTAGAACCCTTTTCATCTGAAAAACCATTTGGAAAAAGGGTTCTTAAGGAACTCTTTGGAAGGTGAAAGGGTTCTACATAGAACCATTTCTTTACTATTTTTTCATACATGTATATTGCAAAAATATTATTTTGTCTTCATTTTAAATAGATGTCAATATTAGTGTTAATGTACATCAGTGTTTAAACTTTAACATTAGCCTAGATGTTTCATCAGTAATCTGATATACAGCATCCATTTTAGAACACACTTTGGGCACAATTTTCAGGCTCTTACTCCAGTTCGCTGTGCGCTATGATAGGTGGTGTGGTAAAAAAGTGGCATGGAATTTGGAATGGAATGCTCTGAGTCTACACATACAGTACACTCAGAGCATCCCATATTCCATGTCACACCGCTTGTCTTAGCACACATGAGTAAGAGCCTGAAAATTGCGCCCTTTGTTTTCATTCTGACTTGTTTCATTCTCAGTAGGACTTTCTTCAGTCAGACCATTGTTCTTACTCAGTCTAAAACATTAATTCTCTGAAATAACTGAAGTAAATGCTGATTTTCAACACACTATTCTAATTTCTTGAAATACTGTTTTGGGGGTTTTCTGAAGCTGTAAGCCAAAATTATGAAAAATGAAACAAATAAAGGCTAGAAATATTTCACTTTGTGTGTAATGAATCTATAAATCTATGAAAGTTTCACTTTTTGAATGGAATTATGGAAAAAAAACAACTTTTCCATGATATTCTAATTTTTTGGAAAGGATCTGTATATGCCAAAATGGCATTTGGCCTTTTTAAGCGGTGCAGCCGCTTCTATACGTGACATGTGTGTCCGTTCGTAGCATGAGATTTAGACCAATCAGAAGTAGCCCATGCGTCACCACCTGGGTGTGATTTTTCTACATCAACCAGTAAAAACCACCACAAAAAAAAGGCCAGAAACACCCATTTTGGCCCATTCATGTTTGCAGAAAGAAATTGATAGGTCAAAGCAATATGGTGCAGGCTCCACATAGCCTATCAGAGTCCTTTCATATCTGCAAACAGGAAGGGGTTAGGTCTAGGGCAGCGGTGTCAAACTTGTTCCATCGTGGGCCGAGTATATGCAAGGTTTTTTCTAACCATGCTCTACACCAGCTGATTCCACTAATTAGTTCACCTCATTGGTTGAAGAGCTGAGCTAATTAGTGAAATCAGCTGGTGTAGGGCACAGTTGGAACAAAAACCTGCATACTCGGCCCTCGATGCAATGAGCTTGACATCCCTGGTCTAGGGACTGAATTTGTGGGCCTCAGTGTGAGGATTGTTTACTCCAGCTGGACTTTCAGCAAAACAGACTGAGAAAAGGATTTTCAACTTGACAGAAGGTTATGTTTTCTATCAAGTTGTATGTATATTATATATACAGATATAGATATATATCTCTTGGGTAGCTTAAGAATTGTGTGGTTCAAGGTGCATTTTTTAATTTAATGCTATTGTTTGTTTCCTGCTTTATATTTTTTATAGACATTCTTTTACCAACTGGACAAGCCAGGAGGTGTGCCAGTGCCTTGGTTATCTACACTGCCTGGCCAAAAAAAAAGTCACACGCTCTCATATTTCGTTGGACCGCCTTTAGCATTCATTACGGCGCGCATTCATCATGGCATTGTTTCGACAACCTTAAGCAACGTCACAACATTTATTTCTGTCCAAAGTTGCATTAATTTTTGGCCGAGATCTTGTATTGACGACGGGAGAGTTGAACCATTCCATAACGTCTTCTCCAGCACATCCCAAAGACTTTCAATGAGGTTAAGGTCAGGACTCTGGCCAATTCATGTGTGAAAATGATTCCTCATACTCCCTGAACCACTCTTTCACAATTTGAGCCAGATGAATCTTGGCATTGTCGTCCTGGAATATGCCCATTGATGGGATAACCTGGTCATTCAGTACATTCAGGTACTCAGCTGACTTCATTTTATTGCTGCATAATGTTGCTGAGCCTAGACCTGACCAACTGAAGCAACCCCAGATCATAACACTGCCTCCAGAGGCTTGTACAGTGGGCACTATGCATGACGGGTGCAACGGCGGCTTTTTATTTCCAGCACTTGTGCACTTCACAGATTTTTTTATTTTATTTTTATTTTTATTTTTTCCAGTTTCACATGTTCACATCCCCTATGTTGCGGATGTTATCAAGTTTTATATGGAAAAAATAAGTTCAGTGGCATTTCACTGATGTTAAACTCTTGATAAAAAAGTATTTGCATACCTGGTTATTGTAGTATGGGTGCTTGAAGGATAAAGTCAGATATATAGAAAAGAGAAGTACTCCCACACACCGTATCTTGCATTAATCTCTATTTTTTTTATTCAGTGCTGATGTTTCGTTCAACCTTTTTCAAAGCTTTCTGATGTTAAACTCAACTGAAACGGGTCAATTTTGACCCTAACATAACAGGAAGGTTAATGGTTTATTTTATTGTATCTTTCTTTAATTCATTCATTTAATTCAGTCAACCTGTGTTTTTTTTTATTTTTTACTTGGTGTCATGGTTTTGACGCCTTTTTCCCCATGCGGTCGCTTTCCTCGGTAGCCACGCGAGGGCGCTGCCCTTTTAGTGGATGCTTGCTCTGCCCCGCCTTGATTGCAGAGCTTCTGTCTGCATCCACACCTGTGCTTGGTTACCTGGGAGTTATATAAGCCTCCCGTTTCCTTCGGTCAGGGCTTCAAGATTGATTGTTTGTTGTTTGTTTATTGTTTTGTACTGTGGTGTATTGTTGGCCGTGAGTTATTCGTACCATTTGGGCTACTCGCCTATTTTTACGTCTCGTTGCTGAGGCAGGGCTTATTTCTTGCTGGCTCTTTAATTACTTAGCACGTAGAAGTATGGGACCGCGGATCTCTGCTCTATTTCGCCTGTAAAATCTCTCTCCTGGGAGATCGGGCGTTTCGCTTCTACTTAGTTACTTAGCTCGTAGAAGTATAGAGTAGCAGTTCTTTGTTCCATTTTCGCCTTTGATTGGTTTTCTTACTGAGAGACCTGGCGTTTTAGCTTCTACTCATTTCCGTGTTACAGGGAGCCAGTTAGTAGCTTTGGTACGTTTCATTTCCCCTTACTGAGAGGCAGGGCGTGTATTTGTGTTTGAGCTTGCGCTAGTTTGATAGCCGATAATTCCGGTGCAGCTGTCCTTTCGTCTTTTTTTGTGCTTTTCTCCGTATATGGAGTTTTGGGCGATTTTGTTCGGAACTGTAGTTCTGTTCACCCTTCGGTACATGTCTTCCCATAGGGAGACCGGGCGATGTTGTGGACATGTTTGCGTGTGACTGCGAGCCTCAATATAGCCTTGGAACATTCATTCTTGGTTCCTTCGCCTCGTTTCATTTCCCCTTACTGAGAGACAGGGCGTGTATTTGTGTTTGAGCTTGCGCTAGTCTGATAGCTGATAATTCCGGTGCAGCTGTCCTTTCGTCTTTTTGTGCTTTTCTCCGTATATGGAGTTTTGGGTGATTTTGTTCGGAACTGTAGTTCTGTTCACCCTTCGGTACATGTCTTCCCATAGGGAGACCGGGCGATGTTGTGGACATGCGTGTGACTGCGAGCCTCAATATAGCCTTGGAACTTTAATTATCGGTTCCTTCGCCTCATTACATTTCCCTTTACTGAGAGGCTATGGCGTGGATTTTCTATTTTGCAATAGTCATTCTGCTAGTAAAGTTATGGGACGACGGTGCTCCGTCGGCTCGCCTGTAAAATGTTTCTCCCTCCTGGGAGATCGGGCGTTTACCCCTTTATGTTCTGCAAGTGACTGCGAGCTTATGGAAGTAGCCACGGAACGTTATCTCTGTTCCTTCGCCTTCTCGTTACATTTCTCTTTACCAAGAGGCAGGGCGTTTATTCTCTATACTCGTATTAGTCAGATAGCCGGTAATTCTTTCGTCCCTGTGTGCCTTTCTCCATATGTGGAGTTTTGGGCGATTTTGTTCGGAGCTGTGGCTCTGTTCGCCTTTCGGTGCATGTCTTCCTGTGAGGAGGATTGGGCGATGTTGTGGACATGTTTGCATTTCACTACGAGTCTCTGAGAGTAGCCTTGGAACGTTAGATCCCCGTTCCTTTCACCTCCTGGTAATACTAATTTGCATTAGTTTTCTGTGTTTGTTTGCTGTGTGTTTTGTTTGTGCCATTGTGCTACTCGCCTGTTCTTATGTGTCTCGTTATCGAGACAGGGCATTTTATTTCTGGCTCTCTTTAGTCACTTAGCTCTTAGACGTATGGGAGCCCAGTGCTTTGTGCCATTCGTCTTATTTTGTTCTCTTACTGAGAAACCTGGCGTTTGTGCTTTTACTCATTGGCGTGTGACAGTGAGCTGGTTAGTAGCTTTGGTAGCTTTGGTGTGTGTTATTTGTGCCATTATGCTACTCGCCTGTTCTTATGCGTCTCGTTGCCGAGAGAGGCGTTTGTTATTTCCGGCTTGCTTTTTAGTTACTTAGCTTGTAGAAGTATGGGGTAGCAGTTCTTTGTTCCCTTTCACCTTGTTGGGTTTTCTTGTTGTGAAACCAGGCGTTTGTGCTTCTACTCATTGGTGTGTAACAGTGAGCCGGTCTGTGGCTTTGGTGTGTGTTCCTTGTCTTGTCTCCTCCCTTAACTGCAGGGTTTCCCGCCTTAGTGGCCTTAGGGCTTAAAGAATCCCCTTGCTGCGTTTGGCTCCTCCCACCTCACACATCACGCTCCCATTACACTTGGTGTTTTTAAATTAATCTGGTGTACAGAGTAGTCTTTGACACTAACCATCTCTTTCCTCTCTCTGCTATGTCTCTACTGCCAGAGTTCACCTAATGTCTGAAGACGCCCTGAAGTGCCTAGACCTCTTGGGCCGTGTCCAAATCAGCACTCTTCCACACTGTTGAGTAGCCTTGGTGAGTAGATAGGATGAGAAAGTCGTAGAGTACGCAAATTCTTTTCAAATTGCAGTATACTTCAAACACCCGGATGACACACTTACTTCCGGGGTTTCGCTGAGTACATTCGGGAGCACACTTCAAGAAGTACACGAACATTTAAAAAAATTAGGCACAGCTTCGCTGACGTTTTCATTCAACTACAACAAAAACAACACGTGACATGGCAGCGCAAGAGTGGGGCGCAGGGTTGCCAGATCTTGTAAGACTTTCCAGCCAAATGGAGACTCAAAACTAGCCCAATTTATAGGCTATTTTAACCGAAACCAATGTATTTTAAATAGAAATCATCATGTTTTTACTTTTTAAAATAAGTGCGTGCTTTGCGACTTTTCATTTTTACCCGTGACTGCACTTTGAAAGTATCCCAATTTAGCTGTAAAACCGCGGACATGGCAACACTGGTGGGACGTCTTATGACCTGCTTACGACACTTCCACAGTACGGTTTGGAAATAGTATAGCGGATATTTTTTGCGTCCTGCTAAACAGTGCACATTAAACAGCACACTTCTGCCAGTGCACTCTTCGCAGGAGACAGGGCGCAGTAGATAGAGCTCTGATTCGGACACAGCCTTGGTCATGTTGCTCCTGCTCTCACCTGTGACCCTTCTTCTTCTTTTAGTTTTTGTCGGATTGTAATCTTGATTTAGAAGGTGCATACCGCCACCTACTGTACCGGAGTATGCAAACATTATATTTTCTATTTACATTAGACTACATTAGCCTATGGGTTTTGGGAATTATGCATACTGTGTATATTTATCTATACAAACAAACTATAATCTGAATTAACACTAAGAAAATCTAAATACTCTAGATCTTGTTGTATAACCGAGTGTCCTTCAAGAATTCAATCACAGCTTTCTGTACATCCATAACTCTATCTCCAGATGTACCCAGTATTCCCTCTAGATTCCATTCTCTTCCTATTTCCCTAATCCTTAACCGGAGTCGTTCCCCCTCTTCATTGTATTTATTGCATTCCATGAGTATATGTTCAACATTTTCTATAGTTTTACACTGAGAGCATTCATCTGATTCCTTTTTCCCAACCATATACAGCGTCTTGTTGAGTCCTGTATGATCAAACCTTAACCTAAACCTTCCTCCCTCCTGTTTTCCCTCCCCACACCCTTTGCATTAATGGATTTCTGAACTTTATAGTATGTTCGCCCCTTGCTGGCTCCATCCCATCTTTCCTGCCATTTCCTCATTATCCCTTTTTTGATTAATGTTTTTCCTTCTCCTTTACCAAATGGGATATCCACAATATGTACCCTATTTGTTGCACTTTTGGAAATTTTGTCTGCTTCTTCATTACCTTTAATGCCCACATGGGCAGGCACCCAACAGAATCTTATATCCTTACCTATACTATGCAGTCTAAAAAGGCTCTGGTGAATTACTAGTACTAGGTCTTATCTAATCAATTCCATAGATTTAATGCTGAGGAGCACAGCAACAGAATCTACACAGAATACCACTCTGTCCGGCATAACTTCTTCAACCCATTGTAAACCTATTATTACTGCCATCATTTCGGCTGTAAAAACAGACAAATGATTAGTTATCCTAACCCCAATGCTAGTTTTCATCTTTGGTATGTATACTCCTATGCCTACTTTGCCATGGTCGTCTTTAGAACCGTCTGTATAAATATCTAAATAATTATGGTATTTCTTTCTTATATATTGCCCTGCTAGAAATCCTCTTTCGTTATCCGCCATTCCTTCTTTAATTCCATTATGTTGACATCTACTTCAGGTTTTGGGAATAGCCATGGTGGAGTTACACCTATAGGGGTAGAGTCACTAAAATGAATGTCTTCCAACCCATAATCTTCTGCTTTACCTTTTGCTATCCATCCAAATCCCTTACCTTCAAATCCATACTCCCAACATTCCTGTAACAACTCCTTGGCTGGGTTCTTATTGCCACACCCCCGCAAACGGATCCAATAGGACATCATCAGCTTATCCCTTCTCAGATCTAATGGGGCCTCTCCTGCCTCTACCTGTATTGCGTTGATGGGGGTTGTTTTCATTGCACCAGTGCAAATTCTGAGAGCTTTATTTTGTACTCTGTCTATTCTGTTGAGGTGTGTCTTAGCTGCCGCTCCATATATAAAACATCCATAATCGATTGATGATCTCATTAAGGCCCTGTATACATATATAAGTGATTCCTTATCAGCTCCCCAGTCTCGTCCAGTTATAGCTCTCATTAGATTGATCACTTTTTTGCATTTTGTTTCCAATTTTTCAACATGAGTTTTCCATGTGTTTCTTTCATCTAACCAGACTCCTAGATATTTAAATGCACTAACCTTCTCCATGGGCTGCCCATATAACTTAAAACTCGGACTTTCCTTCGCTCTCTTTCTTGTGAAATGCATATTGCAGGATTTGCTTGGAGAGAGCTTAAATCCCCAATTGAAGGACCACTGTTCTACTTTCACTATTTATTCCTTCATTTTGTCTGCTACCCCTGATGCGTCTCTTCCCCCTAATCCATATGGCCCCATCTTCGGCATATAGAGCTGATCCTATCCTTCTATCTAAATTCATTAAAATATAATTTATCATGATATTAAACAGTACAGGGCTGATTACACTACCTTGCGGTATTCCATTAATTATATCAAATACATCAGATATTTCCAATCCAACTTTAACCCAGAACTTTCGGTCTGACAGAAATTCTAACACCCAATTATATAACCTTCCTCTAATGCCCATCCTATTCATTTTGATTAGTAATCCTTCCCTCCACTGAGAGTCATACGCCTTTTCAATATCGAAAAATACAATCGCCATTGATTCTTTCATCCTACTTGTTTTCTCTATTTCATTGCAAACTTTGACAACAGCATCCATAGTAGATCTTCCTTTCCGGAATCCAATTTGGTATGGAGCCATTAACTCTTTCCGTTCTAGAAAGTGATTAAGCCTTTTTACCAAAATCTTTTCCATCCATTTACATAAGTGTGATGTTAGAGCTATTGGTCTATAGCTGCCAGCATTGCTCGGGTCTTACCTGGTTTGTTAAACGGTAAAATTAATGCACTCTTCCAGCTTTTTGGCAACCTCCCTTCATCCCAAATTTTATTAAACAGTTGTAGTACAAGCTTCATTACTTGTTCTGGTAGCTTTCGGAACATTGCATAACTTAACTGATCCTCGCCTGCCGCTGTGTGCCCAGTTCCATCTAATGCTCTTTCTAACTCGATTATGGAAATTTCAGCATCCATTATACTATTTGACTCTGCATTATCCTTCTTTTTATGCACATCTCGGTTTTTTCTCATCATGTCTTCTTTCCTTTGTTTGTGCAGCTCATCTAGATGATTCCCACTGTGTACATTTGCTAAATTCTTTCCTAGTACATTAGCCTTTTCTTTATCCAATATGGCTAATATTCCATTCTCTTCCAGTACCGGAATTTTCACAGACATCCTTTTTCCATTCATTTTCTTCAACATTGACCATACATCCCTTATATCTACTTCTCTTCCAATCGAGGAACAATAATTCCTCCACGTATTTCTTTTACTATTCTTAATGATTTTTCAAGCAAGTGCCCTTTTCTTTTGATAGTCAATAATATTTCCTTGATTTAAATAATTTCTTAGGGTTTTAAATGCTTTATTTCATTCTCTTACTGCTTCTGTGCATTCCCTATTCCACCATGGAACCAATTTCCTAACCCCCCCTATTACTTTCATTGGAATACTACTCAGCGCCGCATTTCTTATTAGATGTGTAACTTGAGAGACACAGTCCTTTATAGTACCATCCATTGCAATTGTTTCCGCTTTTTCACTACATGCTTCTTTAAATTTTTCCCAATCCGCTTTTGCAAAGCACCATTTCTCTATTTTATTTCTTTCTTGGTTATCTATACCTACATTGACAGAACATGCTATGGGGAAATGATCACTTCCAATGGTAGACTCATCCTTAATACTCCACTCACATGAGCTAGCCTGGCTGCTAGATACTAATGTTAAATCAATACACGACATTGTGTTGGTTCGTATATCAATTCTTGTTCCATTACCATTATTTAGACAAACTAATCTTCTTACATCCATCAGTTCTTCAACTATGTCTCCATTTTTATCTGAGTGACTACTTCCCCATAGGCTATTATGCGCATTAAAATCCTCACACCAAATTTATCTTACGTTACCATGGCGAGGCCTACTTATTATCTGTTGTAATGATTCTAAATCTAAAGACTTGCACGGATTATAAAAGTTAACTATAGTAAGGTTACCATCTGACTTGCATACTTCAATGATTACACACTCCAGATCTGTTGAGTTAGTCAACCTTCTAGAAGCTATTCCATTTCTTATAAATGTGATAGATTCTCCACCTTGATTATCGCTTCTATCGCACCTTGCTCAATCATATCCATGTATTATAAACTCAAGATGAGGACGCAACCAAGTCTCTTGAACACATATTATGTCTGGCTTTATTTCACTTTCTTTTACATGATTCTTGAGTTCTTTACCATTAGCTATTAGACTTCTAGCATTCCATTACAATAAATGGAGTGCCATGAATATCTTAATCAACACCCTGAGAGCCACCATCACTGTTATCTCTCAGCATTCCATGAATCGCCTCTGCTCTTAATTCTGTAATACCCAGGAACTCCTCAGCAGCTTTCACCACAGTCTGAATCCTGTCACTTTTCTTTTTGTGTTTGATGGCAACATTTATAACTTTGCATACAAAGGCAACAAAGTTCTTTTTATTCACTAGCATGATTTCCTCTTTTAAATTACATTTATGGAAACATGTTTTCTGTATATGGGGATTAGCGGTCTCTGCTGCTCTCCGCTTGTGCTCCGGGATACTACTTCAAGTTCATGCCTTTCGCTCATTCTACTTTTATTAAACTCGTTAGGCCTTTCCTTCCCTTCATTAATACCAACACTCGTTAAGGCCTCAGCATAGGAGACCTTATTTAAAATTTTGTATCTCTGTACTTCCTTTGCTTGTTTTTGCACACTACAGCCTCCATATGCTGCGCTGTGTTCACCTCCGCAATTACAACATTTTAGTTTCGTTTCCTTAGCACATTTCTCGTAGTCATGCTCTCCACCACATTTAGCACATCTCTTCCTCCCTTACACTGCTGTGCTGTGTGTCCTATTCTTTGGCAGTTAAAGCATCTCAGTGGCAGCGGAATGTACTCCCTCACCTTATAATTAATCCACCCAATTTTTACCTCATTTGGCATTGAATTGTCAAACACAATCAGAACTGACAAGCTGTCAGATTTTACACCACCTTTATTTGTTTGAAGTCTTTTGGCTTCACTTATCTTTCCACCTCGAATTTCCTTTTTTACTTCCTCCACGGTCATTTCTAGCGGCACATTTGTAATAACTCCCCTCAGTTTAGCCGTTGCCCCTGGTATATGCACTTTGATATTTCCACCATCAAGAGTTCTAATTTTTAGAATCTTTTCCTGCTGATTCCTACTTGTGGCTGAAATCAATATTCTTCTATTATTCAATAGCTTAGCTAACTTTATCTTACCGATTTCTTTTTCTATGGACTTGGTAACCCGGACCGGATGAAAGTGGCCTGTCTCATTCCCCATTGTAACTATAACTTTCCATTCCTCCTCTACCTGAACTCTGCCAGCATTAGGTTTTGTCTTTTTAGTAATACTATCCCCTCCTTCTTCACTACTTATATCAGATGATATACGTATCCCGTGCTTCCTTGCATTCTTTCCCTGATTAACTTCCATATCTCTCCACTCTCCATCTGATGTATTGCCCATGTTTGCACTCATGGTACAGCTCGATTGCAATCCAATCTTTTTGTTTATATTTTCTATTGTAGCTGTTTCTACCATCATCCACTCTTTCTCGCGTTTTTTCCTCCTGGCCGCCGCCATCAGGCTCCTCTGCTTTTACTGATTCTCCTGGAGATTAATCTAAATGATACTGTCGCTATATTGTTATAAAATGGCTGTCGTTCTGTCGTGCTCCACCACCGTCTTCGACTGTCTCCTCTACTGCTCTCCTCCCTGCTGTCAGACTAATCCTCGATCCACCTGTGACCCATTTCTGCTAGATCTACAACACCTTTCCCATCCTGATTGCTCCTCCCTCTTACCTCATAGGGCTTCCCCACCTCATCCAACAACCCTTCTAGATTTCAAAATAAAATTGTTTGTTAAATAAAACTGTGTGCTTCATATTCTATATGGGGAATTGGACATGCCTTTGTAGAATTACTGTCTACTACTGCTAATAATATACATTAAAGAACTACGTAATAATAATGAAAGACCAAAATAATGACCATACACCAAAAGATATGGAGAGCCTCTCATGATTCTAAATGGTTCTAGGTAGAACCATTAGAAGATAAAATGGTTCTAAGCAGAACCTTTCATAGAACCATTCAAAATGAAAGGGAATAGGTAGAACCCTTTGCAGATGGTTCTTGGTAGAACATTAGAAGACAAAAGGGTTATGGGCAGAACCCTTCATAGAGGGTTCTAGGTAGAAGCATTAGAAGATAAAATGGTTCTAGCCAGAACCCTTCATAGGGGATTTTAGGTAGAACCATTCAAAGAAAAAAAGGTTATTGGTAGAACCCAAAAAGGTTCCCCCCACAGGGACAAGCCAGAGAACCCTTTAAGGTTCTAGTTAGCACCGACTTATTTATTTATTTATTTTTGAGTGCACATACTACCATTGCAGACCACTGGTAAAGGCATGTTAAGCAACATAAAAAGAGGCAGCTGCCCATTAACACTGAGATGAATGGCACTGTTTCTCAACAGATGCACCATTAATGTGTAATATCTAAATGAATGTTGGATGAATTGTCATAAGAGCCATAGCACCTTGTTGCATTTTAGAACATTTGCAGTCCACATAATGTTTCACATTCAGCCACTTTATGCCAATCCAGAAGGTGGATGCTCCAAGGGATGATAATTTAATCCATTGGGTGAGGCACCAATGGGGTATCTGGATGGATTACAAACCCACAGGGTGAATAGTTAACATTCTTCACCCTGCTATACTCCACGACTGCACTAAACTCCATCTCTGAGCCTCCCGTCATTTCTGCCATCTGTCCGGTGCAGTTCATGATCTTTTTGTTTTGCATTAATATAATTTTTAGAAGACGTTCTTATCCACAGCAACTTACACAACTTTTTTAATTTTTACATAGTGTCAATTTATACAGATGGGTATTATACAGAAGTATGTCATTTTAAGTACCTTGTTAAGGGTACAACATCAGTGTTCTAACTGGGAATCAAAGCTGTAGCCTTTACGTTACAAGCCCAGGTCCTTTATACTACACTGCCTCCCAGAGAGACTCTGCAGAGGTCTGCCCTTGCACACGACACACTTCCATTACATTACTTTCCATTACAATCACTTAGCAGATGCGTTTATCCATAGTGATGGACAGTAGTGGAGAACATCAGTGTTAGACTCAGGAGAGTGCCAAATGACCCACAAGGCCCATTTATAATCAGTAACTGTAATGTTAACCTAACAAAGAACAATTTGTATTGTAACAAAAGAAAGTACCACTAGACTGATAATCTTTACACAATTATACCGATAACATTAATTCAAAGGAAATCCTAGGGAAGTTGGTCAGGGGGGACAAATTATAAAGATATTAATTTAGAAACAATAATAGCAGATCAAGTAGGTCCGTATAACATTAAAGTAAAGCAATACAGTAACTGCGCAAGAGCTGTGAGCCTGGAGACACAGATATTGAATTAATGATAATGTTAATAATGATGTGTTGTTCTCGATGGTTTGTCCTACTACAGTTGTACACTAATAGTATATGCACTATCCATTAATTTACTGTAACTTGGTTCTGATCTAATACTGTTAGTGTCAGTATTGTATGTCTCAGCATCCATGGTTTGATGTGCACAGCCGCTAATAATTAAGGTGGGAAGCCCCTTGTGCTTCATTGTTTAACTACCTCTGCACTCAAACTTCTTCCACTGCATTCCTTTCCTGCAGCAGAATGCACAACATGAGGGTCCCTCATATCACACGCACGCACGCACACACACCTGAACAAGTATTGTCCAGTTATTCCAAAATCCCCTGGCCTTCAGCCCACATTCTAAATTTCTTGGAATTTTGGGCCCTGAAAAAAACAGGGCCCAGAATACAAATTGTTCAAGGTTCACAAAAGAAAAATAATACCAGTATGTTAATAAGTCTTAAATATGTGTGGGCAGGACCTGGCAGATGTATTTAACATGCGCTCAAAAATATTCTCTTCTAACCATTGACCTTCAGCTTGCACCAGACACGTCTCTGCGGCAGAATGAAGACCTGTTCAGTCAGCCTGGCTGGTGTCCTGTTACTGTACCTGGCTGTGATTTTTGTCTCCGATAGCACAGCTGATGGGGAAAGTAAGCTGGATCTCTCTCTCTCTCTCTCTCTCCTTTTTTTGTTGTCAGTCAAATTAACCCATGTAAATTTTAAATTTACCTGAAATACTGGATTTTTCTTAGTGAAATTTGAATGACGTTTACTCCTGAGTTCATGAACGTAGGGGGTGTTTTCACCCACAACTGTATTGTGGATCGTCTGTGCACACTTTGTATACAAGCATAATGTTATATTGGGTCAGTTTGAGTCAATAGTGTTTTATGGTCATAATAAAGTGATTCCAAGGCACTCACGTGGATTCAAAAACCTTTATTCTCAAGGCAGGAACATTAAACAATTGCTTGACGACCGACTCATGGCGGCTGAACACCCTGCGTCAGGGTGACGAAAGCTGTTGAGCCACAACGCGTCGGTCATCAAGCAATTTTTTAATGTTCCTGCCCTGAGAATAAAGGCTTTTGAATCCACGTGAGTACCTTAGAATCACCTTTATGGTCTTTATCCCCTTTGTTTCCAAAGAGCACCAGTGGTTAAATACTACAACACCCTTGAAGCACACCTACATTTTTTACTAAAAAATAAATTTTATTACTGAAAATGATAACATCAGGTTAGTTTAAGCAAAATCTGGTTACTTTTTCTGAAAGGAAATATGTTCAATAAATTGTTAATAAACAAATGTGTTTGAAATATAAAGAAAATGTTCTTGTATTTGTGCTTTGTGAATGGCCAGATGAGACAAATCAAACATTTTCATTGTTTTAGGACTAATTGTGTTGAATTACGGGTCAATTTTACCTGCAGTGTAATGGATGTATTTTTCAACATAAAACTAGGGTTAAAACATGATGTTATGGCTGACTTGGCCTTCACCAGATCTGATGATACACCTTTCATTATATCTACAGGCAAAGTCATATTTATTGACATATTTTTACAGAATCCTCATCCAGACTGCCAGTGCCACCTGCAGCTGGCAGTCTCACAGAGCCACGCCCAGTTGGCTCTGACATCTCCTAGAAATGGGAGGGTTTCAGTCAGCAAGGATTAGAGTGTCTCATCGCTCACTGCTGTTCCACGTACTGCGCTCACATTAAGTGTTTTCCTCCAACTCATGTCTGTGTGAGCCTGACTATATTGTAGTGTGATAAGAAGTGCTGGAAACATTACATGCTTTGGTGAAAAGCACATGCTTGTCTGCCCTTTCCCAAAATGATAGCAAACTTATGTGATTTGGGATTCCAAATTGGGATAAAAAGGGTGGTGAAACATGAAAAAAGATAGAATCCAGGCCTACAGTGTCTTATTCTGTATACTCTCTGACTCTCTGCTTTTGAATTTTTAAAATGTACTGTACAGAAAGTCTAGGAAGTGGCTGAGGCCAGATTAGATAGAGTCTAATCTACTCTCCACAATGTACAGTCTGATGCATGACTATCTTACTTATTCTCCAGGGGCCATCAGGTGTTGCACACACTACACCAGACCATCTCTCATTAAGAAGCTGCCATTGGAGTGCATCCAAGATTACAGGAAACGGCACAACAGAGGAGTCTGCAAGATAGATGCTGTTGTGTGAGGCAAACATCTTCCACTTTTCTCCAGTTGTTTCCATTTCATTGTGCTTTCACGGCACAATGGGATTCCAGTCGCTTGCATTTGGTGCTATTAATGGTGACACATGGAGGTAGGCCATCCACCAAGGTGAATGGAAGACCTAGAATATATTACATTACACATAGCCAGACAATATTTACTAAAGCAGTTAAGTGCCTTACCTAACCATAATGCTACATTGGTGCCTCATACATATACAGCACAGAGAGCTTGCCACTTTTTATCACTCCTCAGAAATAACCACAATGACCATACACTATCACTCTTTGTAAACGTCTGTTCCCTCTGACCTCACGTAACCGCACAAAATTCATATACAACTTCACAAAGCCCCAAACCTGGGTTATTTTGTCTTTATTTCTTATTTTCATTTTATTCTCATTACTTTTCTTCTGCTTCTATAGTACTCCATCTCAATTTTCCTGTCTCCAAGTCTGAAAATATAAATTCTCCTTATTGTACTATATCTGCTTCAAGCAATGAAGTAGATGTAGTCCAATCTTTCTTCACAATTCCAGTTTGGCAATTTGATTTTGTAGATTGCTGAACTTGCCAAACTATTAGTAAAGAAAATAAAACATGCATTTAATCATGAGTACAAATTAAGGACAAATAGTGAGCTACTGTGTAAAAGGTAAGAGAACAGAATAAACTGAGAGGAGTGGGTTGAGGTGTTGGCCCTGTCCAATATAACGGGGCTGTATCCTGGATTCGGGTGATGGCATCCTTTTGGGTTTGGGGAATGATGCAATGTGACTGGGTCAGAGCTGCGTAATAACCTGTGTCACCTGGTTTTACGCAGGTTACGCACTGAATACGATCGGAGTTTCTGCTCAAACCCGAGTTCGAAGGTGGTGAGAGAAATCCTCAAAGCCCTTAGGGACAGGTAAGCTGCCCCCCCTCCCCCACCCCCAACACTGCACCTCGGATGTGTACATTCTTTCGCAAACACCAGTGAATCAAAAATAATGTCTTCCTGACTGGCCGATTCAAGAAGCACAATTGGGGAGGAAAAAACGGTGTCCTTGTAGGTAACGTGGGAGTTGAAACGGACTTGTTTTGTTATTTGATTTACAGAAGGAGAATGAAGAAGTCAAAGCTTAATACAGGGAGGATGAAGACCTGTTGTGTTTAGTGTCAAGACATCTTCAGCAAACCATACTGGATAATTAAAAGTGCCTACACAGTGCGTCTAATGCCTGTTCGTATTTGAAGAAACCATTTGCAACTATATGCTTGTAAACATCTTCAAGGGAAGACAGAAGCTCAGTTTGTTGCGTTTGAATTTGATCATGAATTAAAGTGAACTTGACATAGGTTGAATAGGGTTGCAGTTGCTGATACTCAACCCAATTGCAAGAGAAACACTATCCTCAAAATGACACACAACGGCCTCCCACATAACAGATTATCCATTGCCCTCATTTAAAAGTTAATGTCAATCTAGACTGACAGGCTGGTGAAGATCCAACTTTTAAGCTACACCAGTACAGAACCTGAACAGTACGTCCGTACTTACACTCTTGGTGCAAGTAAGTACAACTGGACCTCCTATGCTGTATATTATTAATTTTTAAATACCATCAAATGAGGAATAATACATTTTTCTAATTCCATGGACCTGGATTTTCCACCTCTGTGAATACAGCTTTTCAAACCAAGTTGTTGACTTAATTAAATTTGACTTAGTCACATTTTTCATCAGCTGGCATGCTCATTTAAATTTTGACCCTTTTATCTGGCCTTTCATGTATCTGCTTCGCCTCTGGTCCCATTGAGTTCAGTTATGAGGACGTTTGTAGTAACAATGTAGCAGGAGTGCCAAATAATTGTATGTTTATAACTAAAGTGCCACTTAGTAGAGGGTATTTATATATGCACAATTATTATCAAAAAGAAACTGACAATCATGGCTAATGATAGTTGTATGTGGCCAGGAAACAAAGAACAAAAAAACGGACCGAGTCCATTCCACCCTGAAGTAGGACACCAGACCTGAAGTACATACTACTCATAAAAATCTTTAGCACACGTTACATATATGCAGCATTTGTAGGAATCTTGCCTCCAAGGAAAAACTAGTTTAACAAGTTTAAGTGTTTAGCCAGGAGAATTTTACTAGATAATGGGTTTGAATTAGATGTGTGTCCTTAGAATTAGAAGTGCCACAGTCTTATGTGAAACATTTATTTTCTACAAAAAAAATATTTTTTTTGTTCAGCCAAAATCTGAGCCAACACCATTTGTTGCATATGCCTCTCATACAATTCAATTTTTTTATAGAATTTCTGTGTGAAAAATGGGTAATTTAGCTTGAACAAACTGCAATTCCTTGTGATCAGTGATTTATTTGCCAGTTATGAGGTAACAAATCTGGTGATGTCAGTGCGTAGGTAACAGGTGATGTAAAACAGGAAGTCAGGCCAGTGAAGCAACAATTGGGGAAAACCCAGCAGCAATCTTCTTGTTCTGCAGGTCACAGGTGCATTGTCTTATTTCACAACTCACACGCACACTCATATTCACACACGCACACTCATATTCACACACGCACATTTGCGTGCACGCACACAGACACACACACGCATATGCACACTGTGATGCAGGGCTGGGGGCTGGCCAAGAAATTCTTAGCTTGTCGTCTTTTAATAGTGCTATAAACTGAAAGTAACAGAAATCCTTTAAACAACAAAAAGGCCATTCTGGCAACCAAAACACTCATGCCAAAAAGGTCCTAAAGAAATCACAAAAAAGAAGCCAACAAATTAAATAGGCAAACCCTGCATCAACATTTAACAAGTGTTAGGCCTGATTACCAAGCCCTTGTATTAAGCCCACTAATGAGGTAATAGGCAGCAGCTGAATTAATAAAAATTAACTACAGCTGCTGCAACACCTTTGAGTAGGGCCGGTGCTGCCCCCTGGTGGACAGCACCTCAACTTACTTTCTGGCACCACATACCCTCCCCCAAGCTTTGAGCCCTGGGAGGAAGCAATAACCAAAATGGAGCCAGGAATGTACAAAATGGTGGTTGAAGATCACCCCCAGATCAAACACCAGGACTATCCTGGTTCCGGGCACTGGTGGCCCAGGTGGATGTGGCTGGCAGTTCAGGGAAGCCCCACTGAGGTGAACTGTAGTGGCTGCAGAGGCCCTCTGGCAGGCCTGCAGGGCGCACGACAGCAGGCGGCGATGAACCTTCTGCTGTGTGCAGCGGCGGGACTGTGGGTTCTGGCAGCAACCCTGGAGAGGGCGGAGGATCTGTGATTTTTGGTGGGTCCTCTGGACAGGATAGTGGAGTTGTGGCATAAGGACCCATCCATCTCATCCCAGGATTCCTCGTCAGACCTGTCATCACCATACCCCTCATGTCCCAAGCCTAGGTATCTACTTTACATAGAAACTTAGAGGAAAGTACAGCCTGAGGTCTCATGGTTCCCTTCTGTTGACTGTCCACAAAGCTAGGATGGAGATGAGCAAGAAAGCCTTCACGATATCTGCCCCTTCTGCACGGAATAGCCTGCAGATAGATTTGCAATTTACCCCCTTTGTGCAGAAGCTTAATTTAACCCATTTGTGTCTGTTTTGTAGCGTTTTGTTTAAAGCTTTATAACTCCAGATATCAATGTTACACAAACACCAATAATGGCTTACATTAAAGAAGACCCTGGTGCCATTTATTAGCATTTATTAAATTCCACCACTCTAGTTTACAGTGAACACCTGAGAGCCAAATATGTGAATAAGGTTAAACTTTAGGTTTTCTGGTTTGCAAACCTCCTGTCTGCATGTGTACAAAATATGAAAGTGATATGTATTACTCCTCAAATCATATGAGGCCATTTGAAACAGTGTACCTTAGTGTCCAAAAATCTACCCAAAATGGATAACTGTCCATCACCGTAATTCAGGAGATAATCAAAATTACTGTACGGGACAGCTGTCGTGGCATCCATTTATGTCCCTATATTAGCTATGCTGTTTCACCCAACGTAATGAATGGCTAGGCCACACATGAAAGCTTGTACTATAGTGTATTATAAATTCCCAGTAAAGTTACAGTCTAGCTGTAATAGATTGACAGCTCACCACCATTGTCATTACTTATGGTATACAAATCCAAGTCACCTCAGGCAGGGACTTTTTTCCACAGACTCCCCATACTTTATCATTGAGCCTAATTCACACTTAGCTTATTGCCAATACCTAATAGGTTGCTGGCTAACTAGGTATAAGCTAAATTAAACCAGAATAAGAGAGACTACAGGTCCTTTAATTCTGAATTCAGCACCACAAATGTAAAACTCTGTGACATCATAAACAATATAACACAACCTAGCTAGCCTTTCTGTGGCTAGCTAGCTATACTATTATGAAAACAACACCATAAAATACACGCACACGCACACGCACACCTTTAACACAAGGCAACACTGAGCTATGGAATCCATGCTGTCTGCTTCAGATGAAGAGTCATGGATGTAAATCTCCTCATCTGAATCCAGAGGATGACTACAGCATCCAGCAGTCTCAAGCACTGAAAATCTTTTTGTCACTTCACCATAGTACAAACAAGACGATTTCTCACTGGAGTTCCCTACACAATGCGTATAATGCTCTCTCTTGCGCAAAACCATGGAGACGCAGACGCTTCACGGCGCGTGTTGTTTTGAAATACGCTTGTGACACACACAGCTCTGACAATCACTCCCAACTGTCTAATGACCTATATTATACCTCTTTGGAAAGCTTAAAACACGTTACTTTTGGATATTAAGGCTGTCAATCAATTACAATTAGTTCCAAGATATTGCTACTCCCAATTTTAATTGCATAATGTTCTGCCAAATTTTTGAGATTTCGCCAATGTTGAAACTGACACTGTACCCCACATATAGGCAGAAAATAACTACATAATCTTTGAAAGGATGTATCTGGCTTTAATAATGCAGGTAAGGTTATGACTTTATTCCATACTTTATGAGAGATTTTCATAGCAGAAGGAAATTATGTGATGATGACAGAAATGAACTCTAATAAGTGAGCAGGCAAAATAACAATTTCATTTACATATATCCAGGAACCTTATGTGTTTTTTTATTGCTGCTGTGATAGTATAACATTTTTTGGTGGTTAAAGAAAAACTGTCACCAACTCCTAAATATATTTAAATGACCAGTATCTTCAACCCAATTCGCTCTCATGTAGATCAAACTGTAGAGTGGTCGATATACTATTATGGAATACGGAAGAACGGTGGCACATAGGAACTTCATATTTTGCCCGATAATAGCCCAACTCGCGCTGATGAAGACAATATGCAGTTTTCCATGGTACCTTGATTTCTGACGTGGTACAGAAGGACGTTTGTGATGTAGACCCCAGGGTCTATGCCAATAGTGGCACTGCACAAAGGGGTTTAAGGAACTGATTCCTCTCACAGAGTTCAAATCATTGTAAGGGCTATGGAAAATTGTTGTTTTGAATAATTGTTGTCTAGTTTCTGATTGCACTTTTGCTCTCTTGCTCTCTCTCACACTTGCTTTAGATATATAGGGCCCTATCTTACACCTGGCGCAAAGCGGCACTAACCCAAACGCGTGATAGCCGAGTGTCTTTGCTATCTTACACCTGGCGCTGGGTTCATTATAACGCCTAACGCTTACGTCCTTTAACTACCATGTATTCTTGCGCCCGTTGCAAGTGAACTGGGCATGTTGGTCTTAAGATGAGGAGTGGCCAGGATTCTTTTTGGCGTATTGCTATCTTGAGCCAGCAGAAAGCGCTTGCGCTAGAACCACCACAAACCATAGTTAAAACTATGCTGATCCCAGTTCCCTCTCCAAAAGGTCAAAGATGGTACTTTTCTGTTTTTAATAGCACTTTATTGTAAATGATCCCTCAGGATCAATTATTTTTAGTAACATTTCTTGAAATTGTGTGCCTTAATTTTATTCAAACAAAAGCATTATAAAAGTGTGTATGTAGATTTTAAAAGCCATCTCGAATGTTAACGTTTTTAAAAAAATAACTTGACTGCGTTCATGTTTATGTTGAAATTAAATGTACCTATACTAGTTATGCGTCTCGTTGTATTGGTTTGTCCTCTTGTGAACCTAACGCGCAATAACACAGCCCGAAAGTTGGTCAAATTGTAACATTTTAAAATTGTAATGGATATTCGAATATATTCAAACTTATGTGTTTTTTCAGAAGGAATATTCGAATGTGATTTTTGGCCAATGTTGACAGCCCTAATATACACACAGTGCACTCCAGAAGTGTTAGGACAGCTACACATTTTTTGTTGTTTTGGCTCTGTACTCCAGCACATTGGATTTGAAATGGAACAGTGACTATGAGGTTAAACTGCAGACTTTACGCTTTAATTTGAATCCATATCGGGTGAACCGTGTAGCAATCGTAGCCATTTTAGTAGTCCCTCCCATTTTAGGGCACCAAAAGTAATTGGACAAATTAACATAAACTTAAATAAAGTCATCATATTTAATATTTGGTTGCATATACTTTGCATGCCACGACTTCATGATGGCTGTGACTTATTTTCCCATAGAGTTCAATGGGAAAAGGAGTCAGGAGAAACAACCCTTAAAGTGATCCATCCATAACTGCTTGTCTGGCAGTAGAGTGATGGTTTGAGGCTCGTTTGATACCTCAGACCCTTGATGACTTAAAGGAGAAGTTCGGTATTTACCATTATAAGCCCTGTTAAAAGGTTATTTACGGTCATATACAACGGTCCATATCAACATTTTGACAAACTTTGCAGTCTTGAGATATATTTACCATTTAAAGATTTATAGAACTATTTTCAGTCGCTGTACAGCCATATGTTTGTAAACTTCCGCTTGAAATTTTGGGAGGTCTTGGCTGAGTTAATTCTACCGTAGAAGAAGAAGAGCCGCTTCACCAGGTCGGGGTTTGCTTTGCAGCTAATACAAACTCTTCAAAAGGATCCATTTTGCTAAATTAGGAGGTATGTCACAGGCCGACAACATGGCTTCCTACAACACCTTTACTGTTGTAACCGAGAAACAGGGTACCGGAAATGCCACTATCTTAACAGTTCCGGCATGAGCCCGAGTTACGTTAACTCCTGTGAGGTTATGTTTAGGGGTTGTGGGTGGGGTACGGGAATCACGTACTCACAAAAACCAGGGGGTCTTTGAATTCGACATATATCTTGGTTATGACTTTGTAGTACATTCCGGTTCGTGTGCTCCCTTCGAACCACGTCTTTACCCCGAGGTGCGAGCATGGACGCCTGGCCAATCCTAGCGCTTGAATGCTATGCAGGGCGTGTCTTGCCAAGAAAAGCAGTGGGACGCGTGACGTCATGTCCTACTACCCTCACACGTGATGTTTTCGGCCTATCACAGCCCTAGCTTATGCATACTAATGAGATACCATTCTGCTGTTGTAACCGAGAAACACGGTACCAGACATAGCTCTAAATTAGTGTACGTTTATGCGACTGATTCCTTCACTGCGAGCGCACAAGACCGCTAGTGAGCAACAGAAAACTACAAACTTTCCAAAACAATTCAGAAGTATTTCCGGTTTACGGCTGCGGATGTGTCTATCTAAACCTCCTTTGGTGTCTATACGAGTCAATGGATTTAATAAAATGATAAATAAAACCCGATACGAAGCATGCTTTTCGACGATTTTTGTGTCAGAACATCAACGGACACCACTCGGTGAGTTTCCCGTCTTTGAAAACGAGAGTTTATGGTGTTTTTTGAAGGATTTTCTATTATGCACGTCCAGATCCATTGTGTAAGTTAGCTGTGACATGAGCAATAAACAATATATCTCAAGACTGAAAAGTCTGTCAAAATGTTGATATGGACTGTTGTATACGATCGTAAATAACCTTCTAACAGGGCTTGTAATGCTAAATACCGAACTTCTCCTTTAAAGCCATTTAGCCAACCATGTGTTCCCTACTATTCCTGTGTAATATACATCTTAATATAGTCCCACCCCCAATTCCCATAGAGATCCATTCAAATGCAGTGAGGTTATAGTATACCTTATAGGAGTATGTGAAAATAAGATATCAATAGTATTTTGATGTTGTTGGGTCACAGACATCAGGAAGTCATGGCATGCAAAGAATATGCAACCAAATATTAAATATAATTAATATTAATATGTCCAATTAATTTTGCTGCCATAAAATGGGGGGAACTATATTTAAAAATGGCTACAATTGCTACACGGTTCATTCAATGTTTGGAATGCTTCCAACTAGGGAAGAGATTACAGATTTATTTCAAAAGCTCCTAGGCCTCATGGCCTCAGTTAGTGATGGCCGTGCCCTTGGGTCTCCTACATATGAGACCAATGGGACAGGACACACTGGGAGAGAGTGTCTCAGAAGTGTTGGTGTGGCGCATATTACTCAGGGCAAGCCTGAACCTCTTGTCTCTGAGGGCAATCCATGAACCACGGAGCAGACCATTCGGCCTACAGTGGCGCCTCCACCCTGAAGTAGTGGCAAAAATATGGGAAAAATTTGGCCAGGCACATGTAGAACTATTCGCATCGCGAATAACAACTACCCAATTCCTGTTGTTGTTTTCAATTCAGCAAGAAGAGCCTCCTTTAGGCATGGCCGCTCTAGCGCACCACTGGCTAGGCTTGAGCCTAAATGTGTTTCCTCCCATTTCTATGATGCAGCCAGGATCTGGGAGGACAGTGTGTCATTGACACTGGTGAGACCATGCTGGCCCAACCAGATTTGGTTTGCAGACCTGATCTCCATGCTCTCAGGCCCCCCATGGACACAATATGGCAACCGCAAGCGGAGAAATGGAACCTGTGGGTTTGGCCCCTGAGAGGCAGAGGCTGGAAGAACAGGTACATCCCCTAGCTGTGATAGACACTATCCAGAGGACTAGAGCCCCCTCCACTCGCTCTTTCTATAGGTATAAATGGTCGTTGTTTGAGAAATGGTGCAGGGAGCATTCCCATGACCCTTCTCAGTGCATTGTTTGGGTCATATAATATAAAGTTTCAGAATAGAATCTTGCAACAATAGCCTCGGGAGTAGTCTCAGGTTTTTACTTGGAGTGCCTCGGCAGGGTTATATTATTCCCAACAGTATAGTCGAGTGACCGACCGAAGGAGAACATCTGGGCTATTGTACTAGCCCCAGGTTCTCTGAGGGTGAGAACGAGACGTCACCTAAGGGGGCCTCACCCACTCCAGTGCCACAGCTCTCTTTGCCCCATGAAATAAGATAGTAATGTATTTCTGCTGCTCATTGCCTTTTACCACCTGTGAGGTGATTGACAGCGGTAAAGGCCATTCAGGTATGGCGGTAAAGTAGATTGAGTGAATCACCGAAGAAGGCGTATTCAAACAGTATAGGTGATGTCTCGTTCTCTCCCTCAGAGAATCTGGGGCTAATACAATAGCCCAGATGTTTATCTTACTATTAGGGACCTAAATGAGTGTTAGCCCTCCTTCGGTTCACACTAGTGGGTCGATTTTCTAAAGGGAGGATGTCATGCAAAAGCGCGTAAATAAAAAGGTTATGATTCTACTTAACTCTGTGACTACCTTTTTCAAGACAAAAGTGACATGAGTTAAAAGAAGCATGTTGGCTACTGTAAATGATCCTGGGAGCACAACTGCATTTGTCACTTAATGCACACATGTACAGTATGAGCAAGACAAAAAAAACAAGACAAACAACAAGATTGAGATTCCAAATAGACTACTAGACGATGAGACACGACTGCTTCTGTCTCAAGCATTTACATACACTGTATACTACCTGGTTGCACAACTGTATTAATATCTGAGCACATCAGACAAAAGTACACAACAAAACAAAAGTAGCAGCAAAGTAAACAATGCGGCATATTAAAAGCACAAATTATGCTTGCAAAATGCAAAGGTAAAACCGGATTTTACATGGGGAACTGAGTGGAAATAAAATTAGAAAATGCGCACCACCACAGCATGGTAACAACTCTGACTAACTGCAAAATATAAGTAGGCTAAGCGGCTGCAAAACAACCTGAATGGCAGAGTAATGTTTTAAAATGAGCTTCAGCATGACAGAAAGCTGACAACGTGCATGAAGTTAGCCAAAGTGAAAATTAACAAGGGCTAGAGAATGCCAGGTCATGGACAAACAAAGTCCAGATGTTGGACGAGACCATGTGAGCCTCAATGGCAAGCGAGCAAAGTCCAGATCTTGGATGGAACAAACCGAGCCTTTAATGGTAAGCAGTCCAAACTGTGGACAAAACAAAGTGAGCCTCCACGGCAAGCAGACAAACAAAGTCCATATCATGGACGAGATAAAGCGAGTCTTTCCTGGAAAGTGAACAAAGTCCAGCTAATGGATGAAACGAAAGCAATCCGTAAAAGACAAGCAACAAAATCCAGATCATGGACGACAAAACAAGCCTTAAATGGCAAATGGACAAACAAAGTAAGCCTTAAATGGTAAGCAAACAAAGTCCGTATAGGCAAGACAAAATTAGCCTTAAATGAAAACTGAACAGTCCAGGACTTTATTAGGAAGCGAACAAAGTCCAGATCTTGGGCAAAACAAAGCAAGCCCTACTAGCATGCAAATAAAGTCCAGATCTTTGACGAAACAAAGCAAGCCTTTAACACTAGAACCGCCAGGTTTAGGAAAAAATCTTTATTTCCCAAGTTACCCCTATGAGGGACCCTTGGGAAAGGAAAGTTTGCACTGGCTATTCAGTGTACTGCAGCCTTTAAGTAGGAAGAATTTGGTCCCTCTTGTGTTGATGTTTTACCAGCGTTTGTTTAATCCGCCTGGGAATATGGTGTTGAGTTTTCTAATCCAATGTCTTTCTGTCCTACGTCTGTCCTCCTGTGTCCAGTTAATGTTTGAATGGAGGCCCGATATTTCTACTGCTTCAAGTCCATGGTGTAGGAAATGAGCCACTATGTGTGTGTCTGTTTTCCTATGATTTCTTATGTTATATATGTGTTGTGCCAATCTGGTCTTCATTGTATTTCCTGTTTCTCCTACATATATTATGTTGCAGTGTTTGCATTTTATGACATATATGCAGTTATATGTGTTAACTGTGAGTGTTTGTTTAATAAGGTATGTTGTGTTTGTAGTGTTGTTTTTCACTGTAGTGGCCTGTTTGTAAAATATCGGACCTTGTGTGGGTAAAATGTTGATTTCCGGTAGTTTACTACTTACCAGATGATTCTTAAGGTTTTTGTTTTTTTTGTAGGCCGAAACGATTTCGTATTCCTGAAGCAAGTCTGTGTTTTGCAGAATCCTGGCCAGGTTCTGTTTAATTTTTCTGTTCGCCAGGCTTTTTTCAGGGTCTAGAACCACCAGAGCCAATAGAAAAAGGTGTCTGCATCCTTTTGTTCTCACTGATGGGCCATCCCTATAGTGCACGATGCAATAATGGCCTGTCGGGTAAGTGAGGACTAGGTAAAATGTGTATTTTCTGAATCCAGCGGTTCCAACAGTCAATGCCCTTGTTAAAATGTTCGGCACTCTGAATACTGAACACAAGCGGTATTGCGTGCTAGAACCCCTCACTTAACCTACATTCAAAATAAGTTTTACGTGATTTCATTTAATAATTTTTATTAAAAATTACAATCATCAATTAAATCGCCAAATTCGTTAATAGGTAAGTCGAACAGTAACCTGGTGGATCAACCAACAAGCCAAAACAAAGTCTAAATCAGGTCTTGAGATTAAATAATTTTATTAAATGAAAAACAGTCAATTAGAATAATGACTGGAAATCATACATTCACTAAGGAACGTAGGCTGACTACATATAATTTACCAAAGGGAAGACATTAAACCAGACATTAATTAGAAGATACCAGTAAAGAGAGAGATAAGCCAAAAATTGCCAATATTATTTACCCTCCAGCTGAACAGGAACAAGGAAATGCACAAGGAACCAAAAAGGATGACTTCTTCCCCAAACAAACTCCAAACTGACTGACTCTTTTTTTGTGGTACACTCATAAAATACCTTGAAAGGGAGGGGATCCAAGCCCTGATTGGGTTAAGGTGTGGGGAAGGGGGGGGGGGGGGAGGGGTCATTTATGACAAAGACTGGCTTATCTTTGATGTTGGTGGGGGTATTCTCTTGTAAGAATCGGTGCATGCACCCGCTTAAAACCTATTCTTACATCACCAAATAGGAATCACATTACACATTTGAACATTGAAGATGCAGTTACCTGCTAACAACAAAAGCAACTGTCCAAATGGTTCACCAACCATTTTTAAAACATTTAGTCCATGCCCAGTTTAATAGTCCCTTTGTAATCTGCTGGCCAAAAAAAAAAAAAAAAAGATTGAACAAGAAAATGTGCCTTGAACAAAATAAGCCTGTACAAATGCCATAGAGTCAAGGATAAGCCAAATCTGATTTTACTAAAGCTTGAGATCTTGGCAGCAGCTGCAGAACAAAACCAGAGGAATGAGGCATGAGACAGCTAAATCACCTGATCTTTAATTTCTTTTGAAGACTATCTTTTTTTCTTTTTTTCTCACCCTGATCTTTTTGGGACAGTCTACAGTCCCTGGCCTCATGACACTGAAGTCAAATTCCTGATCTATGCAGATGATCTCCTCTGCAGATGATCTCCTCCTGCTGTCCCCCACAGAAAAAGGGTGTGTATGTTCTGTTAGATCTCAGTGCTGCATTTGACACTGGACCATAAGATTTTGAACAATGGGTAGGTCTCTCAGGAACAGTTCTTAAATGGTTTTATTCATATCTGGCTGGAAGAAATTTTTTTGTTGCCCTGGGGGATTCTGTATCAGAAAAAACTATTATTAACTGTGGGATTCCTCAGGGTTCTATCATTGGCCCATTGCTCTTTTCTTTATACATGCTTCCACTTGGTACAATCATCAGTAACCATGGGGTTAATTTCCATAGCTATGCTGATGATAGACAGCTGTATATTTCTGTATTGCCTGAGGATGAAAGCCCAATCAGTTCCTTAGAAAACTGTCTCAATGATATTAATCGCTGGATGTCTCAGACTTTTCTTCAGTTGAATCAGGATAAGACTGAAATAATTATCATTGGATCTAAGGCCCAGAGAGAAAGATTATCTAAGAACCTAGGACCTCTAGTGTCAAACATTAAACCTCAAGTTAAGAATCTAGGTGTAATCTTGGATGTTGACCTAAGCTTTCTGCCACATATAAGAAATGTAACAAGGGTAGCCTTTTTCCATTTGCGAAATGTTACTAAAGTAAGGCCTTTCCTCACGCAAGCTGATGCTGAACGGTTAATACATGCCTTTGTTACAAGTAGATTAGACTACTGTAATGCTCTCTTCTCTGGTCTTCCAAAAAAATGCATAGAGCAGTTACAACTTGTGCAAAACTCAGCTGCAAGAATCTTTACACGAACCAAGAAGAGAGCTTATATCACACCTGCACTTACATCTCTGCATTGGCTGCCCGTGAAATTTAGAATTGATTTTAAAAGGATTTTACTTGTTTTTAAAGCTCTGACTGGTTTAGCACCACTTTACATATCTGACCTGCTGAATAGATATCAGCCCATATGTGCCCTCAGATCTTCTGGTGATAACTTGCTATGCATTCCAAAAGTAAATTATAAAAGAAGTGGAGAAGCTTCTTTTTATTTCTATGCCTCCACACTATGGAATAGCTTGCCCAGACAGATCAGAGAGGCACCAAATGTAGCACTTTTTAAAAGCCTTCTGAAAACGTACTTCTTTAGGATGGCTCTTACTTGATTGTATCCTATTTTAGTTTTTACTTGTCTTTTGCTTTTACTTGTTTTATAAATATACATCTATATTGTCTTGTATTTCATTGTGTTTTATTGCATTTTGTTTTATCCCATTTTATTATTATTATTTTTGTGTTTTTATTAATTTTATATTGTTTTTTTTCCCAAATCAAGATTTTATTTTATTATTTTTATTTTATTTATTTATTCATTTATTTTATTTTATTTTTTCTTCCGATTTGTTTTATTCCCTGTTATATTGTCTTTTATTTCATTGTGTTTTATTGTTATATTAATGTTATATAATGTTATATTGTTTTATCCAATATTTTCCTGTTTTAACTGTTTATTATTATTTCCCTAGTGTGAAGCACTTTGGGCTGCTACTTGTTGTATGAAAGGTGCTATATAAATAAAGTTTATTATTATTATTATTATTATTATTCAGCAGACCCTGGATCTGTTGGAGCAACACTGCCAGACCTGGGCCCTGACAGTGAAGAAGAATAAGACCAGGGTCATGATGTTCCAGCAGGAAGCTTGATCACAGGCAAATAAGTACCACTTTAAATTAAGCAACAGCACCCTAGAACATACCACTAACTACACCTACCTGGGTCTGATTATTAGTGTGTCAGGGAGGTTTGACATGGCAGTGAATGTATTAAAGGAGAAGGCACGCAGGGCTTTTTACACCATAAAGAGGAAATTATACAATTTAAACCCACCCATTAAAATTTGGATTAAAATATTTGAGAGTGTAATTAAGCCAATTGCTCTTTATGGTATTTAAGTGTGGGGTCCCATTACCAAGCAGGAATACACCAAATAGGAAAAACAGCCTACAGAATCGCTGCATGTAGAATTTTGCAAAAACATTTTAAAATTGGGTAGAAAAACTCCAAACATGCATGCGGGGCAGAATTAGGCCTTTATCCAATAATTATCAATGAACAAAAAAGGGCATTAAAATTCAAAAGTAATCCAAACGCACTCCACTATAAATCCCTCAAAACAAAACTCAAAACAAACTGGAATGCTACCAGGCCCTTAACAGAAAATAGAAATTGGCAAAATATCCCGTCACCATTAGAAATACAAAACAGAGGGAGATCCTGATTGCGGAATCATGCTATAAGGAAAAGAGGCAGCAACAACACGTGACAATTGGGATCCGACCTAACGTTAACGAACAACGCTTTCGGGAAAGTCAGACCAGAACAGTGTAGGCTATTGATTTAACAAGGAAAAAAATGCTGATTATATCAAGCTTATAGCCTATTAAGTTCAAGTAGCCTATGCCTACTGACAGTTAAAAACGGCCTTTTCATAACTGGCAAAAAAAAACGAGCAATCCATATAGGCTCCTTTCATTTGTGACGATGCTTCATTTCATGGAAGTGAGCAGCTGCTGATTTGAAATCGAATGTCTCGTAAGTTTTAGTGCAGCTTGAGATACGCATGAGTCGCGTAACCTTCTCCTCCTGCAGGCGGCTTCTGAGTGCGGTTTTGATCCGGTTTTGGAGCGAGAATCCCCACTCTGCTGGCACACTTGACACGGGAATAACACAGGCCATCTTTGCCACCTTCGCCCAGTCAGGATAAATGTCGGGAAATTCTCGGATCAAAACTTCACAGGCTGTTTGAAATCTTAATCCTCCGTAGCCCCGGAGAGCTGTCATCATTGGAATAGCGTCGCGTTTTGCGTCTCTGAGAGTAGCGGTGTCTGATTTGCGGTGATAATAGGCCGAATGATAAATTGCCGTGGTTTTGAGAAATTACTATATTGCAAAGTAAAACATTTTTTTTGTTTTTTTACCGGCCCGAATGTCCGGAGGGAATTACATTTTCCGGCCTTTGTCATAAAAAAACGGTCAAAATCGGCAAATGCCGGCCTAACGTGACCCCTGATATATACAGATCCTTTCCAAAAAATTAGAATATCATGGAAAAGTTGTTTTTTTTTCCATAATTCCATTCAAAAAGTGAAACTTTCATAGATTATAGATTCATTACACACAAACTGAAATATTTCTAGCCTTTATTTGTTTTATTTTTTAATAATTTTGGCTTACAGCTCCAGAAAACCCCCAAAACAGTATTTCAAGAAATTAGAATAGTGTTTCGAAAATCAGCATTTACTTCAGTTATTTCAGAGAATGAATGTTTTAGACTGAGTGTCACACTATCATCTAATTTACTCAAAACACCTGCAAAGTTTATCTCAGTTTGGTTCAGTATGGGGAAGACTGCAGACTTGACAATTGGCCAGAAGACCATCATTGACACCCTCCAGAAGATGGGTAAGCCACAAAAGGTCATCGCTAAGGAGGCTGGCTGTTCACAGAGTTCAGTGTCCAAGCATATCAATAGAAAGTTTAGTGGAAGGGAAAAATGTGGCAGGAGAAGGTGCACAAGCAAAAGAGATGACCGTAGGCTTCAGCGGATTGTCAAGCAATGATGATTCCAAAATCTGGCGGAGATGCAGAGGGAGTGGACTGAGGCTGGAGTCAGTGCTTCAAAACCCACCACGTACAGACGTATCCGGGACATGGGCTACAACTGTCGGATTCCTCAAGTCAAGCCACTCCACTCATTCTCTGAAATAACTGAAGGAAATGCTGATTTTCGACACACTATTGTAATTTCTTGAAATACTGTTTTGGGGGTTTTCTGGAGCTGTAAGCCAAAATTATGAAAAATGAAACAAATAAAGGCTAGAAATATTTCACTTTGTGTGTAATGAATCTATAATCTATGAAAGTTTCACTTTTTGAATGGAATTATGGAAAAAAAACTACTTTTATATATACGTATATATATATATATAACTTTTTTTACCTTGTTTTTTAAATATATAATTTATAAAGTCCCTTTATATACATTTCTATTACTTATTTACAGTAAAATACTTATTATTAGTAGTATCACTGCATTGTTAATACTAATAGTAGTAGTATAGAATTATACGAGAATACATTTCGTAATTTCATTCATCATATATCTGTAATGGAAACACATGATTTGCTGCCGTCCTCTTGTGGCCATATGGCTGTAGTACACCCTGTACCTACACTTTACCATAGCCTACCTGCCTACTACCTAGTCTCACATTTTACCTTTGTGACAAATACACGAGTATAACTATTTGCCAGTTATTCATTTTTACCCCTCTGGTCTTCTCTAAACTCCCAATCTCCCACATTAACTATGTGGCTCATTATTTTACACCCTATGTGTGATTAGGAGCATTATTTTGATTAAGGAGGATTGTGAAATCCTATATAAATATAGAATCTCTCTCTCTCTCTCTCTCTCTCTCTCTCTCTCTCTCTCTCTCTGACCCCTTGTTAATTACATTAATGAAATCCACAAAAGCCAGGATTATTAGAACACATGGAATAACTGATCACTTAAATTATGAGTGTTTGTGATGCACTCTACAAATTAATACATTTAATTGTTCAACTTACCACTCAAAAGTCTCTTGCTTTAATAATTTAAGGGTGCTTTCACCAAAAAAAGTATCTGGGGAGTACACCTAGAAGGAAGTGGTGGGGACACTTATACCACCACTCCCCCCCCCACAGACCCATTCCAGTTTTATCAAGGTTTTCACTGGAAATTGGTTTCAAGCATGAAAGAATGATACCCAACATAAAATTTAAAGAAAAAATAAATAATAAATAATAATACATGCAAATTTGTGCTGAAAATGACAATGACACTTTTTTTTTTACTTCAGAGAATTAAAGGCTAATGCATTTTCTGAATATCTGACCAGCCTCTCTGAGAATAGCAACTGTAGCTAATGTCACAGTCATATTGAAGGGTGTAGAATGTATACTGATTTTGGTAGAAAAATAGGCACTAGTATGTTTTATTGTTAATAAGACTTTTCTCTAAAGAGTAAGTTGATTTTATTTTATTTGTATTTATTTTTTAGTTATTGATTATTATCCATTACCCCATTGTAATTTTATTGTATTTTTCCCAGTTATATTTTTACAGGAGGCCCATGCTCTCATTGTAAAGGCCTCCATCAGTGAGAGCAGACACAGCACATGGTTTCCTCCAGAGGGCCTGCTGCTAGCCTCTCCTTTTTACTCACCTGTCCATCAATTGAGCTGTGCAGTGATGGCGTTTTGAGGAGACTATATCACTGCTCTGCAAAAAAAAAAAAAGTGTTTTAAGAAGTATTAGCCACTTGGCAGCCCCATTTGAAACTTTAAGGAAATCAGATAAATTTGATGATAAAAAAACCAACAAACAAAACAAAATACACCCTCTCATGACTGCGCGGGTTCTCAATCTCTGTCCTAGCAGAGCAGCTATAGAATACTCCTGGTGGGGCCACTTGTGTAATCACCAACTGGTGTCCCTGTTGTTCTATTGCATTTCCCTTACTGCCTATTCTCAATTTCCCCTCCCCGTACCACCATACCATACCGGCCTCCCCCACCATTGCCGCCTGCCTCAGCTCCTTCTGTTGCCACCTGCCCCTCCCCACCATCCCTGCCTGGCCTCACCCAGCGTCCCATCCTCTACCTCATTCATCAACGTGAACATTGACTGATTGACCATGTTGGTCATTAAAACCCCACGCCCTGAGCTGACCAGAGGAAGATGGGCTCCCCCCTTGAGTCTGGTTCCTCCCAAGGTTTCTTCCTATCTGTCCCACCCAAGGGTTTTTTCACTAGCCACTGCCGCCCTAGGCTTGCTCTTGTAGGGGTTTAGGCCAGGGTTTACTGTGACGCGTGTTGTGAAAAAATGCACTATGAAAATACATTTTGATTTGATATGTGCTTCTGGCAGGGAGGTAGCGGTGGACAGTGTAGAAATTACACCATGGCAATTGGGGAAGTTCAGCACTCCCTCCTTGCACCATATCTGCATTTAGCTGTGGAGAAATAGTGCAGTGCAATCAGTAATGTATTGCAACTGGCCTGTCTTGGCCTGATGTAGGCTACGCCCATGAAAGACTACACTCCACCAATTTTATGATATGATTTTCTTTTAATACAAGTAGGCTTAGAATCCCCATAAGTAGTTTCAAAATGAGAAAATATTTTAGAGACAGTTGGTTCTTTAAGGGGAGCTTGTGTGTCATTTGAGGGAGCCTAACTCCCCTGGCTTCCTCGTAATTTGAACCATGGTGGTGTGTGCATGTCTGTGGCTTTGTGTGTGTGCGCGTGTGTGTATGTTGGTTTGTGTGAGTGTCTGTGTGTGCGTGAGTGTGTGGGTGTGTTGGTTTGGGTGTGTGCATGTGCCCACTAGGGGTGGGAGGATTTAAACAGCCCTGATGTTGCTGCACAGAAAGGAAATCAAGGTTTTCTTGGTATCTCACATTCAGTGAGCGCTTCTGTGAATTTCCCTACAGCTGAAGGCCTGACCACAGAGGCAGTGTCATCATACGGACACCATCACAAAGGTATTTTTGGCTCAGAAAAAGTGGGGGCATTTAAGACCCATGGGTAAATGCAACCACAAGGACAATGACATTAGGAACATGAAAGATCACTTCCATTGGAAGATAATTATTCATAATTAGTCAAGTCAAAAATGATACCTATAGTATTCAGAGAACATGTGTATAGATTATGTGTATATATAGCAGTGTATGAGATATCATTTGAAAGCTCAAGATCTGTACTTTCATAAACTACAAAAAAGAGGAAAATGACCCTGTGCTACTTGTGGACCAAATTACCAGCCCCTGTCACATATGTAGTTTGTATGCTGTGAAGAGTGTAAGGGTTAGAGGAAGCTTAATATAAAGGTCCTAAACAATCGTAGGAAAGCTTGGGGTTTTCCATCAAATGTATTTCATTAGCTCATTTCAATGACAGCAGTGGTGGGTGTGGCGACAAGGACGCTAATGGGATATGCAGGGCATTGCATAAAAAGGTAAATGTATTGTGAATGTACATATATGGGCTGAATTAATATGGATAGGTGATTTATTTTACTCTTGCTTTCATGGATTTTTTAAAGTATGGGTGAGCAAGGATTTGGGTTAATGGCTAATATATATCACATTTTCTTTCCCCATGTGATAAAAAAAACATTGTTGGCTGGTTTGTCAGGAAGCACATATCACCATATTAAATACCCACAGTAAAGATTCTTTAGATTTAATATATAATCAGTTGGCCAAGAAGCAATGTTTTTCCTGAATATTATGTTTATGTGCATGTACTGTATGTTTGTGCATTTTAATAGGCATTTCATAGAAGCACTGGATGAAACACAAATATTTCACAAATAAAAAATTTATAAATATTTTTAAACTTTATTATTGCATAATAATAATAATATATGCTGTACAATGTGGAAGTGTTACTCAAGATACTTGATGCCGGGAGTTTCAAATCTATTCCTGCTGAAAATTCCAGCTAAGACCAGCTGGAATTCTAAAATGATTTAAGCTGTGTTTTTGACACTGCTAGCTGGTCATAGCTGGTCTGTGGCTGGTTAAAGCTGGTTAAGCTGGTAGAGTAAGCTGGTGGCCAAACTGGTGGACTAACTATAGGCTGGTCAGCTGTTGAAGAGCTGGTCAACCAGCTAAAACCCAAATAGAAGTGTCGAAAGCACAGCTTAAACCAGCATGACCAGCTTAGGCTGGTTTAAGATGGAATTTTTACTGGCGTACTTACAGTAATTCACTGGATTAAACCGAAAGTATTATAATAATAGATCAGACACTTGGTTGAGAAGTTGTGTTTATCTGCGGTCAAGATGAAAATGTTGATGAGAAGAAGCTGTATGTATTAAACATGGCCGATGCTTAAATGTGCAAAAAGGAGTCACGGTCAGGTGAGGTGTTGCTTGCAAAAACGGAAGCCTAGTCACACAAAGTCTGCACAAGATTTCAATGGGCCTTCGTTATTAAGTCTTTTGTTATTAAGTTATTAAGGTTTGTTCAGTGCATTTATTTGAAGGGAAAACATAATATTTGCAAAGTCCCAGCATAAAGCTCGTTCTAAGCATCTAAACGTATAAGTACTTACAGTCAAAATGGAAGCAACATGCATTATTTTTTTTTGTTTTAAACTAGAGGTGTTTGCTTTCACAGATGCTACAAAGTAAAGCAACATAACGTACAGTATAAGAATATATTTACATACAGCATAATCAGAAAAAAATAAATATGGAATTTAGCTTTTTCTTAAACCTTTCTTATTATTTTTAAAATCTAGAAGTTAATGAAACAATCGGGGGGAAAATTGCCTTGAAAAATAATAAAACTTTAAATCCATCCCGAGGCCACATGTTGTCCTCATGGTTTATCCGTCAATTCTGCAAAAAAGGAACCAAATCACAATATAATTCCCACTGTCCTGACAGGTCAGGTCCGCTAACATTTTCACACTGTTCCAGCATCAGAATTGCTCATAACAACTAGAGTTACATCATAATACTTCTAAGGAATTTATGAATGATGACACAGAATATGCATTTTAAGTTAGGGTTAGGGAAGTGGAAAAACTAAATACAAACCAACACAAAACACAAACTGCCAAATTTGCTAAATGTGGTGTTATACAGAATTAAACCATTTATAATACCTTTTAGTTTCTTTGGTACCCAACGTGCTAGGGGGTGAGTGCAAACATTCCCATTATTCTTCGTATGAAATCTAAAAGGCGAAACCAGATGCAAAACAACTAAATTCAGCTGTAATTATAAATATATCCTGTATATGTATATATAGTAATACTTATTATTTACGTACAAAACAACAAAACTACGTCAAGAATATAAATAGGTACAGAGCAGCCAGTAACACATTAATAGTGATATTAATGTGATTTGCAAAAATATGTAGTGAATATGTAATACATAAATATGTTAAGTATATATATTATATTTTTCACATCCACATAGTGCACAACTATCACGCCTACCTCCATCACACTAAAACATGCACCAACACTATTGAAACAGATTTAAGAAGACCCTAAGAGTCCTCAACATTATTATACCCCACAGTCCAGTTGTCCATTTTTAGCACCGTCCTGGCTGTGCTATCTTTGAGGTGTGAGAAATGAATAGTGCATGAAATATAACTCCCTCTGGATAAGGGCACTTAAGAAGCAAATAAATAATAAGAACTCACATGATGGCTTTCACACAAGGACGCAGGGCATGCTGGCGCTTGTAGCCGATAATCTCAAAGGGGATTTTTTGCTTGCTCACCGACTTGCAGCAGTGGGTGGTGACCTTAGTTGGACGACGATCTGAAAACAGACCAGAGAGTCGATGTCAGTGGTTTTGGATGGAAAACGTTTAATATTCCAGCTGGAGGACAAGAAAGCTAGTCCACTGATTCTGTTTTATAGAAACTAGTTTGCGCAACACAACCCAACACAATCTTAGTAACATACACATTATTGCCTAAATATGGAAGATTGAAGACCCCTTTCCCAAATGCATGCACGCACACGCACGTACACACACGCACATACACATACAGTAAACTCACATATGTCCACACACATTCACACTGAAGTTTCCACAATATAAGAAACAGAATATCTGTGTTGTGATTATCATTGCTGTGATTCACAATCTATAGCCCTATTGTACATTGATGACATGCTTGGTATAATACTTATACAACTGTTCAGCTGTGCAGCAATGCCACACACAAGTAGACTAGGCACTATTGCAAATCCCCTAAACCTCTTCATGTTTAAAAGGTATTGGAAACACGAAACACGTGAACGTCTAGGCAAAAGATGTTTGAGCTGTTTGAGACAACAAAACGGGGCAAATGTCTCAGGAAATAGGCATACACTATGTACCTCCCCCTCTTGATGTGACAAAAACCGCAGGGTAAGGGTAAAATACATCCACACTGTATGTAGAGAAAACTTGACTATGTGGGGAAGCCTGTATTGCTCGTGAGCATGTACAGTGCAGTCCATAAGTATTTGGACAGTGACACAATTTTTGTTGTTTCGGCTCTGTACTCCAGCACATTGGATTTGAAATGAAGCAGTTACTATGTGGTTACAGTGCAGACGTTCAGCTTTAATTTGAGGGTTTTTACATCAATATCGGGTGAACCGTGTAGCAATTGTCGCCATTACTAACAGGATGGTCGGTCTGTGATCATCACCGCAGCTGCGATCGGCCTGCACAGAAGGATGCTTGTACATTGGAACTTGCGGTTTCTCTGCATACGTTAAAATTGAACAAGGTGGATACGTGGTCATACAGAAGAAGCGCATACCCAGTCTGACTACAGAAAGCATCTCTTGCATTCACATGTCCATCGTACTTAGTTAGATACAAAGGTGCTTCACTAACATTATTGTGTATAATATACTGTATATACACATAATGTCTCTAAATTAAACGTATTCTCATATCCTGCATTTGAGAATGCAAAAATAATGCATTTTAAATGCATTTAAAGAACCTTAACTGCATGTTTGACTGTAGTGTATAGTACTTCAATCGTCTGAATAAATATGAATATAAATATGAATACTCACAGTTGGCTGACACTAAGGCCATGCATCCAAAGACAACGAAGAGGGCAGCCAAAACGGTAATCTTACGGCAGTCAGACATTATTTATTTCTTTGATCTCAGCTGGTAGGAGAAGCAGACAAAACAAGTGGCTCTTGAGCAAATGTTTATGATGATTGATATATATGCATATGCATGTTAATATGCCCAGACATTATTCTCAGGGTGGAAATGCGTCATGCACCATGTCACCATGATGGAAATGAACCATTAGAAACTGCATCTAACACCTCCTCCCTTTGGCCCCAGCCCCCCAACACCTCCACCCTTATTCAGCAAAAACCTGCAATGGAATATACTAGTTGCCTCTTACGTAAGTGTGAAAAAACATTGCTCATTGTTGCACACACACACACACACACACACACACACTAATTGCATAGGTTTACAGGTTATAGAAGCTCTTACATAGGTCTCCAGTGACTACCCTCACACACTCATACACAAACATACACACACACACACACATCACTGTCTAGCTCGGGAGTGTTAGAATCTTTGCACATACGGACTTACTTTATGCAATAAATGCATGCAGTATGTCTCGCATGCAGTAGTGGCATCATGAGTGACACATGCAGTGCTTTTCAATTAGGCAACCCTTATGGAAATGTAATATACTGCAGTATATTGTAAATATATTGTGAAGATAATTTTGATATATTTACAATATACTGCAGTATATTCTTTTTCCATAAGGGAAGCTGCTGTGGGATGTTTACTTATCAGAACGATCAACAGTTGGTGCTTTTTTATATTTGACATAATCTTCAAGCCAGTTCAGATATGACACTGACATAATGTACCACTATAACTTCAGCTTCCTGTTTGATGCTGAGAGACGCTTGAACAGCAACTTTCAGCCACAGAGACTGGCTTTTACCCCCACGAGCAACAAACAGCTGTCAGAAGAAGAAATATAAATACATACAGGCTTTATTTCATTTGTTTATTAGTATGCCCTTTCCGCCTTCTCTGTTCTTTATGTAATTTAAAAAACAACCACATTGTTAAAGGTTTATGTCTTAATTCTGAGACAACAACAAAAGCCAATGAGAGGTCTAAATGTGCCAAGTCTTCATAAATGATATTACGCTGCTTCCTGTAAGAGTGGCTGAAAACCCCCACACCCTCCACTTCACCGTGGCAGACAGCTTCGGTTTCGTTTTCCTTTTTCTGACGTGTGACCCCTGAAGTGCAGCTCTTGCACCAAGTTGACTGGTGCCCTAAAATCTATTGAATTGGATCAACAATTGAGCAGTCCACTGCAAACAAAGCGTTCCTCTTCCAGTGATATTACAACTATTGCTTTTAGTCATCAGCATTATATTGTGTTGAGATAACATCAGGGATCTTGTATATATTATAAGACACCAGTTGATAACAATTTGTGTGAATTTGTAAATGGATGCCATTTTGTGCCTGAAAAAAACTCTAAAATGAGATACTAAAAGGTTGTAAAAAACCTTTTTCCCTGAGCAATTGTATTAGTCTGAAATGATATCACTTCCCATTTTTTGAGCATACAGTATACAGTGATGTGATAAAGAAAGTACACCCTCTTTCAATTCTATGGCTTTACATATTAGGACATAACTAACCATTATCTCGCATGCATGAAACATAATGTAACGGGGAAAAAAGGGCAAATCCCATTCCCAGACCCCTAACCAGGTTTTGCACAAGATCCACCACTCCCCAAGCAGTATACCAACCACCAACCACAATGTAAAAGGTAAAAAATGACCTTATTTATACAAATTCATAAAATATACGTCTGACAGAGGATAATGCCCGTCTGTGGGTTTTTGTTCTCCCTCACACCGGTCCTACAATTCCGCCGGATGAAGTCGGACCCCTCCCGCACGTAAGCATGCCCGTCCCCACACACCACACAGTACACACTTGCCACACAACCACACAGTACACACTTGCCACACAAACCACTTGTAAAAGCTGTGCAAAATATATTTAAATTACTGGCTTTAAATTACTGGCAAGCACACTTGTGACTACCACACTCACAATAGCTCACTCCAGGGCAGCCGGCTGCCCAGCTACACTATCGCTTACGAGGGAGTACTCACACAGACTGACACGGCGGCACACACACATGAAATAACTCACTTACACTCCACGGCACAGGCAAACAACATTAAACACAAATAAATCAAGAATAGTGGAGTCCTGACCACACCGCACTGCCGGTAGGACTGCCACGAAATAAAAGAAAGAAAATTATAAGCCGACCGGCAAAACAACAATACACACAAAACACACAATGGGACAGCTTCTCCACCCCTTAGGTGGTCGCCAACGGGGTATCCGCCTGTCCCCCCACTTGGGCGGGCCTCGGGTCACAGTCCCTCTGCTGCTAACCGCCGCCCTCGTCACACTCGCCGGCCTTGCTTCGGGACACAGAGACCGCAAAACATGTTACAATAATAAGTAAACTGCTTCTGCTGTGAGATGGCCGAGGTTTAATCATATTACGTTCCTATACTAACTTTTGAATCCGATGCCATTAGAGATGTGCAGGTTTCTGTAATGTTGCAAGCTGCTTCATCACTTTGCACGAGCCACCTATTGAGGTAAACTGTTCTTTGAGGTCGCTTATGAATGGACTATACCAAACCCTTGCTCCAGTCAGTAGATAAGAAGAGGCTCAGGTTTACCAGCATGTATGCATTAGCCCATTAGTAATGTTATGAAAGATCATCATGTATTTTATATAAAGCCTGACAGTTTCAAATGGAAGGGACTGATTTCAACATTTATTTGTTGGGGAGTTGGGGTGAGGATATAAAGGAATTCATTTAAATAATTGCTTGCATATCTGTGTAAAACATTTTATATTCAGTTTTTATTTCATTTCTGAAGTTTGCAGATTAGGTACAATGCAAAATAGGATACATATATTGTGAATTGTGAATACTGTAAAATGTTTTTTTACAAAGCAGTTAACAATTGTAATTTTCAATAAATTATTTAAATAGACTTGTCTTAAATAATATGCATTAAACTTTTGAAATAAATACAATGTGCACTTCAAAATTGATAAAATAGGCCTACAATAAATATTCAAAAAGATAGTTACCCCTCAGAATCAAAACAAAATAATTTCAATACATTTCAAAAACAAATTTGATAATCTAAAGCTGTCCATAAAGATTCTATACCAACCATTCGCAATAGAATTCAAACAACACAGGCCAGTCTTTTACTGTTGTTTGATTTCTAAAATAACGCTATTATCAATTATATGGCTGGAGTGTGTCAGTTCATTGGTTGGGCTTGTCAGTTCAGTAGTTTGGCCTTTCAGTGGATTTGTTGTGCCAGTGAATGATTGGCTGGATGCTGTGAGCTCTCTGGTTGAGACAGTAGTGACAGTAGTTCCTGTGGAGTACTGTGGAACAGGGGATGTTGGGGATATCTTGTTTCTGCGGGATCTCCTGAGAGAGAGACAGAGAAATAGTTATATGATAATACATTTTGAAATGTCATTCATCATGATATTCTGCATTGATATTCTGCAAACTTCCACAAAAGATTTTCTCTCTCATCTTATGATCATGATATTCTCTGTTCCAAGGTTTGCCTATTTTTCCTTCTTCTTCTCTGTTAGTCTATCATTCACAAGTCAGCTTGAAGGAACAACCTGATTACAGTAAACACGGTGAGTAGCTGTCTGTTGTGGACTTACTCAACTGTAGAATTGTGACTTGAAATAGCAGTGACTTGCACACAGGAAACTGTGAAGCTGGTTTCACATAGTGTCAGTAACTTACTCAAATTGGCGAATCTTCCGAAGAACCCAGGCCTGTTTTACGTGGATGCAGAACTCTCCACTCTCTGTTTCAAAGCTGTGAATACAAAGGGAAGGTCTTCAGGTTGATATTCTTTAACCAACAATATCCGCTGTATACCAACTGAATATGCAAGAAAGAATGTTCATTGATGGAATTTGTTGGAAATTGTTGCCACGAATGAGGTCGTGAAAATGTGTTACATTTTGTTTACTTAGCAGGCTCCAGAGACGAAAACTAAAAGATCTTATAAAGCAGCACGTGCATATAATTTCTGGTTCTACACTGGAATTTATCAGCAATTTTGCCAGCATACCTTGCATTGTGAACCCGAAGCATTTCCTGAACACAGTGTTTTATTGCCCGCCACCCACCATTTTTGAATGCCCAATCATAGCTGAAAAGTCATCCTATTGCTGCAATATGTGCTGTCAGAATGGGGCACACAAACAGAAGGGTACACACAAACATCCTCTGAAATTAACAGACTCTTTATCATCCAACAATTATTGCCTGTACTATTTGCTTGTTGACCATTTTTGTGTTTGTATTTTGTCATGTTTTTTGTGGCTTATGTGATACTGCTGCAACTAAGGTTCCCCATGAGGGACAATAAAGACCAGTGAACGATTAATGATTGAACAAATCTGTTCAGTCATTTCACTCAAACCAGGATTTGACCGGATTGGAACCTGCAAATTTTTTTGTTATAATCCCACTTCCCTAATCACTAATCGACACGCCAGAACCGTTGCCTCTGAGCAAGTGAAATTCTGCAATTCTTACATGACAGCTCTGACACATGGGGGGTCCCATTTCTGTATTCTGTAGCCAGTGATGTGGCCGCTGATCTCCATCCTAGACACCTGTGTGCAGCAGCTGTGAAACTTCTGTGCATCTGCAGAGAGACAAATCCAGTAAACTGTATTAAGAGTACACATTGGAGTACTCTATGAAAAATATTATTTACTATAAAATTAACTATAACATTTTGAAAGATCGGAGAGTTAAGGAAAGCATCTAGCCTCAACCACAGCTTCAACTCAAGCCTGCTTGTAATCGGTTCAAAGCATATGAAATATAAATGCGCAGCACATTCACTGTATTGATATTCAAGTTTATAATCTTATTCAAATTGCACTTGAATACAGTCATATACAGTCAGATTGTTCAAGATTGGTAATCAAACTCAAACTAAAACAGGCAAGTAAAGTTGTCATTTTGGGAGAAAAATGCACTAATAATGTGAATTAGAATTTCATTACAAATCACATCCACTGTACCTGTGCCAGCAACAATAAACATTGCAATAACTCCAATTATTGCTATCCCGCTCAGTTTCTGGTGGGTCTGCATCTTGAGTGGTTGAATCTTTCCTTGATCTTCAGGTATTTGTGACTTGCTGCTAGCTACAGTATCTGTGAGTGGTCAGACAAACAACCTTTATAGCACAAAATGCAGAACTGGATATGCATACAAGTCATCCATTTCCGTCTTTCCCTTTTTGTCAATGAATCAGAGGCTTTTCTGCCAAGTCAACGGGTTCGGGTTTCAGGGGAAATTAACCGTCGGGATATGTGGTCATCGCAATATTAGTTAAAGGCGAAAGCAGTCCAGTTGCTGTATGCAATTAGTGTTTTTTGTGAATTCTAAAGCATCTTTGGAAAGTTGGGAAACATGCTAATGGTGTCTTGTGGTCCATGCAGTGAGAGGTTAGCCAGTGGATAATCTATGTAGTCAATGATCTAATGCAATCAATTTCAAAACATTCTTCCAAGAGAGACCTGACAGTTTGGGGTGTCACCTTTCCAGGTCAGAACCATGTAATGAAGTTAGTCTTTGCAATCAATAATGTTTTGTTTAAATCCTTGTTCTTGTAGCCAAAAAAAAACACATGTCTAGTGTGTCAAGGACCTTTATGAAAACACAATCCTCATTAATGACACAAGTTGCGATTTACAAGTACAATAGAAAAAAGAAAAAAAACACATTAATACACTATAAGTAACAAACCTACGCAACCCTGAGCTTCAGGGTTTGGGAAAAGAGGAAGGAACTTCAATCTGAAACCAGTCACATTGCACAACAACTGTAAAAATGGGTGACTAGCAGATGGTTGGGTGTGGGTGGGAAGGTCAGCGTTGGGACCACCAGAGGTTGGAGGAGGTGTATAGCAGTAGCAAATGGGGTTTCCTAGGTTTCATTATTTAACATACCATGGAAGCCAAACCCAGACCAGACAGAGATCACCATACACTCTTTGATTTAAATTTTAAAAAAATCTATGTACTTTCTGTCATACATCAATGTACAGCCTGTTGCTTGAACTTAAATTATTCTTTTAATTTCTTTCATGATATATGATTCTTGACAAAACATTATCCAGTTGAATATTAACAGGACAGTAAGGAAATATAAGCTATAAATATCTCTCTTTTCCTGTATGAACTGAAAGTAAAGAAGGGGTGGAAAATATGGTGAGTTTACAGCCACAGAACTTCATTCTTCATTCTACAACTGTTCTGAAAGCAACGCACTGACCACGCTGAGTTAACCCCTTGGCGCAGATGGCAAATTTCACCTATTTAGGGGGTGCTCTGTTTAAGGCTTTATTACTCCAGGTGTGAGCATCACATAAACTTGCTAAATGGCAAAAATGAAACAAGACAGGTACAGTTTACAGTACAATTTACAGTACAAACTTGTTTATTTTCATAATTTAAGTCAAAATAAAGTGCCACAAATGCAAAGAAACTTTGGAAAAATTGTTTTTTTAAATTTTGCTGAGAGCTACATAAGTGAAATCGGTAATATATATACATTTCCTGGATCATAAACTCCATGTCCACAAGTTTTGCTAAATCTGAGGATGATAACTACTAAAGGTCTATGATGCAAAATATAGCAGTGTACCCTGTTGTCCATTAGTGTCTCCAAATCTATCCAAATGGACAAATTGTGCACTGCTGTAAATAAAATAAAAAAATGATATATTTAACTACAAATCAACAGTTTTGGCTCATAAAACTCACTTTTGCATAATTTTCAAGTGGGAATTACTATATTTCCATCAGTATAGGGGGGTAGATATCTATGGGTCCAAAACCCCTACGCAAAACATGTCATAAAATGAATAAAATTATTCATTATTTTATTATAAAGCATAGGCCTACACATTTGCTCCTTCTGATGGCTTAAAAAAACATTGATATCACAGTGTTACATACACCTAAATATGTTGCCTAATCATTCACTCTTGTACCTCAATAAAACATCACTTGTCCCTATACTCTACAGGATGTATACTTTTGTCCTGGGATTGCATTTTTCTGTATTTTTTCTGTATTTTAACTCCAAGGAAATCTTTACCTTAATCTACCACATATCAGTTCAGCACACAGTAAATTGGAATGAGCATTTGTCATGCCCTAAGAGACAAGTATATACGCCATAGCCTATATTATGTATGATAACATGAACATAAAATAGTATTCCACCATCTGCAAAATGCTGCCAAATGTTCTATCTTCAATGAACAACGGTAGCCTACATCAAAAATACATTTAACGATTGCACTACAGTATGTGAAATGCACTCAAAAATAACAATAGGGCTATCAAACATATTGGAAAGACAGTGCTTGAGTGGAAACACGAACGTACATACGTATGTAGCCAGCGAGACCAACGGTATTTTAGACGCAAAAATACTTACATATCGGAAAAGGGAAACTCCCCTCCGTAATGCGTATTCTGTAGAGCTTGCATAATACTAGACCGTTAAAACGAAAACTGCCGTTACGCTGGGCTGTAGTAAATTGTTCAAAGCACCGAAAAAGACTTGTCATATACCGTTGCTAAGGTTATAATGTACTCTATTGGATAAAAAAGCCGACAATTAAACCAGAATGAACTGTAATGAATGAGACAGGCTTACAGGGCATGGGGTTATTACGTCGACGTTTCAGATAGTGTAATAGCGGTATAAAGTGTTGTATATTTCTCAAACCGATTGTACCAGACAATAAATGACCACTGAATTTTGAACGGAACATCTCGATGTGTAAAACCGATGGTAGGATTGTATATTTATTTAATATTTAGTAGCATATATTGCTAGTAGAATACATGGTAGAATGAGACAGTACTTTCAGTTATTTTGCATTTGAGTGAGCAGGGCTTTTCACAGCTTTTCTGGCATACGATCAGTCTATTGTTGGGTTTATCTCGTTGCTATGATGTTATTCTAATTTTATATAATGAATAAATATATTTATGAACTCAAACATAGACGCTATTGTCCACTATGTCACGCATGGGTAAGTATAGACTAGGTGGGGGGTTGCTTGTTAAATGGACTTGCTACGGGGAAATAATGACACTTAGAAACTCCGTATTCAGCAGAAATCGTCACAAACCGTCTACCAATAAAGTTAAAACACAGATTTTGTGATTTCCGCTAATAGTTTGACTGCAGTAGCAACGAATGTCTCAGTTGAGCAACGCAAAGGAGTTAATACAGAGTAATATAGAGACATAAGGCCTCATTCATGAAACGTTCCTAAATATGTGCATACATTTATGTACAAACGTGTTTTGTATGAAAGATTGACTCCTGATTCATCAAACCATGTGGAAAGGCAGATTTGTTCTTATTCACGTGCATATGTTGATACATTCCGATTCAACGTAAATGACAGGCGCATGTACATTTTTTCGCAATTAGCATAAATCTACGCCCATGACTTGCCATATATGGAAGTTGCAAATTCCATTTACAGGTGCATACAAATTCAAAATAAAGAAATAATTATTCTGACAAAGAAATCTAAGTTGTATTAGCAGATGTTCAGTAAATTTAAAAAAATGATTTATTATTGTCAGTACCGACATCATTGGAACAGGGAAAGTAAAAAGGCATGGCAGGAGATAACGTGCCGTCAATGCAAGATCACCTGTCACACAAACTGTTAAAACACAACTGAACTTTGGTATAACTTTGGGTTGTGTAGTTACCTGGCCATGATACGAGAGGACATGATACGGCAAAATATGTTCGTTAGTTGCTCTATGCTCCCCTGGGGTGATAATTCAGGTTAGGGTATTTGTCGCTCTCCACTCACTTCTATAGGGCAGCTAAAATGGTGTCAAAATGGCAGTTCTAGCATGTATACGAACGCGAACGAAGTGGATTCTGTCAATACAAACAGCAAACCGGAATCTAGTCTAGGTTGACGTTTTGACACGTTTTGACATAATTTAACATCACTTTAGTCCTAATTTAGCGCAGGTTTTACTTGGATATAGACTGGCTACATTCTAACGGGTTAAAAAACTTTTACTTTTCAACCAAATGTAGAGATGGCATTTCACCGACTTTTCAACACAAAAATGTTCACTGGGGTGTGGAGTCTATGGCCGTGATAACATTGGGCCGGTTGGCAATTTCATAATAACCCCACTTTACCTCCACCTGGCTTTGCATCTTGTAGGGGAACTGGATGTACACTGGCATTTGCTTGATTATGCCATTGACCACAATTGCAACGCAGGCTACAGACTTGTTAGCCACTTTAAAGCAAAATTTGTTAATTGGTTAAATGCGTGCTTTAATTTGCATATTTAACATCATATAGCATTTCAACTTTTAGCAATTTAGAAAAAGTAATAGGCTACTTGGAGGATTCATTACGTTATGGGTCTAATTAAACAGCTTCATAGCCGACAATTGATCAATAGGCATAATCCCATATTTACAACACTGCCGATTGAAACAAATTCACTGTGGGAATAAATTAATAAATTGCTATGAAATGAAGGAGATCACTAGATCTGTGGTGTCAACTCCTGGAGTGTTTTTCACTTGATCAATGTGCTTTCAAAGCTGGTAGAGCAGCAGACTGAGGTTCCCACCCCATCAAGAGGCTCCAATTAGAACCCGAGAAAGAATTAAGAACCAGAGACCTGCAGATTTCCACTACAGTGGACACAACACTATTAGAGCGACTCTGCTGGTGTGTGCATAGACCAAATGGAAAGCCTGAGTGTCAAGTGAGTTGAGTAATTTAAAGATGTTAACTGGAAATGAGACATATGTCATATGTTTTTTTGGGGGGGGCTGGACTTGTAACCCAGTGGATTTGCTTTTGGGAAGGGTGTGGTTAACCTGTTCACACCTGCTGTACCCTTGAGAAAGATACATAACCTGAATTATTTCAGTAAATGTCCATCAATGGAAGTGGATGATGACTAAAGTGTGTGCCGTATTAATTGTGCTGGACATAGTTATGTGCTGACATAGATTCAGAACACAGGAAAAGTCATAAGCTTGACTTCTACACAGGGATGCCTGCACCAGCTATGCTAACTGGCTAGAAAGGGGAACCACGTGGAGTTTTCTTTGAAGACCGCAGCCCAGACAGCTTTTCCTGTACTTCTGAGTCAGATGGATTCATTTTGCTATACAGTAATTTTCATCACTGAAATAATCATTCATCATGAAACTGTTTCTGTCAGACTGGCAGTTAAACTCCTTAACCCATTCAGTACCGCGGGCTACATAAGTTGACAAAAATATGAACGTTCTAAAGTGCAGAGGGTGACTAACGTCAACAAAAATGTCAATGTTCTAAAGTGCCAAGTGCGGCTTATGTCAAACACAGCCGTCTTTACACTGCTATACCAGTAAAGAATTCCTGATTGAGTGAGTCGAGAAAAATTAAACAATGACCAATTTACACTGACGTTCTTTTACTGCTTTTTACCCGGATTTGCTCTTTTTTTTACATGGAAGATGGCAATATTCAAAGTTATATTTAGCCTATGTTTTAAAATTAATCTGGAACAACTCACCACTTAACCAACATCAGGGCATGGGAATAACGCATCCCGGTCAATTTGTACCAACAGTTTCTGTGCCAGTGACCAAGAATATAAAGAAATTGAGCACAATCAAGTGGACAATATAACTAACCACTCCTAAGCTAATGTCTCAGCAGCGGGAGAAAATGAACAAACATACTTGATCATCGCTGTATCTCTTGCACAGTATCAAAACCAAATAATCGGCCAATGGTCGGCCTCAGCAAACACGTTCTTATACTCAACCAATCACATGCACACATCCCTAATGGAGCACCCCTTTTAAAAGCGAGAGACAGATCTCTCCCATACTGCTTTTGCCTGTGCTGCTCTTTATATAACATTATACAGGCCCCAAAATTGTACTTGAGAACAATTCTGTAAGAAATTATGAATAGCCAATGTTTCCACACACTGCAATCCAATAAATGCCATTTTTTCCAATTTGATTCTGCCACACAGTCAACGCTTGAGATCAAGCCCAATCAGCTGGCCAAATAACCTAACTAATATCCTACGCACAAGAGACTGGCAGAGCCTATAGCTATTTACAGTGGTGTTTCAGAAGGTGGGTATACTGTGAGTTTGGGCTGGTACGCCCCCACCCTCTAGGGGGGTCCGGGGCATTACATTTGGTAAATTTGTTAAATGCATCAATCTGGTGCACTTTCAGAGGAAAATTAAGAGCCTCGATCCATGAAGAATTGTGTGCTTTTGTAAACAATCAATCATAAACCCATGCAGTTGTATCAACTTGTAAGACGCTTGATCCTACACTTGAGCAATCAAAGAAATTCAGTAAAGCTGTCACGTGTGTTGTACTGGTTTATTTAAAGTGTTTGGAATCACAGTCCAATGTTGCAGTAAAAATATGGCACGCATGCTACTTCACATTTAGAGATCAGCTTTCACAGTCAGGTACAGCTTTCCAACTTTATGCCGGAAATAATGTTTTAAACCATTGTAACCACATTCACATCGATGTAGCTGGCGAATAGATAATTACTGCAAACGATGTTGTCTCCTCAAAATGCATTCTGGACTGCTGGCTTAGCTGAAGCGACTAATTTTGTAATTTTACAAACAGACATTTGCCCTGCGCTAATAACTACCAATAGTGGGATGAACCACGGCATTAAAAGATGCGCACGGTGCTGAACAGCTACTCTCCTCTTGTCCGTATCACTTCCGATTCAAATAGGGTAGTGAGCAGCAACGTCAAGTTAACACACTGACAGAGTCTGAATGAATTGACGTTCTGTTTTGCCAAATTGTCCAGAACACTGGATGTTGTGGTTCACTAGCCTACTTAGCGACACACAGAAAACTACATAATTTCATTGGTTGCTGCGATTTCAAATGGCTAATAAAATTTGAAATTCAGCATCCTCCTTCGGAGATCTTTGTTCCACACGTTTTGCATACAGCATTCTTTTTTTCGTTGTAGTTTGGTAGCCTCGTCTTTACATCCAAACGCAATCGCGCGTGGTGCATCGCTTGCAGATATGGCACTCAAAATGATGATAGCATGGTGACCACAGAACAGTTCTGTGACAGACAGGCATGCACACACATGCGGACCATGGCTACATTTTAACCAACGCGAAGTAGCAACTCGAGTGTGACTCGAGTCCAAGTCGCAGACTCGAGTCTCCAACTCTGGTATATAGGCTAAAACTATAAAACTACAGTTTACAGAGTCTAAAGTAGTAGTAAAGTAGTCCTCTAGAAAATAAAACACATTTCAATCAATTTAAATATTTTTTATTTTGGGTAGACTATATAAAATAACAGTTTAAATACATGATCACTGTTTCAGGACGCTAATGCGGTCATTATGTAAATGCAGTCAATGTGGCGCCCGGAAGGGAGAAGGAAAGATTCACACTGGGGTACCAACGCCAAATTCAGTTTTCTAAGCTGAATATTTTAATTATAACAACGTAGGCATTTGCAGTATAACTATTTAGGAAAAGTCAAGGCAAGACAGAAACGTGCCATAAACACAGAGTAAATCATTCAAAATTTAAAATGACAACCCCAATTGGTGTGGCACTTAGTGGTTCTAGTGTTAACTGGGATATCGTTTTGGGCTTCCAGATCTTCAGGAAGCAACAGGTGCTCTGCTGTACACATAGTACACTATCATATAATGTTAGAATGGCCAGGATCACAACAGTGTTCGGTCTCCGTGCTGGAGGGATATCGACATGGTCTGATCCAGGATCACAGCAGTGTTCTGTCTCCGTGCTGGAGGGATATTGACATGGTCTCCCTGATCTTTTAGGAAGCAGCAGGTGCTCTGCTGTACACATGGGGGTAAATTTACTAAGATGTTATTTTGCGGGCGCAGCCAAAGTATTTGCGCTATCATTTCACACTTTGCGGATGATTAACTAAGAGTCATTATGTAAATTACTCCGGCTGCAAACAGCCATATTTAAATGAGAGATTTTGCGTGTTTGGAATGGTTATACCGTAAGAAAAATGTGAAAAGGCTGGCAGCAATGTTGACGTGTTTATGGTATTTTTTTATAGTGTAGGTATAGGCTACTGTTATACTGAACGAGCTGGCAGTTTATTACGAACTGTTCCACTGGATGTCTCTTAGTTTCTGCCAAGAGTTACAGATGTTTGTCAGGACTGAACTAACTACTGTGCTTACTACCACTAAGCCTACTCGCGCTGTAAGTGTCACATAAAATCACATTTCCATTTAATCATGGGTTTTGTTTTTATAAAGTTTTGATTTGCTTATTATTCACTGTTTGTTATAATAGACGTTGTATTGTTTGTTTGATTCAAATACTAGTTACTATTATATTCTGCGACATGATTTGCTTCATGATTAAAAAAATATATTCTTACTGTTCATCTATGTAGGCTATCCATGAATTATTTTGGGCAAACCGGAGCTTTATAACGTAGACAGCAGTGAATGCATGTGAGCTTGACAAGGCTCACCCGCAAAAATTAGAAATGAACATACTGTATCTTTCAACTTTAGCTCACGCAATCCTCTTTACACCTCGTTACTCGGACAATTTTTTGCTGTTGGTAACAATTTTACGTGTGTTTTTGTACACGCAAACCTTTAGTAAATCGACCCCATAGTTTACTATCACATAATGTTAGAATGGCCCATGTCTGATCCTGGATCACAGCCGTGTTCAGGGATCTTGTATATATTATAAGACACCAGTTGATAACAATTTGTGTAAATTTGTAAATGGATGCCATTTTGTGCCTGAAAAAAACTCTAAAATGAGATACTAAAAGGTTGTAAAAAACCTTTTTCCCTGAGCAATTGTATTAGTCTGAAATAATATCACTTCCCATTTTTTGAGCATACAGTATACAGTGATGTGATAAAGAAAGTACACCCTCTTTCAATTCTATGGCTTTACATATTAGGACATAACTAACCATTATCTCGCATTCATGAAACATAATGTAACGGGGAAAAAAGGGCAAATCCCATTCCCAGACCCCTAACCAGGTTTTGCACAAGATCCACCACTCCCCAAGCAGTATACCAACCACCAACCACAATGTAAAAGGTAAAAAATGACCTTATTTATACAAATTCATAAAATGGCGTACATATACGTCTGACAGAGGATAATGCCCGTCTGTGGGTTTTTGTTCTCCCTCGCTCCTACAATTCCGCCGGATGAAGCCAGACCCCTCCCGCAGGTAAGCATGCCCGTCCCCACACACCACACAGTACACACTTGCCACACAAACCACTTGTAAAAGCTGTGCAAAATATATTTAAATTACTGGCACGCACACTTGTGACTACCACACTCACAATAGCTCACTCCAGGGCAGCCGGCTGCCCAGCTACACTATCGCTTACGAGGGAGTACTCACACAGACTGACACGGCGGCACACACACATGAAATAACTCACTTACACTCCACGGCACAGGCAAACAACATTAAACACAAATAAATAGTGGAGTCCTGACCACACCGCACTGCCGGTAGGACTGCCACGAAATAAAAGAAAGAAAATTATAAGCCGACCGGCAAAACAACAATACACACAAAACACACAATGGGACAGCTTCTCCACCCCTTAGGTGGTCGCCAACGGGGTATCCGCCTGTCCCCCCACTTGGGCGGGCCTCGGGTCACAGTCCCTCTGCTGCTAACCGCCGCCCTCGTCACACTCGCCGGCCTTGCTTCGGGACACAGAGACCGCAAAACATGCTACAATAATAAGTAAACTGCTTCTGCTGTGAGATGGCCGAGGTTTAATCATATTACGTTCCTATACTAACTTTTGAATCCGATGCCATTAGAGATGTGCAGGTTTCTGTAATGTTGCAAGCTGCTTCATCACTTTGCACGAGCCACCTATTGAGGTAAACTGTTCTTTGAGGTCGCTTATGAATGGACTATACCAAACCCTTGCTCCAGTCAGTAGATAAGAAGAGGCTCAGGTTTACCAGCATGTATGCATTAGCCCATTAGTAATGTTATGAAAGATCATCATGTATTTTATATAAAGCCTGAGAGTTTCAAATGGAAGGGACGGATTTCAACATTTATTTGTTGGGGAGTTGGGGTGAGGATATAAAGGAATTCATTTAAATAATTGCTTGCATATCTGTGTAAAACGTTTTATATTCAGTTTTTATTTCATTTCTGAAGTTTGCAGATTAGGTACAATGCAAAATAGGATACATATATTGTGAATTGTGAATACTGTAAAATGTTTTTTTACAAAGCAGTTAACAATTGTCATTTTCAATAAATTATTTAAATAGACTTGTCTTAAATAATATGCATTAAACTTTTGAAATAAATACAATGTGCACTTCAAAATTGATAAAATAGGCCTACAATAAATATTCAAAAAGATAGTTACCCCTCAGAATAAAAACAAAATAATTTCAATACATTTCAAAAACAAATTTGATAATCTACAGCTGTCCATAAGGATTCTATACCAACCATTGGCAATAGAATTCAAACAACACAAGCCAGTCTTTTACTGTTGTTTGCTTTCTAAAATAACGCTATTATCAATTATATGGCTGGAGTGTGTCAGTTCATTGGTTGGGCTTGTCAGTTCAGTAGTTTGGCCTTTCAGTGGATTTGTTGTGCCAGTGAATGATTGGCTGGATGCTGTGAGCTCTCTGGTTGAGACAGTAGTGACAGTAGTTCCTGTGGAGTACTGTGGAACAGGGGATGTTGGGGATATCTTGTTTCTGCGGGATCTCCTGAGAGAGAGACAGAGAGAGAGAGAGAGAGAAATAGTTATATGATAATACATTTTGAAATGTCATTCATCATGATATTCTGCATTGATATTCCGCAAACTTCCGCAAAAGATTTTCTCTCATCTTATGATCATGATATTCTCTGTTCCAAGGTTTGCCTATTTTTCCTTCTTCTTCTCTGTTAGTCTATCATTCACAAGTCAGCTTGAAGGAACAACCTGATTACAGTAAATACGGTGAGTAGCTGTCTGTTGTGGACTTACTCAACTGTAGAATTGTGACTTGAAATAGCAGTGACTCGCACACAGGAAACTGTGAAGCTGGTTTCACATAGTGTCAGTAACTTACTCAAATTGGCGAATCTTCCGAATAACCCAGGCCTGTTTTACGTGGATGCAAAACTCTCCACTCTCTGTTTCAAAGCTGTGAATACAAAGGGAAGGTCTTCAGGTTGATATTCTTTAACCAACAGTATCCGCTGTATACCAACTGAATATGCAAGAAAGAATGTTCATTGATGGAATATGTTGGAAATTGTTGCCCCGAATGAGGTAGTGAAAATGTGTTACATTTTGTTTACTTAGCAGGCTCCAGAGATGAAAACTAAAAGATCTTATAAAGCAGCACGTGCATATAATTTCTGGTTCGAAACTGCAATTTTGCCAGCATACCTTGCATTGTGAACCCGAAGCATTTCCTGAACACAGTGTTTTATTGCCCGCCACCCACCATTTTTGAATACCCAATCATAGCTGAAAAGTCATCCTATTGCTGCAATATGTGCTGTCAGAATGGGGCACACAAACAGAAGGGTACACACAAACATCCTCTGAAATTAACAGACTCTTTATCATCTAACAATTATTGCCTGTACTATTTGCTTGTTGACCATTTTTGTGTTTGTATTTTGTCATGTTTTTTGTGGCTTATGTGATACTGCTGCAACTAAGGTTCCCCATGAGGGACAATAAAGACCAGTGAACGATTAATGATTGAACAAATCTGTTCAGTCATTTCACTCAAACCAGGATTTGACCGGATTGGAACCTGCTAATTTTTTTGTTATAATCCCACTTCCCTAATCACTAATCGACACGCCAGAACCGTTGCCTCTGAGCAAGTGAAATTCTGCAATTCTTACATGACAGCTCTGACACATGGGGGGTCCCATTTCTGTATTCTGTAGCCAGTGATGTGGCCGCTGATCTCCATCCTAGACACCTCTGTGCAGCAGCTGTGAAACTTCTGTGCATCTGCAGAGAGACAAATCCAGAAAACTGTATTAAGAGTACACATTGGAGTACTCTATGAAAAATATTATTTACTATAAAATTAACTATAACATTTTGAAAGATCGGAGTTAAGGAAAGCATCTAGCCTCAACCACAGCTTCAACTCAAGCCTGCTTGTAATCGGTTCAAAGCATATGAAATATAAATGCGCAGCACATTCACTGTATTGATATTCAAGTTTATAATCTTATTCAAATTGCACTTGAATACAGTCATATACAGCATCTTCATCAAACAGATTGTTCAAGATTGGTAATCAAACTCAAACTAAAACAGGCAAGTAAAGTTGTAATTTTGGGAGAAAAATGCACTAATAATGTGAATTCAAATTCCATTACAAATCACATCCACTGTACCTGTGCCAGCAACAATGAACATTGCAATAACTCCAATTATTGCTATCCCGCTCAGTTTCTGGTGGGTCTGCATCTTGAGTGGTTGAATCTTTCCTTGATCTTCAGGTATTTGTGACTTGCTGCTAGCTACAGTATCTGTGAGTGGTCAGACAAACAACCTTTATAGCACAAAATGCAGAACTGGATATGCATACAAGTCATCCATTTCCGTCTTTCCCTTTTTGTCAATGAATCAGAGGCTTTTCTGCCAAGTCAACGGGTTCGGGTTTCAGGGGAAATTAACCGTCGGGATATGTGGTCATTGCAATATTAGTTAAAGGCGAAAGCAGTCCAGTTGCTGTATGCAATTAGTGTTTTTTGTGAATTCTAAAGCATCTTTGGAAAGTTGGGAAACATGCTAATGGTGTCTTGTGGTCCATGCAGTGAGAGGTTAGCCAGTGGATAATCTATGTAGTCAATGATCTAATGCAATCAATTTCAAAACATTCTTCCAAGAGAGACCTGACAGTTTGGGGTGTCACCTTTCCAGGTCAGAACCATGTAATGAAGTTAGTCTTTGCAATCAATAATGTTTTGTTTAAATCCTTGTTCTTGTAGCCAAAAAAAACCACATGTCTAGTGTGTCAAGGACCTTTATGAAAACACAATCCTCATTAATGACAGAAGTTGCAATTTACAAGTACAATAGAAAAAAACCAAAAACACATTAATACACTATAAGTAACAAACCTACGCAACCCTGAGCTTCAGGGTTTGGGAAAAGAAGAAGGAACTTCAATCTGAAACCAGTCACATTGCACTACAACTGTAAAAATGGGTGACTAGCCGATGGTTGGGTGTGGGTGGGAAGGTCAGCGTTGGGACCACCAGAGGTTGGAGGAGGTGTATAGGGATAGCAAATGGGGTTTCCTAGGTTTCATTATTTAACATACCATGGAAGCCAAACCCAGACCAGACAGGGATCACCATACACTCTTTGATTTAAATTAAAAAAAATCAATGTACTTTCTGTCATACATCAATGTACAGCCTGTTGCTTGAACTTAAATTATTCTTTTAATTTCTTTTATGATATATGATTCTTTACAAAACATTATCCAGTTGAATAGTAACAGGACAGTATGGAAATATAAGCTATAAATGTCTCTCTTTTCCTGTATGAACTGAAAGTAAAGAAGGGGTGGAAAATATGGTGAGTTTACAGCCACAGAACTTCCTTCTTCATTCTATTTCTATCTGCATTCTAAGTCATGCATTATTCATCATTAGTTAGCTACCAATAAGTGATATATGATCAAAAATGGTCTCCGATGTAAAAAAAATAGTCACCGATGCTATCCACACTTTCCTAAATTATTTAATGCAACTTGGCCCTGTGTTTCTTCATCTTACCATCTCAAGAGAATGTGGTCAATGAAAGTGTATGTTCCACATCAAACTGCAAAATGAGAATAATTTATAGCGGAAATACTGATTCAGATGTGTTGCACTTAGAAATTAAACAGAAAAATTACTACACTATAGGGCATGTTTGAACAATTGTCTGCATCCACTGCTTTGGGCGGCAGACAGGTAGTGAGGGTCTCTGGGTAGGCAGGAAAAATGGGAAGAAGAAGAAGAAGAAGAAAGAAGAAGAAGAAGAGGAGGAGGAGAAAAACCGGCAAAATCACCCAAGTTTGGGGCTTTATTGTGTGGATGTGTGAAGTAGAATCTGAATGCTGTGTGGTTACATGAGGTCTGAACATACAGAAGTTAATGTTTTTAAGGGCTGAGAGTCTGTGGTCATTGTGGTAAGCCGTAACTTGGCGGATGGCATACCTGCCATCCCAATTTCATTTTGTGCATTCTTCATGGGCAATTAAAATACAATTCACACTCACACACCAACTACTTGAGTGGTTTGATGTCGTTGTCAGACTTGGTTGGTTGGAGGAAGTACACATTTAAAGTCGTTCACGAATATGTCTGCAGTCATTCTAACAGAGGTGGAATGTAACGAAGTACAAATACTCTGTTTGCTGTACGTTTTTCACGTATCTGTACGTTACTTATTTTGTATGGGACTTTTCACTTTTACCGACAACATTTTACATCAAAAACCGATAGCCTACTTTCTACTTAGGCTACTACATTTCTAAAACAGTGTTGTTACTCTTTGCTTACAGCATTTTTGAAAAGAAACATTTCCGTCCATTCATTTTAATTTATTTAAATGCAAAGGAAGCGGAACCAAAGTAGACCAATATGCGCGCCTTCAAAAAATGATTTTTTTAAATGCGCGTCTTCCTTCTCCGACCGTTGATGCTCATTGCTGAATCTCTTGTAGCTGAAAAGAGTGAAGACAGGGACCATCATCATTTGTTGCAGTGCAGAGAAATATTTAATCCGATATGGATGAAGCCATTCACCATCCATGGCCTTATTTAGGCGAACTGTTCGAAATTATTGGTACAAAAAATTATTCCTACAGATTACGCTGTCTCCTGTGCCTGCCAAAACAGCACGAGATCCTATCGTTCAAGAATTCGTCTTCGAATCTTAAAACACGTCGAGATAATTAGGCTATTAGCTAGCTAGCTACACTATGGGTGTTTTTTTTTTCTAGCCAGATAACGTAGATCATTTGTTCTGAAACTCGGTCCTCTGGTACCACTGTGTAGGCTGGTTTTCGTTCCAACCACAATTGTAATCCCAAAATTCTAACAAGCTGTTCATTTTTCATAATTAGGTGCTTTTCATGTTTAGAGGGATTATTTACCCTCTTAAGCCACATAATGTCAGAAATAGCTATGCATGCCATGAAGAATAAAATTCCCATGTTCCTACTGTATTATTGGGCTATATTGCAAATAGATAACAATTTTTTTAAACTGATGAAATTAAAGACTGGGGTGAATCAATTGGCTCCTAATTAGGTAGTTGAACACGTGTTTTTAAGTTACCTCATCATTTTTTCCTTAAATGTATGAACACAGTGCAGGTTTGGCTCGTTATCATTTGCTTTGTCTTTTCTTCATTATTTATCAAATAGTTTTAGTGGCCATGTGTCCACAATTTCACCAATTAGGAGCCTATTGATTCACCTCAGTCTTTAATTTGATCAGTTAAATGTTTTTTTTTGCCCCTCTTTTTGTAATTATTTGCAATATTAATATTGGACTTGTATTATTCATGACATGCATAGCTATTGCTAACATAATGTGGCTTAAGAGGGTAAATAATCCATCTAAATATGACAAACACCTAATTAAGAACAATTAACAGCTTGTTAAAATTCCGGTATTGCAATTGGGGTTGGAACGAAAACCATCATACACAGTGGTCCCCCAGGACCGAGTTTGAGAACCACTGATGTAGGTAATTAACATTCTATTTTCAAATGTTATTCATGACATCATAACGTATTACCTATACTACCTATATCCCCAAATACCTTGACTTGGATGACTACTTTTACTTTTCATACTTAAGTACATTTATGAGCATGTACTTATATACTTTGACTTAAGTATAAATTTCCAAGTGGTACTTTAACTTTTATCTGAGTATTTGTTTATGTGGGTATTTGCACTTTTACTTACAGTAAGTAATGGATCTGTGTACTTCTTCCACCTCTCCATTCTAATATTATAATATTATAATATCTCATATTATAACTAGCATATATTGTTTTGTAATTGAAGTATTTTTTTATTTAGCACTATTTTTGGAATGGGCATTTACGTCACGCAAAGTTATGCTCTACCAATTGAGGACACCCATGAGCATGGACTCATGGGTTTCCTCAAGTGTGTTTCCCAATAGACTTTTCCTCCTCCACATCACATCATCCTCTGCATGACTTCCCCAGGAAACCATGACGTTGATAGTGTCACGCTACCTTCCTCTGTACTCTCTTTTACACTTCTGTATGCCACCATGGATGAGAGCGTCTGCTAAGTAATTAATGCCATTTGATGTAATGCACTCCTACATCAGGGAACAGCTGTTGCAGGTTGTAGATTTCATTTCATTGCGGAAATTATTTACACCTGGTTCCCTGGGCAAGGTGACTGTCTTCCTAATAACTGCCCTCAGAGAAATGAATACACATAATAATAAGTGAAGGAGATTTGCAAGCCAATTGAGATTTGAAAGTCCAGTTTTGATAAAGAATATTTTCAAAATGGGTATACATTTTCTGATAAATGTTTAGATATTTGCATTTTAACATTTAAACTATTATTCTTAGGAATTTAACTGTAAAAATGTGATTTTTCATGCAACAAAAATAAAAAATGTACAAAAATTTTATTTTTCTCAAATTTGGTAAAAGTGAAAAACACTCTTCAACGGAACGGGCCTCGGGCAGTTGGAAGTCTGACAACCAAGTTATGGATCATCACCACACTTCTCTGGGGCTGATACAGTGACCTCTGAGAGAACACTATATTTGCAAAACTTTGCATGTCATTTTAGAATAAATAATAACCATTGCACCCAGTTTTTATCTTGAATGTGGCCCAATTAAACGATTAAGGGGACACTGATCAATGCCAGTCAACTCTGTGGCCTCTGGAATTTTCCACTTGTATTTTAGATCAGGCAGTACTCAAAGGTCCATGAAAGCACGTCAAAATCATAAAATGATTATATCGTGGATGTACAGTTGAAGTCGGAAGTTTACATACACTTAGGTTGAAGTCATTAAAACTCATTTTTAACCACTCCACAGATTTCATGTTAGCAAACTATAGTGTTGGCAAGTCAGTTAGGATATCTACTTTGTGCATGGCAAGTAAATTTTCCAACAATTGTTTACAGACTGTAATACTTTTATACTGTTCCAGCATAATTTACAGCTAAATCTAGTCCCACCCCCCAATTCCCATAGAGATCCATTAAAATCCAGAGACGTTATAGTATCGCTTGTAAGAGTACCAGGAAATAAGAAATCAAGAGTCTTTTGATGTTGTTCGGTCATAGACATCAGGAAGTCATGGCATGCAAAGGATATGCGACCAAATATAAAAAATTTAAAGGCACAGTGAACTTAGTGTATGTAAACTTCTGACCCACTGGAATTGTGATATATTGAATTAAAATTGAAATAATCTGTCTGTAAACAATTGTTGGAAAAATTATGATGTCCTAACTGACTTGCCAACACTATAGTTTGCTAACATGAAATCTGTGGAGTGGTTAAAAATGAGTTTTAATGACTTCAACCTAAGTGTATGTAAACTTCCGACTTCAACTGTATCTAAGGTACATAGCTATTTATTACATAGTAAGTATTTAAATGAAAAGGATCACAATACAAGGGTGTCACAATGGTGCAGTTGCTAGCACTATCGCCTCACAGCATGAAGGTACCGAGCTCGAATCCCGGCTGAGGGCCTTTCTGTCTGGAGTTTGGATGTTCTCCCTGTGTCCACGTGGGTTTCCTCCGATTACTCCGGTTTCCTCCCACAGTCCAAAGACATGCAGGTTAGGCTAATTGGATACTCTAAATTGCCCATAGGTATGAGTGTGTGAGTGAATGGCATGTGTGCCCTGTGATGGATTGATTACCTGTCCAGGGTGTGTTCCTGCCTCATGCCCGGTGCATGCAGGGATAGGTTCCAGCCCCCTTGTGACCCTGACCATGAAAAGTGGGTTAGACAATGGATGGATGGATGGATGGATGGATCACAATACAGGATTCAAAAGCATCATTCTTAAGAAACTACTTTCAAATTCAGAACTGCACTTTCATGTTCCTGTAACCAAAATTTTTACATAGCCTGGCTAAGAGTAAAAATATTGCGGTAAAATGCCCTTCCTCTTAAAAAAACCAAAGGGAAGCTCACAGAGTTTGTAATGTGGCCTTTTGTTGACCAAAAAAGGCATAAAAAATTGGCAGATTGCTGAAATTGCTGTAGAGAAAAGTTGAGAAATAGAAATGGAAAATGCTGATGATGAAATTGTATGAATGTTTCATTTACATTCCATTGCTTCAAAAACTCTTAAGAATGAATAAGATATGATACAAGTTTTTTCCCCCCCTTGCCCATGTTAGACATCATACTTGACAAGTCCTTATACAATTTTGCTTGCTCAAAAGTATTCATTAGTTGTCTAAAAATTTAGTTTGTTGTTCAACACAAACATAATCTTGCAGTGTTTAAAAAAATAAAAATAAAAACAGGTGAAAATATATAAAAATGACCAGGTAGGAGAGGTAAAGAGGAAGTACACAAGAAGTAAACAAGAAGTATGTATAATGCTGTATTATAAACAGTGAATTTTCTCACTAATTCATATAACTGAATATAATTACCTTTTATTATACGTTTAATCATAGGATCTTATGCATGGTATTATCAGAATATTCAGCTCTGATCCTGTTCTGTTATATGTGTTTGTCTGGAGTGTGGATGTAATCAGCACGCAGAGCAAAAGTGTGTAAATGGGAAGGAGGAAGCGATATGAGACATGAGAGTCTGAGAGAGGCAGGAGAACATGCCCTGAACATGTTGATCATTATCTATTGCTTAAGTTTCCATTTGCGTCAAAGCCACAGTGTACTGTACCATGGAATTTAGAATCACATTTTATAGCTTATGGAAAGATCAAAAGACTACACAACATGCAACCAGTTGAAGAGTGTTTTCCAAAACTCATTAAGTCCAGTTTTGATAAATCTTATTTAAAATTTAAAATAAACAAAAATGTAGATTTTCTCAAAATTGAGTGAGTTTTGGAAAAAGACTCTTCAATTACTCGATTTTTTAAAAGACTAGATTTATTTTTAGCTGCGACCAGCAGCTAATATAAGTCACTGTGTGGTCGGTCTGTCCGAATTTTTCCTGCTGCTTAGTAAGCTTGATCCGGGTTACCCGGAGTGACGTGTGCAGCGCGTCAGTGTTTTTGAGTTAGCCTTGTTACTTTCTGGTTGCGAGATTAATCTCAAATATATTAAGTAGCGATTGTGAACAGCGGGTGTCATCGTTGATTCGGAGACAAAATACAAATTACAGAGACAGCATCACTTCTGGGGAAAGACTGCGCACTGATTTGCTAGAAAAAAATCTAACTAACCTAGATGTTCTGTTCTAAAACTCACCACCAGCAATTAGACGAGGTGAATTGCCAGCACCGACATGGGACGTTCTGAGACAGGGTAGGTCCCTGCAATAGAGGCCTGTCACATAGAACCAGCACTGTAGTTACCAATGGTTACAGGGATGCGCCGCCATGTTGGAGGACCAACTCTAACAGAGACGCTTAACGTTACTTGTAGTATTTACTACTCTCCATGAAACTAGTCAATCTTGAAACGATATCTAATGTTAGCTAACGCTATGATTGCTGTCCTACAATGCCGAACTTCTGCGCTGCGTATTGATGTGCGAATAAAACTGGAAAAAGGGTAAAATTTCCTTTTACATGATAATCTTACGGTTTACCCACCATAGTAAGCCACCAGGCAGGGTGAACGAACTAAATTTTACGACCGAAACAAAGAGACTGGTGGTTGAAAGCACTGAGGAGTGAGCTGAATTTAGACCGGCATTTGGTCCTCCAACATGGCGGTTGGCATGGGTGTGTCTGACCAAATTGTGACGTAGGTGACAGGCCTCTATTCCTCTCTACATTCTAAAACAGTTTTGTTATGGAACGCCATTTGGGCCAAAACCTGTATTTCGACGTCCGCATTAAGACGTCAAATTTGTTCGTGTTAAGACGTCAAATTTGTTCATCTTAAGACGTCCATTTTGAACGTCTTAAGGCGTTTGGACCATTAAGGCTTCCATGCTATTGGTTGGTGTCAACATACCCACCCCTTTTTGACATAGAGGCTGCGTAACCAGAGATTTACCCACCCCTTTTTTACGTATGTAATTAGTACATATTTTACGTATGTAATTAGTACATATTTTACGTATGTAATTAGTACATATCAACATTGTTCTTCCAGCCGACAAGACAATTAAGCCGAGCATGCCAAACTATTCAGTCTCATTACCCAGATAGCAAGCGAAGGTTGAATCGACGTAGATTTAATGTGGAATTCCGACATTAATTCAACATCAATTTGCTCATCGAGATCACGTTGAATCAGAGGTTTCTCTAAGACAACAGGTGAAGCAGTGCTTCACCCAAAAAAAGAACATGTATAGCACGCACAGCACATATTTTTTTAATATTGAATTATCACCACAACTACCATTTCCCTTGTGAAACTAAAAAGAAAGTGCCTCGATTAAAAAATGTGTCTAGTATCATGAAAAACAGCACCACCCTTAGACTTTTAAAAGGAACTTCAGTGAGGCACAGTGACTGCTTCACTTGACCATTGGAAATCAATGGGGGACTTTATAAAATATGATTGGATAATTGTGGATTATGACGTGTTTTTGAGCCCACCCGTGAAGCACTGCCTCACTAAAGTATTTCAATCATGCGTGTTCTTGTGCGCGTTCTCGTCCTGATGATTGACATAATGTCTAACCATTCAGAACACGAATTCAGCTGTCCACTGTGTCCAGCAATATAATCATCTTCACCGCTAATTTCGAGTAGACCATTACTGCCTTACTGTATTAGGGAGAGAGAGAAAGGGAACGAGAGAGAAATCTATTACATTTTTATGGTTGTGGCGTTGTCAGTGGTGATTTGTATTGTAAATAGTTAACTTTTTTATCATGTTGTAGTGTTAATAGCGAGCTAATTGCTAACGTTAGTGATTTAACTAACGTTGCCTAATGTTGGCCTAAACTAGCTCACTTTTTGTAACGTTAGCTTTTGCCATTTCATTTGGCTGCATTTGAAAGACAATGGAACCTGAATGTAAAGATCCTGGATCGGATTCCGCTGGATTAACATAACGTTATTTTCAATCCTTAAACTGTGAAGAAAGATTGCGAGTGAAGGCGGATCATGGGAGACCGAAGCCTCCTATCAATTTTATCCAGTGAGTGGTGGGCTCCGTAAGTCAGAGCTTTAACGTTACATGCTCGTCAAGGTGGATTAGTTACAGGCAGGTTGCTAACGATGTATTGCTGGCCATGTGTGTTGTTTAAAGGATAGCCTATTCTTTTTTATCCAAGTGTGTTACTACAGGAGATGTTCAATGTTTGCGATAGATAGTTTTCATTATTTAGGCTACGTAACGTTAATTGAGGTCTGTTAAAATTCATGTAAAAAATAAATCGAAAGAGCGTGACAGTAGTGTAACCGTGCAAATTTAGTCTGAGAAAAATTGATGTATCCACGTCGGAATTCCACATTTAATCTACGTTGATTCAACGTTCGCTTGCTATCTGGGTAATTAAAGGGAGAAAGTTGCGCACCTCTACTGGGGAACGGGGATGAGTGCAGACACCAACTATACAGCATGGAGAGTGTATTCTTAATACCTGCACCTTGCAGACAGATATGCATTTAGGGAGGTTGAAAATTAATGATGAATGGTCTCCTCCGCATTCATTAAAGAGTGATTTTGAATTAAAAAAATATTGTGCTCAAACTGTATTTGCATAGCCACCAGAGCGTGTGAGTTGAATGAAAAAACTAGTGTTTTGAATCAAATTATTTCAATAATATGGACAAATTATTTCAATAATCTGGACAGTTTATGCTATTAATTCACCACAACAGGAAAAGATGATAGCCAATAGCCTAAACGAATGCGTAATGCGGTGTTATTGCCTAATTATAGGGACAATTACTGAAGGAAAACAGAAAAATAGTAGGCTAACTAGGTTATCACCCTTATGCATTTACGACATGGGAAAGGAAGGAATCATGGCGACAGTGAAACTTTGTCCAATAATAGCCTGATTTAATGAATAAAATCACAACAGGTGGTCAAAGTGGGGATTTGAACATTTATAGCCATAATGTAACATAATAGCCACAATGTAAAATATAATTCACACCACCATTACATAAAAAATACCTCTTGGCACCACTAACCATTTTGCCATTAATGCAGACATTAATACTGTCACCATAAATCAATATTATTTCTTAAGCCCAATTCAATCAATATTAGTTCTTAACCTCAATTCATACAAGGTAGGTTGAGTGGGGAATTGTTTTCTCTCTTGCAATGATTGTATACGAAGGGTTTCCCCTCAGAAACTGATGAAGGACGTGTTAACACGGTATTTTCTGTCGTCTTAAGACGTAGACGTCCAAAATGGACGTCTTAAGACGAACAATTTTGACGTCGTAACGCGGACGTCGAAATACAGGTTTTGGCCCAAACGGCGTTCCATATTTTGTTGCGTCGCGAATCTTTGTTCTGAACTGGCCTTTACGTAACATTACATTGCGTGGATTATCTGTTAAATTGAAGTTACCGATCAAATGATAACGTTGGTATTTTGAGTTAGCTAACGCTAGCTATCTGGTAAACTGAATATTTTATAGTTAACGTTGTCTGTTAAATTTCCATGTTACCTTTAACTAGCTAGCGTTAGCTAACGTTAAATACGGCCAGTGTTTTTGAGTTGCCTGATAGTTATAGCTAAACGAAACATACCTCATGGAAATATGCGAACATGGTAGTATGGCGAAATGAGGCTTCCTGAAGCACTGAGGCTTTGCAGCCAATTGTATCGCAAATAGATTCATTACTCGAAGCCTCATTCAACACAGTGTACACTAGTGACACCTGCTGGTAAAAGTAATTTAGAGTAACGAAATCATTACAAATTCCACCCCAGGTTCAAAATAATGAAGGTGCCGCCCACTAACAACAAACGTTGTTTAGCTCACTGGTAACGCGTCGGACTTCAGAGCCATTACTGTAAGAGAAAGTACAAATTCAAAACCCCGCTCAGGCGATACACATACTAACATACTCGCAATTTATATTTGTAACTGTCATTAGGCTAGATTTGTTTTCTAGTAAGATATATTATAAAATAATATATGTAATAATATTATATTAACTTTCAAAATGAAAAAAACTGGAAGATTGATATAAAGGGGGACAACATTTGTGTGGGGTTCTATTGAGCAGTAAAAAGTGTTTCTGGTCTGGGAGTGCTTCTGTAACCAGGCAGTGAAAGTGAATGTGCTTCAGTATGGGCAGTGAAAGGGAAGGTGCTTTTGTGACTGAGAAGGGAGGTTTTTATTGATTTTTATTAACGGTTTTTATCATCAAGTTCTTGCTTTCTGGAACCTATGGCAAAATAACAATATGCAAATGTATTTTTATCAATGTATGTCAGTATGATTATGATAAAGCAACCATAACTGTTATTAAAAAGTAAAATAAATAAATAACCTCTGCTGGTTTCTTGCTCATTGGCAGGTGCATTTTCATGCATTGCCCAATAATGCCTGGACGAGGTATTATTGCTGTAAGCCAGCTCCTTTAGGCACAGCAAGCACTTTACCTTCAAAATTAAATAATATGCCATTGCAGATGATTATGATAATAAGAAAGAATAAGAATTAACAATCAAATCATAATAATATTAAACAAATCGTAATAATCTGCTGTAGTTACGTTAAAATAACAACCAACGAACTACATGCACAGTCGATTGCTAGCCCAGTGTTCGAATAGCGTTTCAGTGTGTTTTTATATCGACTACGCCACTTAGGCCTGCCTTATTGGGAGATATCAGGTCAAAATATTCCCAAGCAGGAGAAGATTTTCGCTTCCATGCAGGTTCCATTAGGCTATTTTGTACAAAAACTGTACAAAAACGACAAAACTGTACAAAAAAAAAAGAATACTCCAAAAATTCCTCAAAAAAATCCTCCAAAAACTTTCAATAGCAATAATACCAATAATAACAAACTCTCCGCAACAACCCTCGAAATAAGGGGGGTATCGCTCCTTTACAATTCAAAACCCGTAATTCCGCCCAAAACGCAAAACAAACCGATCACATGGTTCTACAGCACCCGAGGCGTCGTTTGTCATAGATCACGTGCTTCTCTGAAACTGATACAAGCTTCGGTGCGAGGCTTCTGTCTGGCCTACATACTCGACACACAGCTCGGAGCTTCGGTATCAGCCGTAACATCACTAGAACATGGACACTTCGAGCTGCGCAAACAGTTTTACTTTTGCCATGACATTTGTGAAAGACAAACCAGAGCGTTTCAGCGAGGGACGCTATAGCAGGCAACAACAGTAAACAACTTTCTTGTCGATCTGTGCTTTCCTGTGGTTTGTGTTTCACAAATGTCAGTGGAAAAGAAACTTTGCGTACCACGAAACGTCCACGTTCATGTATTTGCGTGAGGTATGTTTCGGTGTTAGCAAGCGTTTCCCTTCGCCCATGTAATGTTAGCTAGCTAGCTGCTAACGTTGTCATAAAATTTCTTCTTACTGTGGCGGGTACTACGTCAGTTGACTACGCCACCTTGGGAATTTCACCCAAGGAAATAGTGGTTCGTATATAATGCACAAAGCACCAATTATTCCCTATTCAGGCACCTTCAATTGAATGAAGTGGACAGAGACGTGGATTCAATCAAAGATATAAAGTTTATTACAAAAACACAAACAAGAATACTGTAAAATAATAAAACTGGTAAAACAGTTTTAAAACACTAGCCGGACATCCCAACCACTAGGGGTGCCAACTAATGCGTGCAGGCAGGGACTCGCTGCAAGGAGGGATACTCACGTGCACCGGAAGAAGCAAAATCACCACAGGCACTCGTGATGGTGAGGGTCACACGCTCACAGCAACCGTGGACTATTAAAATACAGTGCAATTAAGTGTACGGTTTGCAAATACACACACACACACACACACACACACACAGTGTAAAGAAAGTGTCCCCCTCCCGGTAACTCGCTACCGCGTCCCTCCTGCTGCTACGAGCCCAATGCACAGCTGCCAAGAAAAAGGTAAAAACAACCTCGTAGCCCCGTTGGTTTGTCAATTAAGAACAATACAGAAATCAGACGCTAACTGTAACAAAGACAATTAATAGACAGATACGGCGAAAAGCAACATAGCATGGAGGTCCAGTAACCGCAGCTCCAGTTAGCCAGCTGGACAATGGTTAACCGCCACTATATTAGGCTGCTTATTCGCCCCGGTATAGCACTGAAACGAAATTGACTCCGTTAAAATAAACATAAAACAATCGTTGCAATCATAAAAATATAGGCAAAACAGCAGCCAGCAGTCTCCTATGGAGGTCAAGACAAGCATTAGATCATACATATATTTGTACCGACTAACACGTTACCTCGGAAGCAAAGCTTTCCTACAAATACCCTTAACAATAAAAGTTTCAGTACCTTGACTTATTTCTGACAGCTTGCCGAATTAGCCAGGCACCGCCGCTCACGCTATGGATACCTATGGAGAAGACAACGTCAGACCTAGTTCGAGTTGCAGTGAGAAACAAGGAAGCAGTCCAAAATCCTACCTGTTCAATGACAAGGAAGTTGCACACAGGAATACGTCAAGAACCGTCACAGGTAAGGCTTCCTTGCTTACGGGAAAATGCGCTCCTTTATAGCCGATCGACTTTGATTGACTTAGCTCTGAGCGAACCGGGTAAAAGAATGGTAAAAACCTACCTAGCATGCTAGCTAGTTTCATAGCCTGGTACAACATTCTAGGATTTTATCAATCCTGTCACAATCTACCCCCTGGTTTTTGTATTGGCGTCCCGACGATAGACATTAACTCAATCCCAGGGCCTAAAGATGGCCGAAGTCATGCTACTGGAGCCAGGCACCTGAGAGTTCATAGTCCCTCTTACCCTTCCCACAGTCGTCTCTGGTAAATGATGGACATTGGGATGACAGCCCGCTGTGGTGCGTGTGGTTCTTCGCAGCACTACACCACTTGGGCCTGGACTATCCTGGGGAGAGGCTGGCAACACACCCGGTAAAACCGCAGTTGGTAGCGGCGTCGGTACCTCTAAGGAAACTGGTGTTTCCCCAACAATCCAGAGATCACCACCCTCCCGGTCCTCTTCAATTGCAGAGGCATCTGCAGGTTGGACACCTTGATCCTCATTGCTACAGTCAGTAGGAGAAAGGGCAGGACAAAGATTCTCTGGTACCATTTTTAACATAGTTCGATGCACATGCTTTACCTGTTCTAGGTTGCTGAGTGGAGCTATGGTGTACACCGGACCACCACCCTCTGGTGCCGTCAGAACTCTGTAGGCAGTGGGACTCCAATGGTCATGGATCTTGTTCCGTCCCCGGATGCCATATGCTCTTCGGTAGACAAGCTGACCTTCCTTCATCTCCCCGCCCGTGGCCCTTTGGTCATGTCGTGTTTTTCTGCGGTGGGCAGCAGCCATTAACCTTTCTTTTGCCCCCTCATAGGCTACCTCAAGACGGCGCTGATGCTCCAGGATCCAGTCAACAACACCCCCCGGCGTGGGCTCTTCTACTCTTCCCAACAGGAAGTCGATCGGCAGCTGGGGTTCCTGCCCAAACATCAAAAAGAATGGGGACTCGCCCGTCACTTGGTGAATGGTAGTGGTGTAGGCAAAGGTGACATGTGGAAGATACTCTGTCCATTCCCTCTTCTTGGATGGCGGAAGGGTGCGCAGCAAGTCATGCAAAGTGCGGTTAAAGCGCTCACACTGGCCATTGCCTTGCGGGTGGTACGGTGTCGTTCGAGACTTGTGGATGCCATAAAGACTGCACAATTGCTGTACAAGTGCACTCTCGAAACTACGACCTTGGTCCGAATGAATTCGAGCAGGTACCCCAAATTTATAAAACCATTCCTGCACCAGCACTCTTGCCACTGTGGAGGCACGCTGATCCCTGGTAGGGATGGCCTGGGTGTATTTTGAAAACACATCAGTCATTATTAAAACCTGTTCCCTACCATCTCTTGCCGGCTCTAAGAAGGTAAAATCAATAGCTAAAATTTGATTTGGCTGGGAGGCTAGGAGATGGCCCATGAATGTTCTGACCTGCGGATGAGTGACCTTAGCCAGAGTACACCGTTTACAGTCCTGACACCATGTTTTGATGTCCTGGTGCATCCCTGGCCAATAGCACCTCTGGCGCACCAACTCGGTAGTGCGCTCCACCCCCTGGTGCCCATGGTCATCATGGAGTTGGGTGAGTACCTGTCTCCTCAGGGCCTCTGGCAGAATTAATTGGAAGACCTCTGTTCCTCCATCTGGGCGGAGCATGCGTCGGTACAAGGGCCCATTCTGTTCCACAACCCGGTCCCATTGGCGTAAGAGCTCCCGCACCGGCTTCGAGAGTGCCTGTCGTTCACTTGGGTCAGGGGCCTGTCCTCTTCTCCAGAACCTAAGGAAGGCACTAATCATAGGGTCAGCCTCCTGCAATGCCAGTAAATCAGAAGCTGACTGGTAAGGTAAAGCAGAAATGACAGCTTGAGTTACTTCCCTCGTCCCCTCAATACTACGTTCCTGTAATAAATCCTCAGGCAGTGGTGTTCCTGGGACCATATTCTCAAGCTCATTGGGCACATACTGCCTTGACAAAGAATCAGCATTTCCATTGGAGCGGCCAGGGCGGTATTGGATTTTAAAATCAAAAGCTGCCAGTTGAGCAGCCCAGCGCTGCTCTGTCGCTCCCAACTTCGCAGTGGTGAGGTGGCTCAGTGGATTATTATCCGTATACACGATGCATTTCTGCCCCAGTAAGTACTCGCGGAACTTCTCAGTCATTGCCCATTTAAGGGTCAAGAACTCTAACTTCATCGAGCTGTAATTGGACATGTTCCTTTCAGTTGGTCGAAGACCCCGGCTGGCATAGGCTATAGGCCTGATCTTCCCATCCTGTTCTTGGGACAGAACTGCACCTAGCCCACTATGACTTGCATCAATTTCCAATATGAATGGTAAGGTGAAGTCAGCATATGCTCATATTGGTGCGGTTACTAACCTGGTCTTCAGGTCTTGAAAGCCTCTCTCACATTCCTCTGTCCAGGCATCCAGCAGATTTCTCCCAGAGCTCTTCCTTTTTGTCCCTGTCAGCTCAGCCACCAGGTGATGCAGAGGAGCAGCGAGTCGTGCGAAGCCAGCCACGAACCGCCTGTAATAACTGGCGAACCCCAAAAACGACCTCAGCTCAGACACGTGGGTTGGACGTGCCCAATTGGAGACAGCTGCGATTTTTCCTGGATCTGTAGAGACACCTGAACTGGAAATGACGTGCCCCAGGTAATTTACTTCCCGTTGTAAAAAACAGCATTTTCCCAACTTTGCCTTAAGACCTTCTTTTTGCAGGCGTCCCAACACCATTGCGAGACGTTCAATGTGCTCATCTACGGTGGCTGAAAATACTACGACGTCGTCAAGGTACAGCAGTAAGGACTGGAAGCGCTGATCTCCGAACAGCCGTTCCATCAGTCTCTGAAAGGTACTAGGGGCATTGCAAAGCCCAAAGGGCATCCTATTGAACTCAAATAGGCCAAATGGGGTACAAAAGGCAGTTTTGGACTTGTCCTGTTCAGCCATGGGGACTTGGTTGTATCCACTGGCTAAGTCCATTGTGGAGAACCAGCGGGCACCGGACAGGGCATCAAGCGATTCTTCGATCCTGGGAAGTGGGAAGGCATCTTTACGAGTCTTTGCATTAAGCTGCCTATAGTCGACGCACATACGTAGGCTGCCATCTTTCTTTTTCACCAGGACAATGGGTGAGGCATAGGGACTACTACTTTCCCTGATAACTTGGCTGTCCAGTAGCTGACGTATGTGGGCTTTTACGGCCTCATACTCTGAGGGGGGGATACGCCTATATCTCTGACGGACAGGAGTCTCATCAAGTAGTGGAACCTCATGAGATTAGCTTTGTACAACCTAAGTCACCTTCATGTGCAGAGAACACAGAGCTATACTGATGTAGAAGCGACCGTACTTTACACTGATCTGATTCAGAGAGGGCCGACAAATCAGTAGAATTAATGGCATCGGACACCGGGTCAGCTACCATCATGTGGGAAGATACAGTAGCTGTAACACTGCAGGCTTCCCCAGTAATTTCTTCTACACCTGGGGGCAAACTCACAATGTGAGCCTGACTTAAGGTACCAATCCTCATGCGTGGATATAAGGAAGCCTCAGTAACACCTACATTCACCACTGGAATATAGGCCGTACCGTTGTACACCTTAACCATGGCGGGGGATACTAGAAGCCCAGCCGGCAACACTACATCGTTGGCTAGGGGTTCAAATAAGACAGGACGAGGGGAGTCAAAATAATGTTGAGAACATGTAGCAGCCACAAACCTCATGGTGCCCCTTGGATACGTATTACCTTCCCCCCTCTAACCTTCACCATCCCAGCTCTGTCTGGTTCAGACTCTGTTAAAGTTTGGTGGCAGTGCTGTAACGCCTGTTGCCACAGGTTACCCGCTTGCGTTACAACAGGGAGGTCAAAAAGGGCCGAGCCATGTTGACCAAACAGCTCATCGTAACAGTGTCGCACAACATTCATTCCTAGAACACCGGGGACTGCCTGTTTGTGTTGGGAACCAGGGGGATCTTTTACAATCAGCACCCCTCGCCCTGGGATTACCTTACCTAACACCCCGATGTCGAGTTCCAAATACCCAATATAGGGGATGTCCAGTCCATTAGCTGCCCAAAGCTGTAACCATTGGCAGGTCTGGAGCTTCTCATTGCCCCAGGGTTTAAAGCTCTGTAAAAAGAAACTTTCCGTGATAGTTGAAACCATAGACCCAGTATCTAATAGACAAGGAACTTCCACTCCCCCAATTCTAACTGTTACATGTGGACATGGACTTAGTAATTTGGAAATGACATTGGAGCTCACCGGTGTAGTGGAGCTGGAGCCAGAAACCCCCCCTTCTGAAATGTGGCTCTTCATGACAGAGGGTATCAGTTTCCCGACGGCTGGCTGGTGGGAACAGCACCTGGGTGTGGAAGCTGTTGATACTGCGGTGCCTGTGAAACTACACGCTCACCGTCACAGTTTCGTGCAAAATGCCCTGGTTTCTCACACCTACGACAAATTATTGGCCCATTACGGTTATACTGGCGCTGCTTGCTAGGGTTCTGCAACAGCATCACCGTCTGAGAGAGCTGATCAAGTTGTTCTTGTTGCCGTTTCATCAGGCCTTTTAATTCCGCTATTGCTGGGTCATGTTGACTGCTGGACACAACCTCGGACCTCCCCTGGACCTGGTATTGACTACCACAAGGAAGAGAGCAACTCCTAACCCTTGCATCACTGGGCCTACCTTCCTGTTCCCACCGGATGGCCTCACCCCGAACATCTAATAAGGTGTACTCCGGATGGCGGCGAACCAACTGCTTTAATTCCCTGCGGAGCATACTGTCATTAACATATTCCGTAAATTGATCCCGTAATAAAATGTCAGCATTTGGCATGGCATTTGGAGCACTTGTCACTACTCTTTCCATAAGGGAAAACAGGGCATGCGAGTACTCCTGTAGTGACTCACCCTCCAACTGTTTCCTAGAAAAGAACTGCTCCTGCAATGCAACATACGACTGAGAACACCCATAAAGCTCTTGTAAAATTGTAAAAATTCTATTAGGGTTCTCCTTATCCACTCTAGGCCGAAATTTAATTTCCTCCCTGGCCTCCCCTTCAAGGTGATCATATAAAAAATATGCCTGATCAATGGTTGACAACTGCCTAGCCCGCATGCATGACTGAGCCTCCTCCATCCATTCCACTATACCAATGCCCCTCCTACCCCTAAACATAGGACATTTCCGTTCTCTAGGAACATACAACAAACGTTCAAGGATAGGGGTATTACCATCAGTGTGTACGGCCCTGGTACTGGTAGAGGAAGTTGTCTCGCGAGGACTCGTGAGGCCCTAAGTTGAACCTGGGCTTCTACACGTTCCTGCAGCAAACGTTCATTGTCAGCCCGTAGCTGCATCACCATCTCTCTCAATTCCTGCAATTCACTTTCCATGGTTACACAATAAATTCAACAGGAAAACAAAAAAATGGATGATAAAGTTCAGTGTCTTTGGAGAAACTCCCAGGTGTTGAGGAATGTCCCCAGGTCCACGCTGTGCCAGCTGCTGTTTTGCCTTACAATATTTTTTTTTTTTGTTAATCATACAACTACATTTACACACTCTCACAACTGGAATGAAAAATAAATTAAAAAGATGGAATGCACGTCTCTGCTTTTATAGATCCTGCCGACTACGCCAAAATGTGGCGGGTACTACGTCAGTTGACTACGCCACCTTGGGAATTTCACCCAAGGAAATAGTGGTTCGTATATAATGCACAAAGCACCAATTATTCCCTATTCAGGCACCTTCAATTGAATGAAGTGGACAGAGACGTGGATTCAATCAAAGATATAAAGTTTATTACAAAAACACAAACAAGAATACTGTAAAATAATAAAACTGGTAAAACAGTTTTAAAACACTAGCCGGACATCCCAACCACTAGGGGTGCCAACTAATGCGTGCAGGCAGGGACTCGCTGCAAGGAGGGATACTCACGTGCACCGGAAGAAGCAAAATCACCACAGGCACTCGTGATGGTGAGGGTCACACGCTCACAGCAACCGTGGACTATTAAAATACAGTGCAATTAAGTGTACGGTTTGCAAATACACACACACACACACACACACACACACAGTGTAAAGAAAGTGTCCCCCTCCCGGTAACTCGCTACCGCGTCCCTCCTGCTGCTACGAGCCCAATGCACAGCTGCCAAGAAAAAGGTAAAAACAACCTCGTAGCCCCGTTGGTTTGTCAATTAAGAACAATACAGAAATCAGACGCTAACTGTAACAAAGACAATTAATAGACAGATACGGCGAAAAGCAACATAGCATGGAGGTCCAGTAACCGCAGCTCCAGTTAGCCAGCTGGACAATGGTTAACCGCCACTATATTAGGCTGCTTATTCGCCCCGGTATAGCACTGAAACGAAATTGACTCCGTTAAAATAAACATAAAACAATCGTTGCAATCATAAACATATAGGCAAAACAGCAGCCAGCAGTCTCCTATGGAGGTCAAGACAAGCATTAGATCATACATATATTTGTACCGACTAACACGTTACCTCGGAAGCAAAGCTTTCCTACAAATACCCTTAACAATAAAAGTTTCAGTACCTTGACTTATTTCTGACAGCTTGCCGAATTAGCCAGGCACCGCCGCTCACGCTATGGATACCTATGGAGAAGACAACGTCAGACCTAGTTCGAGTTGCAGTGAGAAACAAGGAAGCAGTCCAAAATCCTACCTGTTCAATGACAAGGAAGTTGCACACAGGAATACGTCAAGAACCGTCACAGGTAAGGCTTCCTTGCTTACGGGAAAATGCGCTCCTTTATAGCCGATCGACTTTGATTGACTTAGCTCTGAGCGAACCGGGTAACAGAATGGCAAAAACCTACCTAGCATGCTAGCTAGTTTCATAGCCTGGTACAACATTCTAGGATTTTATCAATCCTGTCACAGGAGGTGTTTTGCTTTAGTTTGTTTTGTTTTGTTTTGCTGTGCTTTGCGTTGATATATCTTTGGAGTGTCACCGCCGAATCGCAGTAGGGTTTGTAGTGAGTTTGGATATCGGGAGACTGAGGCGGGTTGACTACGCCTGTTGCGTGACTGGAGGGCGATGGCAGGGTCTTCGGACGGGTCTGAGCCATCAGACATGGAATGGCATATGCCCCGGAAAAAACGTGGGTTGTCGGATGGTTCGGGGGATGACAACCGGGAACACCGGAGCACGAAAACAGTGAAGTCGATGGAACAGGAATCGAGCATAAATAGCCGAGCAGGGGAAACAGAATTCAAGGTTATAATAACATTTAAAAAGAGTGAAAGGCAGCTGCCAAATCCGGTAAAAATGTCTAAGATATTGGCAAAGGACATTGGTGATATTGAGTCGGCGAGGTGGCTGAGAGACGAAAGGATTTTGGTGTTTTGCTCCAGTAAGGAACAGCAAGCTAAAGCGCTAGGCTGCCGTAAAATGGGGGGACATGAAGTAGAGAAAGTTGTGGTGCCCGGCGGGGCTCGAAATAGGGGGGTAATTACAGGCGTTCCCCTGTCTATGGAGATGGCCGAACTACGGAAATGCATCAAGGGTGGTAAACTTCTGGATTGTAGTAGGTTGCGGCGTACAAGGGAAGGACAAAAGGAGGACAGTTTGTCGGTATTGCTGGATTATGGGGGGGGTCCACTACCAGAGAAAGTTAAAATAGGATACATGTGCTATCCTGTGAGACGGTTTGTGCCACAGCCTTTGCGGTGCTTTAACTGTCAGCGTATGGGACATGTGGCAGCAGTATGTAAGGGGAAGAAGAGATGTGTGAGGTGTGGGGAGGGACATGGTTTTGGGGAATGTGAGGAGGGTAAAGGCTTGAAATGTTGTAATTGTGGGGGCGAGCATAGTGCGGCGTATGGGGGGTGCAGAGTGCAAAAACAGGCCCAGGAAGTGCAGAAAATTAAAGTTACCCAAAATGTCTCTTACTCCGAGGCTGTGAGGAGGCTTCCCAGAGAGGTAGCGCGGACGGGTGGTGCGGGTGTGGTTCCGGCTGGTGAATTAGCGGAAGGTGGTAAGGGGGGAGGATGTGAGCATAGCTGTGTTGCTGATCCAGATGTGCTTCATGTTAAGAAGTTTGATTTTATAGCATTTATTGCGACGGTGGTTAACTGTGCGTCGCAGGCGACAAGACGCACGGAGAAACTGAAGATAATTCTGGGGGCGGCTGAGATCTTTCTGGGAATTACAGATATGACATATGATAATCTATGTGATAAATTACGTGCTCGGGAAGGAGGTGTGCTGTCGCAGCCTCCTGGTTAGTATAATGGCAATTTTATTTCTCCAGTGGAATGCTCGCAGCCTGATTGCCAACGGGCAAGAGTTTAAGAGGTTCCTTGTGGAGGCTCCTGCTCTGCCGGAGGTTGTATGCGTCCAGGAGACGTGGCTGAAACCGCATCTGGATTTTGTTTTACCTGGGTATGAGTCAGTCAGAAAAGACAGGGTTTGGGGACAGGGAGGGGGGTGTGCTACATTTATAAAGGAGGGACTGGGGTACCGGGAAATACAGGTGAATACGGAATTGGAAGGTGTGGTAGTGGAAGTGTTTGGAATGGAGAGCAGTTTGCTGGTGATTAATTTTTATAACCCATGTGCTCCTCTGTCGTTAGAGGCCCTTAAAGGATTATGCCGCAATAGGGCTATACGTGCGATGTGGTGTGGTGATTTTAATGCGCATAGCACATTGTGGGGCAGTGAACATACGGATGCGAATGGGGAGATTGTTGAGGAGCTTATGGAAGATATGTCACTGGTCTGTGTGAACACGGGTAAGGGTACAAGGTTTGATGTTAGGACTGGTGCTACATCTTGTTTGGATCTCACATTAATTTCGAGTGACATGGCTGCTGTGTGTGATTGGAGGGTATGGGCGGAGTCAACAGTGGGGAGCGACCATTTCCCGATTTTTTGTGAGGTGGGTTATGGGGTTGACCAAAGGCCTGGAAGTGCTACGAGGGCTTGGTGTTTTAATAAAGCGGACTGGAATAAATTTAACGAGCTGTGTGAGGCGGCGGTACAGGGCGTCTCGGTTGAGGGGGATGTAGATATGTGTGTTGAGGGGCTGACTGACGTTTTTATTGGGGCTGCTAATCGAGCGATTCCGGTGCGTAGGGGTAAAGGGGTTAGGAGGGCGGTCCCATGGTGGACGGATGAGTGCTCAGAGGCAGTTCGGGCGAGAAACCAAGCTTTTAGGGCTCTGAGGGTGTCTATGACGCAGCAGGCTGTGCTGGAGTATCAGAGACTGAGGGCAATGGTTAGGCGCACCATTAAAAGGACTAAGAGGGCAGCGTGGCGACGACTCTGCTCCACTTTTGGGAGAGAGACTCGCATGAATGATGTGTGGAGGATAGTTAAGAAGATGAGGGGATGTGGTGGGATGAGGCGAGTGCCTGTTTTGGTGGATGGTGATCTGGTTGCCAGAACAGATGGGGAAAAGGCGAACATGTTGGCCAAGACGTTGTCAGGGGAAGCTGGTGGTGTGAGGTTGAGTGCAGAGTGCCTGAGGCAACGAAGGGAGGTGTTGGAGGAACGCAGGGATTTAGGTCATAAGAAGATGGTATTTGATAGTGTATTGGATGTGGAGTTTACTATGCTTGAGCTTACTTTGGCTGTGAAGAGGGCGGGTAATTCATCCCCGGGTCAGGATTTGGTGAGCTATGAGATGTTGAGGCATGTGTCAGAGAAGGTATTGATGGTTGTATTGAAGGTATTCAATAAAATTTGGGTGGAGGGCAGCCTCCCGGGGATGTGGAAGAAGGCAGTGATTTTGCCATTTGTGAAGCCGGGGAAGGACCCTGCTAGTGCTGCTAGCTACCGCCCAATAGCACTGACATCAAATTTTTGTAAACTGATGGAACGCATGGTGGTGGGGCGGTTGACTCATTTTTTGGAGGGGCGGGGTCTGCTATCGCAGGTGCAGAGTGGTTTCAGGAGAGGTCGCTCCACATTTGATGCCCTGGTGAGGTTAGAAACAGATATTAAGAAGGCGCAGGCTATAAAGGATGTGGTGGTGACCGTATTTTTTGATATAGAAAAGGCATATGACTCTATGTGGAGAGAAGGCCTTTTGCTAAAATTGGAAGGGTTGGGGGTGGCTGGACGGGTCTATAATTGGATTCTGTCCTTCTTTTTAAACAGGTCTATGCAAGTTAGGGTGGGGTCTGCTCTATCGGAACCTTGTGCAGTGAATATTGGTACGCCACAGGGTAGTGCAATTAGCCCACTATTGTTTAGCATCATGATTGATGATGTTTTTGCTAGGGTTGATAGGGATGTGGAGGTAGCATTGTACGCTGATGACGGTGCTTTATGGAAACGGGGGCGTAACATAGGCCACGTTAGGAGAAGGGTGCAGGAGGCCATTTTTAGGGTAGAGGAGTGGTCCATGAAATGGGGGTTTAGGTTTTCAATACAGAAAACTAAGAGCATGTTTTTTACAAGGAGGCGGATTCCGGATACGGAAGTGTTGAGCCTATATGGCCAGCCTGTGGAGAGGGTTTGTTCCTTTAAGTATTTGGGCCTGTGGTTTGATACTAATTTGACCTGGAAAATACATATAGAGCATGTAGTGACAAAATGTAAGAAGGTCCTTAACCTTATGAGGTGTGTGGCAGGTTGTGAGTGGGGGGCGGATAGATCGTCCCTTGTATCTATATATTATGCTCTCATAAGATCAGTCCTAGACTATGGGTGTATGGTGTTCCGCTCAGCTGCGCCGTCAACATTGAAGCGTCTAGATGTGGTCCAGGCAAAGGCATTGCGATTATGCTGTGGAGCATTTAAGACGACCCCAGTGTGTGCAATGTTGGTGGAAATGGGGGAATGGCCATTGGAGTTGAGGAGGATCAAATTAATGATGGCATATTGGGCCACAGTGAAGGGCCACTCCAGTGCCTTTTTGACGTCTGCGGTACTGCGTGAGTGCTGGGAATATACAGCTAGGCCGGGTGTGGGTTTTGGGTGGACGGCTAATAAGTGGGCTACTGAACTGGGTATCATGGATGTCGCAATGGCACCATCTGTTCCAGTGTCTGCGGTCCCGCCCTGGTTGTTCCTGAAGCCGGATATAGATTGGTGGCTGTTGGAGCAGGATAGGGAGGGATGGGCTGATGTTGGCGGGAGGGTTGAGAGCTATATTGATCGAACATTTCAGACACATCTTCCTGTCTTTACAGATGGTGCTAAGGATCCGGAGACGGGTCGTGTGGGGATAGGTGTGATTGTGCCCCTATTTGGAGTCAGGAGGTCAGAGAGGCTAGAGGATGGCCTATCAGTTTTTACAGCCGAAATGGTGGCAATAATCCTGGCACTGCAGTGGGTCGAGGAGGTAACACCAGATAGAGCAGTAGTATGCACTGACTCTGCATCGGCACTGGAGAGCTTAACGGCTCCAACATCCTGCAGGGAGGATCTGGTAATGGAGGTTATGGCTAGCATATATAGGCTGTATAAGAGGGGTATTGGGGTAAACTTTTGCTGGGTGCCGGCGCATGTGGGTGTGAGGGGTAACGAGGGGGCTGACGCCCTCGCTAAGAGGGCCCTTAGGCTGGGCGGTATTACAGTGGATGTCCCTTATGGTAAAGGGGAGGTCAAGTCTAAGGCTAAACATATGATCGGAAAGATTTGGCAACAGAGGTGGGATGAAGAAAGTAGGGGGCGTCACCTGTATGCCGTCCGGCCAGGGGTCTCTGGGAGGCCTCTTCTTTGCGGGAGTAGGAGGGAGGAAACTATACTAACTAGGCTTAGGTTGGGTCATTCTGCATTAAATGACAGTTTATTTAGGATAGGGAAGCACAATACCGGCAACTGTCCTCAATGCAATAATAAAGAAACAGTTAGGCACATTCTGCTAGAATGTCAGGCATATGTTAGGGAGAGGGAGAAACTTAGGAAACTGATTGGGGATAAGGGTGGGCAGTTTACATTGGCTGGGCTCCTGGGTGGGTCAGTGGGATATGAGGTTCGCAGAGCTGTGCTTAATTTTATTTATTCGATTGGGGTAGGTGGGAGGGTCTGAATCCCTGCTATCGCTTGTCCACACTCCGTAACAGTAGGTGGCGGTATGCACCTGACAGTTGGTAGCAACCCGCCATAGAAACCCAAAGAAGAAGAAGAATCCTGTCACATTACCGTGAAAAGCGACGACATCGGACAGATGTCAAGGTAAATCTATCACCACGGCGGCACTTTCGCCACAAGTCAGCAATTATACCGGGAAATGCCCTCTTTGAAAACAAAAAACGAATTAATATAAAAAGGTTAATCTGTTACTGCATACCCGTTTTTGCTAAAGCTGCATCATAGCTATGATAACGCGGAGCTGTCAAAACTATAACAGCACGGAAACCCTTTAAAAAAAAACAAAATAAAAACCGTAGCTAGGCTACACGTAGCCTATGGCTATGACAAATTAAGGACTAAACAAGCCACATTTTAGTTAATAAAACTCAAGTAAGCTAATTTAGATATCCAGTGAGCACAAGTGGCATACAGAACTAGTTTACTTTTTTTTGCAGCATTATTTTGTATAAAGTATAAGTATAAACCAAACTTTTTTTTTTTTAAATACAATTTGTTTGATTTATTTATTTAAAGGGTAAGTTCGCTATTTTGGACCTTGGACCCTATTTGCGGTCCGTCTTCCATGAACCTGACCCATGAAGTCCATTTTTTCGCTGATCGGTCCAGTATTGAGTTCGCTACAGATTTCCTGTAGGCTCTCACTGGGCTACAATAGAAGTCAACGGGGCAATTAGAAATGTTCGATAAATGTGCTTTCATGTACAATAAATGAGACGGGAAGCTCAGGGTGTATTGTTACCGGTCTCAGTATGCTCTCCTGTGAAATGTATCTCAATCCGAACATTTTTACGTGCTTGGCATGGCTTGGAAGTAAGCATTTCTCTGTTGCTTGTTTTCGCTGCTCCCGCGGAGTACTATGTGTCGGGGGTAGGGGAGCGGGAAGGTGTGCCGGCCGTTTACGAAACTATCTAGTTGAGCAGTCTGCGTTTGTTTACCTGCAGCAACGTAGGCTACAATTTCCACAAAAAAACTTGGATGATGGATGACTATAATGATTACGAAGACGAAGAATTCGATTTTGACTTTGACGTTACTGGCTACAGATTTGAGCCAGAATACACGGACACGGAACTACAAGAGATGGATGATATAAGAGAGCAAGAGAAGAGAGAGAGGCTGAAGTTGCGCAGGTAATGTTATCCGAAGTCAGTGTGAGGTAATGCGGTCGGAGAAATAGTTCTGTTTCAAATGGAACTGTTGATTCAACGTTCGGTTTGCGTTTGCGATAGCCTACATTTCACAGGAGAGCATACTGAGACCGTAAGAATACACACTGAGCTATAAAAGCACATTTATCGTTGTTTTTCCATAACATTTCTAATTGCCCCGTTGACTTCTATTGTAGCCCAGTGAGAGCCTACAGGAAATCTGTAGCGAACTCAATACTGGACCGATCAGCGAAAAAATGGACTTCATGGGTCAGGTTCATGGAAGACGGACCGCAAATAGGGTCCAAGGTCCAAAATAGCGAACTTACCCTTTAAGTCCGTCTCATTACCCAAAAACATGGCTGAGGCTCCCTTCACTTAGTTTTCTTTTGTACTAACTGACTGTTGTCCATTAAATTCAGCTGAATATGGCTCTCTGCCAGAAGCTGGACATCAAGAGGAGCTTCTGCGCACCTTACCATCCACAGACCAGTGGATTGGTTGAAAGAATGAATGGGACAGTGACAAAGTAATGTGGACTTGACACTAAACTGACCTTGATCCATTTACACCACTAAATGGTACTATAGTCACTGTGTTAAGTATTCTATTTTGGTATTGTATTAAGCAGTGTGATTTGGGTCACACATCGCAATCATAAGCTATGCTTTACAATCGAAATAGTACTTAATAACAATGTCAATATGTTTCAAAACTCTCACCAAATTGGTGGATGAGAATCCTTGGAACTGGGACCTCAGTGCAGCCATGTTTGGCTTGTGCACCAAAGTACAGATCACCACCAAACACTCCCCATTCTACCTCATGTTCGACAGAGAAGCCAGATGTCCATCTGAGGTACCAGAGACTTTTGGAGTGAGTAGCTAGGTCTCTACATTTCCTTCACTCTAACTTATAGCTAACAGCATTTTCTCTCAATTCAAGGTAGCTGAGAATATAGAGGAAATTGTGGCTACAAAAGTTTATAAGTACTAAAATGGACTACACTTTCTTAAAATAGGTGTAATAGCCTTTGAGCTTTATTGGACAGCACATTGTAGAGACAAGAGGAAAGGTCGGATTCAAACCGACAATGACGCAAAGAGCACGGGAATCCTAGTTAGGCCACGCTACCGACTGCGCCACGGGAGACACGCCAGGAAGGCATACTTCGGCTCATACGTAAATAAATAAATCAAATAAATTGTATTTTTTTTTAAAAATAGTTCAGTTTATACTTACAAAATAATGCTGCAAAAAAAAGTAAACTAGTTCTGTATGCCACTTGTGCTCACTGGATATCTAAATTAGCTTACTTGAGTTTTATTAACTAAAATGTGGCTTGTTTAGTCCTTAATTTGTCATAGCCATAGGCTACGTGTAGCCTAGCTACGGTTTTTATTTTGTTTTTTTTAAAGGGTTTCCGTGCTGTTATAGTTTTGACAGCTCCGCGTTATCATAGCTATGATGCAGCTTTAGCAAAAACGGGTATGCAGTAACAGACTAACCTTTTTATATTCATTCGTTTTTTGTTTTCAAAGAGGGCATTTCCCGGTATAATTGCTGACTTGTGGCGAAAGTGCCGCCGTGGTGATAGATTTACCTTAACATCTGTCCGATGTTGTCGTTTTTCACGGTAAGAAGAAATTTTATGACAACGTTATTGGGTGATGGAGCAAACGTTAATCTTAAACCGGTTATGTTTATGTTTACTTTTGGTACTTAGCCTACATTTTAAATCAGATACTTTTGTACTTTTACTCAACTGGTGTTTCAATGGGGAACTTATACTTTTACTGGAGTCCTTTTTAGCTGTGACCAGCAGCTAGTAGAAGTCACTCGGTTGGTAATTACCCACACATACACTTTGCCATATGGTCCCAGCTTATCACGTGCTTGTTTAAACATAACTACATTAAATGGTCGATCCACTGACTCCTGTTTTCGCCTCCTATGTCATTGGCAAAACTTTACCTTTGACTTTGGCATTGTTTACCACAAATAAGGCTATCCCTATCGCTGTCACTGTGATGTCTGTTGGCACACATATCACGCTAACATCAACATTCTTTGTTCAGTCTGTAATGACTGGAAAAGTCATTATTTGTTTGATTTTCTGTTCAGTAATTACTAGCTGGTGTTACCTTGTACCAACTACTTAGCTAGATTAACAATGATAATTTTGTGCTGAATATCCTAGGAACATTATTACTAACATTAGCTCAGTTAAAGAAATGAGTCAATAAAGATAGTAACAAATGCTAATTAACTAAAGAGAAAAAGAAGTGACATTGTGTTATTGTTATGTATTATATGCACATGTTATTACAACTATGCTTTATCAGTTTAGGCTCATCCTTAAAAAGTGATGAGATGCCATATGAAGTAATGGACATCACTACTGTATGTGTGTCTCCAGTCTGTTGTACATAAGTAGTAAGCTAGTACATTAGTATGTATTATCCAGGAAGGTACTATACATGGTTCATGAGGTATGAAATGAGCTATTCTTGAATTGAAGTTCTTTGAGACAATGGGACAAAATGTGCTACATCCATGTGCGGTCTCTCTCAGAGCGGAGGGAAGGGAAACAGTTCCCACCGTGGGAAATAGAATAATTGCGAGATGAGAAGGCCTAATTGAACAAATGATTACTGGGAGAGGGGCAGGGCGTCGATGGACTGTGGAAGGAGTTAGATGACCGGTACGGACAGGACCATGCTGTCACCTCTGTAATGGCCCAAAAATCTGTGTATTAAGATTCATAATCCATACTGGGAAATGCCATTTGCTTTTGTTAGAAGTGGTCATGAGACTTTTGGGACAGACCAAAAAGCATATATTTACACATGCCTTGCTTTCATAAAAAATTACACATTAATGTTTTTGTCCTGCATTTATTTAGTTAAAACAATTGTTACATGTAACAAAATAAATAGACTTTGGAAAAAAAATAAATAAGACTTTGGAAATAAATATTCAATAACATATAACAATAAATATGACAGACATTTAGATTTTTCAATTCAGTCAGGGGACATAAATATGAGCAGGATGTAATGTTGTGGCCGGCATCCGTTCGCTGTCCGTCACATGTTTACAGCAGTTCTGCTTTTTAGAATGTGCATGCAGTGCCATTCTGTCAAATGGGAAAAGGTAAAAAAATGATCAATCCACTCACATGACCAGAAACAAATTTAACTGACAGGGAGACAAGTGACTGTTTCTACTATATTATATATATATATTATTATTACATTATATATATATTGATGGCTGTTTCTACTATACAGTAGATGTAGAAATAATATTTTATAATATATAAAATAGACAGGAGCTGTACTGACCCTGCGGAGCGCTCTGACTTTGATTGCAACCCAGGGAGTTCTGGGATAGCTGCAGAAATGTCTGCCTTCACTGGTGAATCTGTAGGGAGAGAAGGGAGAGAGTGCGATGAACTTACTGGATGTGAATTCCAGTGTTAAAAGTTGATGCAGTGTTCAGTGATAGAGAGAGAGAGAGAGCTCTTACACGACAGCATTGACACAGTGGTGGGATGCTCTCTGGAACCTACAGCTCGTGATGGGAGTTGTAATGGGATAAGAGCTGGTTCGTGTACAGCATGAATTGAACTTCATTGAATCTGAACACAAGAATAAGGAAACAGCAAAACACACAACACTGAGTTCAGACCCACCAGTAGTAATACGGACATTACGGTTCTATTGCAATGCACTATTTGATTTTGATCTGCATATTTTCAACCATTCAAACATTGAAATTAGTTTTTATTATCTCAAAATTTTACTGATGCCCCCTTTGTAGTTTCAGTTGAGACTGATACTGTACCTTATACAATAAAATATTTATTTTTTCCTTCTGCAAAAATATTGGTAATATACATGCACTAAAGGGGTGGGTGCTATACATGAGTAATGAAAGATACTCTAGATACAGAAAGCGTGTGTGTTGCTAATTGATAACACAGAGCAACAAAACATTAAACACAGGATAAACATGCATGATCCCAAGAGGACACTCACCACAAGACACACGGGTGCACAGCAGCATCACTGCACAAAAGATAGATGTTGATTGGCTGAGAGACAGGTGCATTATGGTCTGAGGAGCCTTTCTGTTTTTGTCCAGCTGTGAAGAGATTCTGCTCCCTTGGCCTCTTGCTTTGAGTATTTATAGCTTAGATTGCAAGAGGAAGTATGACAATGACAACTGAATGGGTGAAATCATTCATTTGTTCTTTTAACGGAAATATTTATTTCCCCACATGATACTTATGGAAGTGATACAGACATTTCCTGTTGATCTTTGTAGTAAAGCTAATGCAGCTATTAATATGTATCAGTATGTAAATTAATATGTAATATGTATCAATTACAGATAGTTGCTAAATTTATGGGTTTGTAAATTCAGTTCAGCTAAGATGCTTAGTTTTTGTTAGTTGCTGTCTGTAATTTCTCTTGACCGTCTTTTCAACTGGATTTACATTTGTTGTTTTTTAGTTCCCACTGGAACTAAGAAAACAGATACTCTACTAAAAAATACTCTACCCAATACTTTGTGAAATTGCATTTGAAAAAAATGCATCAGATATTTTTGTTGAGTACAAGGTGGATTTTCTTGCACTGTTGTAATCACAATTTCCCAGCTTGTTTAATGTCCTTAGAGACTGAACCCTTCCATTTTTTCTGCCAGACATAGTCTATTTGAAGGATTCTCCACTAAATAATGACTACATGTCAACAAAAACAAACAACATATAGTCATAGCCTAGCCATGGAGACAGCCAGGACAGAAAACAGGTTGTTCATGAGCTGAGTTGCATGACAAAATGTGAATAATTCCAGACTAATACACAGAGGGCCAAAAGCATTTTTCTTTCTTTGCCCTGGATTTGAAACCTTCTCAGAGAGAGGTTGTTGCTATAGCTACTGGGAGAGAAGGGGAATTGACAGTGAGTAACACATTAATGCAATTTTGTAGGCTACTGGTTGACTCATCCCGTTAACCCTCATATTATGTTGACATTTTGTGACACCTTTTATGCTTGGTGTCAAATTGACCCCAAAGGTATAACTGACACAAAAGTATTGTAATAGAAACATTTTTGTTATGCTCTCACTCCCGTCCTTTTGTGTCCCGTGTTTTACCTGTTCCCTCTTGTATCGTGTTTGTATTCCTGTTCGTTTCCCTCGTGCTGCAGACTGGGCGTGGTTTTCCCTTTCGTGTCACTCTGTTCACCACTCTATTTCCGCCTATCCCTTATGGAAGCATATCCGCGCCAAAATTCAAATGAAAATGCAAATCGGCGATTGCATTTCGTTAACATACGATGTGCGCAAAAACCATGACATAATTCAAATGAAAATGCAAAAGGTGCACTTTGCGTTTTCATTTGCAAGTTAATGTATGCACTTTATCTGACAATTTGAAAATGTTAATGCAAATCCATTTCACATTTAATTTTTCTCGCCCTCTACGACACAACCCTGCCATAATTTTAATGAAAATGAAAAACCACATTTGCATTAGCAGTTTCTTGTTGCAATCGCATGATCCATGACAAAAAGGAAATGATAATTCAATTTGCCATTTAACATATCGTTTTCATGCTTTTGCGGCACAAGAGTGACATAATTCAAATGCAATGGCATTGTATCCATTTGCATTATCATTTCCGTGTGGTCACGCAAAAACCCTGCCAAAAATACGAACTGAACATGCAAACTGTCAAAGCTGCCCATCAAGGCGGGGCCTCGAAGAAAGGGGCGTTACAGGGGACTGTTCGGTTCAAACCATAGGTTCAAACCAATGAACATATGATTCAATGGTTGTCTGTGATTTTGGTTGTCATGCAGTTACCAGGCTAGATAGCGACATTTCCTAGTCCTCTTTGTTTGGGGATTATAGGCGAAATGATCGGAATTAAAAAGGAAACGAGGTAGCCTAAAAGTTACGACTAGCCATAGCCAGCCCAATGTTAACTAAATTAACAGCCTAATGTTACGGGTTTCCGTGGCCAAAACCAGCCGGCTATTCATGGCAGGCTATGCCTGAAAAATGTGCTACCCTTTTCACCGTGGGCATTTCCATCACAATTTCTATTAATTATTGTTTTCTTTTAGATAGCCTTACCCTTAAAACTGATGATACACGGGCAATATTTTCAGGCAATATTGCCGGCAATATTGCCAGGCAATGATTGCTGGCAATTTTCCTATTGACAAATCAATATCTGAACAAGTTTGATCGAGGCAAGCAATATTTTGCTACCGTCCAATCACAGATGAGATTTTGGGTCACATGACACCTGAGTCTTCCAAAAATACATTTCAACAATGGCTGCCAAGTGGTGCGAGGAAACCGAAGGGATGCTGATCTCATAACTTTATTTATTTATTACTCAGGTAAGTTATATTGATGTATTAATGTAATATTGAAATAAAGACCAACTTTTCCTAAGTTATGGTATTCTTGACTTTTGATTGTAAATAATTGGTATTATTACTCACTCACCGCCGTACTGACGAACCGAGTGACTTTTAACTAGCTAGCTAGCTAGCTAACTTTACTCTGCAGACGTAATCAGACCACCTGCTTTACTGGTGAATACATCCATGAATGCTTCCGTAAAATTTAGAGATACGGTCGATTGAATTACAATGGCGGAAAGCTGTGGTTCTTGCCGTTCCGGGCACATATATACCTTTGTGGTGAGATGACGGTAAAGGTTTGAAACAGAGGTTAAAAACAGGATCCGCAAAAATTCTTTTTTCAGTTATTGCCCCATTGCCCATTGCTCCAGTGTCTCATACCCATTGCCCATTGCTGGCAATATTGCCGGCAATATTGCCTGAAAATATTGCCCGTGTATCATCAGCTTAGAGTAAAAGTGGGATCAGAGTTGTCTGATGAATGTGTAATTGCTAATGGAATTCCACAAGGCAGTGTCATTAGCCCAGTTTTATTTAATATTATGATTAACAATATTTTTATGAATTTGGACAGAAGGATTGAGTCAGCTCTTTATGCAGACGATGGGGCCATCTGGGAAAGGGGATGAGATACCCCAAGCGTGATAGGTAAAATCAAGGAAGCAATAGAAAAAATAGAACAGTGGTCATATAATTGGGGTTTTAAGCTCTCTACAAATAGGTCCTGTTACATGCTTTTTACAAGAAAGAAAGGGATAGACAAACAGAGCTTGAAGTTATATGGAAAAACCATGGAAAAAGTAGATCTCTTTAAATATTTGGGTATTTGGTTAGACGAAAAGGGTACATGGAAAACGCATGTGGAGAAGGTGGAATCAAAATGCAAAAAAGTTGTTAATTTATTGAGAGCGGTAGTTGGGCAAGAATGGGGAGCTGACAAACAAGCACTGATGTATATATATAGGGCTCTGATGAGGTCGACAATAGATTACGGCTGTTTTGTGTATGGTGCGGCAGCCAAAACACATTTAAACAAAGTTGATAAGAGTGATAAACAAAGCACTGAGAATCTGCACCGGTGCAATGAGATCAACACCGACTAAGGCAATCCAGGTAGAATTAGGAGAAGTACCCTTAGATCTAAGAAAAGATAAACTTATGCTTACATATTGGAGCCGTCTACGGGGGTGTGGCAATGGAAACTCTACCAAGAGCGTAATTCAGGAATGTTGGGAATACAGCAGATTCCAAGGTAATGGATTTGGTTGGGTAACAAAGGCTAAATCAGAGGAGTACAGACTAGAAAATATTTGTTTTAACTCCCCTACCCCTCTTAGTAATGTCCTCCCCCTAGCTATTTCCGAGACCCGAAATAGACATAAACATAATGGAACTAAAAAGAGAATGGGAAGAGAGCGAGGAAGGACATATGGCAAGCCATTATGTAAGAAGTAAATATTATAATTACCTAGATATGTATACAGACGGGTCCAAAGATGAAAAGGATAAAGTAGGCATTGGAATATATATACCCTCAATGAATGTTAGTATAGGGAAAAGAATACCAGATCAGATGTCAGTTTATACAGCAGAAATGATGGCGGTCATCATAGGCCTACAGTGGGTGGAGGAAGTGAGACCAGACAGAGTGGTATGCTGTGTTGACTCGGTAGCAGTACTCCTCAGTATACAAAATATGAAATCCACTAGGGAAGATTTAATGCTGGAAATCCAGCAAAGTTTATTCAGAACACATAGGCTTGGGGTGGAAGTGCGATTCTGTTGGGTACCTGCTCATGTAGGCATAAAAGGGAACGAAGGAGCAGATAAAATAGCCAAAAAAGCAACCAGGATGAGAGATATCATAGATGTACCTTTTGGCAAAGGAGAAGTTAAGGCGATGCTCAAGAAAGAAATAATGAAGAAATGGCAGGACAGATGGAACAGGGACAACAGCGGAAGAAAATATTACAGCGTGCAGAAAACCATAAATGCACAGGGTGTGTTTAGAGCAGGGGTGTCCAATCTTATCCGAAAAAGGCCAGTGTGGGTGCAGGTTTTTGCTTTAGCCCAGCAATAAAACACCTGATTCAACTAGTGAACTAATCATGGGCTTCAATCGAGACCTTGCAAAGTAGAATCAGGTGTCTTAGTGCCAGGCAAAAACAAAAACCTGCACTGGCCCTTTTCGGATAAGATTGGACACCCCTGGTTTAGAGGAAGCAGAAGGGAGGAGACTGTTATAACTAGACTAAGGTTTGACCACATAGGATTAAATAAAACACTGTATTTGATAGGGAAAAGTATAGACCCATTTCTTGTTTGTAAACAAAAGAGGATGCGTGCGCAACCCTGGGGCAAAAAGTGTATCACCTTGGCAGGCTATCACAATGCGGTGAACTTGATCATCAACGATTTAACGGACCAAGTGCATCTAATTTTGTTTCTGGTTCTTTTATTTCACTTTCATCTTGGCACAGTTATACAAATTATAGCTAGTGTTAGTCTTATTAGGCTACAACTTTTTTTGTTATAAAGTTAAGGTAGCATATTTAGCTATAGCCTATTTACCTTATAAATGCCTGCAAGCTAACCATCATAAACTGTCCATTTTTGATCAGCGGCAAGTTGACAACTTAATTTTTAACGTTAGTCCAACTCAATAACTTGGACAGATAGGATACACCACATTAACACATTTTTAAAAATTGTCTAGTCTGCTTGATATAGCTAACATTAGCCTAGTGTAACTTCTGTGTTACGCCGTTAATATTTTATTGTGTTTGGCCAGATAGGACTAGTCGACATAGCCTGTCTAGCTAGCTAACGTTACTTAACACACACAAAGGTGGTGCAGCTGACAACTATTGTGTCAGTAAATTGTCTGTGTGATGATGTGTTGATAACTTAATGTTTAACTAAAGCCTATCCTTAACCTACTTTTAGTTTTAGCCAGAACAGAAATGGCACTAGTAGCTACTACCAGTGTTTTCTTCTGTAATGGTTAGCTAGCTAGCTAGCGTACCGAACCCTGTTATCGGGCAGAAAACAGAAACTTTTGTGAACAACAAAGCTACGATACTGATATTATTCGGGCACATAACGTTACTATTGAACATGTTATATTTATTAGATTCAAAAAACGATAAGATAACTTTTAAGCCAATGAACATGTAAGTTAGAAGTGACCGGTAGTCTTTTTTTTTTTTTACTTTTAGATGAGACATTAGGCTAGTAGGCTACTGCCAAAAAAGGGGAGCCGATTAGCAGCTGTTGCAGTGCATAAAAGAAGCTAGATTTTTGTTGTTTTAATAATCAGTTATTAGTTTATTGAATCAAGAAAGATACCTTTTGAATTCCCAATATGTTGGTAAGATGGCTGGCTAACTGGATTATTTACACATGGCAGTCCATCTCATTGGATTTATTTCTTCACCTACCGCGCCCTCGAGTGGACATATACAAAATGGCACTTCTTGATGTTGGTGCTTGCTAGTTGAGTTGATTACAATGAACTAGAGTTTAAAAAAACAACAACACACATTTTGCTAATATTGTGAATGTGCTATAGATAAAGCAAATATATATATATATATTTTACCGCATTGGCAAATCAGCTGTCGAGGAAGTTCCAATATGGTTGCGTGCCCGATAATGGGCGCTATCTAGTTACGTTTCTTAACGTTATCCATCTTATTTGTTTTATCCAAGTGTTCACTTGTGTAAACTTGCTTTTTCGGGAAATACGTTGGCTAACTCTAAGCTGGTTAATTCTTTAGATTTAACAAAATGAACATTGGCAATCTAGCAGTTAGCAAATGTGAGCGACTAATGTTCCTGTGAGATGCAACCAAGACAGTAATGTTACAGTGACTAGCTAACGCTAGTCTAGACACAGACAGACCACATCAGTGTTGCCAGATGCCTGAATAAATTTCCCCTCCAAAAAATTTCCCTTGGGAAAACTGCCTTGGGGCCATTGATGGCAAACATGTTGTCATCCAGGCCCCAGCTTCCTCAGGGTCCCTGTATTTCAATTACAAGGGGACATATTGCATTGTCCTCTTGGCGATAGTGGATGCATGCTACCTCTTCCGGGTGGTGGATGTAGGTGCGTACGGGAAAAGCAGCGACGGAGGCACACTCGCGGTCTCTGCGTTTGGACGGGCTCTCCAGGCAGGCAGGCTGGATCTCCCTGCAGCTGGTGAAGGCGACGGTCATCCTTCACAACTTCATGCGTTGGAACGACCACACCGAGCCAGCCCAGGTTCTTCAGAATGACACTCCCGCTCTTGCTCTCCAGAACATCTCCAGAGTGGGCAGCAACAACTCTGCACAGGGAGCCATTGCTGTGAGGGAGACCTACTGCACCTATTTCTCCTCAGCAGCTGGAGAAGTTGCGTGGCAGCACTGTGTGGTCTGAAGTTCTGAGTGTGCAGTGTTGTTATCCCCCACCCTGGAGGAACACTGAACTCAAGATTAAAGTTATCAAAATGGAAATGGCATTATTTGACTTATTATTTATCCCCCACCAGCAATATCCTTCCAGCACAACACAATAAATATGGGAAGGAGAACAACTTATGTGCTTGTCCTTTATTCAATATGTAAACACAAGTGTGACACACATGCACATACACACACTCTCTACACTAAACACACTATTATAGAATTTAACTTTTATAGAGTTTGAGTTTAACACCCCTGCTCTATACAAACTAATGTACAAAAAAAACTAACTACGGTATAACAACTTAACTATTGTGCAAAAAAATAAATGGCACTGAGGTAGAGGCACACATTACAAACGGTGGCCAAGGGTCTACCAAAAACTAATCTGTTTGGGCAAACTGGGCTTTGTGAATTAATGACATTATTTCGATTTTCAGTGCCCCCCTCTTCTGTGGGGACAGGGACCGCAGCATTGGGGCCAAGCTAAGTAAAAACAACTCCTCCGGGTTGTATTTCTGGTTGAGGATAGTCATTATACTGTCCTCAAAGCCAGGGGGAGTGGCAGATGGGACCGTTTTGCAGGGGGTGCCCGCTGTTGAGTAGTGGGCCCTAGCTGCTCCAGAGGGGGCACTCGCTTCGGAGAGGGGACATTTGCGGCTGCGGAGGGGGGGCCTGACTGCTGTGGAGGAGGGGGTGCCTGCTGTGGAGGAGGGGGTGCCTGCTGTGGAGGAGGGGGCGCCTGCTGTGGAGGGGGCACTGGCACTTCCTCTAAAAAAAAAGTGTGACCATTTCCTGATCCTCATCCATGTTGCCACTGCTCTGCCTTTCCTGAACATATGGCTCCAGGAAACTTAAAATGGCCATAAACTTCCAAAAAATTTTTTCCCCGCCAGCTGCACCACTTTTTTTTGGCTTCCTCTCCTTTATATATCGGTCTCTCAAGTTTTTCCACCTTTTCCTGCATTGTTCCTCTACACATACAAGCACAAATACAAGCACAAAATCCGGTTATTATTTACATGTGATTTAATTTAATTCAGTATTGCCCACAACATTAACATGATCCACATTGAACCAGGACAGGGAGAGAGCTGGTCACTCGTTTTCAGGGTCTCTGCTCTTCTCCACTTTTTCTAATTGCTTTCGAACGTGAAATGTATACCGTTCTAAACAAACAAAAAACACTTATCTGCTGACCGTAATATAGAATGCCATCCTGGCTATCGATAGTTAACGTAGCGAGCTAGCGCAGCCTGGTAATAATCTGGTAGATATCAATGTAGTAGTGCTTATTTGTTACAAACCTGGTAGCCCCAACTGAAAACTTATGTTTCGCCATGCACAGTTTTTTTTATTTATATCACGGTAGTCCCGCAAGTTCGACTGATATATCACTGGGAATTCGGTCACGCACGTAATCAGTCTCTCGTCCATTTTGCATTCGCGAAGTTGGTCTGTTCAGTACCGCCCACTCTCTAGCTATTGGCTGCGCTTTGAAAGGTCAGCGACTGGAGGAGTCAAAGTTGAATTTGGTTGAACTTTGAGCGCAGCGCAGGCAGTGGATCTTGCGCTGCGCTTACCGCTGACCAGAGCGCAAAGCGGAAAACGACTCTCCATTGATGTCAACGGCACTTGCCGCCTATGCGCGCCCGATGTGAAACTGGGGTAAGGCAGGAAGAGAATGGAACCTTGTGGGTATTCTGGGAACAACAGGAGGTGGGGTAGGCTACAGGACACACAGAAAGCGGTTGTAGAATATTAGAGATTAGGGATTATACCATAGAATTTAGTGAGTGATTTTGTGATTTAGAGCTTATTTTATTTTTTAAAATTAATTATTTATTAAATTTTATTTTTTTAAATTATTTTATTTTTTTAAAGCGGTGCAGCCGCTTCTATTCACCACTTTCCTGCGAGAGACAATGGGTGTCGTCATGACACTCGACACTTCTGGGACGCCAGAGGTTGCCGGTTATTCCTTTCCGGTTTACCCCAACGCTTTCGCCGACCAAAATGTAGCTAAGGCTGGCTTTACACGGTGAAACTTTCACGCAACTAGTTGCAGGTTGCAAATTGCATGCAACATAATTTCCATGCAACTTGACAGTTACACGAAGCAATTAAAAAAATAATCAGTCCCATGCAACACGATTTAATAGTTTATTTCACTAAAATTTGCTAGCTAGATTGGTAATTTATTTTCATCTGTCATATTGTTTTCTCGCTAGATTATTTCAAGTGGGAAAACATCTGAAAAAACAGGCTACTATAGATACAGAGTTTGATACTATTAGATGTAATTTGTCATATCTAAGACATTTCGCTGGATAAAATGTTTTTAATACACAGATTATGCGAAGTAACTTGCTCGCATTCGCAACCAGCGTTGCTCACGTTAGCTAACGTTAACGTTACATTAGGTAAAGCCCTACTATGTTGCGTTCATATTTACAAACTGAATAAATACTGCACCTCTAACCACAAAACTGCTTTGCTAGATTATAGTTGTTGTAACTAAGATATTTGACGAATACAAACTTTTTAAATCAGCGGATTTAGCGTTATGTGCCGGCTTTATTAATCAGCTGTTGGTGTTGCTATGGTTACCATTCATAAAAGGGTGTGTGAAATTGGTAGTTTGACGACATCATCTGACAAGTTGTCAACAAAGTTGAGAGTTTTGCAACTGTTGCGGCTGAGTTTCAGACAAGTTTCAAGTGCGTTGCAGAGGGCTTTACACCATGCAACTGAATTGCAACTTAGTTTCACCTAAATTTCAAGCAGCTAAAGTTGCGTGAAAGTTTCACCGTTCAAAGCCAGCCTAACGTTTACTTTTTATGCCAAATGTACCGTTCTCAGTCACAGGATAGCTAGATAATGTCTTCGGGCTCAACATGTGCCGTTGTCGGGTGCACAAATAACTCGCGAAAACTTAAAGATTTTATGAATGGAGCCTGTTTTCAACACAGACAGACTCGCAAGACATGTTGTTGTCCGGCACCCTACGCGCTACATTCAATCCCCAAGGACGAGGCGAAAACAAGAGAAGAAAGTAAACTCGCAGACTTTTTTGCACAATAATTTACCGATTTTATTGCTATGTAGATAATTATAAGCCTCTGTGCTTTTGTAATTTCTAAGTTCCTCGCCATCAATGCCCTCACTAAGAATGAAGTAGTTGACAATGTCAACGTAGCTAACGTCAGGCCATTGTTTCATATCGTCTACCCATTCCGTTAGGATAGACGGATGCGGCACTTTCACCGTATTATCGCCAGTACTTGTTAGATAATCCGATCCATGTAACCATCTGCGAAATGTGGCCATTTTAAATAATGTTCGTCTTCATATACATTTAATTAGCAGTTAGCTAGCTACAAACGTAAACACAGTAGACCGGACGGAAGAAACCGGCTTCCGCTATGACGCCGCTATGAATCATGGGAAAGGTCAGAATTCGGGAAAGTTGTGAATACGTGACATGTGTGTCTGTCCGTCCGTCCGTTCGTAGCATGAGATTTAAACCAATCAGGAGTCGCCTATAGATCACATGCCCGGCAATACAATAGTACCTTGAGAAAAGCATGCCCAGCTTCAGATAGCTCTATCTCAACAAAATATACATGTCACAGCTTAGATATTCACACCTAGGAATCCTGGGAACCAGATGCACATCTGTATATAATATGTCTTGTGTAGCTTAAAAACTGTAGTCGTGGTCACAAGTTAGAAAATGGGTTTGAAATTTAAATTACCAACTGCCGCTAGAGTGGAGTTTTGAACATTCCACCTGCTAGCAAGGTGAGTCGCCGTAGCAACCCCCCGAAGCAAAATCAATACAAAATCTACCCCCAGTGTTCTGCTGGACCCAGTCAGTTATGGAACGGCCCAACAATCCATGCACCCTCTTGTTGAGTTTGGAATTCCATTGATATTGTTCAAGTAATAACTGTAATCTTTCCTGTTTGTTATCAGAGTACTAACTGTCATATTTCCTGTTTCTTCTGAAATACCAATGGCTGTCCTTTTATATCTTTCTATCTCTCTTTTACATGTTTGATAAATGCAATGTCTGTAAGTATAGTAATTAATAAGCATAATATTAATTATTTGGTGATAAAAAATATCACCAAACCAGAGGCCATTGTTTTTGTACATGTAAACAACACACACATTTTCTATTGCATTTTTTAATATGATTGCTCAAAACCTGCACCGCTTACTTCACCACCTGGCTGTGATTTGTTTATATATATATATATATATATTTTTTTTTTTTTAATGAATTATCATTTAATTATTATTTATTTATCTAATGATATAAAGTAGTTCTGAGCAATATACCATACTACATACTCCGGTACAGTAGGTGGCGGTATGCACCTTATAAGTAATGGTTGCAACCCGCCATAAAACCAAAAGAAGAAGAAGAAATATCGGACCGCTGGCAGAAAGTGGGATGAGGACAGTAAGGGTAAAACATACTATAGGGTACAAAGGTACAAAAGTCCGTTAGAGCACAGACTGTTAAAGGGCGAAGCAGAAGAGAGGAGGTAGTTATATCCAGATTAAGATTTGACCACACTGGTTTAAATAAAACTTTATTTCTATTGGGTAAAGTAAATTCACATGTTTGTGCACATTGTAATATAACTGAAAATACTGAACATGTAATAATGCATTGTGTCAAATATAAAGAAGAAAGGGTGCGTTTGCAACAAAGGGTAAGAGTTGGACGAGGTTGGGATTTGGAAGAGATACTAGGAACAAATGGAGATAAGGTGTGGGAAGTACAGAGAGGGATACTAGAGTTCCTAATAGGCACAGGATTGTTTAATATAATTTAACTTTACACTTATTATTTTATTTATTAATTTAATATTATAGAATTAGGGAAAAAATGTGATCCTGTTCTACATACTCCGGTACGGTAGGTGGCGGTATGCACCTAAAGTTGGTATTGAAATCCGCCAAAAAAACAAGAAGATGAAGCGGTAGAGTGTGGATGGAAGGTGAGCTAGGAGGGTGGTTTCCTCCAAGCTCCTGAGTGTTTGGACAGGGGGATTTCTTTCTTTTCTTTTGATTTCGATTGGTTATTTTATGTTTGTGTGAGTGGATGTGCAGACAGCACTATGTGTGGTGGAACACCTACCAGTGTTGTGAGCGAGTTGTGGTGGAGATCCAGACCTGGCAGTGGCTGCAAGCAACGTGGTGTGCAGACAGCAACCAACCCGGGACTGACACGCTGTGATCTGCAGAGCAGGTCGGTGCGGCAGAGTCGGTGGAGCCGGAGATTGCTCAAGACTGCAGCAGTGGGTGTGTCCTCCCTCTCTTCCCCCCCCCCCACCTTTTTTGACTTTGACTTTTACATCATGTCGTTGTAGGTCCAACAAAAACCTGGTTCGGGGTTGGGAGCAGGCCTTAGTTTTAAACATTTTGGGGACAAGGCCATATGGCCTTCAAGAATCATTGATTTTTACAGGGGCAACAAGGCCACCTGGTGGGGCACTAAGGCCATAAACCAAATGCCGGTCTTGGAAAAGCGTGGATATATGGTTCAAATACAGTAGATATGATTACTTGCCTATATATTTTTTTTAATTACCCATAACCTAGGCTACATACAAAAGGGAACACAATGACATTTATTACACAAGGGGTTGCATGGTGTCAATATTTCTTAGCAAACCGCAGTATATGTGAACTCATGTTATAAAACGGATAGATCTGGGGGGTATACTACGAAGGAAGCTTAACATAGCCAGGGTTTCTTTGCGTTAGCTGGCTTCAGAAAGCCTAAACACCACACTCTTTACCGGTACTACAAACGTGGTTATCAACTTGCTAAGTGAACACAAGCTTTATTAATAAAGGTACGTGCGCGCTCCCATAAAAGGGGCGGTGTCTGCAACAACGTATTTCTCTCCTTTGGGGAAAAAAGACTGATACGGACATATGAACGGATAAGAACATGAAGCAATCATATGAGCAAAAAGCAATACCGTTGCCTCCAACAAAGTCAGGAAGGAGCTTTTGCAAATAAAATAAAATGCTTATCGAGTAGGTTAAATTCGATTCACCTAATACCTTACCACTCATAACAAATAAATTATACTATGCTCTCAGTACATTGTTATGCAGTTTATTTCTAACTGTACTACTACATTCTAGAGCTGCTAAAATGTAAACTTGATACAGCATGTTTAACATATTGCTGAAGCAATCACAATGTTTTTTCATTAAAAAAAAAAAAAAAAAAAGTCTCAAGCATTTTCCGGAACTCAAATCTTTTGCGGAACTCACTAATCTTGCCCTGCGAAGAGATTCCCTCAGTGTCCACACATATCTCTACAGGATCCTTTGGAATGGAGATGCCTTTTTCCAAAGCCAAAGAGTTGATTGAAACATATAAAAGCACTGCCCTTTGACCAATCTGTTATCCTGAACATAACCTGCCCCGGAGCAGGTTAGCCGCGCAGAGTAAGTTGCTGTGGCAATATACTCCGATTAAATGTGAGTCGGCTTTGTGATACAGAAAACCCAGGGTCGAAGCTTAATCTAGCTTCGTATTATACTCCTCTGGTCCACTGTTACTATAAGTCAAATTGTGATAACAACAATCTCGGTAAATGGAATGTTTGCACATCATTGAGGTTAATTTGAACCTGTATCTTAATATGCCCCATTGGACTCCATTGTAAAGAGGAGCAGAGCAGCTCTTTGGGTGACCCAAGCTCGAAAAAGAAAGATGTGACAACATTATTACCAATCAGCATGGTGGAAAAAGTTCTTAAAAAAAAAAAAAAATGGGTCATTACCCTTATTCAGTATGTAATATTATATTATATTACATACTGAATTGCCTCAGTATATAAATCTGGCTGTATAAATGAATACTATTTATAAAAAGTAAGCAATATAAGTTGATCCGGACTGGAGCAGTAAATGCCTAAAACAAAGCAAACTAAATTTCCAAAATAAGTGTACACTTGTAATTCCAGTAATGCTAACAAAATTACACTGGAAATGGAGAATGAATGGAAAAACTTATTTCATGAAAGGCACTCATGTTAGCATTGCGTATCCCACACTTGCTGCTGAATGAGTTATTTTTGTATTTACTCAGGGTGACTTGCAGAAATCTCATTCGGAATTCCCCTCACAATGGATGACTAAAAGTGAATAACCACCACCCCCATTAATTCTGAATCCCCCTTTAAATCTTTCAGTCAATTAATGGCAAATGTTACAGTAATAGAAATAAAATGAGTAAAAGGAAAGGAAGATTTTGAGTTAAAGTGTAATTGCCGTGCAATAGCATTGTTCCCTATATGTACACATGTACTTTCTGTAGGCTACATATGTATCAGGAAACACTTTCTCAAAGTTGGCCTTAGTGTTCCTTTCTTTTTTAGTTCAACACTGTCCATTTATGCACTCATTGAATTTGCTGGTGTATGAAAGGACATTGTTGGAAAACTACAAAAGATATACGGGCAGGGCCGCCTTTAGGAATCCCAGGGCCCTGGACAGAATCTGTTTGTACGTATGAACAAATCTGAGATACGAAAACTTTCATGAATGCCAAAATATGAACAAAATTGCTAATATGCACACATTCTGCATACGTTTTATGAATGAGGCCAATTGTGTCCATTTTCACTCCATTTTTGCCAAACTACCTCTACCTTCAGACTGAGCTTTGGAGAAGCTAATGTCCCAGCATGCTGTCATTGTCTCTGTTCAGCCCTGTCCCTCAGTGTTTTTTGCTGCAATGTTATTTTTTTGGTAAGCGAGGAGCTAAAATGATGCATGCAAAAACTGTTGCTGATCTAGAAGGGTAAAGAAATCACACAACAGAGCATTGTGTGGGTGGTGTGGGGGTATGCAATCATCACAGCCCACATTTAATTTTTTTTAAAACACTCATAGCTTTAAATTTGGCCACATTTTCACCTTCTGAGTCATCCATGTGAATGGTTGTAATGCTACTGTAATGCAAACCTACCGAATTAGAAACACTTCTGCTTAGATTTATGGATAGGTCACTGCCGTTGTAACCCAGTGAAAGCAATAGTGCTTATTTATCCCTTTCATGCATGGTGATCTTACATTTTACATTTTATTGGCTTTTCTAGTTTTGATACAGTGAAGGTTAAAATGGCAGGTGGAGGTGGAAACATACAAACTCCCTCTGGTGTAGCTGTGAAAACCTTCTATTCCTAGAGAACAGAGCATGTTAAAAACATATAGTCTTATTAGGGAAGATGCAAGGAGCAGAATTAGTTATATTTGTAACAAGAAATTGTCGTGGTTTCCAAGCGACAAGATTTCTAAGTTTTCAGCTTACAGTCCTAATTTTTTCTAAATTCTCCAATAAAGAGGATTGAGGCAGGATCGTCCAGAATATTCAGACTTTATTACACAGACGCTCATAAAGCCGAAACAGCTTCTGCAGAAGTGTTCAAAGTGTTTACATTTACATCTCCATTTATACATTATTTCCAGCACACAGTCCATCCCTTTCTCCAAAAATCCAACCCAAATCTCCACCCTGCAGGTGTGTCACTACTGCCCGCTACCATGGTTCCGTCATTTAGCATCATTTCAATTGGTTAACCCCTATAACCCCAAATTTGCTTAGCATCATTTCAATTGGTTAACCCCTATAACCCTAAGCTTGCGGATGCGGATTCTTGGTTATCCCCTATAACTCCAAATTAGCTGATTTTTAGGGAACGATGGTGGGCCATCCTCACCCCCCTTCTTGGAAATCACCCAAGCTTCCGTTTTGTCCTATTAAGACCATATTAAGAAATCATCGTGGCGCAACAGTCTAAGCAGCCCAAAACAAAATACCTTTGTGCATAGAAAATACAAGATACAGATGAGTATATGTCACTGTGACCGGATAATCTCCTCTCCTCTTCACCAAAAGCCCCCCTTCCCTTGGAGCCCCCCCCTCCCCCCCGGATCCTGTTGTGGATCCTGGTGTCAATTCTGAGCCTGAGCATCTGCTAAACTTCAGCTCCTCACAGTTTTTTAACTCATGACAACTCATGATTTTTACAGGGGGGGTTTTCCTCAGTGTGCCTCTACACTTATTCAGTGCTCATACATTGTGGTTTTTTAATACATTTCTAATACAAATCCATACACCTTTTTATGCTGTGTACAGGTAATACAGTTTACAGGTGACCCATGTCCCAATGGAATATTTCCAACAAAATTACCGTAGTTCTTGTATTGTATACAAAAAACCTTCTGTCCACTGAAGTGGACATCATGCATTCAGAGTTGTAATCTGCATGTGTGGTCTATGTTTTCAAGGGGCCATTTGGGGCACATTTCTGTGACCTAGGCGGGTGAAACACATGCAGAGTTTGATGTGAAAAAAACATTGCTCTGTTTTGTAATAATTCATGCATGAAAGGGTTAAGGAAAAGCCAATTATATAGCTCAGAAAGTAGGTTATAATAATAAAAATGAAAACAAAAGAACCATAGTGACAGAGGCAGGTGGATTTATGCAGACACATTTTTATTAGAATAATTTTTTGGTTTTTTATCAAAATTTTTTTGGTTTTTATCAAAAATTAGTTATTAACATGGGAATTCTCTTTACCGTGCAACAGATGAAGCATACAAAACAATGCATACCAATAAACAACATAACGCAAGCTCCTTATTTATAGGTTTGCAAAGAGGGGTGTAAGGAACATGCAAAAATATTGCAAAAGTCTGCAAGTTTCCTTACTTGTCTATTTCTGCACTTCTCCAGAACTTTTGCATACGTGTCCTTTTCTGTCACACTTGAGGAAGGTTTGAAAGAGGGTTATAGCTACAGTGAGCACGATAATTAATTGGACAGACACATATTTTGTTATTTTGGTTCTGTACTCTAGCACTTTGAGTTTGAAAGGATACAATGACAATGAGGTTGAAGTGCAGACTGTCAGCTTTAATTTGAGGGTATTTTCATCTATATTGGATGAACCGTTCAGAAATGATAGAACCTTTTGTACATATTCCCACAAATTTTCGATTGTATTGAGGTCAGGACGTTGTGATGGCCACTCCAATATCTTGACTGTGTTATCCTTAAGCCATTTTGCCACAACTTTGGAAGTATGCTTTGGGTCATTGTCCATTTGGACCAAGCTTTAACTTCCAGGCTGATGCCTTGAGATGTTGCTTCAATATATCCACATAATTTTTCTTCGTCGTGATGCCATTGATTTTATGAAGTGCACCAGTCCCTCCTGCAGCAAAGCACCCCCACAACATGATGCTGCCACCCCCGTGCTTCACGGTTGGGATGGTGTTCTTCGGCTTGCAAGCCTCACCCTTTTTCCTCCAAACATAACGATGGTCATTATGGCCGAACAGTTCAATTTTTGTTTCATCAGACCAGAGGACATTTCTCCAAAAAGTAAGATCTTTGTCCCCATGTGCAGTTGCAAACTGTAGTCTGGCTTTTTTATGGCGGTTTTGGAGTAGTGGCTTCTTCGTTGCTGTGCAGCCTTTCAGGTTATGTCGATATAGGACTCGTTTTTACTGTGGATATAGATACTAGATCTTCACAAGGTCCATTGCTGCTGTTCTGGGATTGATTCACACTTTTTGCACCAAAGCACATTCATCTCTAGGAGACAGTCTCCTTCCTGAGCGATATGACGGCTGCATGGTCCCATGGTGTTTATACTTGCGTACTATTGTTTGTACAGATGAACGTGGTACCTTCAGGCGTTTGAAAATTGCTCCCAAGGATGAAACAGACTTGTGGAGGTCCACAATTGTCTTTCTGAGGTCTTGGCTGATTTCTTTTGATTTTCCCATGATGTCAAGCAAAGAGGCACTGAGTTTGAATTAAAAGTGAAATAATCTGTCTGTAAACAATTGTTGGAAAAATTACTTGTGTCATGCACAAAGTAGATGTCCTAACTGACTTGCCAACACTATAGTTTGCTAACATGAAATCTGTGGAGTGGTTAAAAATGAGTTTTAATGACTTCAACCTAAGTGTATGTAAACTTCCGACTTCAACTGTAGCTGTAAATTATTCTGGAACAGTATGGAATACATGGTTGGCGAAATGGCTGTAAGTCATCAAGGGTCTGAGGTATCAAACGAGCCTCAAACCATCACTCTGCTGCCAGATATGCAGTAGATATGGATAGATCACTTTAAGGGTTATTTCTCCTGACAAATCTTCCTATTGAACTCTATGGAAAAATAAGTGATCACTGTATATAGCTTTATAGCTATTCCCTGCTATCATGTCAAATTACTTTCAGGTTGTATCTCATTCATATAATTTTTTCCATTAATAATCTTTTTAATACCGACACATTCTTTTTAAGGACAGTGGACAGATCATCCACCTTTCTTATTTTAATTTTTGCTTCATTTAAACAGAGAGTTTCAGATATAGAAGGGATCACAGCACAGAATAGCCATGGTGGCAGATCAAACCCCAAACCACACAGGAGGATTTGTTATTATGGCTTGATAGTTGTATGCACAACAGACTGCACCACATATTTCATAATTCTTATTTAAAAGTTTAATTTTAATTTTCCAAACAGTACTTAATTTCCAAAATATTTCTCATTTCTACAGTTTCATGGAATACACCATTCATTCATTATGATCTATTTGGTACAGCCAATCCAATAATAGTATTCTATTGGAGTTAAAGAAGTAATGAAGTTGAAAGTTTCTTGAAGGGGAAATCACATTTGTAATGTGGAAAATGGGTAACTATGCTCTGACAGGCTGCTGCTTATTGAAAGGGTGCCCTCTAGTGGACATCTCATACTTTTCCATTGAGGTTTCTTTTTTAAAATTAAATCAAAAAATCTAATCAAAGTGTATTTTTATAGCGCATTTCACAAACAATTGTCACAATATTCTTCACAGAAAACCCTGGCCTAAACCCCCACAAGATTAAGCCAAATGCAACAGTGGCAAGGAAAAACTCCCTGGTGGCACATAGGAAGAAATCTTGGGAAGAACCAGACTCAAGTGGAGAACCCATCCTCCTCTGGTCAGCTCAGGGTATAGGTTTTAATGACCAACATGGTCAATCAGCCAATGTTCACATTAATAGAATTTGCAGCAGCTAGACGACAGTCCAGCTGGCGCCAGTCCAGAAGTGGCAGCTGGGATTGTGGGTGTGGCCGGGCAGCAATGGTTAATACAGCACTTTTTGCTTTTCTGTTAATAGATATGTTTGGATCAAACACACTAGAATATAAGTTGCATGATGTGATCGTGATATCAGTAAGATAATTATGCTGATGGTGTGAACCAGAAAGACTACCGTTTAATTTGACATGGGGCCTTGCCTTCTTACAGGACCAAAGTACCTTAGTTTCTTGTGTAATCATTCATTGTAATTTTCCAAAGCATATACTTTACTTTAACTATGAACTGTTATGTGTGTTGTTAATTATCAAATAACCCAAAACAAAAAAGTCAGTATAATATAACATGGCACCCTCTAGTGGATTTAAACTACTTCAGGGGAACTGTGGGCAGGACATTTGGTCAGAGTTGACCTTACATCGCTTACATCAGAAGTCTGGTGTCACATTTTAGAATGGCATTTTACACAACATGCGCTTTGCCATAATTGATAAAACATTATTAATGATTTATTAAAATGCTATGTAATTTTAAAGAAGCTGTTGAATATGCTTCATGACAGTTAAAGGAATCCCAAGTCTCTCTCTCCCTCTCTCATATTGACCAATATTCATGTTCTTTTGGCTTAGGTTAAGTGCAATGTCTGCTTTTATATACATTTGTATATAATCTGACTTTCCCCAAAATGAGGGACATTTTTTGGACTGGGTTGAGGCAGTAATATATTTTTAATTTGTTATCTCTCAGGCCTAAGAGAGAAGCTTCCTGCCACATGGCCACTATGTGAGCTTGCCTCCTGAATCTCTGGACTCCTTTTTGTTCTGCCTTTTGATAACTGTTCCCTTTGTTGTTGTTACAAATTATTATTCTGTGGACCTGATTCTTGTTCTGAGTTTAAGGAGTAAATAAATGATGGCAAGCCATGCATTTTTCCTGTGAATTCTTGTCCGTTGTCTGCGCCTGACATAGAGACCACCCCAGCACTGGTGTCACAGCAGTTACAAATCTCAAAACATAAATTCTTTTCAACAGCATGTTATCATAACTCCGATGCCTTTTAACATAAGGGGCCTGATTTACTAAGACCTTTAGCGTGTACAAAATCTTTTAGCACACGCAAAACCAATAACATGACAAATGATTGGTCATGGTATTTGTTTTGCATAAATCATTGGTTGTGTTATTAGTTTTGCGTATGCTAAAATCAGGCCTAAGATGTAAAGAAAACAAAAATATGATAAAATGCAACTACTCAGCCCAAGTATCACACACCGCTATCTAAATAACTTCAGTTACTTTGCTATGTAACTTCAAAGTATTTCATCACATTCACATGCCTAGTTTGACTTTAAGGATATGTTAGTTTTTTGCCACACTATTAATACATTTAGGGCCTGATTTACCAAGACATTTAGCACATGCAAAACCTTTTAGCACACGCAAAACAAATAACACCACCAGTGATTGGTGCAAAAACAATACCATGACCAATCATTGGTCATGTTATTGGTCTTGCGTGTGCTAAAAGGTTTTGCACATGCTAAATGTCTTGGTAAATCAGGCCCTTCATTTTCTCCATCTCCCTCTTTGACCCTGTTTTCTAACACATGCAGTGTCCTGGATCCTTAGTCACATCCAGCCTGAGAGAAAATGGTTTGGTCTAAAAGCAGTGGTCCCCAGCCCTGTTCCTGGAGAACTACCATCCTGTAGACTCCAACCCTAATGAAGCACACCTCATTCAACTGCTAGAGATCTTGTTGAGCTGCTACTTAGTAGAATCAGGTGTGCCAAATTTGGGTTGAAAGGAAAACCTACAGGAAATTAGATCTCCAAAAACAGGGTTGGGGACCACTAGTGTTAGTTCTGGTACAAGCCCAATGCAGCACATCACCTGAGGCACACTACTTCAGCTGTGAGCATACGCATATTGTATATGAGAGCAAATATATCTATATCAAAGTGGTTCTATCAAACTGGGATATATCAGAAAAGACATCACATTTTAAGGATTGTCAAGCTAACCAGCTTTTAAGACTTTAGTGGATACAGACGATTTCAGGCCACTATACATGAGTAAGAACGTTAAAATCAGAGATGGACTGTTTGATTTCATATTGCCAGCCTTATTTTGCTACAAAGTTGGTTATGAGGGTGGAGGTCTGAAGACTGAAAAGAGAGGGATGACAACAAGGACACAAAGCATTTCAACTCACCGTGTGACATTGAAACAGAAAATTAGGAAATGGAGGGAACAATATTTCAAAGGGACAAGCAGACATAGACACTGCTAATTGAGAAATGCTTTTCCAATGTTGATGGAGTTATTGATGGGAAGAAATCAGCTTTTACTTACAGGGTGCCTAGAGCTCTTATTAGTATTAATTAATTAACTATCAGGTAGAAGACAATACATCAGTACGGATTGTGGGGCTGTGTGGACATTCATTCATTTCGTGAGAAATTTATTTATTTATTTTTTTAAATGGCCTTGAGGGCCATATTTGAGTATCTAGGCAAGAAAAAGACTTCCACTGTAAAGGATTTATTTTTCATAACGTTTGCACCCCCCAAATTAACAAAAATGGTTGAAATTTTATTAATTTGTGCAATCTTACATTGCACATTTCTCAAAAACTGAAGTCACGGTTCGGGACGTGTTACAAAATATTGTTAATATGGCAAAATGATTGATCACTAAATGTGAGAAACTGCATTTGGGCTAGGAATTATTTATGCATCCCCTCAGTAATTCAGCTGGTTTGCTTCCGCACAGCTGCTACAGTAGGATATAATCATGTATGGTACTCGTGCTCACACTCACACACACAAACTACTTAGTTGTGAAGACAAACACTGAAAACAGGAAATCTCAGGTCTAGCTGTATGTCTGATGTTTGCTAATTTTTTAAAGAAATTTTCTTAATGTCACAAGAAATCTGTTTGTCACCTCTGTAGAGTTGAGAGGTTTGTATGTACTAAATATACTGTAGGCCTACCTTGTTTGTTTTTCAAGCTTGTGTGTACAGTGTTCTGCATAGTAGAGAAGTTTGTTTTGCAGTTGCAATTAGTTGAAGAGGACAATTAGACCATGTACTGTATAATTAACTTAACTTCTAGCTGTTTGTAACAGAATGTTATTTAAAAACTTCTTCCTTGAATTGAAATAAAAAACAAGATTTTTAATGATAAGCACAGGCAAATCTTAATTTGGCCTTATACCTACTGAATCGTGTGTGTGCGTGTTTGTTTGTGTGTACGCATGTGTGCATGAGTGGGTTTAGATAAGCCTGATCTTGCTGCATAGAAAGGAAATAAGGTTTTCTTGGTATCTTACATTTAGTGAGCACTTCTGTGAAATTCCCTGCAGCCAAAGGCCTGACCACAGAGGCAGTGTCATCGACCATGGACACCATCACAAAGGTCTTTGTGGCTCAGAAAAAGAGGGGACATTAATGGTAATGGGTAAATACAGCCTCAAGTACAATGACATTAGGAACATAAAAGATCACTTCTAGTGGAAGATAATTATTAATAATGAGTAGTGAGTCAAATATGACGCCTACAGCACATTTCCACTATGTTAAGTTTACAGTGAACATCTGTATAGAACAAATAGTGGTTTATGTCTGTAAGTTGTATGCTGTGAAGAGTGTAAGGGTTAAAGCCCCAGGGAACAAATATTCGTGATTGCCTTCTAATTAGATTAATTTGGGTCTTGTGGACATACAATATGCATATACTTGTATTGGAAATAATTACTTTCTGAATTCCAGAGATACTGGATACTGGATACCCTCATTTTTGGATTGAAGTTGGGCGGTACTATAAGTGGGAATGGTGACGTCACTAATCCCAAACCAATCACAAGGCGATGTCGCTTGTCCCTCCCACCAGCATTTGTCAAAACTAATGCGTTCCCGAATTAATGCCTGTTCGAACACGGCCAGTGTGTTTGTGTTAGCTACCCCTGTGGATTTAGCTACTACTTTCAGTAACGTTACGTGTATCTTAGCTAACGTTGGGCGTGTAGCATTAACTAATGTCACATAACGTTATGCCTTCTCATTGCCGCGCTTGCCGGTGCTGGGTACGTCGCAGTTGATTTTTTTTTAACGCCAGAACTGAAGCGGACCTTTTAGTTGACAGGGTAATCAACCAAACAATTTAATGGCATTCAACATGCGAGCTACCCAACTTCAACTAGCTAGCTAACTACCAGCAATACCCCACGTCTTTATTGGAAGAATCAAATGTTATAACAAGGTTTAAAAGTGTGGTTCATTATTACATGGAAACAGTATGTTGAAACCCACCATTCCATCACCACCTGTGAAGCCAGAGAACGCGGGTTCTACACTCTTAAATTCAGTGTCGGTAGGTTCGTACATATGGTTGTACAACCCAGATTCTCGCTATTTTGTATTTTTGTTGTGTACGTGTGATGCCTAGTGTCTTCTTGGACAGAAATCAAACATGCTCATTAGAATATTACGACCACACCCCGACCGTCCTAATACAGGTCTGATCAGCTAAATCAGCTGTTTTTGAACAGTGTTTTATCATATTTCTATATTATTTTCATTCAAACTTTGGTGGATGCTTCATAACACACTCAAGTTTGATATCATACACACATTTTAATGATTTTAGGCTTTGTTCTGTGGAAGTAAGCTGTTTTTGTGAAGCTGTGTAGGCCCAAAGAAAACCAAAAATGCAGAAGCCTCATATAAATAATAAAATAAAATACAGTCTAAGGTTTAGTGAAATGTCGGAGGGGGCGAGAGGCCTTGGAAGAGTCCTCCATGCTATCAACTAGGGAGACATCCCCCATCAAAACAGGGAATGTCTCCTCTATTGTTTACAAGAGTTGTACTCATAACAATGGATAAGATAGATCATGCTGACCAAACAAGTGGGAAATAAGAAAAAATAAGAGAAATTACATGGTCTGATTAACAGGCACATGAGGATAAGTCACAAACAATTTTATTTGGTAGATTAAGAGTGCCACCAAGCGCATAAGGTAAGAACTGGTTAAATTTTGCATCTTGATATAATGCTAGTAACATGATGTTTCTGTTAGTTTTGGGATAAACCAATGTTTCTGTATTTCTCTCATCAGTTCCCTGGGGCTTTAAAGGAAGCTTAGTCTTGTCTGGATAGCTCATGGGGACAGAGGTTCATAGCCTAAAACTGATTAATAGGCGTAATCTTTTTACAATCGTAATTTATTACGCTTGCTTTGTGCATTTCAAAGGCTACATTTTTGTCAATGTAACACAAAAATAAAAATAAATTCATATTGTAATAGGCTCTATGCACAATGTGACATCACAAAAGTGGAAAACAGGCTTGTTTACTTCCGGTTAGTGGGCATTCCATTTAAATATAATGTATATAAATATATCAGAAACCTGACAGGAAAAAGATTAGCTAATTTAAAAGTAATTAAGTAGTTATTATAAAACGGGTAATTCTGACCACGCATTATGATTGGTTGAGAGGCGTTCAAAGCTGTGTCTATATTCGCGATATAGTACCCCTATGATGCAATAATACACCTGTTTACCTGGACGTAATTAATATCACTCCGCACGTCCGCAGCAAAAACTTTTCTGATGCTGTGCTGGAGGCTGGAGAAATCATGTCCGTGAGTGGACATAAAATCGAAAGCTACTGGAAACCGAATCCACTACAAAGGAAATTAGCTAACGGTGGAGTGACATTCTCACTGGAGAGCCAGATTAATCTCTTTTATGCTAGTAACGATAGCAACCGTTTAGGTTTACAGCTGATTCATGAAACCGGTTAAAAAGCTAAATCTGCCGATAAAAAAAGTTTGTATTCGGCACGTTACAGCAACTTTAATGTAGCAAACCATTTTTGTGGTTAGAGGTGCAGTAGCTATTCAGTTTGGAAATACGAATTTAGTTGGAATTTAGCTAGCTAGGCTTAGTAATTAGCTAGCTGTAAAACATAGCCGAAAGCAAGTTAACGTTACTTCACATCTGTATAGGCTATATATAGATAACTATGTTTTAGCTAACGTTATAACTATTACATTATATTATCATTGTGATTATTATGTTATTATCACATAACGCTAGCTATTAGTTCGTTTGCTAGCTAGCATTCCATTCCTAGCTTTGTTTGTTTTTGTGTTGCATGGCAACAGCTACACTGGGGACTATTTTCTTGCTGTTGAAATTAAATTAATAACGTTAATTAAAAATTGTTTTATTGAAAGTGTGCCTTGTCCTTATATATTATTTACAATATAGCTGGCAACCGTTTTATAAAAGCAATAAGGTAACTCGACGACGTACAATATCGTCAATATAGTCACAGTTAAAGGGTTGCCGGCCCTCCGCTTCGCGTCGGGCCTAACAACACCCTTTAACTGTGACTATATTGACGATATAGTACTGCGTCTCGTACCTTATTGCTTAATTACAGAATTAGCCTATTTATTACAAATTTTTTAATAAAACATCAAATAAATTTGAAAATAGCTTTTTCAAAACCTTTAAATAAAAAAAAAAAAGGAGAGTATAAATAATCATCATTGCTACGTTCCACAATGGACAATTTCAGGAATAGCTAAAAAAAAAATTTGCAAACTGCCTACGGATGTGACAACACCAAATCTTTGAACGGTAAACTATATCTGTGCTCCCCAAATCCGAGAAAGCCCCCCCCCCCCCCCCCCCCCCGTGTTATCTCGACAGAAATGCATAAAAGCGCCTGTATTATAGCCCATGTACAAGGTTGTATATGGTAATCAGTGGGCGGGGCAACAATGTTGCTCCATCTAGCTACATTATTGGGGCGATAGACTAGATAAAAAACTACAATGTAGCAAAGCAGTTTTCATTTCAGGCGGCACCCGCTGCCTGTTGCAATTATGTAGACTGCGTAGTAGGCTGTATCGAGCTGTGTCTGGGGTGAAGTTTGCATATGCAGCTCCAATTGCGAGGGATGAGACGTCTGGAAGGTCACCAGTCAGACCGCGGTACAGTACAGTCCTGATAAGACATTAATTGTATTTGTAAATTGTCAGGACTGTAGTGCACAAGCACACTGTAGAATGCATGGGATGAAATGTTAATGACTATGTTTTACTGTTGTGATATTTACCTAATTCCAATTGAATGTCTCATTTGGTTTTGGTTTTATGAGTACAATTTCTAAATCATAACTCACCTTAGGTGGACATTGCTTATAATTGGCCTGGTGCTGAAAAGCGGATGTTCCAGCCCCAAAGTTGGACCTGTTGCTCCACCTACCCTCTTTGGCTAAAGCATGATTTTGCATAGGTTCATTCATAGGCTAATATGTGAATTGTCCACCAACTGTTTTAGCTGTGTTTGACAGTGAGATAGTGACAAGAAAGCATATAAATTTGAATCTTACAAGAAATATTTTAGGGTCATTTTTTGCTCCGGCCCTTGTGCTTTCTGGGGCAAAATAGATTTATTTGGGGGCATTTTTGTCCAGCTTTACCCCGTAGTTTATTTCCGATGCTGGGCTAATGACTAACATTAATTCATAAATAGCCTATCATAATTGTTTACTTTGGCATTATTGTTATTCAAACAGATCTTGCCATTAAAGTATTTTTGCATATTCTGTATTATGAAATTAACACAAAACGTTTTAAATTAAAGGGTAGAGCGGTCCCTCATTGTCGCAACTGTAGAAGGCTCCGGGTCTCACGTCTGCTTATATTTTTAATGTTACATTATAAAAAAAAAAAACATTAATTATTTTAAACAGTGTATGGTAAATGACCAATATGAAACGATTTGTTAAACTAATTTCCACTTTTCGTATTTATTTATTTTTCAACACTTTTCCAGGCCTGGAAAGAACAATTTTCAAATTCCATGACTTTTCCAGGTTTTTCATGACCATACGAACCCTGACACATATGTTGTAGGATATCTAATAGATAGATATAACTACCAAGCTCCTCCATCTCTTGCCCCCCTCTCCTTCTGTCTCTCTCTCACTCACTCACCCCCACAAACATCAAAGATAAGCCAGTCTTTGTCATAAATGACCCCCCCCCACCACCCTTTCTCACACATTAACCCAATCAGGGCAGGGATGCCCTTCCTGTGGAGAATAAGGTATTTATAACAGCTGAAGAAAAGAAACCTTAGTCAGTTGGAGTTGGTGAATAAGTTGTGCCCTTTTATTTTTGTGCTGGCGGTTCCTTGTGCGTTTCCTTTCGTTCCTGTTCAGCTGGAGGAGGGTAAATAATATTGGAAATGTCTGGCTTATCGGTCTCTCTCTTTAGTGGTAGGCTATCTTCTAATTAATGTCTGGTGTAATGTCTTCCCTTTTGTAAATTATAAGTAGTCAGCCTACATTCATTAGTGAATGTATGATTTCAAGTCATTATTCTAGTTGACTGATTTTCATTTAATAAAATGATTTAATCATAAGACCTGATTTAGACTTTGTTTTGGCTTGTTAGTTGAACCACCAGGTTACTGTTCGACTTACCTATTAAAGAATTTGGCGATTTAATTGATGATTGTCATTTTTAATAATAATTATTAAATTATTAATGTAGGTTAAGTGAGGACGCAATATCGCTTGTGTTCAGAGAGCCGGAAATTTTAACAAGGGCAATGACTGTTGGAACCACTGGATTCAGAAAATACACATTTTACCTAATCCTCACTTATCCGACAATGTACTGCACGGCAGCTTATTGAGCGCAAATTCACCCACTCTCACACTTAACGGAGTGCTTCGCATCTATGACACACTGTGTCCTTGTTCACTAATCACTCAGCTAGCCAAGTAGTAACAACAACATAAAATGTAGCCACAAGCGGCAATTGGGGGTTTGATCCGTTAAAAGCCTAAAGAAAGTCAAGTATATACAACCTTTATGAACATAAAAGCAATATGACAAAAAAGAAAGTAAAGTTTGAAGGTAGAGGCAAACTTGAAGTTAGCTTGAGAAACCCGAGCATGGTTTAGTTAACGTTATGTTCTGCTAGCAGTAATATTAGTTTGGGTTGAACTCACATAGATTTTTCTAACTGAGCTTGCCAGAGATGTCATCTGTTTGAAGCTTTGCACGTTGTTAAACATGTCCGACTCTAGCCTACTCACAGCAGTGTCTTCCAGAAATATCAACTAAAATGTTACCTACAAACAAACTAGGCTAAGACTTAATGTCAGGGTGGGACTGACATCCTGATAGGCTGACTAATGTACTGTCTCGCAGTTTTATTTGTTCACCTTAGTAGGCTATTGAGGTTGAAATATTTTAATTAACCTAGTTGATGCATTTTCTTTTTGGAATGTTTTATTTTAGAATCACTATTTGTCGTTATGGAGGCTACTCGTAACCTGGGTTATACTTACATGTATTTTTGAAGTCATTAACTATTTATGTGTTGAGCTAGTAGCTTTAATAACCATGTCATGCTGAGCATGTATAATGTTGAATGAAGTGTCTATCATATTTAGCCTAGTGGCCGAGCTATAGGCTATTAAATACAATGGATGCAAATGCAGTCCATGTATTTTAGAACTGATATACTACATACTTAGGCTACTTGTTATCACGTGGTATTTTTGAGAAGCATGCAATACTCAGCATTTTGACAGTTAAATTAAGATTCTACTGCATTCAGTGGTTGCCTATAGCACTATTTGTCAAGCTGCTTATCAAACAATTATCCCAATTTAATTTTCACAATTAAAAAGTAATTGGCACCAATTAAGCACAGAGGATGATTGACAGCGATGTTTGATAGACACTCGCGTGTTAAATTCAGTCATGCAGACATGCGGCAATATTTTTAAATTTTGCTTGAAGCAGTGGGGAATAGTCACATTATGAATGACAGCACACAGTTATCTAACATTTAACTTGCAGAGAAATCATTAAAGAAATAGTAGGCTAGCTATTAATAAGAATAAAAGGTATACGCCTATTTAAAATTTAAAAAAATGACACAAAAGTGGTGAATGTCATGTACAATGTTCAGATGAAAAATCAAGGTTCTAAATTTGAAAAAGGTCAGTTCAACAGTTTTTTCTGTCATTGATTGATGATGCTTGGTGAAAAACCTGTCTGTTTGAAGACACGCATCTTTCTGCATCGACAGAGTTGGTTACAACAGACAAGTAGGCTAGCCTATCGTTTTGCCTTTCGTGTGAGGTTTGGAAATGATTTCCTCATCTGTAGCCATCGCTGAATTTGCCCAGTGACATTGCAGTGCCGTTTTCTTGCCCTAGCCTAATAATGAATGAAGGCTGGGGGCTCTATCTTGGCGCTTGGTCTAAGCGCATGGCGTAAAGTCCATTTAGGGCGTGTCCAAGTCCACTTTTGCTATTTTAACGGCGTGTTTTTTGGGCGCTAAGCACGGCGCATCGTGCAAATGGGCTGAACCTAGTGTCTTCATTAATTATAGGTGTGTCTTGGGCGTGAAATGCAATAAACCAATCAAAATGTTCTTTAAAAGCCTGCTTTTCCACCTTGGCGGATTGCTTATATGATGGCGAAACAGACATGCTCATGCATGTTTAGTGCAATCAAGGACTAGGCTAAATGGATCAATAGTATGATCAATATTATTTGGACTAACCATTAGCCTAGGAGTTCCCGGTAGTTCCCGACAGGGCTGTTATTTTACAAAATATATGCGTTACATTTCGTTAAAAGGACCTGCAACAGCTGAGAATAAGCTACCAATGGCTTCAGTCTCACCTTAGAAAACGCCAAATTAGCCTGCTTGTTCAATGAATTTCATTTGATTATGCAATGAAAGTGTCAAACATCAATTCCCTGAGGCTGTTCTCATGGAGTTCTCGAAGTTCAAGCTTCATCCGAAGTTCATTAGGCTACCTGCATAGTAATATCGATTAATAACATAAATACCGTTATTTTGCCTTAATGATGACAATACAATAAAGCTGTCAGGTTGGCAACCCATATGTTCACGCATATTTCCCCTTGTTTTATAATGTCCTGTTTTTGGAAATGTGACCAACCTGTTTTACTGGTAGCGTAATGCTTTAAAACAATCCACTTTCCCAGAAAGACCGTGAAAAGTGCGATTTACAGCAGGGGAAACAGACCTGCTCCTGCTTGAAGTTAAAGCGCACATGCAGAGAATGGCATTAAAATTAATTGTGAATTAATTGTGTAACGTCCTGCAAATTTGTTTTTGTTTCTAATTAGACGCTTAATTCTCTTTAAAATCATTTTGTTCAGTTATGGAATAACAGGTGAAATCAGCGGGGTTTTAATAAGCTGAGAGTATGGAAACCTTGTCACTGTAATTAAAAAAATATGACGAAGAATACTAAGGTTCAAATTCAGTTAACATGGTGACATTTATCTCCGTTGTTTAACCGTAGGCTATGGAAAAAACCTTATGCACAGCGAATCCGCTGTAGCTTAGGCTATTTGAAAAACAATAAATGCAATATTCACTGGACAAGGTTTTGAACTTTTTTCAGTCAAAACCATTCTATTTACTTACAGGCTGTACGCCTAGAGAGCTGTATTGTAATGACATCTGAACCGCATTTTCAGAACTCAAATGTCCGTCTATTGCAGTGCGCGAGTTTCCCATTGAATGACAATTCACGCATTGTGTAAATGACAATTTGCGCATTAGGCTTAATATAGGTGTTATCAGCAAATGGAAAGCCATTTTTAATGGATAGCCATTGACCCATAACAGTAGATTGTCCCCCCAGAAGATTACAGGAATTATTGGCAAATATAGGCTAAGTCATAGATTGATCCAGGATAATTGTGAATAGTCTATAGCCTACATGTAACGTTACACGTACCATCGCACATCGCCTGGATGTTGATGGAGTGGGCTGAAAGAAATTAAATTCCCCTTCGCTGAGGGACAGGTAGCTATGTGGTCTTTGACCAATGGACCCTTTTATTATTATGCATTTTTTTAGCCTACACAATAATAATATTTCACATTGTAATCTTGATATTTTTAGTCATGCTTGTGCGCGCCCCTGTGTGTAACAGACAGGAGGGTGTACGCTCGTTGTGCACACGCCTATATGGGCCATTCTACAAAAGTCATGCAAATTGCTGTCCCTCTCTGAAAAAAGTAAGAAATTGACCAATAAAATCTTTCAATGCTATATAATTCATTAGATCATGTTATGTTTTAATATAATCCAAGATATAAATTGCAGTAAGAATAGTTACATTTATCCAAAATCAACACTTATACTCTTGGGAGTATAAATTCCTATTGGGAGATGGCTGTCCCAACTATCAACCCTTAAACTAGTGCATTAAAAAATAATACCCAAAATATTTTTGCCAATTATTTGACTTGTCTCATTCAATAAAGCATGTGAATTTTTATCAAATATAAGTTAACACAATGCAATCTATTTTATAATTCAAAAAACCTATCGAAAAAATGCTGTCCCCAATTTTTACGTCACAACCGAAACGTACACTGTTTGAGTCTGTGCAGTGAACCTTGTAGCCACACACCCCTTTTTTTAACCGGGAAATAAGACAGCCTTCATATGAATCAAGGCCACATGGTGAGTAGCTAGGTTTTAGCGTTTTGATATAATTGTCCTTCAAAGTATGAAAATTAGTCTGTGGTTTTAAGAGACGTCACACCCAAACACCCAAGTTTTCATATTAGAGAAAAAAAGTTGATTTCATAACTGTAGATTTGATTAAAAGGAAGGTGCATCTGCACAGATAAGTGGTTGCTAACCATGTGCTTGCTAAATCTTTTGTTTTGTGGCCGAAATGAGCCAAAATTGTCACAACTGAAACAGTCACTACCGAAACAAATGGTATTGTTTTGACAGGCCTGTTTCAGTTGGTCCATAAATTCTTATTAAAGACAATAATTAGTGAGACAATCAATGCACATGTACAAACCTCAATTCCAAAAAAGTTGGGACAGTGTATAAAATGTAAATAAAAACAGAAAGCAATGATTTGCGAGTCCTTTTTGTATTCAATTGAAAACAGTACAAAGACAAGATATTTCATGTTTTAACTAATCAACTTTATTCTACATTTCATTCTTTATTCAGCTCATTCGACATTTGATGCCTGCAACACCTCCCAAAAATTTGGGACAGGGGCATGTTTACCTTTGTGTTACATCACCTGTCCTTTTAACAACACTCAGTAATCTTTTGGGAACTACAACACTAATTGTTGTAGTTTTTAAAGCAGAATTGTTTCCCATTCTTGCTTAATATGAGACTTCAGCTGCTCACCAGTCTGGGGTCTCCATTGTCATATTTTGGGCTTCATAATGCGCCACACGTTTTCAATGGGAGACGGGTCTGGTCTGCAGGCAGGCCAGTCTAGCACCCGCACTCTCTGACGATGAAGCCATGCTGTTGTAACACGTGCAGAATGTGGCTTGGCATTGTCAAGGATGTCCCTGAAAAAGCGATTGTCTAGATCGCAGCAAATGTTGCTCCAAAATGCATACGTATGTACCCTTCAGCGTTAATGGTGCTTTCTCAGATGTGCAAGTTACCCATGCCATGGGCACTAACACACCCCCATACCATGACAGACGCTGGTTTTTGAACCTTGTGTTGGTAACAATCGAGATGGTCCTTTTCCTCTTTGGTCGGGAGAACACGACGTCCATTATTTCCAAAAACAATTTGAAAGGTGGACTCTTCAGACCACAGCACACATTTCCACTTCGCGTCAGTCCATCTCAGATGAGCCCAGAGAAGTCGGCGGCGTTTCTGGATGTTGTTGATATATGGCTTACGCTTTGGGTAGTAGAGTCTTAACTTGCATTTGTAGATGCAGCGACAAATTGTGTTTACTGACAATGGTTTTCTGAAGTATTGCAGAGCCCATGTGGTTATATTCATTACAGAAGCATGCTGTTTTTAATGTAGTGCTGAAGGATCGAAGGTCACAGGCATTCAATATTGGTTTACGGCCTTGCCCGTTTTCTCCAGATTCTCTGAATCTTTTACTAATATCATGGACTGTAGATGGTGAAATCCCTAAATTCCTTGCAATCGTGTGTTGAGAAACGTTGTTCTTAAACTGTTGGACTATTCGCTCATGCAGTTTTTCACAAAGTGGCGAACCCATCCTTGCTCGTAAATGCCAGAGCCTTCGTGGATGCTCCTTTTATACCCAGTCATGATAGCATGACCGTCATCAGCTTCCGGGTTCGGCTGATCTTCGCAGACCACTGCGGAGCTACTGCGTCTCGGAATGTTTGTTAGTGTTTGTTTTTTTTTTTTTGCTGTTTTTTCTCCCGGGTTGAGCACCGCTGGCGTCTAGTTTCTTTTTTTGTGACTGCCGCTTCTACCCGTGCCTCTCTCTCTCTCTTTTATGTTTTTGTTTTTGTCCGTTCGTCTTCATCTGGGTTGTCTGTTTAAACTTCTCCGTGCCCTACTCCTGGACTCTGCCCTGATCTCGCTGAATTTCACCGGACTACCACCTCATACTACTGGATTACAAACTGCATTTATCCCTTCCCTTCCCACCCTCTGTGCTCGGCTCGCTGGTGAGTTTGAAATTGTGTTTTGTGAGTTTGCCCTGACCTACCCGCTGCGTGCTGTCTTAATAACATTAACAACCTTAGCCTAGCCGTGCCGGCTAACTCAGCTAGCTCAGCCTGGTCTAGCTAAAAATAACAAACTTTGCCTAGTTGTGCCGGCTGCCTAACCCGGTCCCGGGAGGGAGTGGAGACTCCCTTGCTGGTTCCGTGGTTTCTGGTTGCTGTGCACCGTTGGCCCAGCTGTGTCGGCTACCCAACCTGGTCTCAGGAGGGAGTGGAGACTCCCTTGCTGATTCCGTGGGTTGTGTAGCTGTCTCAGCTAACTTAGCTAAGCTAGCTCTGCTGGCTTGGCTGGGTTGGCTGACTCAGCTGGCTCGACCTGGCCTGGCTGTGCCGGCTGACTGGCCTGCCTCCTCCGGGGGAGTCTCCACTCCCTCTCTTCCAGCTGCTGGCCTGGTTGCTAGCATGGCACGGCTGGGCTACCTTGCCCAGCGGGTTGAGTCTCGGGGACTCCAGCACAACAACAACAACAACATCACCCCCCCCCCTCTGGCTCAATGCTACCCAACTCGTAGCCTATCAGTTACTACTCACTGTCAATCTACTCCCTGGATTACTCCCCTCTACACTCATGTCTCAACTTGGATTTCCACTCTTCCTACTGCTGTTTTTTTCCTCTGGACTACCACTTTTTTCACCTACCCCCCCAAGTCCTATTTTTGCCCCTAGACACACCTATGCCCCTTCAGACCTTCATGCACTGAACAACAACCACCGCCTCACTACCGCTGCTGCTACCGCTGCCAGTAATGCTGGCATCCTCAGCCGCCGCCGCTACATCCACCGAGGCTCTGGCCACAACCGACACCGGACTCTACACTATCCTAAAGGCACAAACATCCCCTCACTCTGGACTAATTCCCGCCCCCACGTCAACACCACGCATCGCACCTCTAACCTCAGCAACCTTCGTTCCCCCCCCCCAGCCCCTCTATCCATCACCTTCGCACTGCTGAACACTCGTTCTCTCACCAACAAATCACCTGTAATTTCTGAACTAATACTGGACAATAACATTGACTTCCTCCTTCTCACCGAAACCTGGCAACAACCCTCCGACTACTACGCACTCAACCAGGCCACCCCCACCAACTACTGCTACATCGCCAAGCCCCGCTCCTCTGGCCGAGGGGGGGGCATTGCTGTTCTCCATAAACAATCCCTATCTGTTACTGAACTGGACCTCAACCTTCCACCCATGTCAACCTTTGAATATCTTGCTCTCTCCCTCCCCAACTCCATCACTGCAATACTACTCTACCGCCCCCCGAAGACACACCCCTCTTTTCTCTCTGAACTCTCTGAACTCCTCACCATCGCCTCTTCTCTCTCCAACCGCCTCCTGCTCACTGGCGACTTCAACATCCACGTTGACCTTCCAAACTCTCCCCTCACTCCTGACTTTCTCTCCCTCCTTGACTGTTTTCACCTCACCCAGCACATCAACTTCCCCACCCATGCCAAAGGCCATACCCTTGACCTTGTTTGCTCCTCCTCCCTTCCCCTATCCAACCTCCGCCCTCTCCCCTTCCCACTCTCTGACCACCATTGTATCCTTTTCTCTGCCCCTCTCCCCTCACCCCATCACTCCACAAAACGTTCAATCTCCTTCCGTAATATTAAGTCTGTCAACCCACTAACTCTTTCCCAGCTCATTTCCTCTGCCCTCCCCCCTGACTCGGCCCCCCCCTCTTCACCTGACGACTATGCCATCTTACTTGACACCATCCTCTCTGACTCCCTCAACTCCATGGCCCCCTGGAAAACCATCACTGTTTCTTTCACCACCTCCTCCCCCTGGTACACTTCCGAACTTCGTACTATGAAGCAAACCGGTCGGCAGCTGGAGCGACTCTATAAAAAAACCCACCTTACCGTCCACGCTGAAGCTTACAAACAGCACATCTCCTCTTACCGCGATGCTCTCCTTGCTGCCAAATCTGCTCACTACTCCACTCTCATCAACAGCACAAATCGCAACCCCCGGATCCTCTTTTCTACTGTTAAGACACTACTCCAGCCCCCCGACAATAACCCACCCTCCTCCACTGACCTCTGCAACTCCTTTCTCCACTCCTTCAATAATAAAATCTCCCAAATAAACACCTCCCTGACTGCCTCCATCACTAACTCCTTCACCCCCCCTCCCCCGACTTTCACCCTCCCCCTCCCTGATCGCCCACCTACCCCCCCCCTCACTGCCTTTTCCCCTGTTGATTCCTCCCTCATCTCTGACATCATCACCGTCTCCAAGACCACCACCTGCTCCCTCGACCCTCTCCCCACTACCCTAACTAAGACCTGCCTCCCCGTCCTCATCCCCCACCTCACCACCCTTTTCAATCAGTCCCTAGCACTCGGTCATGTTCCCTCGGCCTATAAACTGGCCGCTGTCACTCCCATCCTTAAAAAGCCCTCCCTCGACCCAACCATCCTCACCAACTACCGCCCCATCTCCAACCTACCATTCCTGTCCAAAACCCTAGAACGTATTGTCGCCGCCCAACTTCACTCCCATCTTCAGTCCTACAATCTCTATGAACCCCTTCAGTCTGGTTTCCGCCCCCTCCATAGCACTGAAACTGCTCTTGTCAAAGTCACCAATGATCTCCTCACCTCTGCTGATTCAGGTGCCCTCAACATCCTGCTGCTGCTGGACCTTAGTGCCGCTTTTGACACTGTGGACCACTCCATCCTCCTTCAAAGGCTGGGGCAGCTGGGTGTTGAGGGCACCGCACTTGACTGGTTCACCTCATACCTCTCTGGCAGACAACAATTCATCTCTCTCTCCGGTCACACCTCCTCCCTTTCCCCTGTCACGCAGGGGGTCCCCCAGGGCTCGGTCCTCGGGCCCCTGCTCTTCATCTGTTACATATTTCCCCTTGGTCACATCATCCGCAAATTTAACATGGACTTCCACTGCTACGCCGACGACACTCAGATTTACATTAGCACAAAATCCACTCAGAACCCACCCCTCACCCACATTAATACCTGCATCTCCACAATTAAAACCTGGCTGACCCATAATTTCCTCAAACTCAACAGTGACAAAACTGAACTCCTACTCATTGGCACCAAATCCACACTTTCAAAGACCGGCCCCATCTCACTCATCATCGATGACTCAACCATCACTCCCTCCCCCCTGGCACGCAACCTTGGTTTCATCCTTGACCCCACCCTCTCCTTTGTCCCCCATGTCAGCTCTGTCATCAAGACCTCATACTTTCACCTCCGCAATATTGCCAAAATCAGACACTGCCTCTCCCCCTCTGCTGCTGAAAACCTCATTCACGCCTTTATCTCCTCCCGCCTTGATTATTGCAACTCCCTTCTTACTGGCATCACCTCCCACTCCCTCCATAGACTCCAAACGGTCCAGAACTCCGCTGCCCGTCTACTCACTCACACCCGGTCCCGTGAACACATCACCCCTGTACTCCAATCTCTTCACTGGCTCCCCATCAAAGAGCGCATTAACTTTAAAGTTCTCCTCCTCACCTTCAAAGCCCTCCACAGCCTGGCCCCCCCCTACCTGACTGACCTCCTCCTGCCCCTCCGCCCCACCCGAACCCTCCGCTCTTCCGCCACCACCACCCTCTTCATACCATTTTCCAAACTCAAAACCTTTGGCGATCGAGCCTTTTCCAGGACTGCACCCCGACTCTGGAACTCACTCCCACAAACCGTCAGAGACTCACCCACACTCCCCATTTTCAAATCCCGGCTAAAAACATTTCTTTTCTCCCAAGCCTACAACCTCCCCTACCCCTAAATGACCCTCCTCCGTTTCTCCTCCCACCCTAACCATCTGCTCAGCCTCCCCTCTTCTTCTCTCTCTTCTCCTCTCACCCCGTCCACCATGTTATTTTCTGTGATTTTTGTACATGTTTATTTACTGTCCCAGTTGTTTTTTGTTTATTTTGTGTGTTCCACCAGCCAGTTACTTCACCTTCATCTCATTTGTTACCATCTCTCCTTTTGTCTTGTTGTCTTTTGTGTTTCTGTTCCCCCCTCTCAAATTCTGTAAGCGACCTTGGGTTCTGAAAGGCGCTATATAAATAAAATGTATTATTATTATTATTATTATCTATTCACCTATTTACCTGTGGAATGTTCCAAACAGGTGTTTTTTGAACATTCCACAACCTTCCCATTCTTTTTTATACTCCTCTTCCAACTTTTTTGGAACGTGTTGCGGGCATCAAATTCGGAATTAGCGTATATTTACAAAAATCAATGAAGTTGCTAAAGTAAAACATTAAATATCTTTTAAATATCGTTTTCATTTAAATATATAGACAAAAGAATTTACAAATCACTGCTTTCTGCTTTTATTTGCATTTTACGTACTGTCCCAACTTTGGAATTCAGGTTTCAGTAAGAGATGTCACAACCGCAACAATGTGGTCACAACCGAAACACCTGCTGTTTTGTTAACATTTCGAATAATCAATCAAATATCCAAGATATTGTGCTGGTGAGGGTATATATAATCTCACAAATAAGAATCTATCAAATTCATGTGATCAAATCTGTCCATTTTATAGAGAACATTTGTACGGAGCTTTCACTAAATTTAATTAATCCAATGTATTATTTGATTTAAAAATTCAAGGTAATTGATTCAAATTCAACAGCAGTCAAGATTTTTTTTCAAAAATGTAATTTTCAAAGGGGTGAATTAAACTTATCAATTGGGTATGTAATTTTATTCCAAAAGCAGGGTTTACACCATGTTTCGGTTGTGACATATTTAGGAGCAGTCAGTAAATTCATCCTTATTCTGAAAAAAATACATGTGATTGCACTGTACATCTAGTATATTTATGTATCTCAGATAAAGTGTAACACATATATTATAAAATAATTTTGCAAAAAGAATACAAATTTACACTTTTCTCCAACCCTCAATTTGCACGACTTCTGTAGAATGGCCCATATAGACGCACTTATATGTGATGCGGTATGTCAAAACCAGGCGGAATTGGGCAAGAGGTCAATTTTGAGTTATTGGTATATTAGTAAAACATAGACCTTGCACTTTACAACTCCGCTTTCTTTTTTCAAATCGGATATTCCAAAGCGAAGTTATTAAGATTTTAAATTGGACCGTCTGAAACATCGAAACTGAGAAATAGCCCTTTAAAGTTTGAGTTTAAACAAAACAAGTTGGTTAACAATGTTAGCGTACCGAACCCTGTTATCGGACGGAAACCAGACATTTTTGTGATCAACATACGATACTGATATTATTCTGGCACATACCATTGAACATATTATATTTATTAGGTTCACAAAACGATAAGCTAACTTTTAAGCCAATAACCATGTAGATGTGACCGGTAGTTTTTTTGTTTTAACGTCTTTTAGATTAGAAAGTACTGTCAAAAAAGGGGCGCCCTTTATCGGGCGGCTCTTGTAGTGCATAAACAAGCTCACGATTGTTGTTGTTTTAATAATCAATTAATAGTTTATTTCATCAAAAAGATACCGTTTGAATAACCAATATGTTGGCAAAATAGCTGGCTAACTGGATAGTTTACCTGACAGTCCGAAAGATGTCGATATTGGGTTTATTTCTTCACTAAACGATAAACTAAGTTTTAAGCCAATATTAAACATGTAGACGTGACCGGTAGTTTTTTGTTTTAACGTCTTTTAGATGAGACAGTAATGTCAAAAAAGGGGAGACAACTATCGTTTATTGGCTTAAAAGAGATAGGCTCAATCGCATTGGATTTATTTCTTTACAAAAACGATGTTAACTTTTAAGCCAATAACGTGTTTTTTTTTCGTTTTAACGTCTTTAAGATGAGACGAGACTGCCAAAGAAAGGGCGCCCATTATCGGGCGGCTGTTGTAATCCATAAACAAGCTCACGATTATTGTTGTTTTAATAATCAATTAATAGTTTATTTCATCAAGAAAGATACCGTTTGAATAACCAATATGTTGGCAAAATATCATCATGCGATTTTACGTTAGCAAGTGAGCTCGAAGTTACGCTAAATTTGGCGTCATTTCCAAGCAAAATCTCGAACAAGGCATCATTTTGTGAAATTATATGCCTCTCTAAAAGTGTTTAAAAAAATTACAGAACATTTTTAATATTTGTAGCATCATAAATGTCCAAAAATCTCTAAACCCCTAAAATTCACCCTCAAGGCATTTTGCAGCTGTTCCTCCGTTCGTAGCTCTGCCCAATTCCGCCTGCTTTTGACATACCGCGTCACATATGCGCCGTTAAAATAACATGTAAACACCTGCGACATGACTTTAGACCAGGTTTTGGGCGCAAGAATACATGGTAGTTAAAGGATGTGAACGCAAGGCGTTATAATGAACCATGCGCCGGGTGTAAGATAGCAAAGACGCGTTTGGGTTAGCGCCGTTTAGCGCCAGGTGTAAGATAGGGCCCAGGGTGTTCGTCAGGGAACTTCCACCGTTTATCATGCTTTCCTGATTTTTCGGCAGTTGACCTGAACGTAGCCTATTCTACAGTGTTATTTGTATAGACTGCCTTATAAATTTGAAACATATTGCCAAATGCTGGGAGTAACAAAGTGTGACATAGGCTACAGATTCTAGATTCTTGTCAGTTGTTACAATCAGATGTTTGACGGTGCTACAGTCTCGCATGTTATTTCAGTCATCTGCTGCGCATGAAATCTATATTAATTTAATAAAATTAACATTTGTTTAAAACACTCCGAGATTTTTTTTTTCACACCACTTTTTTCAGTTTTCCGTGATTTAAAACAAACGCACCATGACTTTAGCCAATGCTTTTCATGAAACACAACTTAACATCCATAATTATTATACTGCAGGTTGACATTTGAAGTTCGGTCCATATTAACTTTCCCTTGTCTGATTCATGTTATCAGATAGATGTATATTAAAGACGGAAGTGTTAACATAATGGAAAGCCGCACCGCATTTGCACATAATCGAATGCAATGAGGTGTAGGCAGATGCTGCGCTTCACTTCACTTTTTTATTAGGTCATCTAATAGTTTTCATAAGCGTCTTAACGATGACTTCTTTCAACTTGTTGGAAGTTCAACATAACAGCTGCATTAGTAATAAATAACTGTACTCACGTGTACTTCTTGACACACAAAATGGAGAATGCGAGGGCAGTGAATAGGCTTGTGTTTTTGCTCGAACATGTACGGCAGTTGCTTCGGCTAATTGCCCGCAGGTGCGTTTCTCTGCACTCAGGCTTGATGGGATGTAGACGACACGGGCTACGTCAACTAATTGTTTTCATTAGCATCTTAATTAGCAACTCCAATTGCAGAATGTATTTATTTGTTTCTCTCAATTGGATAATTAGTATTAAAAAATTAACAACAGCTAGGATCATTAACTTCCCATTGCCAAGTTGTCAAAGTTATTAATATGAACGGCCAATGAGTTATGGCCATTTATTTGATAGGCCACGCCCAATCTCACATTGATTGGCTCACAGTTCCCTCTGATATAGCTGGATTATAGTTAGCAAGTATAATTAGGTACACTAATGATATTTACCAAGTCTGGTCTAAATTGGTCAAGAAACAAAAAAAAACTATTTTGCATATTATGCAAATTAGTAGAAAATCCAAGATGGCAGCGACATATATGGTATGTTCCAGATGAGGAAATTGATCACTACAGCAAGTTTTAAATGTCTAAAAGGTAATGATTTTTAATTAATTCATAAATTTAAAAATATATATTATGCTCTATAGTGCCACAATTTTATTCTATTGAGCCAATACTTTAGAGTTTGTCATAATGTCAGTGCAAGTATATAAACCAAATTTCATTAATATCCATTGAAGCATTTTGGAGTTATTAGCATTTTTGTGACTAGCCACACCCACAACAGTTTTTATTGGCTTACTGCGGTCAGGATTTTTGGACTATCAGAGTCTTTTATAGTAACTTTTTAGAGGACCGTCCCCTGAACAAACTGGTGTGAGATGCATGTTGATATGTCAAATGGTCTCAGAGGAGATAGATTTTAAAGGTTTTTCACAAAACGCAAATTTGCAAGATATCCAATATGGTGGACCTCATTGGTCCTAATGGCAGTTGTTTGCCATGAGCCAAGGAATTTGTGGCAAAAATAATTTTGAAGATAGGCCAAACGGTTCAAAAGTTATAGCCCAAAACTTCACTTTGTCTCTATAGCGCCACCATGAGGCTGATTGAGGTGAGATTTTAAACACTCTTCATTTCATACATTTATGATGAGTGTGCCAAGTTTCAAGTCTCTAGGATGTACCATCTAACGGGAAATTTAGCAAACACGCAGAGAAAATATAAAAACTAAATCAATTTTTAAAAATAAATAAAACCAGTGGAAAACAATAGGGTTTTTGCCCTTCTGGCTCAAGCCCTAATAATAAAACCAGTGGAAAACAATAGGGTTTTAGCCCTTTGGGCTCAAGCCCTAAGAATGATTTTTTTTAAAACAGTGGAAAACAATAGGGTTTTAGCCCTACGGGCTCAAACCCTAATTATTACAGGGCTGCCAACGGCGACCGAGTGAGGGTTGTCCCCAGCGAAGCGGTGCGAGTTCGGGAAGTGCACTTGCACTCATTTTAGGTGTACTTGCAACCAGTTATCTTGCATCAAGCCCAGCTGTAGAGCGGGACAACTGGTGTAAGCAAATGGGAACCTCATATAAACGGGATTCAGGTTTTTCTTCCCAATGGGGAGTTTTTACCTAATTTGCTTTTTGGGGGTTCAGGCCTGATTTTTGCCCAATTTTCCTTCTGGTTCTCTGTAGGCTAAAGCGTCTTTGTAATAGTTATCTGTAAAAAGCGCTATGTAAATAAAATTGAATTGAATGATGCTTTCTTGTACACAATTTAATTGCAATGCGTGAGAACCAGGTGTGGAGGCCTGAGCAGTGCTTGAAGTGGGCCGCTCACTTTTCAATTTTCAATGTCTGCGTCCAGTTGGGAGTCTTGGGACTGTCCTCGCTGGGATTTTATTGTGCGTCTCTTTATTTATGATGAACGGTAGGCTACTCATTCACTTAAACTCTAAAATTCCCAGACTTTATGGGATTAATGGAATTTCTGTGACTTCTGACTATCAGAATTGCCAGACTGCATTGATAAAGCACATTAAATAACTTTGAGGTGCAAGTGTAGAAGGAATGGCTTTTTAAACAATGCATGCCGAGCACTGGAGGTCTTGCCCTGGAGATTCCCAGTGCAATAAGTAACGTTCAGCTATGTTAGAAAATTACATTGATACGTTGTTTCCTAAATATATTTTGGCAAAATAAACCAAAGAGTAGGCTACTTGAGTGCTGTCCTTATACGGTTACAAAGTGGACAAAAGGGGGTTCCACAATGAAAAATAGACCATTTTAGCTCTTTTCATTAACTTTTTATTATCCATTTTTTAAAATATAGAACAATTATAAGATATATATACACTACTCACAAAAAGTTAGGGATATTCGGCTTTCGGGTGAAATTTCAGGATGAACCTAAAATGCACTATAACCTTTACAGGTGAAATTAATTTGACCTTCTCTAAACTTTTGAATGCACATGTCCAACTATTCAATGTTTCAGTACTTTTTGCACAACTTGCTGTTCTCTAACAAGGAGCTGAACGGCAAAATTCACAACAGGTGTTTGATCCATGAATCGACCAATAAATTTCCTGGTTCAATTAGAATTGGTATTTAAACAGTCCTCTTCATCATGCTGTTCACATTTTGACATCATGAGACCAAGACGACACCTAACAATTGATCAACAGTACCTCGCCATTGCGAGGCTTCAAACAGGATGTTCTCAGAGGGAAGTGGCCACTGATCTTAGAGTGTCACAGAGTGTCATTAGCAGGTTGCAACAGAGATACAGAGAGACTGGAAGAGTCACAGAAAGGCATAGAAGTGGACGTCCTTTGGCCACATCCCACACTGATGACCGCTTCATTGTGAACAGTGCCCTGCGGAACCGGATGATGAATGCCACTCAACTCCAGGCACATTTAAGGGAGGTGAGAGGCACCCAAGTGTCACGTCAGACCATTCGAAACCGTTTACATCAGCGTGGTCTGCGTGCTAGACGACCTGCAAGGGTACCTGACCACACCACCAGGCACAGGCGTCATCGTCTTGCATGGGCCAGGGAGCATTTACACTGGACGAGGGACCAGTGGGCCTCAGTGCTGTTCTCTGATGAAAGTCGATTCACGTTGAGCAGAAATGATGGCCGCCAATGATGTTGGAGACGTCAAGGAGAGCGCTATGCATCAGCCACTGTTGTCACCAGACGACCCTTTGGTGGTGGCGGTGTTACAGTGTGGGCAGGTGTGTCTAGTCAATACAGAACTGCCCTACACTTTGTGAATGGTACAGTGACAAGCCCATACTACCTGAATAACATCATTAATCCAGTCATTGTGCCCCTGCATGAACAACACAGGCCTAATTTCATCTTCATGGACGACAATGCTCCAGCTCATCGAGGTCGCATCATTAGGGAAAGGCTGCTGGAGACTGGGGTACCTCAAATGGAGTGGCCTGCACTTTCTCCAGACCTGAATTCCATAGAAAACCTATGGGATCAGCTGACTCACCGTGTAGAGGCTCGTAACTCTGTACCCCAGAACCTCAATGACCTGAGGGCCACCCTTCAAGAAGAGTGGGATGCCATGCCTCAGCAGACAATAAGTCGACTTGTGAACAGCATGAGACGTCGTTGTCAAGCTGTAATTGATGCTCAAGGGCACATGACAGGTTATTGAGACATTGACATTTTTGTTGTGGTATACCCACCACTGTTGTTGGCTTTTGTTTCAATAAATTGTTTGAGATGAGGAAATCACCATTGCATGCTTCTACTTAAATGCCCTACTTTCATGATACGTATAATATCACTGTAGCGTGAACTTACATTTTCCATAAATTTCACCCGAAAGCCAAATATCCCTAACTTTTTGTGAGTAGTGTATATACAAGGGATAACTAGTAAAATTGGTATGTATAGTGGTGATATTGGAACTATTTGTCTGGATTTTTTAGACTTTTTAGATTTTGCACACACTGTGATACAGAATTTCATGTTTAGTCCACAGCAGGGATCCTACTGGGCTCATGGCTTGGTCCTGGCACTGCCTCATCAATGACTTGGCCTAACAGAAGACTCTGCTCTGTCACTTAAAACATAATAATAATAATAATAAAGAATAATACCTTTCATGGCCTAATACTAATGTACAACTTCAATAAGTTGGCTAATGCTGTGCAAATAAAGCATATTGTCCTAACGTTCGGTATTTAATGTCTGCTCACTGCAATAATGTTAACACTGACTATTAATAAAAACTGCTGTTAACTATTGTTTTTGAATGTTAAGAAGTCACCGTTATCATAAGGCCTTTAATTGCTGTTTTAGTCATCGTTTTTCTAATTTAGTAAATAACACTCTTAACTGCAGATGTTCACGTTCATGACAATGCCCAGAAAGATATAAAACATTAATTCATGACGATTAACTAACGTTAGCTCTCTGAATGTAACATTTAAATCTCCAGTAAGTTATCAAGTTAAATTAACTTCATTTTGCTGTTAACTTTTGCTAGATAGCTAACGTTACCTCAGGGTTGAAGGGTGACATTAGACATCAAATAAATAAAAAGTTAATAACGTTAGCTAACAAAACCAACAAGAAGCGATAGCAAGATACAGCAAGTAGGCTATGTTAGCTAACGTTAGCTAAGTTTGCTACATCTAAAACAGTGTTACTTAATAATTTACTTATTATTATTATAATACCTTTCATGGCCTAATAATAATAGACAAGAATAATTTCCAACACAATTAACTCCCCCCGCTATAAAAAAAAAATAAAAATAAAAATCCTGGCTGCTCAGAGACTATATAGCAAAATGCCTTTCACAATTAGATGATCCCATAACCATTTTGCATTTATCAAAGCAGTTTAAAAAAAAAAGCCTTTCCTGTCATTTCACCATAAATGTAAGCGCCTGGAGCTTGCTAAACGCTACTGTTCTATGGTCAGATGAAACAAAAATTGAGCTTTTCGGCAACGAACACTCAAGGTGGGTTTGGCATAAAAATAAGGATGGCAATATCGAAATTAACCTGATCCCCACTGTTAAGTATGGTGGAGGTTCCATGATGTTGTGGGCCTGTTTTTCCTCCAAAGGTCCTGGGAACCTTGTTAGGGTACATGGCATCATGAACTCCATGAAATACCATGAAATGTTTTATCTGAATCTGGCTGCCTCTGCCAGGCAACTAAAACTGGGTCGTCGTTGGATCTTCCAGCCGGACAATGATCCAAAACTTACGTCCAAATCAACACAAAAATGGTTCACTGAACACAAAATCAAGCTTCTGCCATGGCCATCTCAGTACCCTGACCTAAACCCCATTGAAAACCTGTGGGCTGAGCTAAAGAGGAGAGTGCACGAGAGGACCTAGGATTCTGGATGATCTGGAGAGATTCTGTAAAGAGGAATGGTCTCAGATTCCTTGCTCTGTATTCTCCAACCTTATTAGATGTTACGGGAGTGTAATGAGGTTCTTTATGCGGAGAACCAGATGCGACGGGAGCGGGGATCAATAAAGTCACTCACGGAAGTGGGGACCACAAAAAGGGGCTGCGAATGGAGAGAGAACAAATGAAATAGAACAAGTGGGAATAAAAGTACCGCCGTAAGCCAAAACAAAACAACCCCAAAAGAGGGCGAGACTCGAAAAAACACGAGTAGGAAACAAAGAAAGATACCTCACACTCGGACAGAGAGTAATCAAAGGAGGTCAGAAATAAAACAAAAGAAAACCCATACTAAATGGGCGAAGGAAACGAGAAGGTAAACAGAACCGGTTACCCCTAGCTCGAATAAGGCGAACGAGCTAAAATAACGAAAATACTCCAGAATAAAAGCAAAGAAGGAAGAAATAAGGATAACGAGTAATAAACAGGAAACAAAGGATCCTAAGATCAAGTCCTGACTCTAACCGGGGTTTACTGCTTTGCTTTAGAAACAAAAGGAAAGCAGACTCCCCTATACCTTACCGACTTTGTGTAAAACGTAACACGACAACAAAGCCCCGGAAGAGGGAAGCGAGAAGCTTAAATATCTGGCGCAATCATCAGAAACAGGTGAGCAAATTGAAAACCGGCCGGAGATTAAACACGAAAGGGAGCCGTCCCCGAGCCGCGAGAAACCTTAAGCGGAGAAAGGGGCGGCAACCAGAAAAACCGTGACAGGGAGAAGACTCAGTGCTGTTTTATTGGCAAAGGGAGGTTGTACAAAGTATTAAATGCAGGGGTGCCAATAATTGTGGCACACTTGGTTTTGTTAAAAATAATTATTTCTTGAAGGATTTTTTTTTCTCAGAATAAATTTACTTCAATTTTTTTGACTTTAAAGTTTTTTTCTTGTCCAGCCAAATGCATTGATAGGTAGAATATTGACAATTTGGCAATTCTTTGTTTTTTTATGAAGTAATTTATCTACATAAAAATCTTTAACTCAAACTTGACCTTTGACCCTTATTCGGAAGTTACTGTACTCTGCCTTTGCATTGTCTGCAAAATAATAAGGGGTCATGCCAAGGCAAAAGACAGTAACTTCCATTTGATCTATCAATTGGTTGCTGATCACTATATAAAATCAGTATATGATAATAATGATAACATCTACATAAAATCTAGTGATCATGGCACAATTATATATAGCCTTCATATATTCATATATTAGTGATGCTTATCTTATCCTTTGTGATGGCTGTGAATGTCTAGCCTTGGTATTGGCCTTTGTTTTTACTTTTTGAGTCTGTGTTTGGTCGCCAAAATACATAAACCCACATGATGACTACTGCATATGAATAGAAAACAAGCATTTGATAACAAAAAAAATGACCATAGCTCTGATGAGAAACCCTAAAACAACTATCTGTGACATCCACAACAGCCTACAGAGTGCTGGGATGAAAGAGAATCATAATTTATAGTATGAAGAACACTCCAGCAGAAATGTAGGATGGATATTCAAGATGCAAGTCTTGCCTTTGTATTGGTTTGTATTGTAATGGTGCTGATGAGAAGTTTGCATCTTCAATATCCATCCTACATTTTTTTTAACAATCACAGCAAAAAGGAAACACCCGAACAACAGGAAACACCTGTCATCCGTTTACTTTATTTGCAAATCTAAATATGGGGGAACCCGATACAAAAAATGCAATTTCTCTAAAATGGTCAAACTTGCATGTAAATACCATTAAATGAAAGCTGACTGCCTGTACTTTCGTCCCATATCCATATTTTAATCTCAAATCCAAATGTCTTCGAGTAGGCCTACATAGCGAAAACAACAAATCTGACAAGCCGTTCACATACTTTTTCAACTGTTAGGATTTATGCATAGGTTATAATGAGGAACCTTATGCTTATAAAGTGTGATTCATATATGTTTAATGTACATCATGTTTTTTCCACAAACATTTGACCAATATTTGATTAATCAAAGTCAATCTTAATAAATTGGGCATAGGCCTAATACACCTGTTTAATCATTGTACAAGGTATGTTATTAGATACCTAAGGCTACCAAAACTGCTCCTAAATGCATAGCGTTAGATGACGGATCTCTGGCCAATTGGATATTGATTTCACATAGGCCTGTAAATGGAGTTACGTGATTGGATGTTTTTTTTTTGACATGACAAACGTAGGTCGACATCCGTCAACAAACACAAGTTTTTGCATGTGGGAGGATAACTTTTTGTAACCAATATAGGCCTATAATGAATGCAAGGCTTACAAAAAACACAACGAATAGTGGACACAAGACTCGCGTTTTGTATTGAATTGGATGTGTCATGAACCTAATACGGGCTGGACCCAAATGCAACGACCAGGAGACAGAGGGACAGAAAAAGGTCATTTATTATTATAGCTTGGGGTAGTCCCAAGCTGTACACAGATAATAACAACAATAAAGTCAGGAATCTCTCCGGAACTTGAATCTGCTCCAAGCCGGAGCTGGACTTGAACGGCAACAGGTTGTTCCAAGCCGGAACTGGACTTGGTGCTGGAACCCTGGAGTTCCAACCGGAACTGGGCAGGACAGGAAACTGGAACGGAATAACTGGATCACAGGAACATGGAGTTGTTCCAAACCGGAACTGGACTTGGCACGGGACACTGGATGTTCCAAACCGGAACTGGACTGGACTGGGACTGGATAGTCGAACTGGAACTGGATCACGGAAACACTGAGGTGTTCCAAACCGGAACTGGACTTGGTACAGGACACTGGATGTTCCAAACCGGAACTGGACTTGGTACGGGAAACTGAAGTTCCAAACCGGAACTGGACAGACAGGAACTGGATCGGGTTAAACTGGAACAGGACAACTGGAACACTGGAATGTTCCAGACCAGAACTGGACTGTGCGGGTCTCTTAGGTAAGTTCCAAACCGGAACTGGGCAGACAGGAACTGGATCGGGTTAAACTGGAACAGGACAACTGGAACACTGGAAAGTTCCAGACCGGAACTGGACTGTGCGGGTCTCTCAGGTAAGTTCCAAACCGGAACTGGACAGGAACTGGACTAGACGGATCTGGACAGACAGGACAACCGGTTATGGAATATAATGGAATGGAAGGAGGGGGAGCCGAGGAATACTTATAACAGTTAACCGGGTACTGGAAGCAGAGGAAGGGGGCTGGATACGGCAAGGCAGAGCAGTGCAGCGGAGCTCAGGTTGGCCCGGTTGGGGCAGCAGGGCAACAGTGGAGGCTGCAACCGTAACCGTAGCAATGGCGGTAGCCACGGCTGGACAGGAACTACTGTAGTATGGAGAAGCAGAACACCCAGCTGCGGGCGCAACGTCAGGTGGAGGCAGAGGTACCGCAACACACACAGGGAGTGGTAAACAGCTACAGACTGGCAGAAACAGTAGAGTGGTGGTTAACGAGACAGGCAATATTCAGGCAGGAAGAACCGCAAACAGACAGGACTGGTTAGCAAACAACAGCAGGCAGTGAGCATTAAAGCACCGAGACAAAACCAAACTGAAGTTTAGAGGCACAGGACAGGGATTCAAGGACCAGGATACAAACGAACAACGTTAACGAACTGGCGCTGAATAGCAGCCAGCCGGAGGGTTAAATAGGGAAGTGAGATTGGAAACAATTAAGAAGGCGTGCAAATGTAAGCGAGGGTGATTGAACAATTGAAGTGTGAGGAATGCATGCAGCAACGGGGAAAGGAGATAGGCTGAAACCGGAGTGGCGAAAAGGAGTGAAACAAACGGAAGGAACACGCCCAGTCTGCAGCAACGGGGAAAACACGGACAAAGGGAATCAAACATGACACGGAGGGAAAGGGCAAAACACGGAAAATGGACAGGATGGGAACGGAACGTTACAGGATGAATGTCAGAGAGGATAGCCTATCAAGAACAACTCGTTATGGATTTAACGTTTTGAACGCCAGCGAGTATCCTAACATACTGAAAACTCCGGCTGTGGATTTAACTTGTTGGAGGACAATTGTTGCGTTTGCAATGGATTTGATCAGTTTACAAGAAAAGGTAGGCTATCTTTATTTAATTGTGAATCGTTGTGTGTGTGTGAGAGAGAGAGAGATTAGGCTAGGAGGTGTGTCTCTAGGCGAGCCCTAACGCAGTCGCGCTGTCCTTGGCTGTCACTGACAGTGTCTCGCACTGTCGGGCTGTCACAGGCTGACAAAGCCTGCGTGTCACGAAAAAAAAAACATTAATTGCGTATGATTTCCGATTACTTATTAGCTGGCAAGCCATTTAGTTATTCTTTGTTTCTATGCTTTGTTTGCATTGTTCTGATTGCATATGGGACTAACGTTAAGCTAGATAATGTAACGCTAGCTCGTGAATAGTTTGTTTGGCTGTCACTGTCGGGCTGTCAAAGGCTGACAGTCTGCATGACACGAAAAGAGCATTCATTGCGTATGATTTAAGATTACTTATAGCTGACAAGTATTGTTTGTTTCCAATGCTTTGTTTGCATTGGTCTAATCGCATATGGGAGCCGTTTTGTTTGTCAAGTTATAACCTATACTAGCTAGCTAACGCTAGCTTGCTAGCTAACTGTAACTAGTAGATGATCTATCTATCTACGTTATCTATCTATCTATCTTGTAATCTTTCTTGATCTTGGTGTCGGCGTTTCAATGTCATATCCACCAGCATTTTCCCTCGAGAGCAATGGGCCATTCTTAAAAGCTGTAGTAAAAACAACCACTCCAACAATATTTGCTTAACACTTTATTCAAGCTATTGTGTGTGTGTGTGTGTGTGTGTGTGTGTGTGTGTTTGTTTGTTTGTTTAGTGGAATGGATTCCTCTCACTAGTAGAGCAGATAGATACATTCTTACATGGTAGAGTGATACGGAGTTAGAATAGTAAATACTATGAAAAACTGGAATGTAAAATGTGCCACTTTATCCCCAAGTACCTGCCTCTCTAAGAAACCACATAAACTAGTGTGAATAAAATGTATTTGTGCATCAACCCTTGTGTTCTGTTTACTTATTGTAAAACTGCTAGCCTGGGTAAAATATGCCCAGGACATTATTGGGATTATAAAGCTATACAGAAATAAGACATTTGCAAAAATACTCAATATATCCATGTCAATCCCAAACAATATAATCAACATACTGTGCATATATATGGTTAATGGTTGATTAAAGGTATCATTCTTTGTGACAAAGATGTGATTTATATAAATCCACTGTAATGAAGGCATGGGGTGCATAAATCATGTTTAGCTGTGAAAAATTGAAACGAAACAAGGTTTACATGCAGTAAATTATTTATTACTCTGAACTGATATTCTTTATCTAATTATCATCAACGAAACAGTACAGGCAAAAACACATAAAGCAAATACAGACAATTAACAAAATAGAAACACAAAACAAGAACTAATTTAGTCACTGGTTATTAAATACATCAAAAGTCATTCCTTTTACTAAAAGTTTAAAACGGGTCAATATGACCCAAAACAAACACAAGGGTTTAATCAACATGATTATAAACTGATCATGTGCTGTAAAGCAAAGTAAAAAAAACAACAACAAAAAACCCCATGAACACACACACACACACACTCGTGCAGACACTGAAATAATGGACTCCCCAGATAAACAGACAGTTTATTTGGCTGTATCTTAAAGGATAACTTTACCCAGAAATCTATTTGTATTTGACCCACAACATAAGTAAAAATAATTTAATAGATAGGATCATTAACGTAACACATTTTCCAAAATGTTCATTAAAATTACTTCAACTGAAGATAAATACCACACACCATGGTTTAAACCGTTTATTCAAGTACATTAAATGTTTTATTTGGGAGGGTCATTCTACGAAAATGTGCATCCCTCAGACAAATTGCTCTGTAAATCTGATTACACAATGTGTATCTCATAACATAAAACCATGTTAAATTATTTTTTTAAGTTTCCAAAACTATTTAAAAAAAATATTTTGAAAAATTAAAGCATTAAAGCCCCCTTTGAATGCAATCCATCTGGTCCCACTAACTTTGCCACATGGTGAGTAACGCCAGACATCATTTATAAATAATATAAACAATTACATGAAATGCTTATGTACCTATACTCACCATTAACTACATGCAATAAAGTGATTTCTAATTTGTGTTACTTTTCATTTTTGTAGGATGCCTCTTTCTGCTGCTGAGAAACAGTGGACGAGAGTTGAATGTTATTTACCGAAATTCAAATTAAAATATATTCTGTTGCATGCCCTTTGAACTTGCAGAATTGACCTACCGTACTTACCTATTCGCGCACACGAAAATGTATTGTTTCCAGGGGTGTGTGGCTCACCTTTATAAGCTAACGTGGAAAATTCTAATCGAAAACCTGTTGCAATGGCTGATTATTCATCAGATATTACGAGGATGTTGAGTCTCTTCACATTGATGGCCAGTGCCACCCATATTTACTTGAACCGGAATACACAGACAAAGAGCTAAATCAAATTCAAGAGGACTGAAGGAGGCACAGAGTATTCCAGTAGGTCAATTCTGCAAGTCCATAGAGCATATAATATATTTAGCAACGGAATATATTTAAATTGGACTTTGTCAATAATTATTCACTCCACGATATACTTTGGGAAAGAGTCCTGAAAATTTCAAGACATGTCTACAAAAAGATTGTGAAGTGCGTCGTGAATTCTGAAAATACATCGCAATCGGGAAAGCCGCCCCAGCATGGTGGAAATAGTTTGTAAAATTAAATCGTCACTATTTATAGAAAAATAGGAGGTCGGGAATGCTACTTGATGCAGTACCTGAATTAGGCTCTTCCAGTCAATTAGGCTAATAAATCATTCTGGAATTTGTTTCTCACCCTTGCATAACATTGAAATAGGTAGCAAATCCAGAAAGGGACTCTGAGACACTCTGCCTTGGCCTTTATTCTGACATTAGCACAATATCTCAGATCATATCCCAGTATATATGACCCTTGAACCTGAGGCAAAGAGAGAAAACTACCCTTTGGAGACTGAATTCAAGTATTTTGAATGGTCCAGTGAAAGAACAATTGAAAACTATGTGTGGTGTCCCAACCGGTGCTCTGGGATGTCTGTAAGGCCGTATTGAGACGGAAAATAATTTTAGTCATTATTTGTGAATCATTTGTTAAAGAAGGGCAGGCAAACATCTGCGTGAAAATAGTGCCAAAATTCATGTGATTTACAAATGGAAGACAACATTTTTTTGCACTTGTAACGCATGTTTTATGTCTTTGTGAAGCTTGATGTATAAGAAAACTGTTTTGTATTTGCAAAACAAATTGTTTTTGTTTGATAATCGTGTTTTGCATTTGCAAAACAGTGCTTTTTTGCTAATCATAGGGCATTTGTAAAACTTCTTTTGTTTGTTTTGTGTTTCTGTTCTGTATTTGTTTGATAGGCACGTTTTGCATTTGCAAAACACGCTGTGTTTGTTTGATCATCGTGTTTTGCATTTGCAAAACACGCTGTGTTTGTTTGATCATCGTGTTTTGCATTTGCAAAACACACAGTGCTTGTTTGCGAATCGTAGGGCATTTGTAAAACTTGTTCTGTTTGTTTTGACACTAAATTAGCTCCATAGAAATCTAAGGGAAAAGCTATCCCATACTAATTAATTATTGCATTAATTAATTGTACATTGCTTTTGTTGCCCTTGAATTTATGGTTAATAAATATAAGATAATAACAGGAAAAAAAACATTCACATTTTGCTTGGCTCATTTACTTTTTACCCAGGAGTGCATACAGGTCAACTAACCCATTTGCCAGCTGGTATGGCAGGAATATAGATGACCTGGCCTTTTGCTTCTCATGAATAGATCAAGAACTTCTGGATTTCCACAGTAGAAAGTGCAATCATTGTTCCCAAATTATTTATTATTGTTGGTTTCATATCTATCAATTCATTTGGCTGATGAAGGCTAAACCGAGCTGTGAGACAGCGTGCCTCAGATTCCATTTTTGGAATTGCTACCTATTGCAATGTTATGCAAGGATGGGAAACGGTTTCCAGAGTGATTTATTAGTAAAGTATACTTTACCAATAAGGTCAGAGTAATAAGTGGCGTTTAACATTTAGTATTCTGTTTAATTTGCTTTAATATTTATTTTTAACCATTTCAAATAGCAATTAATGTGTTGATAATAGGGCTGACGAAATTGTACACATGGACAGATTAAATGCAAAAAGGCACATTTTTGTAGAATGACCCTTCTTCACAATGCACAAAATATACAATACAAACAGCAACATCAGTAACTCACATAAACCTGACTCAGACTGGCTGTTCCACTCTCTTGGAGAGGCAGAGTGGTCTGCGGCATCTCATTAGCCCTTGTCTCTGTTGCCTCTCTATCCACCAGCACCCCTACAACAGATGACAGCCAAGTCACAAAGCCTGCAAACCTCCCCCAACACAGAACTGCACCTGATGCTATCGCCACAGAGGAGCTTGTACCTGTATTCATAGTTCAGCAGTACTTTTACCTGCACCACACTCACACAACAGCAGGGCTATAGTTATGGATGAGCTGTTATCTGTACCACACTCACAGAACAGCAGGACTATAGTTATGAACGAGCTCTTACCTGTACCACACTCACAGAACAGCAGGACTATAGTTATGAACGAGCTCTTACCTGTACCACACTCACAGAACAGCAGGGCTATTACTATGGACGAGCTCTTACCTGTACCACACTCACAGAACAGCAGGGCTATAGTTATGAATGAGCGCTTACCTGTACTCATAAAACAGGATATAGGCCGAGTTTGACCTCCGCCTCAATGTAGACTTCTGGTCCACCTGCTGCACTCTCTCGTCATCAAACGACAGCCATGTTGTGTTGCCCACACTGCTCTCACAGATGTAATGGCCTGCACAATAACATAAATGGATGTTTAGTTAACTCTGCTTAATGGGGTCATAATAGAGGGTTAATTCTATACTGAAAATGTCTCCTGATCAGATTGAGGATATAGCGCCCGGGTGTGAAATTACAACCATTTGATTGTGGCTGGTAAGATTTTTACTCTAACAGCCACTTTGGCCGGTAACCAACCAGGTTGTGTTATATTGTAAAAGGTAATATGGCTGGTAAAATGATGAAAATAGCTGGTAATTTTTAGAATCCACAAGCCACTCTGGCCAGTGGGTGAAAAAGTTAATTTCATACCCTGTATAGCGCTCTGAAACGTGTGAGTGTGGGCTTGGTGCCTTCAGTGTATCTTACCGTGTTGCATGTTTGAGCCGATGTGAGAGAGCACGCTGGTGATTCTGTAGTCATTCTAGAAGAGAAGGTACAGACCTGCAGTCAGAAGAGGTACAAACCCAAACCCAGGAAGGAGCAGGCTTGGCCGACTGCTCTCTTTTTTCACTACCCCTCCTCTTTCTTCTCCCTCCCTCTCTCTCCCTCCTTCTCTCTCTCTCTCTCTCTGCTCACCATAGCACAGCTGTCCTGACCTATTCTGCCAGCTGACCTTCCCTCTGCAGAGCTCTTCTTTTCAGCTTCAGGGGAAACCAAACAAAACCAAAAACACCATCAGCAGATATTTAGTTTATGTCTCATGTATCAGCAGATATTTAGTTTATGTCTCATGTATCAGCAGATATTCAGTTTATGTCTCATGTATCAGCAGATATTTAGTTTATGTCTCATGTATCAGCAGATATTCAGTTTATATCTCATGTATCAGCAGATATTCAGTTTATGTCTCATGTATCAGCAGACATTCAGTTTATATCTCATGTATCAGCAGATATTCAGTTTGTCTCATGTATCAGCAGACATTCAGTTTATATCTCATGTATCAGCAGATATTCAGTTTGTCTCATGTATCAGCAGATATTCAGTTTGTCTCATGTATCAGCAGATATTCAGTTTATATCTCATGTATCAGCAGATATTCAGTTTATATCTCATGTATCAGCAGATATTCAGTTTATATCTCATGTATCAGCAGATATTCAGTTTGTCTCATGTATCAGCAGATATTCAGTTTGTCTCATGTATCAGCAGATATTCAGTTTATATCTCATGTATCAGCAGATATTCAGTTCATATCTCATGTATCAGCAGATATTCAGTTTATATCTCATGTATCAGCAGATATTCAGTTTATATCTCATGTATCAGCAGATATTCAGTTTATGTCTCATGTATCAGCAGATATTTAGTTTATATCTCATGTATCAGCAGATATTCAGTTTAGTTTTTTTCTCCAAATACATTAAGTTCCCTGCCTTGCTATTTTGCTAATTCTCAGTTTATTCCCCATATATTCCCATTAATTCCCATGGAAAGTTTCCAACTTTGAATATTCCCGGAATTTTGCAACCGTAGTCGTAACACAATGTTTGTGAAACGAAAATGAATTGGTTCATGTTCAAATGTCAATTTTGTTCCTGTCATTGACTCATTCACAGGACGTCTGTGGTGGGGTTGATATGATGGCAGCGGTTAGTTCAACTTCCGCAACATCAAAAGATGACACTGTAAAGGGCTCTGCATGCTCGATCGACAACAACGCGACAGCAACACAACATGGGCTCTGCAACATCAACGCAACATCTGCGACCTTCGCAGAGGGAGTTGCAGAGGATGTCGCGTACCTAGCACAAAAATCAAACTAGCGACTGCAACGCAACCATTCGCGTAGATGTTGCGCATCATTGATTGGTTGGTTAGCGAATGGAGGCGAGGCTGTCATATAATATTGGTTACTAAGTGTTGCTGGTTGCTAACGATATCTAAAATTAGCGATCGAGGTCCAAAATAAAATAAAACCGTTTACGTTATCGATATATAAAAATAGATAGTTACATTTGTTAAATCATGAACCAGTTACAAGAACGATTATCAGAAGAAGTGAGAAAATACAAACATTTATATGACTATTCTTGTAGTGATTACAAAGACAGTCAAGTGACCATGAACTCATGGAAAGAGATCGGCGAGAGTATTGGGATGGACTGGGTTGACTATCAAGGAATGGAAGAAAATCCGTGAAAAGTTTGTCCGAATGAAGAGAGCCTTGAGCAAGAAAAGTGGAGCTGCAGGTGGAAGTCAAAACAAGCCTACCTTCTACATCATGCTGTCCTGGCTAGAAGTGTTTATTAAACACCAGGAGACAGAGTCCAATTATCCTGAGGTAAACACAGACAGCCTTTGTTTACTAACGTTAACGTTAGCTAGCAAGCTAAGTAAATAGCTTTGTTTGTCTGGGTTAACGTTAACTATCACGCTAGCTAACATACCCAACTAACGTTAATGCCATTCAGAATTGACTAACATAGCTACAACACAGTAATACAATTTTTTACAATGAAAGGAACACTTCTGACCTCGTGTGGCGGCATAAATTACTACACCATGTGACACACACTAGTGTGCTTATTTCTACCATAGTAACAACTAGTTCGTTTTTCTTACAAATAATATTGAACAAACAACATACCTGCAAAATCATGTGTCACAAACACTTGATTAAGATGGCACACAGGGTGGATCTGTAGCCTTTAATGAACTAAATGAAATCCCCACATCTAGAAACATGCTTTTTAGCTTAACTTCATAAAGGCATACTCCACAGATTATACATTATTGTAATTACAGGAAGACAGCCAAACATCCCCAGACATCTCAACAGCAGGCCCAGACACACCAGATACACCAGAAGACCCTGGCTCAGCGCAGTCTACTGCTGCAGCCAGAAATAATACAGTAGAGCTGGACAGCCTCCCAGGCATTTCTGCAATCTCAACCCCAAAGCCAAAGAGACCCAGGAAGGGCAAAGAGGAGGACGACCCCTTCACCAAACGCCTGGAACAGCTGAACAAAGACCGGGAGCAAAGGGAGCAGCTGCTTGCTGACTTGCAAAAACGTTCGGAGACAGACAATGATCTGGTCGGCCAATTTCTGCAATCAATTGGTGGCTTGCTGAGATTGTTGCCGGAAAAGGAACTGTTAATGTTACAAGCAAAGATACACCAAATGGTGTATGAGTCTGTCCAGCTACATCATGCCTCACTGTAGCTCCAACACACACACACACACACACACACACACACACACACACACACACACACACACACACACACACACACACACACACACACACACACACACACACACACACACACACACACACACACACACACACACACACACACACACACACACACACACACACACACACACACACACACACGTCAATGTTCCAGACACTGGTGTGCATCTCTTTTGTGTCTCTCCATTTTAATAGAAAGTTTTTTGTGCTTTTTTTACTTGCCTTTTTAACAGAGGTCAATGTAACGTTCCCGACCTTTTTAAAGAACTGATTAAATTAAAGAACTGTTAAATTGCACAGTTGTGACTTCTTCTGTTTTGCACCTTAAAAGAACTCTTTATCTGCACTGTTTAAAAACAAAGTAACATCAAAGTATCATCTAGTAAAGGCTACTATGTACAATTTGTATCACTCTCAACTCTGGGGTGCACATGAAGTGGCATCCCCAACTTAGTAGTGGCAAATCAGTTTGTCTTACAATAAAAACGGATATGTATATAACAAGCTAATTGATTGTCAGTTACATATATTTGTATATGTAGTATGTACATTGTATTAATTCATTAAATAATAATAATTAAATAATTAGTTATTCACTGCTACTAGCTGGGCTAGATGAAAGGACTGGACAGGGACAAGTTAACCATCAATCAATTCTTTTAATACAACAGGTAGTTCGAGACTACGACTGCAGCACAGCTGTTCCGATATTCAATAGTGCAGTAGGCCTCTCCTGACTGTCGCATCCTGCCATGGCACAAGTCCCTGTGGGGACTGGAAGAATGCCATCAGGTCATTCCGGACCGCAAAGGCAGCACGCGTGGCTCTGGCACCGTCAGCAGACAGGCGCCCTGTCGCGAGCAGGTTTCTGTCACCTGCCACCTGTCTTCTCCACTCCCCTGGTTGAGGCTCACCGGCAGATAGGGAGTCGGTGAAATTTGGTGGGATGTACCTGGCGTTGGGTTTGTTGGCAGCATCTGTGTATGCCAGGAAGTTGTGCAGAGCAATGCATGCTTTTACCACATCAACAGCCTTGTCCGGTCTGAACTCCAGAGGTTGTCCTAGGATCCTCCACCTGGCAACCAAAATCCCAAAGCTGTTCTCGATCACACGCCTGGCCCGAGAATGGCGGTAGTTGTAAACCTTTCTGCCGTGGTCAAGGTTGGTACCTGCATTGTACAAATGCAGGTCATTAGAGATCATGTTTTATACAAATACCAGTATAAACATGGCTCATATTTTGAGTATGGGCTCCCGTCTTTCATCCTTACATAATATTTTTGGAAGCCGATGCACCGTTTTTCAAACCATTATTGAGCGTGGTTTAGTAATCATTGTTATGATATTAGCTCACCTGGAAAGGGACGCATCAGATTGATGTGCAGGGGGAACGCAGCATCGCCGACAATCACATGCAGGACAGTGACTCCAGTTCCCAGTAGGTTGGCAGGAGGGGGTAGATCCCGCTTCCCCTGGAGCAAGTTGCCTCCAAACCGGCTGTCCTGGAAGACCCCTCCGTCGCTGTCCCGGCCATATGCCCCCACGTCAACCATTGTAAAACGGTAGCGGGTGTCGCAAACAGCCATGAGCACAATGGAGTGCTGATGCTTGTAGTTAAAATAGTCACTGCCTGCATTTGGGGGAGCTTTGATGAGTACATGCTTCCCATCCACACTGCCAATGCAGTTGGGAAAATCCCACAGCCTCCAGAAATCTTCTGCAATGACTGCCAATTGTGCAGCTGCTGGTTGGCACACAAAATCGGTCTTCAGTGCCAACCATAGTGCCTGGCATACCTCCGACACAATGCTGGACACAGTGGTGTCCCCCAACTTATAGTTTGCTGCCACAGACTGCTGGGTTCCCCCGGAGGCAAGGAGTCGCAGGGTGACTGCTAGCCGCTGAGCAACATCGATGGGGGCATTGGTGGTTCGCTGGTGTTTGACGAACGGACCCAGGCGATGCACCAGGTGATCGAACCGGTCCTTCGTCATTCGAAAGTATTGAAAATGCTTCTCCTGGTCCACCGCCTCATCTGTTGTATGAGCAAATTGAATTCTCCCTCCTCTGGCCTTGACATGTTGAGCGGTCTCACACTCCATCTTCGGCGGCTTCGGCGCACTCCATCTCTCCTGCCGATTAAAAGCAGCAGCTCTTCCTCCTCATCATTTAGTGCCTGTAGCTGCATCTGCATTTGCAGAACAACGTCCATCCCTGCTGCTGCTAGCTAGCGTGGCTACCACCAATTTATTTAGTTAACGTTAGCTAACGTTAAAATGAAACCTAGTAAAATAAAACTAACGAACTAACTTCACTAACTAACTTAACTAACTTGACTAACTAGCTTAACTAACTATAACTATATTACACTATATACAAGAACACGCGCAACAAACAAACAAACATAAAGACGGCATATTATTGATGGGTTGGTTGAGCAGGGAAATTGGTTACGTTGAAATGATTTACGTTGCTAGGGGGGAGCTAGCTACATACGAAATACAATGTTGCTAGGGGGAAGCTAGCTACATACGGGATACAATGTTGCATAGGCTGCTCGTAGCTTTTGCAGAAGTATAAATTGCAGAGTGCTTGCAACATTGTTGCATTGCGCGAACAAGAAGAAGTTGCACAAGTTTCGCACAACCATGCAGAGCCCTTAAGTGTAATTATGAGGACCCCGTTTTTCATGAATTCCCTTGGTTATAGGAAACCTGAAAAAGTCATAGAATATCAAATAGTTTTGGCTCATTACTCCTGTCTTCCTTCTTTCTGCTGACTATTAAGTAACACTTATGCCATACACATGGCTGGTGTCGTAACACAATGTTTGTGGAATGAAAATGAATTGGTTCATGTTCAAATGTCAATTTTGTTCCTGTCATTGACTCATTCACAGGACGTCTGTGGTGGGGTTGATATGATGGCAGCGGTTAGTTCAACTCCCACAACATCAAAAGACGACACTGTAAGTTGACAGTATTCCTGTAATATGATTTTACATCCAGGCATAATACTGTTCTGTTTGATGTTATGATGGTGCTCAAGAATCCACACACACACACTGTCCACACACATTCCCTTCTTGAATGCCTCTTTGCAGCTGCAAAGCTTAGAAACGGAAAAACTCTAAATGAGGATTTGTGTTTCCACCATGTTTAATAAGCCATAGGTTGAAAAGTATCCACCCAATTTTTACAAGTGATGGCTTATTCTGTAGGTATGAACATCTACTTTCATATCATGTAAAAAAAATGTAATACATACAATTTTGAAGATTTAACATCAAGTTTAACATGTGGGGTATGAGCAGATCCATATCATACTTAATAATCCATATAATATAGTGCAGCCTGTGGGTAAATGTTTATATTACATATTTACAATTTTTCTCAATTTTATTTTTACTGATATACATTATTGGTTCCGCAGTGCCACCATATAATTACCAGCGCAGTTGTCAACGCTTTGGACCATTGCGAAGCTTGCGATGGACCTGTCTCCGGTCTAAGATGGCTTGGTTTCACATGCAGATGTTCGTATTTACATCACGCCAACACAATTTTTGTTGTTGTTGTCTTTGGTGCAGTTATGTTAAACTAAAATAAAAGCATTAGCCCGACTTGCTAACTTTTCATTTCAATGTGCTTTTAGTGTGTTCAAGATCATGGCACAAATCCTGCTTTTTCAAGATGAATTCGTTGCCGGTATGTTCATTGTCTTCTATTCCATTTTAAATTTGACTTTAAAATGTTTCGGTGTTGGAATGTGACTTATACAGTAATAGATTTTGGGGGTTTATTATAAACAAAGCTTTTTTTTGCTGCATAGGGATGTCGATGAGCATGTTTCTGATTCTGCAAGTAGTCACGGCTCTTCCTCCGGTGATCTCTTTCAACTTGACACTGCATCAAGTTGTGATGGATCCCGCTCTGATGAAGATGGAGAACCTGACACTGAAAGAAATAGTGATAGTGAGGATCCACAGTGGGTAAACCTACCACATCGCAAGGGTGGACCGGTTAAATCACTTTATTCTCAGGAAAGGACAGAGAGAGTGCCACAACCTATATCCTGCATGGAACAGGAAGACAAGGATTCTTCCAACTCTGGAAAATTTGGCATTGATGATGACCTCATACCTGATAGTGAACCCTGTTGTGATGATGATCCTACAACAAGCAATACCCAGACTCTTCCATCAAGTACAAAAGAGTCTTCTTCTACTGAGACTGCAGCGGTGAAGGAAGTCTCTCCTTGCACTCCAAGAAATTACTGCTATGTTTGCAAAACACCTCAATCTAAAATATCCCGTCATCTTAATAAGCATGAAAAAGGAGAGCTTGATATTGCTGAAGCATTCTCGTTTAATAAGAAATCAAAAGAGAGAAAAAGACTACTTGAGAAGTTGCGGAACAGAGGTAATTACGAACATAACCAGGAAGTTCTGAGAAATCATGATGGACAACTGAAAATAAGAAGACCATCACGATCAAAAATCTCTGTGAATACCCAAACGCATGTGCACTGTGCGTATTGTAAGGGCATGTTCATCCGTAAGGAGCTGTGGCGCCACTTGCGTAGATGCCCATCAAAGACGGTCTCAGAGAGTGAGGCTGTTGGGAAGACCAGAGTCTTAGTTCTGGCTGATATCTCGGAGGCAACATCCTGCCAAGCAATTTGCGCTGGACTGTGGAAAGTCCTTGGAAATATGAGGCAAGATGAGATAGCATCTGTTGTACGAAATGACTTCCTCATTCTACAACTGGGCCAGTCTCTCTACAACAAGCATGGGAGTGATTCAACAAAGTTTGAGTATATCAGAGCCAAGGTCCGAGAAATGGGCAGACTGTTGTTGACCTTAAGAAAGAAATATTCTATATTTACCTTTGAAGATGCTGTAAAGCCAAATAATTTTTACAAGATCATTGGAGCTGTCAGAGCAGTTGCAGGATATGATGAAGAGAAACATTCATATTGCACACCAAGTCTTGCCCTGAAATTGGGACACTCGCTCAAGAAGATCGGTGACATTATTGTCTGCAGGGTCATTGCAGCAGAGGATGAAGATTTGATTAAAGCAGCAGAACGATTCACACAACTCTGCACAAAACAGTGGGCAGGACAGGTCTCCCACACTGCACTGGCTACTTTGAGCAAGTCAAAATTTAATAAACCATCCACCATACCATTCACAGAGGATGTGCAGCTTTTGCACAAGTACCTGGAGGACAAATCGGCTGGCGCCATTGAAAACCTAAAAGACCATGAGTCTCCACAGGCGTATGCTGAACTGGCTAGGGTGACACTCACTCAGATAATCCTCTTTAACAGACGTCGTGCAGGAGAAGTCTCAAAAATGACACGAGTCCTTCAAAAAAAGAGACCAGACTGAGCTCCATAGTGACATAGCTGCTAGCCTGTCACCGTTTGAACAAAAGCTAGCCAAGCACTTCAGCAGGGTAGAAATTATGGGCAAAAGAGGGAGGAAAGTTGCTGTTCTATTAAACCCTGAGGTTGTCAGTGCAACAACACTTCTATCAGACAAAAGAGACACATGTAATGTGCATAAGGATAACCCCTTCCTCTTTGGACGGCCACAGTGCCCCCCCACGAGCCACTACAGGGGACAGGACTGCATACAAATTTTTGCACACACGTGTGGTGCAAAGAATCCTGATAATCTGAGGTCTACACAACTTCGCAAGCACATTGCAACATTGTCCCAAATTCTCAACCTCAAAAATAATGAGCTGGACCAACTTGCCAACTTCTTGGGCCACGACATTCGGGTCCACAGAGACTTTTATCGTCTTCCGGAGGCAACTATAGAAATGGCAAAAATCACAAAGCTTCTACTTGCAATGGAGAAAGGAACTCTTGCAAAATTCCAGGGAAAGTCTCTTGACGAGATTGAGGTTGAAGGTAAGTGGTGGTAACAACACTCTTAATAATGTGAGGTGTACAAACTTGCAACAACAATGATTTTTATTTTTGCATCAATCGTGCTTTTCTTTAGATGAATTGGACCCAGAGCTGGATGATGGAGACGACGAAGGCGACGGAGGCGGGTAGCGACGAAGAGTCAGATTGTCCCCTTGGACTAAGGGGTATGTATTGAATATCTTCCAGTATACATTCGTGGTATATTGTGGATTAAGGACCATATTTAAGTTCCCTTTGCGTTAACACTGAAGTTATCATGGGTTTATGTTTGTTCAACTTCTGCCCAACTTAAAATGGCCTGGTCAACCATAAAGTATGCAAGGGACAACTCTTTTCCTCTTTCTGATTTTCATTAGGAAATATCAGGTTGAAAACAGAAACAGAAATTCACAACAAACACCATTGCTTTCAAAAAATTATTTCAAATCATTTAATAATAATATTCATTTTAATGTTGACTTTAACTTTAATGTTTTAACTTCTAGGACCCTTGTGCGTATTTTTCACTTTTTGATAATTTTGTCTGAGTTCATGCATATGACATGAAATTTAGAGAGATTGTGTATTTTTATGTGATCTTGTCATTTCCAGCTCAGCTCCTACATTAAGTCTAAAATTACAACAATTGTTACACTTTGGCCCTTAAGCGTATAAAATGCTCCATTGACTCCCATTCAAACTGTAATTTTTGAACTCACTTCCATTAAAGCATAATATGCATTTTATGATATCTGGGTGTCAATCTGGGCTTTTACCTTGGAATTGATCATTTTTACAACTTTCCACCAAATGACGTCATTTTGACCATGCTTTTGACATGCTATTTCCACTGGACACTGCACAAAAATAATAATGAAGAGATAATAATTATAAATCAATGTTGCTGCTAATCATTGACATATCCCAGGCTGTAAAAATCCAAAACAAAAAAATCAACTTTTCATGTAGTATATTGAAAATAATTAATATTTTCTGTTTTTCTGAAAACATGATGACATCATGACAAAAAAACTGGCATTAAAAGGGTTAAAATGTTTAAAAGTTCATGAATATTTGATATCAATAGTTAGGTCAGATATAGGGGATAACAAAAAGCTCAATGAAAGTAGAATTTAATATTAATGTATAATATTTTAATAGCTATCTTGTTGAAAGCGCATTTTATGTGCTTAAGGATCTTCGTGTAACAAATTTAAAGGATCCCTGAGGGTTACAGAGCAGCAGTTACTGTTCGATATTTAAGCTTTTATTATTAACGTTAAAGAGTGAAACCAATGTGTAAACCAATGTATAAACTACAGCACTGCACTTTAAACATCAAATTAGAGTCAAAAGAGAAAATCAAAGAAAGCCACTCGACTGCTGCTCAACATGATCAAGCCTGATCAAGGCTGCTAATCAGCCTGGCTATTTCCTCTCCTCAGCAGCTATGTACTGCTCCACTCAGCCTTCAGGTGGTGTCTTTACTTTGACTGACTGACTTTAGACTTGATCTAAAGTTTATCTATGATCTACTGTCACAAAGTCAGCAAGGTACACAGTAAATATACCTAACAATGAGCTACATGTGGCCATCAGGGTCAAGTCCATGGTGTCGCATTTAAAGGTAGTCGCGTTAATTATGTACACATACAGGAAACAAGAACATACTCATAAAACTTAGACCAGACACATCTAATCACTATTGCGACTACCAAAGTAGTGCATTGATCACTTAACGTCGATTGATGCTGAAGGCCATTTTTGTATTCATTTCACCAGAAAATCAAGAAATGAAGATGCCTGAAGAGCCCACCAGTTCCTCAGGTAATGTGTGGGAAAGTCATAATAGCTATATTGTAGGCAGTACTACTGTGCTGCATGTGTTCGACAGGGGGAGAAAGCAGACAAAATGCAAAGCTGTTATAACTTCTGAACTTCTTAAATCTGAACCTTCTTTTTATCTATTTATTTTAGGGAAAAGAAAAAGTATGGAATTGACCCAGGGTGAGGCCAAGAGTTACAAAGGTAAGGTTTTTGTTTTTGTCTAAAATGGTAGTAATGGTCTGGGTATTCCAGAAATCAGGTTTAGTGAACACACTGAATTTGTAAGTAAATTAACAGTTCTTAGAGATATACATTTTGATATTGTGTCATTATTAAAGTTAATATTTACAAGATTGTTATGGCACACTGACTAGCAAGGACATTTTAAAATGGCACTTCACATTAAAAAGGTTGCATAGGGCAAGTAAAACCAAACTTCAGGCAAGTAGATCTCTGACCAATTTGCCCGACCGTGAAAAAAATCCTTAACATTGAACCCTGAAGTTCAAGCTGATGTTCAGCAAATAGTATTTTTTCGTGTGGAAAGTAAACTTCTCCATAGGTGTTTTGGATATTGTACTAGCTATTCTAACAAAATAATTTCTTGCTTCTCCAGGGGGAAAAAAAACTGTGTATGACCCAGAGTGTGGCATCCAGCTCCAAAGGTAAAACTAAATCCATTCATTCTTTTATTTTTTATATGCTTAAACTTGAGTTAATCAGCACAAGTTAATAAATAAATAACTATTGACAGAATACTACAAGTACAGTTCAATTTAGTACATGTTGTCATCATCTTATGTACACATCACTGTTGTTAGAAGCAAGTATATCTTTGGCCTAAAAGGTATGCAAAAGTCTGTGGCAGCCAGACAAATGTGACATTTGTAGTTTTTAGGGCTGTCAATGACCAAAGATTTTCCTGGTCGACCAGTGGTCGCCAGTTAAGGTCATTAGTCGACTAATCCTCACACTTTTCTGATATTAATTTAATTATATATTTTTTGCTAATATTATATTGTTTTAACTAGCCTGCTGTTATAAATGATCATGTAGCCTGATGTTTCCGACTAGTTTAATGGTGTAAAAGTCAAATATAGCCTAACTTCTTACCTTTTTAACCATATATCATTTTAATCATTCACTTTAGATTTGTCTTTACCAGAGTCGGAAAAAGATGCTATCGTCATGCTAATGTTAGGCTAACATTAGGCTAACGTTACTTGCGTGTTTTAGATGTTGACATGTTTACCTGCAGAGTTGCATGATGTCACCTTCTATGGGTCCTTTATCCTCTGAAATAATCCACACTATATTTCCAGCCCTACATAATAATTAACTGTCTAATAACCGCAGGGACCGGCTGTGTTTCACACTGTGAAGTTTACGAGTGACGAGTGGTGGCGCTTCCTGTGTCCGTCATTTCAAATTAAAAGCTTTCTTTTGTTTTGTTTTTTAATCCTGTGACCAACGGACCAATGAAAACATCGATTAATGTTTGGCTATTCAACTATTAGGGGGCAGCCCTAGTAGTTTTGCTAGAATTTTCAACAAATGCTACTATATGTGACTTTTGTATATAACATAATTTACCTATAGCTCAAAACTAAACTTATAACAGTTATTGTCTTCACTATCTTAACATCAGTTTTTTTTTCATTGACAGAATTCAAATCAAGAAGATGTGTGAAAAGGCCATGGAGTAAGAATGAAGTGCGTGCTGTCATGAAACACTTTAAAACACACATTTCAAAGGGACACTTGGCAACTAAGTTGGAGTGTGAGCAGTGTAAGATTTCTGAGCACCCTGTTTTGAGCGACAGAACTGCTCAAAATATAAGAGACTTCGTTAGGAACAGGGGCCTTATGTTTAAAAGAAAGAAGGTCTAATAAAGGCCAGCTTACTGTAGCAGTTTGTTTCTACTGTAATGGACTTCCTTTCCCGCTCGATTTGTTTTATTTTTTACATATGAAACAATGTTTTACAGGTTCCTCGGAGCAATATTATGTATTTGTGTTATACGAATTCATTCCTTTAGCTATTTATTGCTCTGCCCTTCATGTTGATTAATCTGCACTTTAATGTTGTATTACTTGGACATTCAAAGCGATAATTCAGATTTTTAAGTTCAATGGACTTCCTGTCCCACTTGATTTGTTTTATTTTTACATATGAAACAATGTTTTACAGGTTCCTCAGAGCAATATTACGTATTTGTGTTATACAAATTCATTCCTTTAGCTATTTATTGCTCTGCCCTTCATGTTGATTAATCTGCACTTTAATGTTGTATTACTTGGACTTTCAAAGGGATAGTTAAGATTTTTTTATGTGGAGTTGTATACTCTTGTTAAAGAAAATTAAAAAATGAGGAAACGCATTAACTGCGTTATTTATTATTTATTAACTGATTCAAAGATTATTACTGTCATTCCAGGACATGAAGGTACATAAAAGGAACAACCTTCTCAAGGTTCCATAAAAGCAGCAGACAATATACAAAATACTATTTAAAAGTTAAACAGCATTCAGTGCTAAGAAATAATGTGATATATAAAATAATACTACATTTTATTTAAAGCGCCTTTCAAGGTACCCAAGGACATTTTACAAAATCAAATACAAACAAAACAGATATAGTCAGATCATATACAAATAATAAACACATCAGAAACATTAAAACAAACAAACAGTCTCGGTCTTGTCTTGGTCTCGCTACCCTTTGGTCTTTGTAGTGTCTTGGTCTCGGTTAAGGCGGTCTTGACTACATCACTAGATGACAGTGACATGTAATTTTAATGGCAAATCTTTAATCTGCTGGTGGATAGATGAGATTTAAATTTCAAGAGAAAATAAACATGATGTGTTTATTGTGTATAGATAGCAGAGTATTACACATTAGTCTTAAAGTTCAGTAGTATTAATCTTTCAAAATACCAGGTAATTTACCATTCTCAAAACTCTTGATGGATTGACATACAACACTAGTGTATGGGTGTAATGAATAGTTGGACCAGTGCGGTCCTTATAATTAAGGGTTTTGCCCTGATTGTGTGTGTGTGTGGGTAATGCCCAGATAAACCAGTGCGGTCCTTATAGTTAAGGGTTTTGCCCTGATTGTGTGTGTGTGTGTGTGTGTGTGTGTGTGTGTGTGGGTAATGACCAGATAAACCAGTGCGGTCCTTATAGTTAAGGGTTTTGCCCTGATTGTGTGTGTGTGTGTGTGTGTGTGTGTGGGTAATGACCAGATAAACCAGTGCGGTCCTTATAGTTAAGGGTTTTGCCCTGATTGTGTGTGTGTGTATGGGTAATGACCAGATAAACCAGTGCAGTCCTGATAGTTAAGGGTTTTGCCCTGATTGTGTGTGTGTATGGGTAATGACCAGATAAACCAGGGGGGTCCTCAGAAACCACTGTTGTGTCAGGAAACGCCTCCTCCCACCCCGTCCTCATAGTCCTTAAAATGTCAGGTTTTCATAACTTCAGATTCTTTGACAGTAATTCAATTCTAAATAGCCAGAAAATTTTCTAATTTTTTTTGGACCATATTCATGCTTCTTGCATGTCTCTGGGACAAAGGGAAAGGTGGGACCCCCTAAACCATGTCTGGGCCGGTATGGGAAAAGTGTCCTTTTAAACCACAGCAACCAGCGTGCGTGCGTGCGTGCGTGCCAGAAATGCTTCGGTGACAGATATTATACAAAGGTAGAACACTGTAACTTCAGCGCGGTAAACAGTAACTCCACTTTGATGCGCAGCAAAACAAAGGCAGAGTACCTTAACTCAACTCAAACTTTTCAGAGTGCCGTGAAACAAAGGCAAAGAACCTTAACTGATGTTACGTCCTTCTGCCTTGGCTTCTGTAGCGCTTTTGGAAGTTACGGCAAAGACAACCCACTATTTTCTCGAAAATACTTTCAGGTTGTATCTCATTCAGATCACCCACCTTGGAGTTAAAAAAGTAATGAGAAGGTGAAAGTTTCTTGAAGGGGAAATCCCATTTGTATGTAATGTGGAAAATGGGGAACTATACTCTGACAGGCCATCAGAGGATTCCTGCAGAACCACAGAACCCTAGCTTGAGGGACCTACAGCTGCTGGGCGGGGCTTGAGGGCCCTACAGCTGCTGGGCGGGACTTTAGCTTACTAATTCACCTATCGCTAAGCCCCTCTTTAAACCAGAAATGGTCCAATCATACATTAGTAACCGTTGCTATGCACCCGACCTCGGACAATCAACTCAGTCAAATGCCTTGGATAACATTGTATATCATGCAGTACCTAGCTAAAAAGCACAAAAAAGTGATTAAATGTCAGACAGGATGGTCAAACGGTGACAGAATGGTCAAACGGTGTGCTTGGGGCACCTGTAATACTGATACCAGGTACCCAGAAAGATTGGAGGGAGGAGTGTTTTTTGTTTTTTGCCCAAAAGCAGCCACGACAAATGTAACGTTATGTGGTGGATAAGGCTTTGTGGTCGACCCACTTCACAACTCAACCTTACGAAGATTACGAAGGACACTTATGTTTGCTGAAAGGTAAGCAGCGTTAAATGATTTATTTGTAACGTTAATAAATAATCTATGATGACATGTAATCTTTGATGACATTAGCCAAATGTTATGTCTGCAGCAGCCAGGCAGTTAGCTAATGGTGTTGGCTCGCGTTAGCTGTTATCCAGCTAGCTACCTCCTGGCTAACATTAGCTATCTTGGAGAGTAGTATTATACTCTCTGATAAATGTTAGCTAGCTAAGCTAGCTTGATTAGGTAGCTAACGTTATGATTGTGTCATTTATTAGCTATCAATCACTATGATTAAATAATAACACTAACGTTAGCTATGACAGCTTGGTGGATTGACAGTCTTTTTCCCTCAGCACTTCGTACATGGAAAGCCAACATCCAAACACCCAGACCCAATCAAAGCTGAATATGGACAAGCAGCTGCAAAAACACCCCGACCACCTCCAAAAAAAAGGTAGTTAACTAACCTGCCAGTTAACTAAACTATCATCATTATTGAAAACGATGGCAAACAAGGGGTATCGATGGCAAACTAACAATAGTTTGTTTTGAAAATGCTCCCATAGGGCCCCATTCATTTAGAAAATTTCAGTTCTTGGAAAAAAATCTGTTTTTATTATACCAGTATGGCTCTCTAAGAAAAATGGTTGCATTCGTTTTTTGATAAATCATTTTATTGCTCTGTTATCAGGGGTGGAATTGGGACCGCATACTCTTTTAGGGACCACCACCTATTATTATTGCTAATCACAAAGTAAAAGAGTCGATAACAGAGCAATAAAATGATTGATCAAAAAACTAATGCAACCTCCAATATATGTGGAGATGTATTTTGGGTGAAGTATCCCTTTAAGCTACAAAAGCAGAACATTCACATGGATTATGTTCCAAATAAGGTGAAAATGTCTTAATGTGAATGTTCTTGCTCCAATAATCAATTAGATTTTCTACTTTATGGTCAGAGGAAACAAATTTGGTCCAAAAAGCATTTGTGTGAAGCACTCTCATTAATACTGCCCCCTTTTCAAGTTTGAGAGTATTTGCTCTTAATTTCTAGACAGAGTGAATAGAATGGGTTACTTTAAATAACATATTTAGTTAAGATGATTTTCTGAATAAGGATATGTGATTAATCATATACTTTATGAAAGATTTGTCTGCAAGACATTTTATTGTTCACCCCCTGTAAAACACTTGTGCATTTACTGTAAAAATACCCATATTAATCTTATATTAATAAAAACAATCTTAAAACTACTGTGTGCTGTCATCTTTTTTGTAACACTGAAAACTATCCATTTACAGTCCCTTCAGAAAGTATTCAGACCCCTTTACCTTTTCTAAATTTTGTTGTGTTATAGACTTAATTAGAAATTGATTATTTATTTATTTTGCCATCAATCTACACACAATATACCCCATAATGACAAAGTGAAAACACGTTTTTAGAAATTTTTGCAATTGTATTAAAAATAAAAAACGGATCTCATTTGCATAAGTATTCAGACTCTTTGATGTAAAGCCTTAAAATGAGCTCAGATGCATCCAATTTCCCTGAGAGATCACACTAAAGCTTAAATGGAGTCCACCTGTGTTCAACTGTAGGGATTCTGATTAATTTCAGAATAGAATTCCAGAGTATAAAAGGAGGCAACACGCATAAGAAACCCATTAGTCAGTCATCATCATTTCAAAAAATAATGGATTCAGGTCTGGAGATTGAGATGGCCAGTTGAGAACGTTGATTTTGTTGTCAGTAACCACTTCTTTGTTGATTTGGATGTATTTTGTAGATTATTGCATGCTGGAAGTTCCATTTTCATCCCAGCCTGGCTGCAGCTGGAGCTGGATGACACTCCTTTTGTCTGCATACAGGAATTCTGTTAGAACAAATAATGAATGAGTCAACAACCTTAAAACATATCTAATATCAGTTTCAAATTAAATAGGGAAATAGTAAATACAGGACAACTGATGCATGTTTCATCAACTTGTTCAAAACCTGTCTCTGAAATCATCAAGACTGACTATTGAGTAAAATTAAATAAACACTATAACGCCTATACACGCATATAGCAATATAGTTACATTTGGTGGATGCTTTGCAGATGCCTGTCTAATGCGGGTGCATGGTATCAATAGTTTATACAACAAAAGTAAGTTAGTTAACCCCTTGGCGCAAATTTCACCTATTTAGGGGGTGCTCTGTTTAAGGCTTTATAACTCCAGGTGTGAGCATCACATAAACTTGGTAAATGGCTTAAATGAAACAAGACAGGTGTACCATTTACAATACAAACTTTTTTTTGTTTATTTTCATAATTTTAGTCAAAATAAAGTGCCATAAATGCAAAGAAACTTTGGAGGAAAAAAAAAAGAAAGTTTTTTTTATTTTTCTGAGAGCTACATAAGTGAAATCGGTAATATATACTACTCAAAAGAAGTTAAGCTTCAAAAATATTTGTGCATATAAATATAGGCTAACGAGCTAAAATGGTGACGACTAATTACAAAATAATTATTTGATGGCTCAAGAACAGAAAACACAAAACAAAAAACTTGATTAGACACTAGTTTATTACCCTGATGAAAAAAAGTCATGCACCCCCAAAATGATGTTCACACAAGTCGCAGAAGCTTCAGTAACTGGTGTAGCCACCGTTAGCATTCAGACATTCTTGACAACGTTGGTGCATGCTGTTAATCAGTCGTTGGAAATAACGTTGAGGGATCGCTAGCCATTCTGCGACTAATCGCTGAGCCAGTTGCTGGAGGTTGACGGCAGGGACGTGATGTGATCGAACTCGCCGCCCTAGTTCATCCCACGCATGCTCAATGGGTGACAAGTCGGGTGAATATGCAGGCCAATCCATGTATATCTCTATCTGAACAAAAAGCCAAGTTACTCACGCATAGCCTACAGAGCGCTGTCTTTAAGTCCTTAATTCCAACCTGCAAAAACTAGGCCTGCCTTTAAAAGTATTGATATCAAAATGTGGCCAAGTTACAACTAAGAATATTGCCTATCGTAGCTCACACTAAATAAACTAGCTCTATTCCAAAGCAATGCTATCCAAACTTTCCTAAATTATTTAATGCAACTTGGTCGTGTGTTTCTTCATCTTAGCATATGTAGAGATTGTGCCTCATGGAACAACATATGATTTCAATGAATGTTTTTAACAGTTGATGAATAATTACACTGCAGAAAGGATATGGTTATACTTTGTTGGCAAGTTTACTTTAGAAAAATGTACAGGTTTTAAAATGTTAACTGCTGCTACAGATTTCTTTACAATTCACAAGCAGACATTTATATCAAGAAACATGTACAATAGAGAAAGGGGGGGATGAATAAATAAATGCAGATAAAAATAAGTAATAGTTTTTAAATAGTGTACATAGTATTTTTACAAACGTATCCAGACATGTTTGTGGGTCAGATGATGGCAAATAAGTAATAGTACTAATTTTCTTATCATAACTATTATTATGTTATTTGCGAACAGAATTTTGTGACCACAAGGATATCTATGCTCTGTAGGACCACACAAGTTTTGATAGAAATCCAAATATTCCAAATAAGTAAATCAATAAATAATAATAATAATACATTTTATTCATTCTGTGCTTTTCATAGACCCAAAGCAGTGGATGCAAACAATTATTCAAACATGGCCTATAGTGTAGTCATTTTTCTGTTGAATTTCTAAGTGCAACACATCTGAATCAGTTAGTTAGTTTATTTAGTGTGAGCTACGATAGGCAATATTCTTAGTAGTAACTTGGCCACATTTTGATATCAATACTTTTAAAGGCAGGCCTAGTTTTTGCAAGTTGGAATTAAGGACTTAAAGACAGCGCTCTGTAGGCTATGCGTGAGTAACTTGGCTTTTTTTTACGTCGGAGACGTTTTTGTTCAGATATCACTTATTTTTGTTAGCTAACTAATGGTGAACAATGCATGAAGATAATGACATCGAGAGAGACATGCCTACAGAATAGTACATGCATTCCAAATAAATGCATGCAGACATTCGCGTAACCATATAGCCCTCTGCTGACGAGAATGATAACATTTCTCCTATTACCGATAGCGCACAATTACATTAAAAGAGTTTGTAGATGAGCTGTATTTAATGTCTAATGAAATACAATGAACAGCACCACCTGAACTATGGATCATGAAGAAGCATGTAAATAAATAAAAAAAATACTATTTACTATAAATTAAAGTGACTAACCATGAATCAGATATGTTTAGGGAATTGGAGGTTTATAAGCCCGATCTCTCAAGGCATTGCCGCTTATAGTAGGGTATCGTCAATTCTTAATGTATTATCGTAAATTCTTAATTTTCCTAGTAGTGAATTTTATGGTGACATTGTGCTATGTGTGAAAAGGATAAGCTGAACAGAGCTGAAGTGAAGAAATGAATGAAGACATAATAAAGAAATGTTGGCCCAGGCGAGCGTTGAAGGTTCGGTTTTCACAGTGAGTCAGACATGACCACGGCGCAATGGACAGCACGCTCCACACAGACGAAAATTTATGTTGGCATTTGTGTGAGATTAAAACATGTAGCCAATGGCATTTGAACGCGATGTTAACCAGATGATATTCTTTTTTTAAATTTTTTTATTTTTGTTTCTGATTTTTCCCCATTTTCTCCCAATATAGTAGCCAATTGAACCCCTATTCTAATTCAATTCCCCCCCCCCCCGTGTAGCAACCGCTAGAGAATCACCGCTACACAACCCCGTCAGCCGGCAGTAGGACGGGAGGGCGCCACGTCCTCTTCAGGGCGCGACTCCTCCTAGCTCCTGACCGTGATTCCAGCCCGCCCAGGGCCGCTATGCACGTAGCGATTCTCTCCGAGCCCCTCCCCCCACCCGGAAGCAGCCGCCAATTGCTGCTCCCACAGGGCGCCGGCCATGCTCGGATCTGGCAGGACCGGGGCGCGAACCCCGATCCTCGGAGCACAACCGCACCGACTGAAAGTCGGCGCTTTTACCGCTGTACTACCGTGACGGCAACCAGATGATATTCTGCGTTGAAACTTTTCTTTGCTTGACAAATGGCCATGGAATGCCTGTTCCCATAAGGTTAGCTAGCCTATTGCATTACTGTCGTGGTGTCCAGTGACTGAATTGTTTAACAGGCTACAAGTGAACAGTTAATATTGTAAACGTGTCTTTGCCTTTGCAATAAAAAAACATTCTTGCATGAGAAAACCTGAACATGTGCACACTGTTTGAGTCCAAAATGAAATTACACTTTAATATCAACCAGGCGAGGTACGAACCCACGTCTCTCGCAATACTTAATTGGACAACGCAATTTCCCAGGAATCTTAGCCAGAAAGAAAACAATACATACTACTAAGAAAGTACATACCAGAGATTATTCTTATTATTATTATAATTAAAAGTGTTTGCAGTAAGCTACATTATCTGCAGAGTAGCGTAGACTAGAGCCACATTCGGGGGCTATTGTTTTTTGTTTTTTTTAAAGTGACTAACCATGGATGAAATATGTTTGGGGAATTGGCCGTTTATAAATCCGATCTCTTAAAGCAGGGGTGTCAAACTCCAGTCCTGGAGGGCCGCAGTGTCTACAGGTATTTGTGGTTTCCTTTCAATCAGCACCCAGTTAAAGCATTGAGAACAAGGTGTGTGGACTTCTTAGCCAATTAGTGACTTAAATTAATCACTTGTGCTTAAACGCACCAAAAACCAGCAGACACTGCGGCCCTCCAGGACCGGATCTTGACACCCCTGTCTTAAAGGATTGCAGCTTATAGGAGGCTATTAACAATTCTTAATGTAGGCTATTATCGTAAACTCTTAATTTTCCTAGTAGTTAATTTTATGGTGACATTGTGTTATGTGTGAAAAGGATAAAGTGAACAGAGCTGAAGTGAAGAAATTAATGAATAAAGAAATGTTGGCCGAGGCAATATGTTGAGGTTCGGTTTCAGTCAGTCAGTCATGACCGCAAGAGCAGAGTGTAACACCCTCCCCAAACCAGACAAGAGCGAGCGTCCGGTTTGGGGAGGGTGTGATATAGTAGGTTACAAGTGAAATACAAGTGAAACATTGAACAGTTAATATTGGAAACCTCTTTTGCCTTTGCAATAAAAATACGTTAATGTGAAAATAATAACAGTGTAATAAATGAAAAGTACTTAACAGTTGAACGTTTTTGTGGAAAATAAGCATGTGCCCTGCTGGGCTTGAACCGACAATCTTCTGTGTGAGAGACTGCAACTCTATTCATTAGGCCACAGTACCTTCGTTAGCTATATTAACATTACAAAACATTAGTATGAAGCGTTTTTATTGGGCGATAAGTTTGATGAGCAGGTATACGGACCATACCCTCAAAGAATAACATGGATAACATCGTGACGGAGGCAGGCAGTTTGGCAGGAAAATGGGAAGAAGCGGAAGAGGAAGGAGAAAAACGGCAAAATAACCCAAGTTTGGGGCTTTATTGTGTGGATGTGTGAAGTTCTGAATGCTGTGTGGTTACATGAGGTCAGAACATACAGAAGTTCATGTTTTTAAGGGCTGAGAGTCTATGTTCATTGTGGTTACTTCTGTAGGAAACCCTGAAAAGTGCCAAACTCTCGTGCTGTATAGGTATGGGGCATGCCCCGCCAAGCCGAATCTTGGTGGATGGCATACCTGCCATCCCAATATTTAAGATAAAAAACATTGATATGACAGTGTCACATACACCTAAATATGTTTCCTAATCATTCACTCTTGTACCTCAATAAAACATCACTTGTCCCTGTACTCTACAGTATGTATACTTTTGTCCTGGGATTGCATTTTTCAGTATTTTTTAAATTTTTTTTAATTTTCCTATTCATAATGACTCCAAGGAAATTTTTACCTTAATCTACCACATATCAGCGCACAGTAAATTGGAATGAGCATTTGTCATGCCCTAAGAGACAAGTATATACGCCATAGCCTATATTATGTACGATAACATGAACATAAAATGGTATTCCACTATCTGCAAAATGCTGCCAAATGTTCTATGTTCAATGAACATCAGTAGCCTACATCAAAAATACATTTAACGATTTCACTACAGTATGTGAAATGCACTCAAAATGCGAAAATAACAATAGGGCTATCAAACATATTGGAAAGACAGATGCTCCAGTGGAAACACGAACGTACATATGTAGCCAGCAAGACCAACGGTATTTTAGACGCAAAAATACTTACATATCGCAAAAGGGAAACTCCCCTCCCTAATGCGTATTCTATAGAGCTTGCATAATACTAGACCGTTAAAACGAAAACTGCCGTTACGATGGGCTGTAGTAAATTGTTCAAAGCACCGAAAAAGACATGACATATACCATTGCTAAGCTTATAATGTACTCTATTGGATAAAAAAGCCGACAATTAAACCAGAATGAACTGTAATTAATGAGACAGCCTTACAGGGCATGGGGGTATTACGCTTTCAGATAGTGTAATAGCGGTTTAAAGTGTTGTATATTTCTCAAACCGATTGTACCAGACAATAAATGACTACTGAATTTTGAAAGGAACATCTCGATGTGTAAAACCGATGGTAGGATTGTATATTTATTTCATATTTAGTAGCATATATTGCTAGTAGAATACATGGTAGAATGAGACAGTACTTTCACAGTTTATTTTGCATTTGAGTGAGCAGGGCTTTTCAGGCATACGATCAGGCTATTGTTGGGTTTATCTCGTTGCTATGACGTTATTCAAATTTTATATGATGAATAAATATATTAACTCAAACATAGACGCTATTGTCCACTATGTCACGCATGGGTAAGTATAGACTAGGTGGGGGGTTGCTTGTTAAATGGACTTGCTACAGGGAAATAGTGACACTTAGAAACGTATTCAGCAGAAATCGTCACAAACTGTCTACCAGCAATAAAGTTAAAACACAGAGTTTGTGATTTCCACTAATAGTTTGACTGCAGTAGCAACGAATGTCTCAGTTGAGGAAAAAGGTCCCGTTAATGTTAATGTAAGGTTAGCTAGCTATCTTTACTGAAATGGATTAGCTAATGTTAGCTATTTTGCTAGCTAGCAAGCTATAACAGTGGAACAACTTTGTCAAATCAAGATAGCTAACGTTACAATGGTTTTGTAACGTTAAGTGATATCTCAAGTTGTTAAAATATGCTTAAGTTAATGTTACTAGTCACTTCGTCAACTTTTGATAGCTGCCAATAACATTGGCTAGCAAGCTAACACTGTTAGCTAGCTATCGTTAGCATTTAACTGTTCAACAAGTTTGGTATCGAAATAATTTCAATATTAAATTGAAATAAGTTGGCGTAGCTAGTAACGTTTAATAACATCAGCTCTATTACCGTTTGATGACAGTCAGACTTCCCACGATATGATAGCTGACCAACTCAACTTGTAAATTAGCTATGCTAGCTAGGTAACGTTAGCTAGACAACAATGCTAGCAAGCAAACGAGCAGCAGTAACATTAAAACATCAAAACGTAGTGTATACGGAGAGAGAGCATTAACGAGTTAAATGACATGTACTCGAAATGAATGACGTTAATTGAACTAAAGCAAACACTTGATAACCGTAACTTCTTCTGATGTCCTATTCCATCTATATCGCATCCTTTCCCAGGCAGACGATAAATGCAGAACTTTGATGAATTTGTTTAGCTAACATTAATCAGTTGACTTCTCCTGAAAGCTATCGCATCCACAAGCGCAGATTGGATGATCACTTAAAGATCCAAAACTTTCATCTTCAATTGTGAAATAGATAGAAAATAATATTTTGAGGGGAAACTTACATTGACGTTAGCAAAAACATTTGTTGTTCCTTTTCATCAGAGGATTCTTCCTTTTGGCACGGCACGTCAGGGGCTTCTTCTCCTCCTAGCCTGCAGGTGGACTACTCCCCAGTATGCTTGAAATATGTAAGCATGAGCACTAGGGTCCAGTCACAGAACTATATACGTCCAGTCCACAGAACTATATAAGAACTAGAAAGGCAGAAGCCTTCTCAAAACGGCACCGTTTCCACGGCCCAAAGTTTTTTCTCTGATTGGCCAACGTGACCAGTCACGTGAAGGTGGTAATTTTCTCCCTTTTCACAGAGTAATGGCTGCCGTTGTAACTCTAGTTAGTGACCATAGACATGTATAGCGATGACTGCAAAGTTATGCTCCCAAATAAATAAGCAAAATGAAAGGTAACTTTGTTAGCTACCGTTAGCTAAGTTAGCTCGCAGTAGCAGCCAGAGGCCTAGAAAGGACATGCTATCACAAAAGCCTGTTGATAATACACCAATAGTAGCTCCATGCACATTTAAAATAAATTAAGCCAGGCATAGCATAACGTTAGTTATACTTTAGAACATATTTGGCTAATCTTAACGTAACCCCCTCGAAACTGCAATGGACATAACGTTATTAGGATAACCTTCCAATATCAACGTTATAGACTACTGCACTTTAAGACCGCATAAACGGGGCACAAGTGTCCGCTATGCGTTAAGATAAAAATAATAATATAATAATGTATGTTATATAGCCTATGTCTATGTTCATAGACATCCTATTTATAGCTACGCTGTATATGTAGCCTACATTATGTGGTGAGTGAATACATTTTTTCCTGGTTAAATTGGTACAGTTCAACAAGTTACTCCTACGACGAGGGTGATGCAGGAAAATAAACAGACCTAACAGCAAAGCATATTTGTGGTTAATGCTAATTTAGCTCAAGCAGGACGACGAAGAAGACAAGCAGACTAACCTAACGTTGTAAAAAAAATTCTTCTTACCGTGAAAATATAAAAAGCTTTTCCCCAGGGTTTCCGCGCTGTTATGCTTTTGAAAGCTCCGCACTATGATTCAGGTTTGGCAAAACTGCTATGCAGTAACAACAGTGCTATCACATATTTTATTACTCTAGAGATGTATACCTTGCCAAAAATCACTGCATTATTCCCCTCAGATCAGGGATCTCAAATCCTGGAGGGCCGCTGTGTCTGCTGTTTTTCGATGTGTTCCTGCACTTAAGTGTTTAATTTAAGTCATTGATTGGCTAAAGAGTCTGCGCACCTTGTTTCCAAGGCCTAAATTGGCTGCTGATTGAAAGGAAATCACAAAAACCAGCAGACACAGCGGCCCTCCAGGACTGGAGTTTGAGATCCCTGCCTCGGATGGTACCGACCAACCCTACTGGCTCACGGACTACTAGGAGTACAAATTATATATTATAATGGTAAGGATAAGCCACAAATCAGCTGTGGAAACTGCCATCTACAAGTTCATAACAGTGTCATCTTCAGAGATATATGTAGGAAACTTCAGCTGCAACATTATATAATCCTGACCATGTAGGACTATTCAGGAGGTTTGGAGGAAGGGCTAAAGCACTTCAAAAACAGCATGTTATCTAACCCTAACCCTCATATGACAACAATCCAGATATATTTGGTAGGTAAAATAATGTCTACACTAGCATAAATCCAAACGTATGACTGATTAGGAAAAACATCAATACCTTGAAGGATTTTTCCCAACAAATAAGCAAAAAATCAAGACTTGATTTTGTCCAGGCTGGAGTCTCAAAGGGTCTCAGAAACTACACCTCAAAGAGGCTGTAGCCAGACAGAGGTGAAAATGAAAGTTTGTCGTAGGACAAAACTAAATACATTTTTGGAAAGGCCTTGACCTGGAGAGTAACATATGTCAATTATTTTGCCCTGACACTCCAGGGGACTCAGTAGCGCCCCCTAGAAGGGCAAAACTGGCCAAACTTCAAATGCTTCAAATTCTGGAACCAATAGACATATCGGGTAGATATTTAACAGGATGATTAACGAACTAGTCTTTCATAAATAATGCCAGAGCCAGCCTTCAAGCTCTAACAGAAGGGCCTGAATAAAACGTTTGATGCTTAATCATTTGATACTTTGATGATTCAATTAGATGATCAATTGGGATTTTAACTGATGCTATATTGACCATAAATTTTAAGCCCCAGGTCAATAGGATTAGTATTTTTTTTAGTTATTAGTACTAATAGTTAATAACTACAATTCCCAAAAAACCTGAGAGCTCTACATAATGGATGGCCTGTGAAAAGATGGCTCCGTCTGTAGTCCGTTAGGGTTCGGATGGGTCGCCCCATGTAGGGGACATTATTAAAATGAATTGAGATTGTGGGATTTTGACCATATCCGACAAACTGTTTGCTTTTTTGTGACTGAATAAACTTTTCCACATGTTTTTTGTGTCCCCATTAACATATTTAGCGGTTATCGCCATCAACCAACTGCATAGTAGCTACTCAAAAGTCACTCGTCTGGTGAAGAAAATTCGCTAGCCGGCTAGCTAGCTAACAACCAAAAAGTAGCATAGTAGCCAAGCCTCCAGGAACAGCTCTAAATTTCATTCTGTGTAGCACGAAAACAGTCTGAGAAATGCTAGCACTAAAAATGCATGTTTAAATTTTGTTCTGTGTAGCACGATAAACGTCGGACAATCGTGCTCAGGGTGACGATTCAATAGATTAATTGTCGTGATATATGAGCACGAAAAAGCGTGAGACCGGGTTGATTTTTCACCAGTTAACATAAGAAAGTGTATCTTAACCTAAAGGCTAAGACCATTGCGCTATTGTGTGAATCAATCCTGCATGAACACAATTCTGATCATGCTATTCTCCTGTCCTCTAATGGTTCTAACCATCTTATTTCTATTTTATATTCCTTTCTCTGTCTCTCAGTTATGTCAAGAACAATTGCTACCACTCATCCACCTATACCTGTATACCCAGCTGTTGGTACTGTATGTGTCTGTTTTGGGGGCTGCTGCTCAGTCGAAATTTCTGAATTCACTGAGGTTCTGTTCAAGTCTTTGCTATGTGTGCGCAGGCACCTTGTAACATCTGCCTTTATTTCTGTTTCTGAGGAGGAGAAAATGCTGTGAGCTGCCAATCCATGGCCTTCCTTGCGTATTTCTCCCCACGCTGGATATAGCTGTCTAATATGTACATTTTGGGGAAACATTAATAAAAAGTTTCAATGAATTATAAAACTTTTTTATTGAAGGGTTCATTGTTTGCATAAGTCATGCAGTAGCCTAGGTATAAGATGAAATTGCTTCTTTTTTTTCATTTGTAAAGACTAAATAATCAAGTACACCATTCAAAATTATGAATCATGAATAAGGGAAACATTTTATTCTTCGATATGCTGCGTTTCATTCACAGCAAGTTTAATCACCGTCTCCAACGTTGTCCTGGATGATAAGGGGAAAAAAACGTAGAGACGTTAGGAGTTTGTTATAGGACACAGCAAAGTTCAGCAGCCTGTCTCAGTTTAAAGGCCATCACCACATCAAGGTGCAGGCTGAACGTGAGAACACAATAAGACACACATTCACAAGACAAACCCTGACAAGACACATTAAAATTACAAGGTCACATTAAGGAAAAATGTACAAGTTTATGTGGGATCTAAGTGGTAGCCTACTAGCAAAATTCATCCACTGGTGTCTGTAAGCAAAGACACTTACTCTTTATGCGCGGTTAAAAGTGCATTATCTGGTTTTGATCGCATCTGGTTTATTTCTTTTGAGCGATGAAAGGATGTACACGTGTAAATCGACATACAAAAGCAACATAATAGTAAACGCAGCCACAATAATCTAATGTAATGTTATGTAAAGCTACAATGTCCTATAGCCTAGCTTGGCTATAGACAACGGGAGCACTCGCTGTTCTTCGCATACCGCATAGCCTACTGTGTCACGCGGTTAGACAAAACAGGCTATTTCTAAAAATATAACCAGCTACTGACATGTTAGATCCACCAACCTTTCCCTTATATTAAAACAAAGTTATTTCCAGCCCGTTTTCCTGAGTCCAGCGCCTACCCCAGATCCACTCTAACCACAGAGTGGATGTCGTGAGAACATTCGATGTTATGTGAAAACCAAAATATTAAATAGGTCTATGATATGATTACGTTCACATAATTAAATAATGATTATTGCATCTGCTTGTTTCTTTTGTTTAATCCGTAACGTTAGTCTGTGGTATGGCTAGGCAGTAGCCTAGCTACAGCGGTAACATTACATACATCCGGACCGCTCCCTGGCTCAAGATTTCCGTGAACCAGCCTTGCGTGGCTAGCTAATAGTGTGGTGTAGCCATGGAACTGTAGCCTAAATAATTAGAAATCGCGATGGAAATGGCCACAGTGAAACTTGTCGCCTATTTTTCAAGCTTCTCCGGAATGTCTATGTTATTGTTAGACTGCTAGAATGAACTATGGTGATCTTGTAATGTTATGGTAACGTTAGACAGATTAATGGCTAGGCTAGGCCACGTAGCGGCTATCTTGTTGAAATAGCCTCACAGCCTAACGTGAGCAAAACTGCAAATCCAGATAAACAGCCACGAATAGTTACTAAAAATGTTTAATAACTATCTTGTTAACTAGCCTTATTAACAAACATAATACACCGGGAGCCGGACAACTTTTCTGTAGCCAACCCGATGTTGACCCGCTACCGTTAGCGTCTTGCTATCTGGGCGGCTTTTGAGACTTCAACACTAACATATTCACTGGGGTAGGTTACGAGTGTAATCTAACACCCATCTTGAGATATTAAGTATGTCCTTAGAAATATTACACACGTGAAAGCATTTGAAAACCATTTCATTATTATGCACAAGATAGCTGGTAAGCGAACTTCATAACCGTTAGATAACCTAACTATAGCTACAGCGACGGAGCCAGTTAGCTGAATGCTCATAGCAAGCCAAGTCAGCCAATCATAGAGTTCAATGGAGGTTGAGAGAATGGATTTGAGGCGAAAATGCCAATAGGCCTCCTCACGTGATTGCCCTGTGACGTAACTAGAATTACCACGTGACAATGTTCTTAACCAATCAGAGTTCAGTGTGCCTACTCAACACCGATGAGGTTTTTTAAATCATGCCTCTCTTTTTTCTGTGTAGGCTAAAAAAAATTTGAACCCAGGAAAAATGTAAAATGTGATTGCCTGCTTCTGTTGACTACCATATTGTGAACTTTTGATACCTAGATTTTGCTGGGGCGACTATGTTGACTTTCACAACGCTCCATTGGAAATACATGGCAGAGCTCATCGGTAATACTATTTCCGGGCCATGGCAGCCATCTTGCGGCGGTGCCATTGCGGAAGAACCAAATTGAATAGGGCTGAATGGAACCACGTGACCACGTTTCCTTTCTAGTTATTATATAGTTCTGTGGTCCAGTCCCACCCCGCAGCTGTAGGTCCCTCAAGCCCCGCTAGGGTTCTGTGGCTCTGCAGGAAATCTGTACTGTGACAGGCTGCTGCTTATTGAACGGGTGCCCTCTAGTGGACATCTCATACTTTTCCATTGAGATTTATCTTTTAAAATCAAATAACAAAAAAAAAACAAGTGAAAATTTATTTTTACAGCGCATCTCACAAACAATTGTCATAATATGCTTCACAGAAAACCCTGGCCTAAACCCCCACAAGAGACAGCCAAAGGCAACAGTGGCAAGGAAAAACTCCCTGGTGGCAGATAGGAAAGAACCTGGGCAGCTCAGGGTGTGGGGTTTTTATGACCAACATGGTCAATCAGCCAATGTTCACATTAATAGAATTTGCAGCAGCTAGATGACTGTAAACCTGGAGGAAGTGCAGATGTGACAGCTGGGATTGTGGGTGAGGCCGGGCGGCGATGGTTAATACAGCACTTTTTGCTTTTCTGTTAATATATAAAACACACTAGAATATAAGTTGCATGATATGATCATGACATGAGTAAGATAAATATGGTGATGGTGTGAACCAGAAAGACTTGACATGGAGCCTTGCCTTCTTAGAGGACCAAAGTGGACATCCTTAGCTTTCTTGTGTAATCATTCACTGTAATTCTCTAAAGCATATATTTCTACATTGATTTTAACTATGATAACAGTATGTGTTGTTTTGTATTGTTAATTGTCAAATAACCAAAATCAAAAAAGTACATATGATATAACATACCACCCTCTAGTGGATTTAACTGATCATACACTTCAGGGGAACGGTGGGCAGGAAATTTAGTCAGAGGGTTGACCTTACATCAGAAGTCTGCTGTCACATTTTAGAATGGCATTTTACAAAACATGCGCTATGCCATAATTGATAAAACATTTATTTATTAATGATTTATTAAAATGCTATGTAATTTTAAAGAAGCTGTTGAATATGCTTCATGACAGTTAAAGGAATCCCAAGTCTCTCTCTCCCTCTCTCATATTGATCAATATTCATGTTCTTTTGGCTTAGGTTAAGTGCAATGTCTGCTTTTATATACATTTGTATATAATCTGACTTTCCCCAATGAGGGAAATTTTTTGGACAGGGTTGAGGCGGTGATTTCTAAATAAATAAATTTATATAAAAAATTTGGTTAGCTCTCAGGCCTAAGAGAGAAGCTTCCTGCCACATGGCCACCATGTGAGCTTGCCTCCTGAATCTCTGGACCCCTTTTTGTTCTGCTTTTTGATAACTGTTCCCTTTGTTGTTGTTCCAAATGATTATTCTGTGGACCTGATTCTTGTTCTGAGTTTAAGGAGTAAATAAATGATGGCAAGCCATGCATTTTTCCCGTGAAGTCTTGTCCGTTGTCTGCGCCTGACATAGAGACCACCCCAGCACTGGTGTCACAGCAGTTACAAATCTCAAAACATAAATTCTTTTCAACAGCATGTTACTGTAACTTTGATGCCTTTTAACATATGATGTAAAGAAAACAAATGCAGGGGGTGGACAAAATATTGAAAAATAGCTTTAACTTTGAAGCATCTAAACCACAATTACAAAAGCATCTACACAGGTGATTCCTATTAATTTGAATGCTAATTAGCAGCATGTGTCTGCTTAAAATCAGTCTAACCAGCAGCACTTTGCTCGGTAAGTCTCCAAAGCAAGATGAGGATACCAATAGAGTTCCAAAGGGGCCAAATAGTTGGTGCCTGAATTGCAGGTGCGTCGGTCACAAAAATGGCAAAATTATTTAAGGTGGCAAGGGGAACAGTGTCAAAAATTATGACAACATATGCCCAACACCAAAAAACAGCATCAGCAAAAAAGAACTGGCCGCAAGTCAAAGCTGTCCGACAGGGACAGACGGACACTTGGTAGGATAGTTGCTAATAACCACAGAACTACAGCACAGAATTGAATCAATCCATATCTGAACCAGTCTCAACAAAAACAGTACGTTGTGAGCTTCACAAAGCTGGTATTTATGGCAGGGCCACCATTCAGAAACCATTGTATCCAAGGCTAATGCACAAAAACGCATAACATGGTGTAAGGAACACAAAACCTGGACCCCTGAGCAATGGAGAAAAGTGATATGGTCTGATGAGTCATTTTTTACTCTTTTTAATACATCTGGATGGGTTTATGTTTGGAGAAAACCTAAGGAGGCATTCAATCCACAATGTCTGTTGCCAACTGTTAAGTATGGTGGTGGTTCTGTAATGGTATGGGCAGCCATTTCATGGGACTTATTGGGTCCAATGATTGCTCTCCATGGACATGTAACAGGCAAACAATATGAAACCATTTTACAAGACCAGGTGCACCATATGGTGCAAACATCCTGATGTCCCCATATTCCAACATGATACCGCCCCCATACACTGCTAAAAACATTAAAGAACGGTTCCAAAAACATGAGGATGACGTCAAATGCCTTCCATGGCCTGCACCAATCACCAGATCTAAACATAATTGAACCTTTATGGGAAGTTCTGGAGCGTCCAAACTAGATTTCCACTTCCTTCATCCCTCAAAGAAGTGGAGACTGTCCTTCTTGAACAATGGGCCAATATCCCACTACACACAGTTCAGTAATTGTATGACAGCATTCCAAGAAGGATTGAAACTGTTTTGAAGGTAAAGGGTTGGCCTAATGGGCCAATATCCCGCTATACACAGTTCAGTAATTGTATGACAGCATTCCTAGGATTGAAACTGTTTTGAAGGTAAAGAGTTGGCCTACTCGTTATTAGTTACAAGATATTCAGTTTTTGTAGGTGTTTCCAATATTTTGTCCACCGCCTGTATGTTTCAGTTACTTTGCTATGTAACTTCAAAGTATTTCAGTAAATTCACTTGCCAGGCGGGAGGTTTGACTAAGGATGTTAGTTTATTGCCACACTATTAATACATTTAAATTTCATCTCCCTCTTTGACCCTCTTTTCTAACACATGCAGTGTCCTGGATCCTTATTCACATCCAGCCTGAGAGAAAATGGTTTGGTCTAAAAGCAGTGGTCCCCTTCCCTGTTCCTGGAGATCCACCGTCCTGTAGATTTGCACTCCAACCCTAATAAAGCACACCTCATTCAACTACTAGGCTGTGTCCGAATCAGAGCCCTATCTACTGCGCCCTATCTCTTTCGTGCAGTGCACTGGCAGAAGTGTGCTGTTTAATGTGCACTATTTAGCATGCGGCGTGCAGTATGCAAAAAATATCTGCCATACTATTTTCCAACGATACTGTGGTAAGTTAGACGTACATGTCGTAAGACGTCCCACCCAGGAGACCAGGGATTGAAGCTGGCAAACTCCAGTGGTCACTGGTGGTATTGCAGCCTCTGGTGCCAAAAAGATAATGTCCCAATTCATAGTTTTCACGTGATGTCACAGCCCTATGGGAACGCCCACCTGGCGGGCAAAAAGCCACCTTCCACTGCCCGCCAACGACAACTTTTCCCAAAAGTTTGCCAAAATGCCGGATAGTTGTTGTTCAATTGGATGCACTAACCGAAGAGGAGACAAGCCTGGATTGTGTTTGTACAGAATCCCATCTGACAAGGAAAACCCAGAGAGGAGGATGTTGTGAATCCCTCCTTCTCTACAGCTACCCAGGCTGTCAATGGCGGGTCATTTAAGCTGTAGGAATGGTTTACCTGACAATGGAAAAACATTTATATTACATGTATGTCACAAAATGTTGTGTTACCTTAACCAAAATAGTACTGCCCTAGATAAAGCTAACTGCAGTAACGTTAGCTGACTAACGTTACACTGACCACCCATGCAAGCAACGTTAGGTAGCTCACGTTAGCTAATTAGCACTCACCTTCGCTTTGACGATGAAGAATTTATTGTCCTTCACCTCCCAAACAACAGCATTATTGACCCATCCAGATCGAAAGTACAGATAACTGTCTGTACTTTTGTACGCTTTCATCTTCGCGGCAGTGTAAGGGGATGGATTCTCCACAAGATAAATGTAAACGTCACCGAAGTACAGCTCCGGCAGCGACTAAGCGGGTTTTAATAATTGAAATAAAGCAGCGGGTGCTGTATATGGGTCACACGTACCTAAGACACTTAGTTTGTTTGGGTATCTTTGTTTTTCGTCTTTTGATAAGTGATCTAAACACACGTGTGTTGCAAAAGAAGGAAATTTGACAGGCTTCTGCGGTAGCTCTATGGGGTTTCCAGTGTCCGTCCGCATTCTGGAACGTTGTTTTGCCCGCCAGGGCTCCGCAGCAGTCACGTGACTGAAAACTATGAATTGAAGTCCATTAAAAACTATGAAATGAACCAGGCCAAATTATACTATTATACTACCAAACTAGTTACGCTCCAGGGACCAATTTTTTTTCTGCGCCCCACAGAAGAAGTTATAAGATTTTTTTAATTCAAATTGGGTTTGCATGTTTAGGTACCCAGTGTGCATGCTCCTCTGGTTCCAAAAAGCCCCATAATCTAACATGGTGCCTCCATGAATTGGCTCCCATAGGAATCTATGGAACCGGGTTACGGAAGCTGTCTCCAGTTCTTCTTATACAGTCAAGCCGGAAAGTCTCCCCACCCTTTTCACCTTCTCCACGTTTTATTACGTTACAGACACATTCTACAATAGATTGAGTTAATTTTTTTGTCTCAAAATTCTACACAAAATAGCCCATAATGACAAAGTGAAAACAGGTTTAGACATTTGTGCTAATTTATAAAAAATCAAAATGTTAAATATCATATGTACACAAGTGTGCACACCCGTTGATATGACACCCAAAAGTGAGCTGAGGTGCATTTTGTTTCCACTGATACTGCTTGAGATGTTTCTACAACTTAATTGGAGTCCACCTGTGATAAATTCAATTGATTGGACATGATTGGGGATTTCCAACACCTGCCTATATAAGGTCCCACAGTTGACAGTGCATGTCAGAGCAAACTCCAAGTATGGGGTCAAAGGAATTATCTGCAGACCTCAGAAACAGGATTGTGTCAAGGCATAGATCTGGAGAAGGGTACGGAAAAATCTCTGCAGCTTTACAGGTCCCAAAGAGCACAGTGGCCACCATCATTCGTAAATGGAAGAAGTTTGGAACCACCAAGAATCTTCCTAGACCTGGCCGCCCGGCCAAACTGAGCAATCGGGGAAGACGGGCCTTGGCCAGGGAGATGAGCAGGAACCCGAGGGTCACTCTGACAGAGCTCCAACGTATCCTTGTGGAGATGGGAGAACCTTTCAGAAGATCAACCATCCAGGCAGCACTCCACCAATCAGGCCTTTATGGTAGTGGCCAGATGGAAGCCCCTCCTTAGTAAAAGGCACATCACAGCACCCTTGGAGTTTGCCAAAAGGCACCTAGAGGACTCTGAAACCATGAGAATCAAGATTCTCTGGTATGATGAAACCAAAATGGAACTTTTTGGCCTGAATACCAAGCGTCACGTCTGGAGGAAACCAGGCACCGCTCATCACCTGGCTAATACCATCCCTACAGTGAAGCATGGCGGTGGCAGCATCATGATGTGGGGATGTTTTTCAGCAGCGGGAACAGGGCGACTAGTCCTGATAGAGGGAAAGATGAATGCAGCTAAGACTGGGGCGAAGGTTTACCTTCCAACATGACAATGACCCGAAGCACACAGCCAAGAGAAGGAAAAGGAGTGGCTTCGGAGAAAGTCTGTGCATGTCCTTGAGTGGCCCAGCCAGAGCCCAGACCCGAATCCAATTGAACATCTGTGGAAAGAGCTGAAAATGGCTGTGTACCGACGCTCCCCATCCAACCTGACGGAGCTTGCAAGGATATGCCAAGAGGAATGGGCAAAAATGTCCAGAAACAAGTGTGCAAAGCTCGTAGCTTCTTTCCCAAGACGCCTTGAAGCTGTAATCGCTGCCAAAGGTGCAGCAACCAAGTATTAGGCTAAGGGTGTGTACAGATATGTAACCCCTAAATAACCTATTTTTGTCAGTAAAATAAAATAGCATATTTTCTAAACCTCTTTTCACTGTCATTATTGGCTATTGTGTGTAGATGTTTGAGGCAAAAAATGAACTCAATCTATTGTAGTACAAGTCAATTGCAGGGGATTTTGGCACATTTTTTTGGGCCGCTACCCACACGGTTAGCTGTGTTGCTCATTCCACAAATGCATGATCCTTACAAGTTGTACCTCGTTGTAAAGGTGACTAATCAGGCTTTCCAACGATATAAAATACAATACCAATTGGTATTATTAAAGGGGAGGAATAATCGACCGAAATAACGTTTCCAAACTTTTTTTGAGGAGTTTATATCAAATTGGCTCTATCAAACTGGGATACAGTATATCAGAAAAGACATCACATTTTAAGGATTGTCTAGCTAACCAGCTTTTAAGACTAGTGGATGCAGACTATTTCAGGCCACTGTACATGAGTAAAAATGTTAAAATCAGATGGACTGTTTGATTTAATATTGCCAGCCTTATTTTGCTACAAAGTTGGTTATGAGGATGGAGGTCTGATGAATGAAAAGAGAGGGATCACAACAATGTCAACAATGACACCCAGTTTTTCAACTCACCGTGTGACACTGAAACAGAAAACTGAGGAAATGGAAGGAACAATGGGCGTGTTCGAGTAGACATCGGTGCGCAGTCGGCTTGCCTGCCTCAGGCGGAAATGACAAACGCCCGAGCAGATCGAACTGGGACAGTTTCAGACGTTTCTGAAACCGGCAGGGAGAAAAACAATATGGAGGAGTTAGCCGTGTTGTTTGTGTTGTTGCGGAGGACTTTTTTTACTTTTTAAAATTTACAAGAAATGGAGAACGAATTAAGGTTGTTTTAATACTGACTTAGGCCTACATTATTTAATGACTTGTATTGTTAGGGTAATCAATATTTATCTTTTGCTACGCGACTTTGGCTAAGCACCCTGAATTGTTCCACAGTGAAACTCCAATTAAAGTTCTTGAATAAATATGTATAATTGCCATTGGAATTAAAGCGCTGGGTGCCGTTTCATTATCTAATAACTAAATGATTTAGCTAAGCTGTCATCTGTTATGGTAACATACCTGTAAACATTAGGCTGCTTATGTTCTATTGCTCATATTCAGTTGTTTCTTGTCTGTCAATTTATGAAATGGCCTAAACTACACCTGTCATCTGTGTTTAGACTAGGAAACATGGTAGACATGTCATTTTAGTTAATCTAAACCCAGAAGACATCGTAGCCATACATTGTAATGTGAGAATCTATGTAGCTATGTTAAGTATCATAACTTACACATTTAGCCAGCAGCCATACCACCATGCAATCTGCTCCTGCTGAATTGCTGAAGCTAAGCAGGTGTGGGCTTGGTTAGTACTTGGATGGGAGACCTCCTGGGACAACTAAGTTGCTGCTGGAAGTGGTGTTGGTGGACCAGTATGGGGCAATCTTCCCTCTGGTCAAATAAATCCCAATGCCCCAGTGCAGTGATGGGGACAGCCCTGTAGGAGATGCCATCTTTCGGATGAGACGTTAAACCGAGGTCCTGACTCACTGTGGTCATTAAAGATCCCATGACACTTATCGCAAAGAGTAGGGGTTTCCCCGGTGTCCTGGCTAAATTCCCAACATGGCTCTTTCAATCTGCCACCTAATCATCCCCCAGTTTAATTGGCTAATAATCATTCTCTCCCTCTCCACCTCAGCTGATGTGTGGTGAGCATTCTGGCGCAAAATGGCTGCTACACATTGGTGGTGGTAGAGGTGAGTTTCCCCCTCGTCACTGTAAACGCTTTGAGTGTCGTGAAAGGCGCTATATAAATGCAAGGTATTATTACATGCATGTTTTCATAGACTTTTGAGTGGTGGTTCTAAAGAATATTTTATTGCAGAATATCTGTACCAATATAAATGAGAAATGTCTCTTTCATGGGACTTCTTTAGAGTTGTACAGTGAATGCATTGAAGATATTCCTTGTGTAGGAAAAGTGTATTAATCCTAATCATTAATTATGTTGCTATGAAATAATACTTGGTTGCATATCCTTTGCGTGCAAGGACTGCCTGAAGTCTGCGAGCTGTAGAAATCATCAGATGCTGGGTATATTCACTGGTGATGCTATGCCAGGCCTGTACTGCAGCCTTATTCAGTTACAATATGGATGACAATGCCCTCAAATTGAAGCTTGCAGTCTGTATTTTAGCCTCACAATCATTGTTTCATTTCACATCGAAAGTGCTGGAGTACAGAGCCAAAACACAGAAAAAAATAATTCACTGTTCACTGTATATATCCTTTACTTGACCAGTCTGTTGAGATTTATTTTCACACTAAAACATTACATAGCATACATGATTCAGCTACTCATATGTGTTCATGATTTATTCAAATTACATGACAGCAGGTGGTCCCTTTGGACCCTGACAATGAACTTATTGAATGCCATCCAATGTCTTTAACAGGATAAATTGAGTTTGTATGAATGAATAACTAATATAGTACATATAGGGACATTCGGATACTGGGAGTCGTTATGTGTTTTGAGGGAACAATGAAGAAAGATGACATTTTCCTTGCCAGTTATGTTAATGTATGGATAAATAGAATTGTATTTGCATAAGATGTATTCCAATATCAACATGTCATCTTCCTTTTACCTGTCACCAATCATTGTTCATATTTCAGATTTGATAATAAACATACAAAATGACAGAAAGAACCCGGTGTCATTGTGGCTTGAATGGTGGTGGAGGGGAATAGTCCTACAGTTTATTTACAATATTATGAATGTCACCATATTGTGTGAAATAAATATTCTGAAAATGTTCTCTTTGCTTAATTGCTGGTATAATCTATATATTTTGTTCTGGAGACCAGACCACCCATATCTAATCAATCCATAGCCATAATAAGTGATCTTTAATCTCAAGCATTAATCTTACAACTATTTTCAAGATGGATGTACAGCATTGTACCCAGGTTGTGTTGCTTAATATTGTTTCATTGTTAATACCCTTCATGTTATTATGGCATTGGGTTGTTTGTATGTGGTTCTCTCTGCTGGCATGTGACATGCAGAGGTCTGGCTATGCACTGTCCCATCTGGATATAGGGAAAACTCCACTTCTCAACACAATGGACAGCAGGTCATACCTTCAGATCTTGTCTTACTGATAACAAGGATGGTAAAGAGAAATATTGATTAGGTAACAGTTTTTTTCCCCATCAAAAGACATCCAAATACTTTGAAATAAATGAATGAGTTATTTGGTGGTCCTACCTTATTGTTCTATATGCTCACACCAAATGTTCTGGAGAGAACACTTTTTTTGGGACAACAGACCAATTAGGATTTTACACTTAAGCTGTTGCAAAAACAAATCACTCCTGATAACAAAGTTGAATCTTTACTTTTCTATAGAATATGATATAATTACAAATACACTTGAATAATGTACTGGAAAATACATTGTTACCTATATTTGGACAGGCCTTTTTTTTGTTATTTCTTCATACACTTTTTGATTGTCAACAGATTTTATATAGGCCTACTGTTGGAGGTAAATTGTTTCCTAATTTATCTCTGTGGGGAAGTGTAAGGTTCGGAGAATCAAACGCGACCAATAAGGATTTCTAAAAGCGTATCTCGAGAAAGATACACCACAAAACACGGAATAATCCGCACCAGACTGGGTTAACACAGGATAGGGAGCAAAACTTCCCTAGCACAAAGCAAAACAAAACAACCTCCAAAAACTGAGGCGATCTCGATAAACAGCGAGAATAACGAACATAAGAACCTCACGCACTAAAATAATTAGGCGTAACAAGAGGTAATGAAACAAAACCAAACTCAGAACAAAAACGAGTGAAGGAAAAGAATAGAAAACCTGTTAGCCAAAGCTCTTGTGGAAAAAGAGCTGAACACAACTGGCAACAGGTAAAAAGAATAAATGATAAAGATTGGAAAGGAACGACAAAACCAATCTAATTCTAAATCTTTATAACCGGACTTGCTGCGTTTCCTATTAGTAACAACCAGAAATGCAGCGACCGAAATTTCTATACCTTTACCGACTTCGTATGTCAACATAGCAAAGACAATCTCGAAGTACGGAAATGCGGAAGTCCTGAGGTATTTATAGCCCGCAGGAAACGCGAAACAGGTGAAGGGAATAATTGTCGGGCAAGACGCGAAAACCGGAATGGAGGCGGAAAAAATCCGATAGTGTCTTGACGACGCCAAACAGGAAACCAAAAACGTCGAAAAGCAAAGGCTGCAAATAACCATGACAATCTCAAGGCAGATGGATTACAGAAGCAGTCAAGAATGAGAATTGGCAACTTCATTTGTTTGTGTAGCATTACTAGTATTGTAGCATTAATATAGGCTTAACGTTACTTCTAGAAAGTACATGTATGGTACAATATATAATAACCAGAGTAGCGACCTTATGTTACTCAATCCCACACTCTCAAAACACATATTTATTTATGTATTTATTTATTATTTGCACAAATAAATAACAAATGCAAGTACACAAAGTAATTTACAGAAATATGCTAGAGAGGTTGGAAACCCATACAGGGCTTATGCTAGAAGCTCACTTTATGAAACAAAATCACATTAATTGAAGAACAATAAAGGATTGCATTATATTAAAAAATATTTTAAAATATAGCAATAATAAGAAAAAACGGAATAAATATTAAATGTGAAATTAGAAAAGAGAACAGATAAGGGAAAGAGGAAAATACTGCTATTACATTGTAGGATTTAATAAATAACCCTTATACCTGTGTTTGAACACATAGGGAGAGGTACGCCGAGATAGGTGGCGATATTGTGAAATGATCCGCGTGTGTCATGACGAAACACCTCTCTCTCCTCGCTCTCTAACTAATGCTGTTGTTGGTTTGTTTGAAGGCGCAGCGATGTTGATGAAGGCGCCCGAGAGCTGCTGCACCGCTGCTAAGGCGCCTGGGAAGGCGCCTGCTTAACCTCCTGTTGTCATTTCCGCCTTAGTTCACGCAGCACCGATTTTTCGGCCATCTCGGACGGTTTCCGATGCAGATATGCCGTAAATCGGCTCTAGCCGAACACGCCCAATATTTCGAAGGGACAAGCAGACATAGACACTGCTAATTGAGAAATGCGTTGCCAATGATGATGGAGTTGTTGATTGGAATAAATCAGCTTTTACTTACAGGGTGTCATGGTTTTGACCCTGTTTCCCCATGCGGTCGTTTTCCTCGGTGGCCACGCGAGGGCGCTGCCCTTTTGGTAGATGCTTGCTCTGCCCTGCTGAGTTGGCGGAGCTTCTGGTTAGGCGTTTACACCTGTCGTAGTCACCTGAGAGATGTATTTAAGCCTACCGTTTCCTGCATTCGGGGCTTCGACATTTATTGTTCATTATTTGTACTGTGGTGTTAATATTGGCTGTGAATTCTCGTACCGTTTTGGCTACTCGCCTTTTTTATCGCCTCATTGCTGAGGCAGGGCTTATTTCCTGCTGGCTTTTTATTTACCCATCTCGGGAGCCAGTTAGTAGCTTCGGTACGTTTTGTTTCCCTGTTTTTGTCTCCTTCTCGTGGACTGCGTTCCCCTTTGTTGTGAGTCAGGGTTTTTATTTGTATTGAGAGGCTGTCGTGCTATTATGTTTGCGTAGGTCTTTTGTTGCAGCTATCCTGTTCGGCCTTTTTTGCCTGCGAGACGATTTTGTTGTGAACTGTTGTTCTGTTTCGTTCTCCGGGTGTGTTGTCTCCTTATGTGGAGCTTGGGTGATGTTGTGGACGTGTTTGTGTTTGACTGCGTGTTTCATATAATAGCCTCGGAACGTTAGCTCTCTGTTCCATTTCGCCTCGTTTCATACATTCTTTTACTGAGAGGCTAGGTCGGTTGTTTTTATATTAAGCGTGCGTAGTCTATTTGGATAGGAAAGTTATGGGACGACGGTCTCGTCGGCTCACCTGTAAAATGTTTCTCCCTCCTGGGAGATCGGGTGTTTACCTCTTGTTTTCTGCTTTAGACTGCGCACTTATTAAACTAGCCGTGGAACGTTAAATCTCTGTTCCTGTTCGCCTCGTTAGATTTCCCCTTATTTAGAGGCAGGGCTTGTGTTTGTGTTAGTCATATAGCCGATAGTTTCGGTGCAGCTGTCCATTCGTCTTTTGTGCTTTTTCTCCGGGTATGGAGATTTGGGCGATTCTGTTCAGAACTGTAGTTCTGTTCGCCTCTCGGTGCACGTCGTCATGTGGAGACCGGACGATGTTGTGGACATGTTTGCGTGTGACTGCGAGCCTCAAACTATGCCTTGGAACATTAATTACCTGTTCCTTTGCCTCGTTTCATCTCCTGTCTGAGAGGTTAGGGCGTGGCTATGTTTTAAGCTTGGTCATTTTTGCTGGTAAGGTTATGGGACTGCGGTTCTCCGTCGGCCCGCCTGTAAAATGTTTCTTCCCCCTGGGAGATTGGGCGTTTACCCTCCTTTAGGTTCCGCACATGACTGTTAGTTCTAGCTTATGGAAATAGCCATGTAACATTATATCTGTTCTTTCGCCTCACTTATTAAATTATATCTTTCTTCATTTGTTGACTATTTATTTGTGCCTTTTCGCTACTCGCCCGTTTATTGTGTCTCGTTGCCGAGACAGGGCGCTTATGTCTGGCTGTTCAGATCCCTGTCATTGCGCTCTACTTAGCGTTTGACAGTTAGCCGGTTAGTAGCGTCTTAGTGTGTTTGTTGTTCCTTGTCTTGTCTCCTCCCTCATCTGCGGGTATCCCGCCTTAGTGGCCTAAGGGCTTAATGATTCCCCTTGCTGCGTTTGGCTCCTCCTTCCTCACACGTCACGCCCCATTACACAGGGTGCCTAGAGCTCTTTTTAGTATTAATGAATTAACTATCAGGTAGAAGATAAAACATCAGTACTCCTGGCCTTGAGGGCCAGATTTGAGTATCTAGGCAAGAAAGAGACTTCTACCGTAAATTTTTTCTTTTTCATAACGTTGCACCCCCAAATTAACAAAAATTGATGAAATTTTCAATCTTACATTGTACATTTCTGAAAAAAGTCAGGGTTTGGGTAACAAAAGATTGTTAATATCGCAAAATGATTGATCACTAAATGTGAGATAGAGAAGAAACTGCATTTGCGCTTGGAATTATTTATGCATCCCCTCAGCTGGTTTGCTTCCACACAGCTGCTACGGATATAATCATGTACGTCACTCATGCTACAGTTCTAACCCCCGTCAATTGTTCTCCATCTTCTCCTCCCTCCTCAGCAAATCCCCTCCTGCTCCTCAATCCTCGTTCACTGCAGACGACTTCGCAGACTTCTTTGATGAGAAGATCGCTGACATCCGCAGTTCCTTCAGCCCCTCAGCCCCTCTCTCTATGCCCCCCCCCTGTTCCCGCACTCCCCCTCCCCTCACTGTTTTCCACTCTCCTCCTCCCCCTCCCCTCACTGTTTTCCACTCTCCTCCTCTCCCTACCCCTTCTGTGTCCCCCCCTGCTTCTCCACCTTTTCTCCCCTGTCTGATACCGATGTATCCCACCTCCTACTCTCCCATCGCCCCACTACCTGTGCCCTCGACCCTATCCCTTCATCTCTCTTCCAGGCAATCACCCCAGATATCCTCCCGTTTGTGACCTCTCTGGTGAACTCCTCCCTGACCTCTGGCTGCTTCCCCTCATCCTTCAAGAGAGCCCACATCACCCCGATCCTTAAAAAACCCACGCTGGACCCCTCCAACATCCAAAACTACAGACCGGTATCTCTTCTTCCTTTTCTTTCCAAAACTATTGAACGTGCTGTTTCTAACCAACTGTCTTCTTTCCTTACCCAGAACAACCTACTAGACCCCCACCAGTCCGGCTTCAGACCTGGCCACTCAACGGAGACCGCACTCCTCTCCGTCAGCGAGATGCTTCACGCAGCTCAGACAGCCTCCCTCTCCTCTGTGCTAATACTCCTAGACCTCTCTGCCGCCTTCGACACTGTAGATCACTCCATCCTCCTGTCGTCCCTGTCTGCAGCGGGGATCGGCGGCTCGGCCCTGGCCTGGATTGAGTCCTACCTCTCGGAGCGCTCCTCCCAGGTTGCCTGGGCTGGTAAAGTATCGGCACCCCCGTCCACTTACCACAGGAGTCCCCCAGGGCTCAGTCCTTGGTCCCCTCCTTTTCTCCACCTACACCAAATCCCTTTGCCCTGTTATCACTGCTCATGGTCTTTCTTACCACTGCTACGCTGACGATACTCAACTCTTTCTCTCCTTCTCACCCTCTGACACTCAGGTGTCAGCCCGCATCTCCGCTTGCCTGAGAGACATCCAGACCTGGATGGACAACCACCATCTGAAGCTCAATCCAGATAAGACTGAGCTCATCTACATTCCTGCTCTAACCTCTCCCCCTCTCAATCTCTCCATTTCCCTAGGGGACATTCCACTGACCCCAACGCCCTGTGCCAGGAACCTCGGAGTGGTGATGGACAACAGGCTGTCCCTCTCCGAGAACATCGCAGTGGTAACCCGGGCGTGCAGGTTCTTCCTGTACAACATCAGGAGAATCCGCCCTTTCCTCACCACCCACTCAACCCAGCTCCTGGTCCAAGCGATGGTGCTGTCCCGCCTAGACTACTGCAACTCTCTCCTGGCTGGCCTGCCAGCATCGGCCATCAGACCCCTTCAGCTCATCCAGAACGCAGCAGCCCGCCTGGTCTTCAACCTCCCCCGACACTCCCATGTCACCCCCCTGCTCATTGACCTCCACTGGCTACCTGTGATGGCTCGCATCAAATTCAAAACATTGGTGCTCGCCTTCCAGGCAGTCCGAGGATCAGCCCCTCCATACCTCCAAAAGCTCATCAGACCCTACACACCTACCAGATCCCTGCGTTCCGCCTCCTCAGGACGACTGGTACCCCCCCCACTTCATACTAGCACCCGGTCTCGACGTCTGTCTGTCCTGGCCCCACGGTGGTGGAATGAGCTCCCCGTGGAGGTCAGAACAACAGAAAGTCTGACCGCCTTCAAGCGCAGATTGAAGACTCACCTCTTTAAGCTGCACCTCTCTCCACCCCTCCCTACCTCCTTGTGACCTCCCTTGATTGTGTTTTATAAATCCTTGTTTAAGTGTTTCAAGCTTCTAGTTTAGTACTTGTAAGGTTACTTATTGGCTTACTGTTGTGCATGCCAATGATTGATATCGTGTGGTCCCCCCCCCCCCCCCCCCCCCCCCCCCCAAAAAAAAAAAAAAAAAATCATACTGACTGCGCCTGTGTTTGAATTCGTATTTACCTTTTAGGGTGGTTTTAACGCACTTGTTTCAGGTTGGAAAATGCACTAATGTACGTCGCTCTGGATAAGAGCGTCTGCCAAATGTCTAAAATGTAAAATGTAATGTAAATGCTCACACTCACACGCACAAACTACCTTGTTGTGACGACAAACGCTGAAAACAGGAAATGTCATATGTGATGATATCTAATATGCCTGCAAAGTACCTTGTTTGTGTACCGTACCAAGCTTGTGTGTACAGTGTTCTACATAGTATGTTTTGCAGTTGCAATTAGCAGTTGAATAGACGACAATTAGACCATTTACTGTATATGTCATTAACTTAACTTCTAGCTGTTTGTAAAAGAATGTTATAGAAAAACAAACTTCTTCCTTGAATTGAACTAAAAATCTATATTTTTAATGATAACCACAGGCAAATCCTAATTTGACCTTCTACCTACTGAATCGTGTGTGTGCTTGTTTGTTTGTGTGTACGCATGTGTGCATGTGTGGGTTTAGACAGGCCTGATCTTGCTGCACAGAAAGGAAATTAAGGTTTTCTTGGTATCTCACATTCAGTGAGCGCTTCTGTGAATTTCCCTGCAGCCGAAGGCCTGACCACAGAGGCAGTGTCATCGACCATGGACACCATCACAAAGGTCTTTGTGGCTCAGAAAAAGAGGGGACATTAATGGTAATGGGTAAATACAACCACAAGTACAATGACATTAGGAACATAAAAGATCACTTCTAGTGGAAGATAATTATTAATAATGAGTAAATCACCAGCGAGTCAAGGTATGACGCCTACAGCACATTTCCACTATGCAAGTTTACAGTGCACATGTGTATAGATCAGATAGTGGGTTATGTCTATGTTGTATGCTGTGAAGAGTATAAGGGTTAGAGGAAGCTTAGCTATGTCTGGATAGCTCATGGGGACAGAAGTTTGGTGCTGTACATAGAGATTAACCCCCAACTCTTCACTGGTACCCTTATTAAATGACAAGCCCAAATATTTCAGGTAACCGAAGCAAATCCACTACATCACATTAATACTAAAAGACAGATTTTTTTTTTTTTTTAATAAAAGGTAATCTAAGTGAGCAGATGCCTGACGAAGACCTCTTTGGTCAAAATGTTGCATGAATAAACCACAAGGGAACATTTGGTAATGTGCAGGTATTCTTTATTAGGGGACCGTGCAGCGAAGCTGCAGGTACCCTATTGTTTTTGTTCAGATTCTTTTTATTTATTTTTTTATTTTAATTTTTTTTCTCCCCTTTCACCTAAAATTCCCATGAGCTGGTTTGTCCTAGAATCACCAGACTTGGCACGCTTGTTGGGATTCCCAAACTCTTGAATCCTCTGTATTATGACGCAGATTGAACACCTGGTGGCGCTGTAGTGCACGTGACAAAATTTAGACATTGACACGCCCACTGCCGATGCCCCGTTTCACCTAGAGTCACAAAAATTTGGTATGCATGTCCATTTGCTCATTCTGAACAAATTTGCCTCAAGGACCCATAAAGTCCGCCATATTGGATTTTTTAGCATTTTTTGTAAAACGCTTAAAATGCTACTCCTCCTACAAAATTTGACCAATTGAGATGAAACTTGGTACACAGTCTTTAGACCATGTCTCATAAAAGTTATATTCAGAATTTTGATATTTTCAAAGATGGCCGAATGACGAGCCAATGAAATTTCACTGGGCGTGGCTTATCACAAAAATGCTAATAATTCCAAAACGATTTGACAGAAAGCTATGAAACTTGGTAGGTCTGTTAAGAGTGCCATTAGGACTAGACGTGTACAGTTTAATCCCAATCTATCCATGTGGTGGCGCTATAGAGTTCCAAATATAAAGAAATATAAAAAATTCACTAAAAATCACAGTTCCTTTGCAGAGATGTATAACTTGCTACAGTGACAAAGAGCCGGATTTGGATCATAGAACTTTACTAATTTGGTGGGCGCCATCTTGAATTTGCCGAAATTTTGTCTTAAATGTACTCATTTATTACTTCTTTGAGTTTTTCCTTAACCGCTTGGCTGATTAGCATGAAACTTCACAGAAAGTTATGAAACCTGGAAGATTTATTAAGAGTAACATGAGGAATCGACCACTACAGTTTCAACCCAATGGAGCCACATGGTCGCGCTATATAGATCCAAATATAAGAGAATATTAAAAAATTCACAAAAAAAAATTGACACGCCCACTGCATACGCCCCGTTTTATCTAGAGTCACAAAATGTGGGATAGAGGTCCGTCTGCTCATACTGAACAAAATTGCCCGAGGAACCATGAAGTTAGCCCTATTGGATTTTCCGCTAATTAGCATTACTTGTAAAACACTTAAAATACTACTCCTCCTATAAAATTTGACCAATTTACATGAAACCTGTTAAACACACTCCTTACACCATGCGTCATAAAACTTATAAACAGAATTTGGATATTTTAAAAGCTGGCCGAATGACGAGCCAATAAATATCCAGTGGGCGTGGCTTATCACAACAATGCTAATAATTCCAAAACCATTTCACAGAAAGTTATGACACTTGGATGGTCTTTTAAGAGTAACATCTGGACCTGACCTCTCCAGTTTCAACCCAATCGAGCCAAGTGGTGGCGCTATAGAGATCCAAATATAAGAAAATATTTAAAAATTCACTAAAAATCATTGACACGCCCACTGCCGACGCCCCGTTTGATCTTCAGTCACAAAATTTGGTGTATACCTCCCGCTACTCCTGCCCAACAAATTTGGCTCAAGAAACCATGAAGTCTGCCATCTTCGATTTTCCGCTAATTACCATTTTTTGTAAAACACTTAAAATGCTACTCCTCCTACAGAATTTGACCAATTTGCACCAAACCTGTTCAAGGTACTCAAACCGCTTCCCTACATACACGCATTACTTTACTAAGGTGTATGTCAAAAATTGGCCGAATGAGAAGCCAATGGATTTTGCATTGGGCGTGGCTTATCACACAAATGCTAGTATTTCTAAAACCGTTTGATATAAAGTTCTGAAACTTGGTGGGTTGATTGAGAGTTAGATCAAGACTTGAGCCCTGCAGTTTCAACCCAATCAATCTGCGTGCTGGCACTAAAGAAATACAAATGTTGGGATGGCAGGTATGCCATCCACCAAGTACACTATCTCTGCTTAACAGGCCGTCTACCTACTATAGCAACTGTGAAAGTTCCTGTAGCTTAGTGGTTAAGGCATTTGACTGCCGTGTAGTAGGTTGGTAGTTCGATCCCCACCTGTTCCTGAGTTTTTTTTGAGGCACACAATGTGCACGACATTGTAAGAATGTTCTTTTTATTGCAAAGGCCAGGAAATTTCACAATATTACCTGTTATCTGTTTCAATTATGAAGTCAGTAAGCCCAAACAATCTGATACCGCAACACACAAGTCTTATTTGGCCTCCTCATTACTGTTAACCTGCTTTAGCCTAGTGGATACAGTATTGGCTTTCCATGTATGTGGTCAGCGGTTCAATTCCGGCTTGGTACCAATGGCTAGGTTAATGTTTGGCAAAACTATTGTGCAAATGCTATGCTTCTTTTAATGTTGTTTTCACATTAAGAAACACCTTTTTATTGCAAAAGTTAAGCAATTTAACAGTATTAACTGTTCACTGTTTCACTTGTACTTAAAAGACTTAATACACAAGCCCTTACTGGATCGGGTTAAGATACCATCAGCAATGGCAAAAGCCCTGATTAGAAACAAATATTTGTATTTTGGGTCAACCCTGTCTAGAGTTGTCTACCATTTTGCAGTTTCTGCGTTTGACAAATGCCGCTAATGCTGCACGGTCCCCGGAAATCGCTGCTTGCAGCTATATTTGTCATTGTTTCACTTTTGTACCCTGCACATGGCCTAACCAGTTGGATGTGTGTATACCACATCTTTTTGTGAGCAGGCCTTAAACAAGCTTAGGAAAGCTAGGGGTTTTCCATCAAACGTATTTAATTAACAACATGAGCTGAGAGCTAATTTGAATGACAGCGAAGGACGCTAATGGGAGGCAGGGTATTGCGAAGCTAGGTAAGTGTATTGTGAATGCATATGGGCTGAATTAATATGGATATCTCATTTACTTTACTAATGCTCTGACAATATTTTCAATAGAACTATGGGTGAGCAAGCATTTTGGGTTAATGTCTAATGCAAAATATATAGTATGTTTTTTGTCCCCATGAGGTTAAACCATTTTTGGCTGTAATTGTCAGGAAGCACACACCACAATATTAAATATCCACAGAAAAGACCATTTAGATTTAATATGTAAAAAATGTAAATTGGCCAAAAAATGTAAATCTTTTTCTGGATTATATGCAGAGAACATCCAGATTCTCCCTCAACGTAAGCAGGAAGCACGATGCAGGACAGCAGGTTTGCTGAACTGGTGTACTGCTGTTCACAAAGCCACACGGTAGCACCACAATTTTCACTCTCATACCACTCCCCTCCCACATACGTGTGTGTCACTGCCTCCAGTTGACTGGGGGGGGGGGGGTCTAGGGGCATGGTTCTCGGTGAGAGGGGTCTGTGGTGGGAAGAAAGTTTCCACTTTCCACTGCTGCATGTGTTTAAAAGCCTGCCTGTACTGGTAGCTGTGAAACACCAGAGACCTGTGTGAAGAAATGAAGACCCTCAAGAATGCGCTCCTCTGTCTAGCTGTACTGCAGCTGTGTCCTTCTTCCAGCTATTGTGAGAGTCTTTCATTACTGGCCTTGGGTCCATTGGTGCTCTAGCTGTGAGCCTTTGAGTTCTTGACAGGGATATAATTTGAAGATATCAGCACGGTAAAATGTTCAGTGTTAAACTCTTACAGAGTACATTTTTCTATAATAGAGTGCATGTGGTCCCCACTGGACATTTTACTGTGTGGTCTCAGGAGAGATCTACAGTAAACAGCCAACAAACTCTGGACTGAAGCCCAATAATCTCAATGGGGTCTGACTGGACAACTTCTGGTCTAGTTGGCTTTCAAACTGGAAATATTCTGCTTGGGGACTCGTCTAGCTGGATTCTTGTTGTATTAATTAGTTAAAAGTTTACCCTGTTTACACTCAAAGCTGTTCCTTCAGACAGCTCTCATGAAAGAGAGCTCATCCTCATCTTTACCTTTTACAAAAGCCATGTAGGATGTAGGTCTGACTATTAAATAGGCATTTGGAAGAACAGTTAATCCATTGATGAACCAAGGGGAATCCATATTCATTTAGCAAAATATCTTTTCTCTGTTTTAACAGCAAGTGGTGGACCTCTGACCTCCTGTTGTCTGAAAACATCTGAAACCAAGGTGGCACGTGCAAAAATAAAGGATTACTATGAACAGAAGATGGGCATGTGTCCAGTTGAGGCCGTGGTGTAAGTACTGAACATATTAATTCTATGTAATCTGTACCAAAAAACACTTAATTCATCTCTTGACTTAATTTCTTCTCTTGACTCTTAATTTTTTTCACCAACTGGAATTGCTATATAAAACACATTGAACATATAAAACCAAGTGGAAAATTCCTCTCTGTCAGTCCAGATTGGTCAGGGTGTAAGCAATTTAAAGGACGAAGAAGCAAATAGCTTCTCGATTCTCAGCCACATTCAGTTTTTTTTTATTCTTTAAGTTTAGTTTTCGTTAATCTTACAGAATATGGAGAATGTGTATGCGTTTATCTTACCTGTGACTGATCTATAATATTTATTTTATCCTTGCAGATTTGTCACAATGAAAGAGAAAAGACTCTGTTCTGACCCCACCAGTCAGTGGGTGAAAAGAACCATGGATTATGTCAATGGAAAGAAGAGGGTTCACTCGACAACCACCATCCGGTCCACGCCTCTATCCACAGAAACATCAGCAATCTCATGGAATACAACCAACACAACCAACCAAACATAAGCATGTTACCTTCCACTTTGGGACATTCTGTCATTGTAACCCCCTGCCACTTCCCCAATATAAACACGTAATTTAATAAACATGTATTTATAAACATATGTACGCATATAGTCAATGTGTATAAATGTGTGTATTTTTGTATGTTAGCCATTTTAATGGGCACTTTACTGCATGGGTTTGTACTTCATTTGTAGCTAATATTTCACTGAGACACTGAATGAGGCACTCCTATTGTCATTTAAAAAATATAACTTGGAATTTAGAATGAATAATTGTATAAGAATTTATTTTTTGACAGAGATCTAGTCACGTTGAAAATTTTTTTGTTAATTTTATCGAAGCCAGGCACTAGGAGCGAGAAACAGTTATACTTTCAAATTATTATAGTACATTCTTGCTTAAGGTTTTTGGAAAATAAAAAATAAATTGTTCAAGTGCATTCTATTTTTTCTTTCAATGTATCATTTCATATCAAAAGTAGCAACCTAACTGTCAGGGTCAATTTATTTTATTACAACCTTACTCTGATTCCAGGGATATACATGAAAGTAAAAAAGAAATTGTAAGCAAATTTGTCTGTGATGTTGAGGTTTCACTTGGAAGGCCAAAAGGCTCAGAATTAGCCCAGTCTGTTATGAATTGGTTGTACAAGGGGTTTTATTTCCCAAATATCCATAGTCCAGGGCTGCCATAATGGCACCACCATATGTAGAAGTGACTATTAACACCAGTTAAATATCAATTCATATTTTTATTAGCATATTACAAAATATTGCATTTTTATTTAATAATAATAGTGCCACTAATTATTCACATAATACTTGTGTACAGCACCAGTTAGCTACCTAGCTACCCATTGAACGGGTTAAGGGTTAAAAGCCTAGTGGGCTTAGCTACTAGTTGCTCTAATTAGCTAAATAAAGATAAACAGGTAGCCATTACCATGCTATTAGCACAGCTGGCTTTCAATCTGAAAATTGTTTTTTTTATGCAGAGGCAAACATTAAATCTGAAGTAAAGTGTGGGGTCCCAGGTACCACTTCACTAGCTGGAGAGTGGATAGAGTACTCACGAACCTAAATGTGACATAGCTTATGGTGTCATCTGATCATTTAAACTTCAAATCTAATTTTGTTATTGCATCTCTTGGGTTATGAACTATATGCATCCCACTATGATTTCAAAGTGGGTTGCTGTGTCTAATAATATGTATCTGTAGATGCACATGTCACAAGTACATATTTGGACATTTTTTAATTTTGATTCCGGTCACACTGTGGGCAAAGACCATCCTTGGGCCCTGGTTTTTCTACCTTGTGAGTCACTAGTGAAAATGAATGCACAGTGGGAGGTGCTGTGAAACAATCTGACCGCTCTTAGCCACTTTGGGGTTAACCAATCTGTGGAATTTATGTCGTTTTTTCCGCACTCAGACTTAGCGCTTGAATGGATGGGTTTTCCTCTGAACGCCTACTCTGCTCAATGCTGCACAAGTGCTAAGACTGTTCCACAGTGATGCTCATGACCAATACATAAAGGGTACTGTATCATGACAAAATTCATATCACCATGGAACACAATATTTATCTCCACATAATACAGTAAAGAGAGGCCTTCTAGCCGTTGCTATAGTCTGCAGCACTTGGGCCACGTTTGGAAGAAGTTCTAGAAGGACCCATATCAATCCCCTTGCTTCTCTTACCTGCTAGACCTGCTTTGCTGGGGATGTGTCAGAACACATTGGACTTGCTGTGGCCAAGACATGCTCTCCTACACCTTGTCTTGACAAGATATTTTTAGATACGAAAGTCCTCATGGCTTTGGTGGGAAAGGTGTGATTGAGTTCACATTTGCATGAGCAAGGAGTGGGCAGAGGATGGTCTTTCATCGGTTTCTGAGAGGAAAGTGGAGGGGAGGAAGAGAGCTAGAGGAGGGGTTTGTACAAAAACAGTGGGCAAGGCTGTTAGCAGCCCTTCACATCAAAGAGCATTGCTGTCATTGCTGTATATTTTCCATGTCCAACCACACATCAATGCTTTATTCTGAAACAGGGTGGAAAAGGACATGATGTTTAAGTTGTACATCGGGTCAAATGTAAAGTGCACCTGCGATACAAAAAAGTAATAGATATTGGACCTCACAGTACCCATATCTGCTTGCAGCATTGTGGCGTGTAGTTTTTTGTAGAGACATGTTTGTTTGCAGGCTGCAATCAAATTATTTGTCCAACCCGATTGAAGTACGCTGATGTTGTAACTGTTTATACAAGGGAGGGAATATGGGTATCTGTTTACATGTTTTGACACAATCGGATTAAACAAATTTTGACTTGTGCAGTGTAAACCTTTCCTTTTCTTTTATTTGTGATCAAAACACACCTCAGTTCTCCTCAAAATGTCTTATTTTGACCAAGGGGTTTAAATACAGAAACCATTTGACCACCACCTTTCGTATTGGATGAATGTGGAGCGCAAACATGCGCGGTCAACTTCAACTAATTACAGGGGTAGAATGACTCGATTAAGTGTTTACATGGCTCTTAGAATCTAATATTCTCCTATTGAACGGATTATCTAACGGATGATCCAGGTCCTTCAAGCGGATTGAAAATGGAATCGGTTTGTCAGTAGTCTGCTTACTCTACACCGAATTTCAATCGGAGTGTGAATTAGACCTATTAGGGGATTATTAGGCTGCATGTAACCGTAGCCGCTCATTATGAATATGGAAAGGTTGAATGACTCTAAAATCGAGTGGAGGTAGCCACTCTATATGGATTCTAAATCATATCACACAAAGATGTATGATTAATACTCCCTATTTCAGTATGAAACATTAATTATCCTAAAAATACAAATTTCATCAATATGTCTATGGTGTGCCAGTTACAGCCCATAGTGATCAAAAACCACTGGAAGCCATCATAAACAAACCAATTGGAAAGGCACCTGCACATCTCCAACGCATGCTGGTTCAGATCCAAAAGTATGACAGCATTACATACACACCAGGGAAAGAGATGTTGATTGCAGACATGCTGTCCAGGGCAGTGCCCCAGACTGCTTCACCAGACAGCCTGGTCTCACTCCCAAGTCGTCACATAGCGACGCTTGGGCAGCTCCTACGGCGTCATCCTTTAGACGCAGAAGGAGGCATTTTGCGTCATTATTTGACGCACTCGTCTCGAATTTACGAATCCTACTATGGCGAAGGCTTTGCTCATGATAACCGACTGCGAGCATGCCCGCTCAGTCTTCGCCGTGTGCGCGGAGATCTTTCTGAGTTCGTGATTCCCGTACCCCACCCCCAACCCCTAAACATAACCTCACAGGAGTTCATGTAACTCGGGCTCATGCCCGAACTGTTAAGATAGTGGGCGAGCCCGACCACAAGAGTTCACGTAACTCTCTACCAGATGAAGAAAAAATAAAAATAAAAAAGCATAATATAGAAGTGCCACAACCAAAGACAAATTATGTGGCCACAACCGTCAATATACGACGCAAAAGGCTGCGTCAATATACGACGCAAAAGGCTACCTTTGGCGTCACATAGCGACGCTTGGGCAGAAGCGTCGCTATGTGACGAGTCCGAGTGAGACCACGTTGCACCAGAATAGTGTTGCTTTCAAGAAGAAGAGGTCATCTATGTAGTCACTGAGCACCAGCCACTGTGCAACAGCTATATTCAGCCACAGAGGCCGGCCAGACAAAAGGAGACGAGCACCGCTCAAAGCTCAACCTTATTGGCTCATCAGACATTTGCTTTCGATAGAGGATGGACTCATCATGTTTGATAAGTGCATAGACATTCCCAGAGCCTTGAGAGCAAATGTACACAAGAGGCCCAACACATCTCATCACGGCATACAGTGCCCATTAGCCCATGCCAAAGCACTCATTTACTGACGAGGTCTCCCAAATGACATGCACATAATGGATGATTCCTGCAATGCCTGCCATGACAAACTGCCCAGCAATCACAAAGAACCTCACCCAGTAGCCTACCAAATACGCAATGGCAGAAGATAGCAGCAGACATCTTTGACGTCCAAGGATGCTAATTTTTTTCTGATTGCGGACAACTTCTCTAAGTGGAGGTGCTACAACTGTCAGACAAGACATCAGGGACCGTGATAGCAAAACTCAAGGGTGTCTTTGCAAGACATAGCATAGCCAATCACCTCATTGCAGACCATGTTCCTATTGCCAGTGCTGAAAAGGGGCTCAGTTTGCAGAGAAGAGTGGATTCAAAATCGCATACTGAAGTCCCCATTATCCTCAGTCAAATGGCATGGCAGAGAGAGCCATTAATTTAATTAAGAACATGTCCAGTGGACGCACAGGTGTCGGTCCACACATCGCCTTGTTGAACCTACGGAACACATCTGTCACTTGGCCATTTCAAAACCCCAATTCCTTTCTCTTTCAGCTATTCAATCATAGATTTACTGGTGTGGTTATGATCATTGTCCTGTTGCATGATCCACTATCAGCCTAGCTTTAGCTGTCAGGCAGATGGTTTCACATTTTCTTCTAGAATACTCTAGTATAGTCTCCTCAAACCCAACAATTTATCAGTCTCTGGTCTTAATATCAAGGACCATATAGAGTACTCAAGTGAGTACGTCAGACATGGGCGGAGTCTGGTTTCAGAAGTAAATTCCCTATGACAGATAGAACGGGCTTCGGAGACTATCGACTATTTCTTAAAGGGATAGTTCGGAATTTTGGACATAATGTCTGAATTACGACTTACCCATGATGTAGTTGATTGATGGAAACGATTTTCAGATATTTCCATGCTGTCCCTTCTTTTGGACATACACACATTGCTAATGCTAGCGCAACTCTAAGGTAACTGGTAGCATCCACTACCAAACGCACTTAAACACTCCACAGTGCACCCAAAGCAAATAAAATACGACAACAGTCTATCGGGGTTATTTTCAGTGATTATAGCATAATTTTTTAAGTCAAACTATCGTTGAATCCTTTACTTTGTGCTCACCTAAATTCTCAGTGGAAGTACGGCGGCGGAGCGATACTTTACGTTAGTAGGTAACGTAAAGTATAGCTCTGCCGCCGTATGTAGTGCCGGCCAACAAACCAATATCGCGCGTGTGAAAGAATCAGACTAGTAGTATTGTTAGCTAATGTTCAGGTAAGACGGTATTTCGGTGTGTATTTCAAGGTTGTTCAAATCATGCAAAAAAATGGGCACCACAAAGTTTTCACCGATTTCCAGTGGAAGCTCAACAAAGAAAATAGATGTGGCTTCTTGCTGCTTGCATGGATGTCAACACACCAATTGAGACTCTAAAAAAGTTAAAAGTGTGTAGTGACCATTTCACGGAGGATGACTATGTGAAAATCAAAAAAGGACAGTCGGGACACCCTCTACTGAAGGAGACTGCTGTGCCATCACCTGTTTTTCTTCATGCACCGAAAACAACTGACGAGCAGGTAACTAATAAATGATTGCATGCGTGATCTATTTAATTTAGCTAGCTAGTTGCCACGATTGGGAAGTCATGGAAGTGGTCAAACTTTTCCTGCAAATTGGTAGCCAGTGTGCTGGCTTGTATATGCTGTGTTATTCTGTAGCATGTTTGTGTTTAGCTGACTTGTTGTCTACCAAATATGTAACTTTACGGCAAAACGGATTGTGTTGGCAAATGTGGAGTACAGCAGATAGCCTACAGGCAGATACCCTGGCTAATCTACAGCTAGCTCCGTCGCCGTACTTCCACAGGAAATATAGGTCAGCACAAAGTAAAGGATTCAAAGATAGTTTGACTTCAAAAATGATGGTATAATTACTGAAAATAACTCAGATAAACTATCGTCATATTTTATTTGCTTTGGGTGCACTGTGGAGTGCTTGAGTGCGTTTGGTAGTGGTGCTAGCATTAGCAATGTGTGTATGTCCAAAAGAAGGGACAGCATGGAATTATCTGAAAATGGTTTCCATCAATCAACTATATCATGGGTAAGTCGTAAGTGAGACATTGGGCCCTATCTTACACCCGGCGCGAAGCGGCGCTAACCCAAACGCAAGTGTCTTTGCTATCTTACACCCGGCGCTGGGTTCATGATAATGCCTAGCGCTTATGTCGTTTAACTACCATATATTCTTGCGCCCGTTGCAAGTGAACTGGGCATGTTGGTCTTAAGATGAGGAGTGACCAGGATTATTTTTGGCGTATTGCTATCTTGAGCCAGCAGAAAGTGCTCATGGTAAAACCACCACCACAAACCTGATCTAAAGTCATGTCGCAGTTGTTTACATGTTATTTTAACGGTGCATATAAGTGCGTCTACATAGGCATGTGGACAACGCGCGTACACCCTCCAGACTGTTACACACAGGGGCGCGCTCAAGCATGACTAAAATATCAAGATTACATGTGAAATATTATTATTGTGTAGGCTATATCAAAAAAATGCATAATAATAAAAGGGTCCATAGGTCAAAGACCACATACCTGTCCCTCAGCTCACTCCATCAACATCCAGGCAATGTGCGATGGTAACGGGACAATGGCTATCCATTAAAAAGGAGCTGATAACTCCAATATCAAGCCTAATGCGCAAATTGTCATTTACACCTAATGCATGAATTGTCATTCAATGGAAAACTCGCACACTGCAATAGACGGACATTTGAGTTCTGAAAATGCGCTTCAGATGTCATTAGCCTACAAGACAGCTCTGTTTATCTAGGAATACAGCCTGTAAGTAAATAGAATGGTTGTGACTGAAAAAAGTTCAAAACCTTATCCAGTGAATATTGCATTTATTGTTTTTCAAATAGCCTAGGCTGCAGCGGATACGCTGTGCATAAGGTTTCTTTGATAGCTTATGGTTAAAAAATGGAGATAAATGTCACCATGTTAACTGAATTGTAACCTTAGCTATTCTTCGTCCTTCATATTTTTTAAATTACAGTGACAAGGTTTCCATACTCTCAGCTTATTAAAACCTCGCTGATTTCACCTGTTATTCCATAACGGAACAAAAGATTTTAAAGAGAACTAAGCGTCTAATTAGAAACGAAAACAAATTTGCAGCACATTACACAATTAATTTACAATTAATTTTAATGCCATTATCTGCATGTGCGCTTTACAGGAGCCCCTGCTGTAAATAACACTTTTCACGGTCTTCCTGGGAAAGTGGATCGTTTTAAAGCATTACGCTACCAGTAAAACAGGTTGGTCACATTATAGCAGGACATTATAAAACAAGGGAAAATATGCTGAACCTATGGGTTGCCAACCTGACAGCTTTATTGTATTTAGTGTCATCATTAAGGCAAAATAACGTTATTTATGTTATTAATCAAAATTAGAATGCAGGTAGCCTAATGAACTTCGGATGAACCTTGAACATGAGTTCATTACATAATCAAACAAAATTTGTTAAACTGTAATGTAATGTAATGTTGGCTTATTTTAAATAGTAAAATCTTTATACATCAGGTTATATTTATCTACTGTTATGACTTACTGAGGACTATATGTGCGTTAGCAATGTCCTAATGTCCAAACATAGATGAAATAGGGTGTACTTTCTTTGACACATCACTGTATATGCGTTATACTCAGGAGAGGTGTTCATAGCTGATTTGAGGGCAGGCCAGTGCAGTGTTGCATCATTGTGCATCTTTCTACGCTCCCCAGCGTGAGCTGAAAGCCCCCCGACCCCCCCGACCACAGCCCTCAGTAATAGCTCATATTTTCCACTCACCTGCTAGAGCAGCGGGGCTGTGGCCAGGTGGGGGGTGGGCAGGAAGGACTCCCCCCCCCCCCCCCCCGCCGCCACACTCTCTGTAAAAGGCCAGAGTGCAGAGTGTGAACACTCACTGCTATCCCTGGTGTCACTTGGAGGAATGAGGCTCTCAGTCGCTGCAGCCACCGCGGTCCTCTTGCTCTGTGCCGCCGCATGGATTCCCCGCATCTCAGCCAGTAAGTCTCAGCACCACAGCCTTGAGGAGCAGGTGTATATACTCTGAGAGATGAGAGATGGGCAGTGCAGTATTGTGATAGCAGTATTGTTGGTGGCAGTGACGGCAGTTGTTTGCAGGAAGTTCAAATCCATGGTACCCTTGAGAGAGGTACAACTTAATAACAAACAACTGAGCTGAATAAATGAATGTTACACTTAATACATTTAAATGTACACTAGTACATTTACAAAAAAGGGAGTATTACATTATTATATGTAAAATACTGTGTATGGATAATAATGTAATGATATGTCTATCTGATAATGAAATTATGTGTATGTATAATAAAGTAATACTGTAGTAATATCACTATTATTTAAAGTAGAAGAAGCAGTAACAGTAATCGTAGTTATGCTATTAGTTGCAGTGACATCAGCATTAGTAATACTAGCAGAAGACAATGTAGTAGTAGCAATAGTAATTATATATGTAATTTTAGCATTTATATCTGTTAATAGTAGCCAACAGTAGTGTGTGAAATGTAGCCGTGCACTTTTAACATTTTTTAAATGAAAGTGCTTTCACCATTTCACCATCTTTGACATAGTGGCAACACAAGCATACTCCCACGATGTTACAGAGACCGTAATTGTGTGTAAATAGCAGTTGTAGCCACGGCACTAAATCAAAGTCTATTTTCTCTTCTCATTCGCAGCAAATGGGCCTTCTTCAAATTGCTGTCTGAAAATTTCAAAGACAAGATTGCGCCTTGCAAACATTGTTGACTACACAGTACAGAAAGAAGGACAGTGTCCCGTGAATGCCATTGTGTAAGTACAGATACTCAAAGAAATATCGGTTCTAAGCTATTATTATTATATTTGCATCCTTTTTAAAATAATATGACTGTGAGTTCTGATATTATCCTGGCCATCTCCTAAGCATAAAAATGTGAATTGTACCATCCCACATGACACCTATGGAACTGGAACAAAAAGACAGTCTTGCATTTATAAAAGCAGCGATAAAAGGTGACTTCAACACATTCCTTCCCTAAGGCTGTGGAGAATGTATTTTGTGAATAACAACACATACTGTGTTCATCTTGGATTCTTTATGAACTTTACCGCATGCCGTGTGTGCTGCTTTAAAACACCTGAGGGGAAGACTGTATGCAGTCAGAAAGCGGTTCAGGGTGTTAGCAGTTTCGGTTGTGGCAATGAAGCTTTACATGAATAATCACGTTTGAATGCAGGACACGGCAGACTAACCGGGGTCTGCTCTGTGTTTCCAGGTTCAGGACGTGCAAGGGGAAGACGGTATGTGCTAACCCAGAGAAAGACTGGGTAAAGAAGGGCGTGGAAGAGGTGGAGGAGAGGAAGAAAGCGAAGAGAAAGGGAGAGACGGATGCGACGGTGTCAAGAAAAGATTCTTCCTGCAAAAAGAAGAGGAGACAAGTCAGAAGGAAGGAAGGGAATGGCAGAAGGAGGAATGGCAGAAGGAGAGGAAGGAGCCCTGCCCCTAAAACGTCCCCCGCAGAATTGACCCAGATGGGGATGACTAGCTAGGACTGCGCTCTCCTAGCAGGAACTTTTGCTTTCTCAAACTGTCTTCCTAATCACTCTGGCACATTATTCCCTTTCCCACAGTGTGTGTGCAGGTAGACAGGGGTTTGGAGTTTGGACTGATGCGTCTCACCCTCGTTGGGTACCTGACTGCGCTCTCTGTAATGTAGGTGCAACGAAAAAAACATGTCGCAGTATACAAAAAAAGTTTCTCTATTGCATAAGGGAATGCTACGCTCGGCTGCCACACTTTCATCTCAATGCCCCATCCCCCCAGGGATATTTCATGTCATTCCTTCCTTTCCAAATGTAAAATTATGAGGCATTATACAACAAGTCCTATGTTTTTTGTTTATTTGTGAACACTTGCTTTTTGACCATATTTTCAGCTGTAAAAAAAAAAAAAAAACCGCATGGGCATTTTTATATATTAGCACCATGAAAAGCCCATTGATAGAAATAAACCAGTTGCATGTAGCAGCGCTGATCACTCTGACCTGAAGGTTATAGGTTCATATCCCAGGTACAACACTGTTGTTACACCTCTTGCTATGACACATCAGTTTATGTTGTGACCAATTAGCTATAAATATGAGCATTGAATGTATGTATATCAAGCTGCGTACCTGTTTATCAAACTGAATGATGTACATTGTGTTGATTATTTATGCTGTAAGTGTAATGAATCATAATTATATAATAATAAAGACAACATTACTTGTGAAATCAAAAAAAACAGTGTGGTGTGCAATCCCTGGTCAAATTGAGAGCAATTCTTGAGCATTACACCTTCCTCTTATAAATGAAGACGGCCATTCAATACACAGAAAATTTTATCTACGTCACTCGAATAGTGGTCTGTAATAACAGGGTGTAAGCCTACAAACTGTAACAGGCCAAAAGTGGCCTGGCTCTTGAGAAAAGATAAGAGAAGGTTACATTTTCTAAGATATTCTACTTTAAAAAGCAATGGATCTGTAACGTTCCGTTCCCGTCCTGTCCGTTTTCCATGTTTTCCTTGTTTCCTTCCGTGTCATGTTGGATCCCTTGTCCGTGTTTCCCTCCTGGCTGTGGACTGGGCGTCTCCCTCGGGTACTTTTGGTTTCATTTTCCACTTTAGCTTCCGCCTATCACTCGCCCCTCTCGTTACTCACATTCCTCACTGCTGTGCTTCGGCAATCACTCCTGATTTAACATCACACCTGTTTCTCGTTTTCTCCTTCACTTCCTGCACCATTTAAACCCCTGGCTGGCTGCTATTCAGCGCCAGTTCGTTGACTAACCTACCGTGTTTGTTTCGTATCCCGTTTCTGGTCCAGTGTTTGCGAACCTGCTGGTTCATACCTGTTCGCCTGGTTTCCTGACTGGTAGCTATCTCTGCTAATCTTTCGCTGCTGCATGCATTTACCTGTTTCCCTTCAAAACCTCCAGACGCCGCAGTTCCAGTCTTCCCGCAGCTGTGTTTGTCCTCCCCGTGTTGCGTACCTCCCGTACTCGTGTTGCAGTACCAGGACCTCTGCATGCCAGCCGGCTTACGCCAGTATTGCCCGAGCTACGCCGCACCTTCCAACTCGGCGGTGCATTCACCAGCTACAGTCCTGTCACAACACCCTGCCTTTAACCTCTGCTTTCTGCCCGGTTACTCAAGCTACCCGGTCCAGTTTCCAGTCCTGTTCCAGCCCAGTTCCGATCCAGTTTCCAGTCCAGCTCCAGTCCAGTTTCCAGTCCAGTTCCAGTCCAGTTCCGGTGTTTTAGACACCTCCGTTCTAGTCCAGTTCCGGCTTGGAACAAGTTCCGTGCCGTCCCCTGTGTTCCTGAGTGGACCTTCCGGTCCAGCTTCCAGTCCAGTTCCAGTCCAGTTCCGGTGTTTCATACACCTCCGTTCAAGTCCAGTTCCGGCTTGGAACAAGTTCCGTGCCGTTCCCGTTTCCTGAGTGGATCTCCCGGTCCAGTTTCCAGTCCAGTTCCCAGTCCAGTTCCAGTCCAGTTCCGGTGTTTTATACACCTCCGTTCAAGTCCAGTTCCGGCTTGGAACAAGTTCCGTGCCGTTCCCGTTTCCTGAGTGGACCTTCCGGTCCAGTTTCCAGTCCAGTTCCGATCCAGTTTCCAGTCCAGTTCCAGTCCAGTTCCAGTCCAGTTCCGGTGTTTTAGACACCTCCGTTCAAGTCCAGTTCCGGCTTGGAACAGTTCCGTGTTTCCTCAAGTCCAGCTCCGGCTTGGAGCAGTCCTCAGTTGGACGCTATCCTGTGTTAACTAACTAACCTGTTTTGCTCCCGTGTACAGCTTTGGGACCACCCCAACGCTTAATAAAGTTCCACTTTCTGTAATCTGTCTCCTGGTCGTTGCACTTGGGTTCGTCCCGTATCAGGATCGTAACAGAACGAACTGGCCTACAATATGGACCCAGCCGATCTGGAACAGATTCGCCACGCCTTCTCCTGCCAAACTGCGATCAGCGACCAACAGGGTCGCCGTTTGGATGATGTGCTGGAAGTAGTTAGGGGCATCACGGAGCAAGTATCCCAACTTTCGCTCCACCAACCGCTACTACGGATTCCAGCCAACCCTACTCCTTCCTCTCCCGAACCCCATCCGGAGGCACCGGCTCCCACTTCCAGCCGTGAGCCCCGTGTACAACACCCCGAGTTATATCGCGGGGGGTTGGGGAGATGTCGTGAATTTCTACTTAAATGTGACATAGTGTTTCGGATGCAGCCCTCCTCCTTCGCCTCTGACTCCAGCAAGATCGCGTTCATTATGAGCAGCCTGGGAGGGAGCGCCCTGGAGTGGGCTACATCCATCTGGGACAGCCAGGCTCCGTTATGCAGCAACTTCGCAGCCTTTACGGCAGAGATGCGACGTGTGTTTGAACACCCGACCTGTGGACGTGACGCTACCCAGCGTCTGCTTCAAGTTCGCCAAGGCAACCGCAGTGTCGCAGAAATGGCCATTCAGTTTCGTACCCTCGCCGCGGAGTCAGGATGGAATGACGCCTCCCTCCAGGGGGCTTTCCGCCAAGCTCTCAGCGAGGAACTCAAGGACCAGCTTGCCACTCGGGAGGAATCCAACTCCCTTAATAGCCTCATCAGCCTCGCTATAGCCATCGATAATCGTCTCCGCATCCGGGCCCGGGAGCGGGGAGGAAGTTCCGGGCGTCATTCGCCCTCCGTCGTCTCTAATGTTCATTCACACTCCATCACTGGATCTCGGGCGCCTACGGCCGGGTCCGAGGAAGAGCCCATGCAACTGGGCAGAGTTGCGGTCAATCCCGAGGAGCGTCAGCGCCGTCAGCGCACCAGATCCTGTTTCTATTGCGGCAAGCCTGGCCATCAGATCGCCTCCTGTCCCATTCGCCCAAAAGAAGGGGCTCGCCAGTAAGACTGGGCGTACTGACGAGCCCCATCGTTCCCAACCATGCTGCCCAGGACCGCCTCATGTTCAAGGCTACTCTCCTTTGGAGGGACAAGACCCTATCTTCTTCGGCCCTAATTGACTCCGGAGCTGACGCCAGCTTCATGGATATCACCTTCGCCAGGAGGGCCGGCATTCCCACGGAACGTCTCACTTCACCCATTTCAGCTCTAGCTCTGGACGGCAGGAGTTTGGGGTTAGTTACCCACTCCACCGTTCCTATCCAATTAGTTCTATCTGGCAATCATCGGGAGTCCATTCAGCTATTACTGATTAACTCCCAACAATCTGCTCTGGTTTTAGGTCAGACCTGGCTTCGCCTCCACAATCCCCATATTGACTGGAAAGCCGGTCGCATCCTGGCGTGGAGTGCCCACTGTCTAGCCAGCTGTCTCCGTTCTGCACTACCCCCTCCGGGGCCCAGTAAACCCTGTTCCATGCAACCTATACCGGATTTAACGAATGTTCCCAGCGAGTATCACGACCTCGCGCAAGTATTTTCTAAATCACGTGCTCTGTCCTTACCTCCTCACAGGCCGTATGACTGCGCCATTGACCTACTGGCTGGAGCTAAACTGCCATCGGGACGCCTCTACAGTCTGTCTGGACCGGAGAAACTAGCCATGGAGGAATACATCCACGACTCCCTCGCTTCGGGTATTATCCGTCCCTCTTCATCCCCAGTCGGTGCAGGGTTCTTCTTCGTTGGGAAGAAGGATGGCTCCCTGCGACCCTGCATCGACTACCGGGGCCTCAACCAGGTCACCATCCGTAACAAATACCCTCTTCCCCTCATTAACACCGCCTTTGAAGCCCTCTCTCCAGCTGTGACGTTCACCAAGCTCGACCTCCGGAATGCGTATCACTTGGTGCGTATCCGTGAGGGGGACGAGTGGAAGACTGCTTTTAATACCCCGTTGGGCCACTACGAATACCTGGTGGTCCCTTTCGGCCTTACTAACGCCCCAGCAGTCTTCCAGAGCATGGTGAACGACGTCCTGCGGGATCTCCTAGGGAGGAGCGTTTTTGTTTATATCGATGATATTTTAATTTTTTCTCAATCCCCGCAGGAGCATGTCCGTCACGTTCGAGAGGTTCTCCAGCGGCTGTTGGAGAATCAGCTGTTTGTTAAGGCTGAGAAATGTTCCTTCCACGCTTCCACGGTCCCGTTCCTCGGCTTCATTATCGAGGAGGGCAGTATCCGGGCGGACCCTGTGAAAATCAAGGCGGTGACAGAATGGCCCCAACCCACCTCCCGCAAGCACCTTCAACAGTTCCTGGGGTTTGCAAATTTCTACCGCCGCTTTATTCGCAATTACAGTTCCATTGCTGCTCCCCTGACTAAACTCACTTCCGTTGCCCTGCCTTACTGTTGGAATTCCGATGCCCAGCGAGCTTTCGAGCTACTCAAGGCTCGGTTTTCCTCAGCACCTATCCTCCTTCACCCTGACACTTCTCGGCAGTTTGTCGTTGAGGTGGATGCCTCCGACACCGGCGTGGGGGCCATTCTGTCTCAACGGTCCGCCTCTGATAGCAAGCTCCATCCCTGCGCATTCTTCTCCCGGAGGCTGTCCTCCGCCGAGAGGAACTACGATGTCGGGGATCGGGAACTGCTGGCGATAAAACTGGCTCTTGAGGAGTGGCGCCACTGGCTGGAGGGGGCAGGTACCCCTTTTCTTGTTTTTACCGACCATCAAAACCTCATTTATTTAAGATCTGCCAAGAGGCTCAATTCTCGTCAGGCTAGATGGTCGTTATTTTTTGCACGCTTTAATTTCTCTGTTTCTTTCCGCCCTGGTTCCCGTAATATTAAAGCAGATGCCCTGTCCCGCATTTTTTCCCCTCCCTCCAGTCCTGCTGATCCGGAGCCCATTTTGCCGGCCTCCTGTGTGGTGGCTGCGGTCTCCTGGGAGATTGAGGGCATTGTGAAGGCCGCCCAGACTTCCCAACCGGACCCCCGCAATAACCCTAACTCCTGTCTTTTTGTCCCCGATTCCGTCCGCTCCCAGGTCCTCGAATGGGTTCACGCCTCGTGCCTGGCATGTCACCCAGGTGTCGCCAGAACTATCGCCCTCGTCAGGAGGAGTTTCTGGTGGCCTACCCTTAAAGGGGATACCCGTGCCTTCGTCCTGGCCTGCTCGGTGTGCGCCAGGAGCAAGGCTTCCCACCAGCCTCCCTCCGGTCTTCTCCTTTCCCTCCCCGTCCCTGGCCGTCCTTGGAGTCACATTGGTGTGGACTTCGTAACCGGTCTGCCGTTGTCAGAAGGTAACACCGTCATTCTGACAATAGTGGACCGGTTCTCCAAGGCGGTTCACTTTGTTCCCCTCCCCAAGCTCCCGTCCGCCCTTGAAACCGCTGAGCTCTTGGTGCTACACGTGGTCAGGCTGCACGGGATCCCCTCTGACATCGTGTCAGACCGTGGGCCCCAGTTCTCCTCCCGAGTTTGGAGGGCGTTCTGTGCAGCCCTGGGTGCCTCTCCTAGTCTTTCCTCGGGTTTCCATCCCCAGTCTAATGGTCAGGCAGAGAGGGCGAACCAGGACCTGGGGGCCGCCCTGCGGTGCGTTACAGTGCGCAATCCTGCCTCTTGGAGCCGTTTTCTCCCCTGGGTCGAGTACGCACATAACTCCCTTAAGAGTGCCTCTACTGGCCTATCCCCGTTTGAGTGTGCTTTAGGCTATCAACCCCCTCTTCTGTCGACCCAGGAGGCCGAGATAGCTGTCCCCTCTGTTAGGGCCCATGTCCTTCGTTGTAAAAACATTTGGAGACTCACACGCACCGCACTCCTTCACGCCAATTCCCGCTCCCAACGTCTGGCGGACCTTCACAGGACCGCAGCCCCACAGTATAGGGCCGGTCAGCAGGTCTGGCTCTCCACTGCAAACATCTCCCTTCCCTCTTCATCCAGAAAGCTTCAGCCCCGTTTTATTGGTCCCTTCCCCATCATTTGTCTAGTTAACCCGGTGTCTGTTAAACTTTCCCTCCCCGCCTCCCTCAAAGTTTACCCGGTGTTTCATGTGTCCCAGGTTAAGCCTGTCTCCTCCAGCCCCCTCAGTACCCCTACCATCCCGCCTCCTCCCGTCCGAGTTGTTGACAACGCCCCGGCCTACACGGTGAACCGTGTTATTGATATCCGCCGCAGGGGCCGGGGTTTCCAATACCTCGTCGACTGGGAGGGGTACGGTCCTGAGGAGAGGTCGTGGCTCCACAAGAGCCTGATCTTGGACCATTCAGTAATCCAAGACTTCCACGAACAGTTCCCTGACAAGACCAGGCCTCCGGGTACGCCAGGTGGCGTACATTGAGGGGGGGGTACTGTAACGTTCCGTTCCCGTCCTGTCCGTTTTCCATGTTTTCCTTGTTTCCTTCCGTGTCATGTTGGATCCCTTGTCCGTGTTTCCCTCCTGGCTGTGGACTGGGCGTCTCCCTCGGGTACTTTTGGTTTCATTTTCCACTTTAGCTTCCGCCTATCACTCGCCCCTCTCGTTACTCACATTCCTCACTGCTGTGCTTCGGCAATCACTCCTGATTTAACATCACACCTGTTTCTCGTTTTCTCCTTCACTTCCTGCACCATTTAAACCCCTGGCTGGCTGCTATTCAGCGCCAGTTCGTTGACTAACCTACCGTGTTTGTTTCGTATCCCGTTTCTGGTCCAGTGTTTGCGAACCTGCTGGTTCATACCTGTTCGCCTGGTTTCCTGACTGGTAGCTATCTCTGCTAATCTTTCGCTGCTGCATGCATTTACCTGTTTCCCTTCAAAACCTCCAGACGCCGCAGTTCCAGTCTTCCCGCAGCTGTGTTTGTCCTCCCCGTGTTGCGTACCTCCCGTACTCGTGTTGCAGTACCAGGACCTCTGCATGCCAGCCGGCTTACGCCAGTATTGCCCGAGCTACGCCGCACCTTCCAACTCGGCGGTGCATTCACCAGCTACAGTCCTGTCACAACACCCTGCCTTTAACCTCTGCTTTCTGCCCGGTTACTCAAGCTACCCGGTCCAGTTTCCAGTCCTGTTCCAGCCCAGTTCCGATCCAGTTTCCAGTCCAGCTCCAGTCCAGTTTCCAGTCCAGTTCCAGTCCAGTTCCGGTGTTTTAGACACCTCCGTTCTAGTCCAGTTCCGGCTTGGAACAAGTTCCGTGCCGTCCCCTGTGTTCCTGAGTGGACCTTCCGGTCCAGCTTCCAGTCCAGTTCCAGTCCAGTTCCGGTGTTTCATACACCTCCGTTCAAGTCCAGTTCCGGCTTGGAACAAGTTCCGTGCCGTTCCCGTTTCCTGAGTGGATCTCCCGGTCCAGTTTCCAGTCCAGTTCCCAGTCCAGTTCCAGTCCAGTTCCGGTGTTTTATACACCTCCGTTCAAGTCCAGTTCCGGCTTGGAACAAGTTCCGTGCCGTTCCCGTTTCCTGAGTGGACCTTCCGGTCCAGTTTCCAGTCCAGTTCCGATCCAGTTTCCAGTCCAGTTCCAGTCCAGTTCCAGTCCAGTTCCGGTGTTTTAGACACCTCCGTTCAAGTCCAGTTCCGGCTTGGAACAGTTCCGTGTTTCCTCAAGTCCAGCTCCGGCTTGGAGCAGTCCTCAGTTGGACGCTATCCTGTGTTAACTAACTAACCTGTTTTGCTCCCGTGTACAGCTTTGGGACCACCCCAACGCTTAATAAAGTTCCACTTTCTGTAATCTGTCTCCTGGTCGTTGCACTTGGGTTCGTCCCGTATCAGGATCGTAACAGGATCTTACATAAAGACGGCTGTCCATGGCTACATTCACCTTCGTCCACTTAATTTATATGCCTGACTTTCAAAAACCAAGCGACATTCTCAGTGCTTTTTGTTTCCCAGGAATTACTGCAACAGATTTAATTCCGACCTTACATATCAATGCACAATTTTAATTAAAAAAAGGACTCAAACAGCATCTGAAGCTTCCCCGTTAAACACAACAACAGTTCCACCCAATCGGCCCGTTTCCTCTTCTACTTTTCAAACTTTTTTTTTTGTTTCAGTAGCCTACCTATCTCCTCAGCAAAATATATTTTCGCATTAGACCTCTGAAACCACAGATCTTTATCTGTCTCAAAACCAGAGAGATACCACGAACAGGCTGCTTCTTGTACTCTTTCTACACTCTTACTCTCTAACATGCATCAAGGCTCTGCCCTGCATCAAACGTGTTTGGTACTAAAGGCCTTCCTCAGGTCGGTGGCCTGGCAATAAAAATGTATGGGATAGCTTTGGAGTTTATCATTGAAATTGCTGTTATTGAATTGTGCGCCCTTGAGGAATTAATGCCTTTTGCCATTAAAGCCTTATTTCGCTTTTGCGAAGCGCCAAACCTTAGTGTGAGAAATTCAGATGGAAGAAGTCACAAGGGGATTGTTCTGTTTTCAGACACAGGGACCACTGGGTTTGGAAGCAAAGGGTTTGTAAAAGAAAGTGACATTGCTTAGCCCGGACAGTGCTTGGCCGCAGGCGGGTGGAAATGTAAACAAATAGTCACCAAAACAAACAACATCCCAACTAGCTAGGCCTATAGCTTGCTTAAGGCTACACAACACAACACATCTGACCAAATAGTACAGAAAAGAGGGATGGTTTGGCACAGCGGCTCACATTGTAGTAGGCTAGGCTATGTATACAATTCGTATATTATTAATTTACAGATTTCTCGACTCATCACTGGGCTAGGAGTTTGCTAGCCAGTTAGCTAGGTAGCAATTTGCTACAGTCAAAACCTGCATAAAGTTTAACCATACTAGCTAGCTAGTAATCACAAATTCAGAGACTGAGGTGTATGTTGAGTGATCTCAGCTTTAAAACAAGTCCTGGATAACAGCAGAACCCTACTGTAGTCATCAGATGTTTAGCCACGGTTGAGTTGCGGGTTGGCGACTGCATTTAAAAAAGCCATGCAACTATGGCAACTTGGTTACCTTTTTCTCCTGGTCCATTTTCTCTTTTCTCTTCTGAGATCCACTTTTGTGTTTATAAGGCAGGTTGATTTGCTTAGTTGTAGGTAGAACTCCTCTTTGCTCTCTTCCTCAACTAGCTAGCTGATATTAAAATTTCACTATCAAAACAATTATGTCATTCTACATACTCACAGACACTTGACATTGGACAACAACATACACCGACATATTTCCCAGGAATCTTTGCATATGACCACACATTATTAAATTGAATAGTTTACACAGTAGGCTATGTTTTCTGTAGAATAGGCATAGGCTAAGTTTGATATGACAGACTGATATTATTTTTTTTGTACAAAGATGTAATATCCATGACGTAGATGAGTTTGCTTATTTATGGATATATAAAACAGATAACTCTTTGAATACTAAAGTATGTTTTCTCCGATGTCTCAAATGTAAGGGCCTGTGCAAGAACGCTCTTCGCGATGGGGACACGGGTCCTCTCAGACCTTGGGCCCCAGTGTAGCTGCACTATCTAGGCTATATCTCCGCCACTGGTTGCAATATATGAGGTGAATTTGTGCACTGTTCAGAAACTGGAAAAACTTAGAAGAAACTTATTCTGGAATTAGAATATTTCAAGGTGCTACAGTGGCACAGCGGTAAAAGCATCGACTTTGAGTCCATGCAGTTGACAGTGCTGAGAATATCAATCAGTTGACATATGACGATGGTTATAAAGTAGATTATGAATTAAGATAGAATTAACAAAAATAAAAAGAGAGTAGTTCGTAATATGACCCGCTCTTGTACCATAGATATGCAGATACTCTCTATGTCTTGTACGTTTTTACTTCCGGGTTACTTCCCGAAATTGTTGGATGAGTGCACAGTTCTGTGGATGAATGTGCTCCTGAATTCCCTCAACGAAACCCTGGAAATAAGGGTTTCATCCTGTTATTTTAAGTGCCCCCATTTGTGAAAAATAAACTTGCCCACTCAAAAGCTTTTTGACGGGGTGAACTCAAATATGTGCCCTCAAAAGGGTGTAGGGATCATATTCGGTCACGGCCCCAGTCTCATCCCCATACCGTGGAGAGGAACATACCTTTAAGCACTTGGGCTGTTTCCAAATTAGACCCCTATCTACTGCATCATGTAGAGTAGCATACTGTTTACTGCATACTGTTTAGTACACAACGTGGTATGCAAAAAATATCCTCCATACTATTATCAGCGAAAACCCAGAGAAAGTATATCATCCGGGTATTTTAGGTACACTATTTAGAGAACATTTTGTCTACTTAACAACTTTCTCATCCACTGTACTCAACAAGCATACTCAATAGCAAGGGTGTTGATTCGGTCACATCCCAGGTGTGTGTGCTCAATAAAGGTGACATTAATCAAATTAATAGTAATTAATGTGACATCTCTTTTGAATCCAACATTTGAAGAAGGGTTAGAATTAGGTGTTAGGTGCTGGAGGAAGTTACTGTATTTTCGTCACTAGAGGGAGCCAAACATATAGATTTTTAAAAATATCAGAATTCATAGTGGAATTTTGTGATTGGAGCAATTATGTCCAATGCCTTTACTCAAGAAATGTTGGTCATGTCACTAAAATTAAATTTTGGTGTGAAATATCAGCAGGAACTAACTTTCTCCACACATTCTTTCTTCCCCTAGGAAAACACCTAAGTGGAGTTATGTTTTGTCAATGTGCTTTTTTATTTTGAAATTGAAGTAGCTTCTCGGCGAAAATTCATTGGACTCAGATGATTTCAGATAATTTTGACCCTTGGCCCTAATGTTTCACATTTATAAGAACATATAAAGGAAGAAACAGCATTTAATGTCTTCAGTTTTGTTGTGCGGCAGTAGGCTATGTGGAAAGAATTCTACAAAACTGCAAATACAATAGATCTAGTTCTCTGATCGTTCTACAAAAAGGACACAATACATCTTTTAATAAGATTAATTTAGTTTTTATAGGATGGGCAGTTTACAAAATAGTTCATAATTATGCAACATTGGCTATTGTATGTACACCTTTTGCTTCTAAATAAAACCCAGATAATATAATGAATTTAAATTAACTCATGACCTGTGGATTTCTCATATAGGTTTTTGTTATGTATGTACAAACACTGTACATACAATAAACAATAATGCTAATTTACATGCACTTCTGTGCTTCCCCTCTCAGTCAGTCCTCTTAAATACAGTACTCCTTAAAACTCTGCATTAATAAGAACCCTTTTTACGACATGGCCTTGTGATGTGTTAATTCTCTAATTCCTGTAATTCAGGGTTTGAAGCCAATTGACATCTTAATCTAGCTTGTTATTTGATCGAACAAAGCAGAAATTAAATGACTGACTATACGTCCTCATAAGAGCCTTCAGAATCAGTTGTCTATATGAGGTTATGCAATACTTATAAGATTATGTAAAATACCAAAAAAAAATAACATCACGGAGGTATTAGGGTGTATTATGCAAGCTAAGGCCACCTCTCAATATAGTACTGGAGAGATGCAGGCAACGAAGGTCTTATTTATCAATATAGAACCATCAAGCAAACCAGCACAATAGAACTCTGTTCTGGCAATGATGTGTAATTCAGAAAGAAGAGGCATTATCATTGCTACTGCTTTCTGTGGGTAAAATTGGCCTTGACTAGACAAAGATTGTTTCTCACTTTGAAAACAAGCATTTCTTGCTTTTGTTGCAAGCTCAATGTGGCAAGTTCATTTTGGTGATGGCTGAAAATCAACATAAAAATCAAAATCAAAATTAATTATTACAATTAAATCTGAGTAAGTGTGAACTTTTGGACTGGAAAATTGCAGTTTGGTACAGGAAGGCTATTGTTCATCTCATATGAAAAGGTCCATTGGGCTCACGGCTGTGGAGCACAGTTCGATCAGCTTCCTTTTTGACGTGTATGGTTTCTTCACTCTTCCTGCCTTGTGAATGAGGCCTCAGCTCACTTCGGACAAGCTGGTGTTCTCTGACCGCTGTCATGCCTCGGAGAGGTGATCAGGTGGTTTTTCTGCGTAGTGCAGCTGTGGAGAGCTTTCAGAGTAAAAACAGACCGCAGTGCAGGAAACGCTCACGTCACGTCAGCCTGAGAGACTGTGTGCATGTGTGGGTCTGTGTATGCTTGCGCGCGTCTGCATGAGTGTGTTTGTGAGTGTGGATGTGGGTTTGTACAGTGCTTTCACCCACCCCCTCAGAATTGTATTAAAAATTTAATCCTGAAAAGTATTCACCCCCTGTGAACAAATAACGTAAACTGGGCCATATTTATTTAATTTTCTTGAGGGATCACACTGCATTTGTGAGGTCTCACAGCTGAAACAGCACATCAGATCAGTACATGCTGTCAGGAACTGCCCGTAGAAATTCAAGAGGAAGTTGCTGAGGCTGGGAAGGTCGTAAAAAGATTACGAAGCACTATGAAGTCCATTGTGACAACATTGAAAAGAAAATATGGCACAACCCAGACACAACCGAGATCAGGCCATGCTGCCATATTGAGCAAATGGATGAGAAGGGAAATTGTCAAAGAAGTGAGAAAGAAGCAAGCTACATCACTGGCAGCGTTTCAGAGCTCATTGGCTGAAATAGGAGAGAATGATCGGAGATGAACAATCTCTTCAGCACATTACGTTTGCCAGAAGCCATGTTACAGACCCTGAGACCTTCTGGAAGAAGATTCTGTGGTCTGATGAGACTAAAGTTGAGCTTGCTGGCCTGAAAGTAAAGTGCTATGTTTGGGGAAAAACAAACACAGCCCACCACGCAAGTAACACCATCCCTACAAGCATGGTGGTGGCAGCATCATGCGAATGGGGTTGCCTTTCAGAGGCAGGGACTGGGGAACTTGTTGTTATCGTTAAAAACTAGGAGCCCCTGGATTCCCACTCGCCAGATGGAGTCATATCAATACCACTATTTTCAATGAATGATTCAAAATAAGAATTTGAGTCATAACATTGGAATTTATTTCCTAGTCGTAGCTATGGCAAGGTTATATGTAACCTCCAGAAAGCATATTGCAGTATCAAATGTGTTTTACAGCTATACTGTATGCTGCAGGTACAATCTTGAAAAGATATTTATTTCACAGCTGAATCCACTGAAATACTGAAATAAAAAAAAATAGACATAATTAATTGAGTATAAATATATAGAATTATATAAGGCTGACTACCTTTTATCTGCAACGCATGTCTTATAAACTAATTTCCTCCAGGTATAATGAAATTAAATTGGTCAACGGGGTTCTGGTCACATTCAGAAGTCAACACTTGAAAGTTCATCATTTAAAATGTCTGTCATGAGATAATAAAGTGATGGGTCCCCCTCCTGGGCATGAGAGAATGACAGAGCATGTGCGTGTGCATGTGTGTGTGTGCGCGCGCTGCACACATTCATATATGTCCATGAATATTTGTTTGAGTGAATTAATTAATTAAATTCCGTTGCTTCTTTCCCTATAATGATACTTTTACTAACAGAGTATGTAGTAACTGTTGCTATCTCTGCTGTCTGTCTGTGTCCCTGTCTCTCTCCACTCTCATGCTTTGTGCCTGCTGCTTTTGCTCTTTGCAAGTGAATGTGTGTGTGTGTGTGTGTGTGTGTTTCTGTCATGTGCGGTGAAACAAAACACCTGCTATTTCTCTTCTTTCTCGTCAGCACAGACTAATCACCTGGATACCACACCTGTATCTTCTGCTCCCAGCCTATAGGGCTCTGACATCATTACACGTCCATGCTGTGCCCTGGAACCGAGAGGACTGTAAAGCCCCAGACAGGTCCATCAATGCCAGAGCTGTAGGACAGAAGATAGGGTAATCACCATGTCTGTGCTACTGTATGGTCCATATGGTCCACATCCTCATTACTTGCTAAGCCATAGAAACTCCTGAGGATAGGAAGTGTGACTTCATCATCGTCTTGTGTTGTTTTACTACCTGTTAAAACTTAGTTACAGTAGAAAAAGGCCACAGTCAGTCAACTTTATATTAGCATACTGTAAAAATAGTCATGTCATAGTCATACCATACTGTTTGTGTAAGTTAGATTTTTGGGGTGTGATGAGGTGCTGGGGGTGGCCACTGATCACATGGTGAACAGAAAAAATGAGGGTTTGTGTTGTGTATTAACCACGAGACGGGGAGACCGCTGTGCCATTTTGGAACATCTTTAATGAGCAACGATAACCCAGCATGCACCGGGGGTTGTCGATATGAACTACGGCAATTCAGTAGTGACAACTGACCCTCAATACACTACATTTCCCCCTTTTTAGTCTGAGGTACCATAACAATTACTGTGACTGTACTATAATTACTCCATAGTACAACAATTAGACTCACAAATCTTTCAGTGTAAATGAGCATTCCATGTTAGTGAACTTCTTTGACATCAACAAAATATTTTCTTTTTCTTTTTTTTCTTTTTAACATTGCCAAACTAAATCTTCAATCCCATTGTTATCAAACAACCTGAAGTCCAATAAATCTTTTTCTTATTTTGTTACTGTTCTTAAGAGAAAACCACTGCGGTGGTTTAGTGATTCTCTCAGAGCGACACAGACCCTGTGAACCATCTGCATTTTTGTCACAGGATGCTGAGACACTTTGTTGTGGAGTGTTCTCACATACAGAACTGGCTTGACCACCAGACTTTTCAGCTAGAGCAGCATTAACAGCCAGAGGGTCAGTCAGTCCTTGGGGTGTTGGTTCAACACCGTGTCTCAACATCTCTTGATTTCACCTTGTAGGAAACCGGTCCGGTCTGCTGTGTCACAATGCCCGGTATCCACTTTGATCCTCCTCCCGCAGTATTCCGTAGATACACCGTATCTTCCATGTTGAATGACCGGTCCATTGCATGTTGGTCGTGCTGAAACTTTTGGATGTACTGTTTCTTGCATACAGCAACTGCTGTGTCGGGTCTGATGTGATTCAACCTGGTGCGCACATGTCTGTTCAGGAACAGATCAGCCGGCGATTAGCCCGTTGTGCAGTTTGGAGTGGTGCGATACTGCAGTAGAAACAATGAGATCATGTCTTCAGTGTCCAGTGCAGTATCAGCCAGCTTCTTCATTCCTGACTTGAATGTCTCAACATACCTCTCTGCTAGCCCGTTCGTTGCAGGGTGTTCAGGAGCACTGGTGGAATGCATAATTCCGTTCTGACTCATGTTGAAACTGTTGAAATTCTTCGGACGTGAATTGCGTCCCATTGTCTGTCACTATGTGTTCAGGCAATCCAAAAGACGCAAACAGTCTCCTGAGTCTGGTGATTGTAGCTTGTGAGATGATACTTGGCATTTTGAAGACCTCAAGCCATTTTGAGTGAGCATCCACGACAAGCATGAATATGCTGCCTAGGAATGGCCCTGCAAAATCCACATGCAGTCTTTTCCAGCACTCACCAGGGAATTCCCATGGGTGCAACGGAACCTGGCGTGGCGCTTTCTGTTCTAGCTGACACGCCTCACACTCCTTGCAGACGTGCTCGACCTCACCATCAAGATTTGGCCACCACACATATTTACGGGCCAAGGCTTTCACCCTCACAATCCCTTGGTATGCTGTATGAAGCTCTCTCAGTACAGCTTTTCTGAGTTTCGCCGGGATGATCACTCTTGTGCCCCATAAAACACACCCTCCTTCCATTGACAGCTCATTTCTTTGCCTGTAGAAGACTTCGAGGTTCTCTCCTACCATGTCAGGCCATCCCTCCATGATGTAATTGTAGACCTTGGAAAGTTCATTATTTGTGTGTGTCGCTCGGGCAACCTGACCTGCGTTCAGAGGTGCCTCTTGAAAATGTTCAGAAAGCAGTTAATGGATGCTCTCTGACACTGCTGCTGTACCAGCATCACTGGTTACCGGTAATGGAACACGCGACAATCCGTCGGCGTTGCTGTGATCTTCCGAAGCGTGGTACTCAATCTGGTAGTCATAAGCTGACAGAATTATGGCCCAGCACTGGATGTGCGCAGCAGCCATTGCAGGGAGGCATTTGTGTTCCCCAAATACTGCAGCCAGGGTTTGTGATCCGTTAGAAGCTTGAATCTCTTCCCACATAGGCATTGATGGAATTTATTTTTTCCGAAAATCAACCCTAATGCTTCCTTTTCAATTTGTGAATACTTTTTCTCAGCCGGAGCCAAAGTCTGTGATCCATAGGCAATGGGGCGGATTTCACCTGTGGGCATGGTGTGTTGAATCACAGCCCCAATGCCTAATGCAGAGGCGTCACATGCCAAAGTGAAAGGCAAAGTTGAGTCATAATGAACTAAGACCTCCTCACCTGTCAGCAGCTCCTTGCACTTGTGCATGCTTCCTGTTCATCACGTTTCCATCACCAGGTGACGTCGTCTTTCAGAAGCCTGTAAAGTGGTGCCAGGACCGTGCTGTTTGGGTAAAAATCATCTGTAATAATTATACAGACCCAAAAATGCCCTGAGCTCCTACACAATTGTGGGCGCAGGTGTCCGTTGATGGCGTGGACCTTTTCTGCAGATGGGTGGATCCCATTGCTGTCAAGAACATGACCTAGATACTCTGTGTCTTTCCAAATTCACATTTAGATTTTTTCACTCTCAGTCCACTTTTCTGTAGATGCTGTAGTACCCGCTGGAGATTCACCAGGTTTTCCTTTTCCATCTTTCGGGTTATAAACAAATCATCCAGGTATACTACCACATTTAAGTCCTTCATCAAGTTCTCCATTAGCCTTTGGAAAATCGAAGGTGCCGCACTGACTCCGTATGGTAAGCGTTTGTACAGGAAGAGACCCCGGTGAGTGTTTATTGTGACAAACTTCTTTGATGTGTCGTCCAGCAATACTTGTTGGTAAGCTGAGGCCAGATCCAGCTTTGAAAACACCTTTCCTCCACTCAGCGTGGACATCAGCTCCTCTATGTGAGGCAAGGGATAAATCTCTGTGTTAGCTGCCTTGTTCACCGTGAGTTTATAGTCACCACACAGACGGATAGTCTGGTCCTTTTTAACCACAGGTACGACTGGAGCAGCCCAGTCAGTGTTTCACTGGTGCAATTGTTTGCGTTTTCCAGTCTGTCCAGTTCTCTGTCAACTGCTTCTTTCATGGAAAATGGCAGTGGGCGGCTTTTGCAGAATTTTGGAGGCACTTCGGAATGAACTAAAATTGTTGCCTTAATGTCACGCAGAGTGCCCAGTTCATCGTTGAAAACTTCAGTGTGCATTTCTAGGACTTCCTCAAGTGACTTGGGCTCCTCCATTGCAATTTGACTCATGCTTAATCAGCTTCCAGTTTGGAGTGAGTTTATGCAACCAATTTCTCCCACACAAAGCAGGCCCATTCCCCCTCACCACAATTACAGGTAAGTGCTCCATTTGATCTTCATAGTGCACTGCAGCAGTGAACTATCCCATAACAGCCATCGTCTCACCTGTGTTTTAAGTTACACATTGGCGGTCTCTAGTGGCTGGACTAAATTCCTCAAAACTCTGTATGTTGTTGCTCCCATTACACTTAGCAAAGTAGCCACTTGCTTCTCGTTCTTGACATTATTAGCAGCGAAAAATTATTTGACACATTCAATATATGCCGACCACAGCTCCGTGCTGGGTTTATATTTGTCTATTCTCCCAAACTGAGCCATTCTTTACTCACTGCGTGTCCGACTTTTATCCTCGTCGCCAATTTTACTGTTGTGTATTAACCACGAGACGGGGAGACCGCTGTGCCATTTTGGAACATCTTTAATGAACAACGATAACCCAGCATGCACCGGGGGATGTCAATATGAACTATGGCAATTCAGTAGTGACAATTGACCCTCAATACACTACAGTTTGGCTTATTGCCTTTTATTATATCTCAGAACTCAAAAACAACAGAAATACTTCTTAAAACAACAAAGAAGAAAACTAGCAACTAAAAACCTCCACAGGCCAAGGCAGGGAAAAAGGTTTGCAAAAAAAAAAACTCACAAAAAGCCACAGCTGCCATGCAGAAACGAGCCTCCCTAGGCAATATTTCAAAATATAAAATATATCTCCCAATATTTAGGCAATGGGTAGCAGCTGGGCTAATCACACTGAGCTTCAGCTGTCACGCTGCCTGTGAGTAGGGCAGACACTGCACCCTGAAGGACAGGACACACTCCCTTCCTGGCACCACAGGGAGAATAAAAAGATAATAGTAATTAAATATATTCAGATTACTGTGAGATCTAGGGCCCTATCTTACACCCGGCGCAAAGCGGCGCTAACCCAAACGCAAGTGTCTTTGCTATCTTACACCCGGCGGTAGATTCATTATAACGCCTAACGCCCACGCCGTTTAACTAACATTTACTCTTGCGCCGTCTGGGCGTGTTGGTCTTAAGATGAGGAGTGGCCAGGATTCTTTTTGGCGTATTGCTATCTTGAGCCAGCAGAAAGCGCTTGCGCTAGAACCACCACTAACCTGGTCTAAAGTCATGTCGCAGTTGTATACGTTATTTTAACGGCGCATATAAGTGCGTCTACAAAGGCGTGTGCACAATGCGCGTACCCTCCTGTCTGTTACACACAGGGGCGCGCACAAGCATGATTAAAATATCAAGATTACAATGTGAAATAGTATTATTGTGTAGCCTATATCAAAAAATACATAATAATAAAAGGGTCCATAGCCTACCTTTCCCTCAGCGAAGGGGAATGCCATGCACATTAAATTGCTTTCAGCCCACTCCATCAACATCCAGGCGATGTGCGATGGTATGGGACAATGGCTATCCATTAAAAAGCAGCTGATAACACCTATATCAACCCTAATGCACAAATTGTCATTTACACCTAATGCGTGAATTGTCATTCAATGGAAAACCTGCTGTAAGTCGCACGTTTCACAGTCTTCCTGGGAAAGTGGATTGTTTTAAAGGATTACGCTACGAGTAAAACAGGTTGGTCACATTTCCATAAACAGGACATTATTAAACAAGGAGAAATATGCGTGAACATATGGGTTGCGAACCTGACAGCTTTATTGTAGGCTATTTAGTGTCATCATTAAGGCAAAATAACGGTATGTATGTTATTAATCAATATTAGCCTACTATGCAGGTAGCCTAATGAACTTTGGATGAAGCTTGAACTTCGAGAACTCCATGAGAACAGCCTCTTGGAATTGATGTTTGACACTTTCATTGCATAATCAAACGAAATTCGCTGAACAAGCAGGCTAATTTGGCGTTTTCTAAGGTGAGACTGAAGCCATTGATAGCTTATTCTCAGCTGTTGCAGGTCCTTTTAACGAAATTTAACCGCATATATTTTGTAAAATAACAGCCCTGTCTGGAATTACCGGGAACTCATAGGCTAATGGTTAGTCCGAATAATATTGATCATACTCCATTTAGCCTATTCCTTGATCACACTAAACACGCACGAGCATGTCTGTTTCGCCATCAAGCAATCCGCCAAGGTGGAAAAGCAGGCTTTTAAAGGGAATGGGATATGACATTTTGATTGGTTTATTGCATGTCACGCCCAAGACACACCTATAATTAATGAAGCGACTAGGTTCAGCCCAGTTGCACCTTGCGCCGTGCTTAGCGCCAAAAAAACACGCCGTTAAAATAGCAAAAGTGGACTTGGACACGCCCAAAATGGACTTTACGCCATGCGCTTAGACTAAGCGCCAAGATCGCCAAGATAGGGCCCCTAGTGTGATCATTCAGGTGAGGACAACACGGCTAAACCTTTGGCCTCAGTCCAGCTGTTCAAAGTGGCGGATCCTGCCCTGTGCTCCACCCAGCACTTCAGGATTGCTTCCTTAGATGAAGTCGTTCCTGCCAGGGCAGGAGCTCAGCAATTATACAAACAGGAAATCATTTGGGGTTCAGCATGTGTCCATTATAAACCGTAATTGTATTTGCTTACTGCCTCCTGCTGGAAGGTGGTGGAGGCCCTCCCTTTTAATTAGCATGATATGCATAAAAGCTAACAGTGTAACAGTTTCTCGGAATCACAGTATGATTAATAAAAGAGAGCTTGATCTGCCTAAAATGCTCAGAGGAAGTGTGATTTGATTGCCAGATGTGAACCTAACTAGACCAGGACAATGATAATAGCAGGAGCACTGGGCGGAGGAGGTACTCACTAATTAACATGAAAAGTGGCACAGAGATTTTGATAACCATTCGCAACATTTATTAAAGCAGTTTATTTTTTTAATGAGAGTACTTTACTTTTTATGCATCCTCCCAGAGCTATAGTATAAAAAATGAGGCACAAATGCTTTCTCCATTCATGTCCTCCACCACCCAACAACAGTTGTGCTCTCATCCTGTTACTGACACACATTATATGGAATAACATTCTTAAGAGTTTTAGAATAACAGTCTCCAGAGTTCTCTAATCAGCTCTATATAAGGAACAACACTGGTAATAATCATACATAAAACTTATTCCAAAAATTACGAACAGCTTAGTATAACATGTTTTAAGGTATTGTGAATGTACATACAGTAAGACGACCTTCAAGTAAAGTGTTGCCACATATCTTAACGGGTAAAGGAGAGCAGCTAAAATGAGCATGGTTACTGTAGCGGTTCAAATTTAATGATAAAAATTGATAAAAATTTCTCTGTATTTGGGCGCTTACAGGGGGCGTCAGTTTTTTCCAAACTCGACCTTCGCAACGCCTACAATAAATTGTAAAACATCAATGAGATAATTAATCAGACTGGATCCAGATTTTGAAAGCGAAAGCAATTTGTGCAGTATCTCTATTATAGGTTTTGGGAGACACGATTTATAGCATTATAGTTATAGAGAAACGTGCTTCAGTAGAGAGACTCCTGCTCTGATGAAGAACACCAACTTCTAGAGTTTAAAAATCAAGGCAGGATTTTGAAAAACTTGTTTATTTATCATCTCCCCTGCAGAGATACACAACATGGATTTCTGTGAAATATGTTTGCTTAGCCTCCTCCTGTCATGGTTATTAGCAGCCTGTGCTGTTTCTGCGTTCGGTTTTCTCGTTGGCGTCGTTGGGACATTCTATCGGATTTTTTCCGCCTCCATTCCGGTGTTTGATTCTCGCCCGGCTATTATCCCTTACACCTGTCTTGGTTTTCCTGCCTATTATAAATTCAGGACTTCTGCCTTCCAGCACTTCGATATTGTCTTTAATATGTTGACAGTGAAGTCGGTAAGGTATAGGAATTCGGTCACTGCACTTCTGGTTCATACGATAAGAAACGCAACAAGTCCGGTTAAGAATTAGGATTAGATTGGTTTTCTCTTTTCTATCCAATCTTTCTCTTTATCCTTTATTTTTTTTACCTGTCACCTTTTGTGTTCAAGCTCTTTCGCCACAAGAGCTTTGGATAACAGGTTCTCTTTTCTGTTTCATTCCTTCACTTGTTCTATCGAGTTTTGATTTGTTTCTCAACCTCCTGTTACGGCTAATGATTTAGTGCGTAAAACGCTGCCTAGCCAGGGCGCTACAGGAGTTACCTCTGAGGAGGCAATCCTTACTCTGCAATTACAACAAAGTCAGTTGATGGAACAACTGTAGAGCCAGGGAGAATGCCTGCAAAAATTAACGGAGAGTCTTTATGGACTTTCTGTGGCAGTCAATCCCCCTCCAGTAACACAAGCACAAACACCTCCCATACCCACGCCACGCACTATTAAGGAGCCCAAACTCTAATTACCACTGTGTTACGGTGGGGAACCGGGGAAATGCCGCCCATTTCACAGTGCCTCATTTCTTTTCAAGCTCAACCTTCCCGTTTTACTACATCTGAATCCTGCGTTGCTTTTATTTTGTCCCTCCTGAGTGATCAGGCCCTCGCTTGGGCTGACCCTTTAATTCGGACCAACGCCCCTTGTGTTCATGATTCAATCCAGCTTATGAAAGAAATGCAGATGGTTTTTGATCACGAGGTTTCAGGCAAGCAGGCAGCCAGGAGACTGACTAGCTTGCGTCAGGGTACTGACACGGTAGCGGCCTTTTCGATTTCCTTCCGAGCATTAGCCGGAGAGACAGGTTGGCCTGACGGTCCATTAAAATCTTTATTTCTTAAAGCATTGTCCAATCCCATTCAGGACGTCTTAGCTTTGCTTGAACCACCTGCCACGTTCAATGACCTGGGCTGCATTTCCCGATAACGATCAATCTTAGGGTTAAGTGCAATTTCAAGAGCGATTCTACGATGGCTCTTTAATTTGTAACACCCAAAACAGTTTTTAAAGCATGAACGCGCAGTCACCTCTTAAGTGCTACTTAACCAGAGGTGTAAAATCCGGGTTCAGAAAGTAAAAAGTCCTCCCCAGTATTTAGTTCCAATCACCTGGATTTGCTAATTTGCATAATTCTTCAGCCAGGAGGTAGAACTAATTAGTGAAATCAGCTGGCTGAGTTCATGTGTGGAAGAAAAACATAGCAGGACTTTTACTTTCTGATCCCTGGATTTTACATCTCTGTACTTCTGTCTGTGGTGCTGCTGATACGGGAGGAGGAGGGGCGATAGATTGGGAGATGCGAACCCCACTGTATTGCCCAATACATGGCCGGTTAGGCATGTCAAATTTTCTTTTGAAAACTGATTTCCCCACTGATTTTACTTGTCTCAAACTTATTTATTTATAGGGCTATTTAAGGAATGGCTTTTATGGGTAATTTCCAAATATATAAAAATAAGTAAATTAAAAATAAATAAATAAACGAATATGTAAATATTGTTGCATCTATCATCACTATAAAAAAAACAATCAGTGGTTATGGTAACCGTAAAATGAAATGAACACTAACATGAAAAATCTAATAAAGTATGTGATTTATGGGCTTCTAAAACGCACTTAACCGTCTACGACTGCTCTGGAGTAATCTTTAATCTGCGAGCGTTTCTAAGAGCGTCTTAACTTAAGATGCTTTTGGGAAATGCACCCCAGGTTACTATTGAGGCCATACGCCTCCATAATCGTATCAGGGAACGTGAACATGAGAGCAGAAAACACCTGGTTCGGCATAAGCCCTCATTATCAGTATCCACCCAGTTCTCCACCGTTCTCCTGATCAGGAGGAGCCCATGCAGGTAGATGGGTCATCTCTCCATAAATCTGGGAGAATGAAATTGCGGAGGCACTGGTGCCAATACTGTAGGTGTAAGGGCCATAGTAAAGATCAGTGTCCCAAGCTGACAGGAAACGAGAGGTCTCACTGGGCAAACTGAGGCCCCCAGTGAGACTCAATTAGTACCCATTCTCGGACCCTGTTGCCCGCCCAGATGTTTTGGGAGGGACGCTCAGTTAGCGTGGATGCTTTTATAGATTCCGGAGCAGTGGAATCTTTTATTGATGCAAAATGGGCTAGAGGCTTAAAGATACCTACATACGGTCTTACTAGTTCTTGCCAAATTACTGCCCTCGATAGTCGCCCTTTGGGTTCCGGGATTATTGAGGAGAGAACTAGCCCCGTAGAAATGCACATTTCTCTCTAGGGCCACTCAGAGAGAATAAGGTTCTTCCTTATCGATTCCTCGTCGTACCCGCTGGTGCTGGGACACTCATGGCTAGGGTTACATGACCCTCATGTCAGTTGGGGTAGAGATAGGGACCCTATTCGTCAGTGGGGCCCTCAGTGCCAGTCGCATTGTGGTTTGGTTACATTCTCTTCGTCGGGCCATGTCCGTTCTCTCCGAATTCGGCTCTGACAGTGATTCAGAGGAAGCGGAGTCTCACTACGACTCGGTGACCTCTCTTTCCCTTGCTGAGAGTAGAGAGGAAAGTCTTTCCCGGGACCCCTTTGCGGAAGGGGGTTCCATGTAGGAGGGGGATTTTTCCACCTCCAATATTTAGTGGGACAGGTCGTCTGACACTTCCTCCGGTGCGCCGGAGGTGGGAGGGGCGCTCGAGTTTGCATTACCTGCGGGCGTTCCAGCGGATTACTCAGATCTCGCCGAGGTTTTTAGTAAACAACGCGCCACCAGATTGCCGCCCCATAGACCAACGCCAGCCGGCGTTGGTTTTTTTCTCGTCAAGAAAAAAGACAGAGGTCTGAGACCTTGTATTGATTATTGGGGCCTAAATGATATCACTGTTAAAAACAGGTAGCCTCTTCCACTTATGAACTCTGTATTTGGGCGCTTACAGGGGGCGTCAGTTTTTTCCAAACTTGACCTTCGCAACGCCTACAATCTTGTGCGTATGCATGAGGGCGATGAGTGGAAGACAGCGTTCCACATGCACCACGGGCACTACGAGTACCGGGTCATGTCGTTCGGCCTCAATAGTGCCCCCTCTGTCTTCCAGGCGCTAGTGAAAAATGTTTTGTGAGAGACGCTGAAGAAATTAGTTTTTGTCTACTTAGACAACATTTAAATTTTTTCTCCGGATCTCTCATCTGATATCGCCCATGTTAGGCACGTTCTGGAGGCACTTCTTATGGCCCAGCTATTTGTTAAAGGGATAGTTTGGAATTTTGGACATAATGTCTGAATTACGACTTACTCATGATGTAGTTGATTGATGGAAACCATTTTCAGATAATTCCATGCTGTCCCTTCTTTTGGACATACACACATTGCTAATGCTAGCGCAACTCTAAGGTAACTGCTAGCATGCACTACCAAACGCACTTAAACACTCCACAGTGCACCCAAAGCAAATAAAATACGACGACAGTCTAGTATTTAAAATACGATCGACAGTCTAGTAGTGTGGAAGTACAGCGGTGGAACGATACTTTACATTACCTACGAATGTAGTGCCGGCACTGGTCGACTACAACAACAAAGAAGACCAACATTGCAATGGCCATGTTCGCTTCGCCGCCGTACTTCCACAGAGAATATAGGTCAGCACAAAGTAAAGGATTCAACGATAGTTTGACTTCAAAAATTATGGTATAAACACTCAAAATAACCCCAATAGACTGTCATTGTATTTTATTTGCTTTGGGTGCACTGTGGAGTGTTTAAGTGTGTTTGATAATGGATGCTAGCAGTTACCTTAGAGTTGCGCTAGCATTAGCAATGTGTGTATTTTCAAAAGAAGGGACAGCATGGAGTTATCTGAAAATGGTTTCCATCAATCAACTACATCATGGGTAAGTCGTAATTGAGACATTATGTCCAAAATTCTGAACTATCCCTTTAAGGCCGAAAAATGTGCTTTCCACACCAGCTCTGTCTCCTTTTTGGGGTTCATTGTGGCGGACGGTAAGGTCTTTATGGACCGTGAGAAAAGTTTGGCGGTGAAGAATTAGCCTATGCCTAATTCGGTGAAGCAAGTACAACGCTTCTTGGGCTTCACCAATTTTTATCGTAGGTTTATCCGGAATTTTAGCACAGTAGACATCACCTATTCACTTTCAGTGGAATCCTAGGGCTGAGGCGGCTTTCACTGTGCTAAAGAGGAGGTTCTGCTCCGAACCCATCCTGATAACTCCCAATCCCTCCCTCCCTCCCCTTTGTGGTAGAGGTCGACGCCTCTGAGCTAGGGGTTGGAGTCGTACTTTCCAAACACTCTCCGCTGGACTGCAAACTCCACCGTTGCACGTATTTCTCTCGTGTCCTTACATCTGCTGAGAGAAATTACGATGTCGGAGATCGAGAGCTGTTGGCGGTCAAATTGGTGTTGGAAGAGTGGCGTCATTGGTTGGAGGGCACGGAGCACCCCTTTAAGGTCTGGACCGACCATAAAAACTTTGTCCAACAGGCCAAGACATGCAATTTGCGACAAGCCCGTTGGTCCTTATTCTTCACCACGTTCAAGTTTATTCTGACCTATCTCCCCGGGTCTAAGAATATTAAACCTGATGCGTTGTTGCGCATTTTCGACCGGTTGGACAGGGAGTCATGCCTCGAGCTTGTGGTTCCCAGCTCTCAGATTGTGGCTCCAGTTATGTGGGCCATAGACTGGTTCTCCGAACCTTAACACAACCCTCACACCTCTATGTAAAAAAAATGACTGTTTGCACGAGGGGTGACTACACCTCCCTTAAAAGAATGATGTAGAGATTACTATTCAATTTGGACTTGTCAGACCACCCGGCTCGAAGCCAGAAAATTCAGCTCTGTAGGATTACACTAATGAGGCTGCAGAGTCAGAGAGCATGGCCAGCTGTTTCATTCAGGCATGGACGACAGCATCCGTCTGTTACAGACTCCGCAGTCCCTCTTTCTGTCTTTCTGCATCTCTCTCTCAAGTTCAAGTGCTTTATTGGCATGACAAGTATGCACTTATGTTGCTGAAGCATATGGAAAATAAAACTAAAAACATTGCAATGGAACAGGGGAGACTATGAAATACAATACCATACATATGATTATTATTATCCTTCCATCACTTTCTGTCCCTCAGGTTATTGCAGGTGTTAACATACACTGGGCTGCTAATGCCGCACACTCCCTTCTTTCTCCCAGGGGGAACAGCAGCCTGATTTGAGGCTCTCACATTCAGGAACAATTTTTTATTTCTTTTGGGGAAGAGCAGAGTTCGCGATTCTCTGTATTTTATTTTTACATTTTGCAAGGAAACGACACTCTGTCTCCACCTCTTAAATCCTGCACAACCTCTCCGGTCTGGGCAGACAGGTCTGTCGAAGTCTCCCAGTCTCAATAGCTGGGCTGTGCTCACTAAGTCTATACTTTGTCACTGTTTTCCTCTGTTTATAATTTTTCACCATGGTTTGTGCCATGGTGCATTCTCCTTAAAGGGCCAGATAGCATTCCCTGTTACTTTGTGTTATTGTTTGTGTGTCCCAATAAGTAATGCCGTTTTGTTTGTGTTGTTTTATAATTTGGTTGACACAATTTCTTGGAGTGTTACGGTGCTGTCCTGAGTGGATGTTACTGCTGTCAGTTTCAGGATCAGCTGGCTTAGGTGACTTTTTTCTGGACTCCATCTCTTGGTATTTCAAGGCTTTACAGTCAAGCTGGAAAGTCTGCACACCCCTTTCACCTTATCCACGTTTTATTACGTTACAGACATATTCTACAATAGATTGAGTTCATTTTTTGTCTCAAAATTCTACACAAAATAGCCCATAATGACAAAGTGAAAACAGGTTTTTAGACATTTGTGCTAATTTATAAAAAATCAAAATGTAAAATATCATATGTACACCCAAATATATTGATATGACACCCAAAAGTGAGCTGAGGTGCATTTTGTTTCCAATGATACTGCTTGAGATGTTTCTACAACTTAATTGGAGTCCACCTGTGATAAATTCAATTGATTGGACATGATTGGGGATTGCCAACACCTGCCTATATAAGGTCCCACAGTTGACAGTGCATGTCAGAGCAAACTCCAAGCCATGGGGTCAAAGGAATTATCTGCAGACCTCAGAAACAGGATTGTGTCAAGGCATAGATCTGGAGAAGGGTACGGAAAAATCTCTGCAGCTTTACAGGTCCCAAAGAGCATAGTGGCCACCATCATTCGTAAATGGAAGAAGTTTGGAACCACCAAGAATCTTCCTAGACCTGGCCGCCCGGCCAAACTGAGCAATCGTGGAAGACGGGCCTCGGCCAGGGAGGTGAACAGGAACCAGAGGGTCACTCTGACAGAGCTCCAGCGTATACTTGTGGAGATCGGAGAACCTTTCAGAAGATCAACCATCCAGGCAGCACTCCACCAATCAGGCCTTTATGGTAGAGTGGCCAGACGGAAGCCCCTCCTTAGTAAAAGGCACATCACAGCCCGCTTGGAGTTTGCCAAAAGGCACCTAGAGGACTCTCAAACCATGAGAATCAAGATTCTCTGGTCTGATGAAACCAAAATTGAACTTTTTGGCCTGAATACCAAGCGTCACATCTGGAGGAAACCAGGCGCCGCTCATCACCTGGCTAATACTATCCCTACAGTGAAGCATGGCGGTGGCAGCATCATGATGCGGGGCAACTAGTCCTGATAGAGGGAAAGATGAATGCAGCTAAGTACACCGAGACCCTTGAAGAAAACCTGCTCCAGAGCGCTTTGGACCTCAGACTGGGGCGAAGGTTTACCTTCCAACATGACAACGACCCGAAGCACACAGCCAAGAGAACAAAGGAGTGGCTTTGGAGAAAGTCTGTGCATGTCCTTGAGTGGCCCAGCCAGAGCCCAGACCTGAATCCAATTGAACATCTGTGGAAAGAGCTGAAAATGGCTGTGTACCGACGCTCCCCATCCAACCTGACGGAGCTTGCAAGGATATGCCAAGAAGAATGGGCAAAAATGTCCAGAAACAAGTGTGCCAAGCTCATAGCTTCTTTCCCAAGACGCCTTGAAGCTGTAATCGCTGCCAAAGGTGCAGCAACCAAGTATTAGGCTAAGGGTGTGTACAGATATGTAACCCCTAAATAACCTATTTTTGTCAGTAAAATAAAATTGCATATTTTCTAAAAACCTGTTTTCACTTTGTCATTATTGGCTATTGTTTGTAGATGTTTGAGGCAAAAAATGAACTCAATCTATTGTAGTATAAGTCGGTAACATAATAAAACGTGGAGAAGGTGAAAGACTGTATAATGATAGGAGTGGGAGTTGCGAGTTGCGATTTGGTAAATGCATCCAGAATTTTAATGCCCTTTTTGGATATCAGTTAGCAGTGGATATTGGCCTAATTATACCCAGCATGCATTGTTGGTTGTTTTCCTTTGAACTTTTTGCAGAATTCTTTGGTTGTGTGTTTGTCCCATTTGTAAAAATATCTGTATGTATCTATGCACAGACTGCAGACCCAACACTTCAATGCCATGGAGCGCAATAGTTCTGAAAAAGTTACAGTTTGACTAATTAATCTTAATCAAATATTAAAACAAGCACGATTTAGGTCTTTACCGCATTTTTTATTTTATTTGACAGGGACAATGCACAATAAATACATTGCACCAGATATAGCTAAAAGCTCATTTCCTTCTGTGAATCTACGATTCAGTTAATCTACAAATGACCCAAGCATCACTAAACTAAACTGAGAAAGAAAGCCAACATTTTATTACATGAAACCTAATAACCTAACTTGGGATACCGAATAGTAAGGCGCTTCGGTTCTCAGCTATGTGACACAAATAAAGCAATCCTCTAAATGTTGAATCATCATTCCTTTCAGAACTCTGCAGTGCGCACTAGATCCGACAAAGAGCCGGAGGATCGACTTTTCTTTTTGTTGGTCCCTTTGAAGCAGGGAGGAACGTCTTTGCAGAATATGAACAAGCTCCGAGCAAAATGGGCAGAAGCAAGCTCCCTCCCCCCATATCAGTTAGTGCCCATAGATGCAAGGAAAGGCTTTGAGAGTGTTTGCACCAACCATTCCCTGCCAAGTGCCTGATCATACCTGTTAAATTACCCATGAGCACCCCTTCCCCACATTGCTTCACTGTGAGGGTTGAATCCCCCCCGAATGAGACCTTATGGTGGTATAATGAGAAATGATGCATCATTGCTTCCCGAACCGCAAAAGGCTGGGTCGCTCACTGATGCTTTGACTGAGAAGGCGTTTCGGAAAACCTGTTTGATCGTGGCGTCATGCGGGAGGTAGCATTCCCCCGTCGGTGGAAAAGATCCAGAGTGTAGACGCAGTCAATGCCGGGGGGCTCCAGCTCGAGGTGCAACCCTCCTTCACAGCTGCGGGCAAAGAGAACGGCCCTGGCCCCGGCTTGCAGAGGCGGTGCAGTAATCACCCCAGATAAGCTGTTTGGGGAGGAGCTGTCAATCTGAGGCCCCGAAAGCGCTCTCACACTGGCTGCTCCCTCACATCAGCGAACGGCTTTCTCAGCCTGCAATGCAGAGCGCGGCCAACTTCTTCAACTTTATTTTTACATTTCTCCCCATACATAATTCACCATGTTTCCCACTGTTTCTCATATCTCTGCATATGTTATGCTGATGCAAATTCAGAGCCAAACAGGGCTGGGAAAAAAGACTTGCAGGATTCTGCCTTCGAAAAAAGGAAATGACTTATTTGTGTATGACATTGAAGATCGTGCCCTTGTCTCTGTCCCTTTCAGTGGCTCTGTAGGGTCACTGTTGCCATTAAAAGTTTTATTACAATATAGTTCAGCATCACAGGCTCTCTTCCTATCACGATACTGCAAACCAATGCAAATCAATACTGAGTCCTTCCAGTGAGGCTAGACTGAGTGACTGTACCACGCGGTGGTGCTGTGAGACGCTGTGACAACGAAAAGGAGCCCACCATTGCTAGGAGTCATTAAATGACCCATCACTAGGACAATAGACCACCATCAAGTGGTCAACATAGTGGTTGATTTACTAGATCCCAAATAAGGGGTGTTATTTTGCAGGCGCAGCCAAATTATCTGCACGTGCCATCATTTTACACTTTGCAAGTGATCGAACTAAGATTCATTATGTAAATAACTCCAGCTGCAAACAGCCATATTTAAATGAGAGTTGTGTGTGTTTGGAATGGTTATACCGTAAGGAAACAGACTGGCAGAAATGTTTCTATGATCTTTTTTAGAGTATTTTTTAGTAGCCTATAGGCTACTGTTACAATGAACGAGCTGGCGGTTTATTACAAACTGTTTCACTGGATGTCTCTTAGATTCTGCTGGGAGTTAAAGATGTTTGTCAGGACTAAAATGATTATAACTATGCTTAGCCTATTAGCACTAAGACTACTTACACTGTAAGTCTCACATAAAATCACATTTCCATTTGATCATGGGTTTTATTTTTTATAAAGTTTTGATTTGCTTGTTATTCACTGCATAGGCGCCAATCTTGTGGGTGCTCAGGGGCATAGACACCCACAAATCATATTGCAGGGTGAATCATATTCCAGAGTGAAGTTATAGTTTAATGCGGGTCATTGGTGATTTAATCTGGTTCGATGCTCACATGAAGCACATGAAATAAACGCGAAACAAGCAAACAATAAAAAGCGCAATTTGTTGAGGTATCCTACATAATAGCTAGGTGACTGTCTCTCTCTCGAGATGGACAAGCCTGTAATAATTTTTTTTAATTTTATTTTTTTAATGTTTTTTTGTTTTTTTAACGAGCTAGAATGCAGCCACCCTATATATTGGTAAAACCTGAGCTAAATTGACAAGTTTATGTTGAAAACGTGTCAGAAATCTAATTTCCCTCTAGACGTCTCGGGTTCATTCCAATCACTTACAGTTTAAGTCGAAAGTTTCAACCTGGTCTCACAGCCCATTCGTATCTATTCTACGAAATTCCAGTCCCCGAACATTCGTACATATTTTACGAATCAGAGATTACACACCACGTGACTTTACGATTTTCTCCGATGAATTACGAGACAAAACGGAGATCCACCATTTTTATTTCACGGTCAAATAAAGCAAATGGGTAAGCTGCCGGTATTGTACTTTATGTAGTTTATACTTATAGTTATACATTCATAGAATGCCTTTCTTATTTCGTAATTGCATTTTCAATATGATGTATAATTCTCGAGCTTCTTCGTCTCTGCTTTATCTGTGTGGGTTGCTATTTATAGCCTAGTCTTGTAGGCTATTACTTGCATTATACTAGCTGACGTTAGCTAGGTCTGTTCAGATCAGTGCACACTGCATAGGCTGCAGTATGATTATTAATGGATTTAGCTTGTGAGCTAGCCTCAGAGCGTGTCGTTTTCGTTTCTTTTGAGACGTATAACATGAGAAAACCGAGCATATCTGTAATAGAAACAACCGCGTCTCCCCGTTAACTTCTGTAATGAACTGCGATTCCCATGATTCTGTGTACTGTCTGTGGGTATTGCCAGAGACGTGACGGGTTGACCACTTGCCCCAATGAGCAGCTCCCATACCATGGATTCTTATGGTAGGGAGGTCAAACCAAGGGGCCAAGACTGGGCTTTCGTTCTGAAGCTCACTTCCTGGTGCTGTTGCTCACTAGCGCCACTGCGGTTGGCTCCAGTATAGGTCTTTCCCCATGTAAGTCAATGGCAGCAATGTGGTCAAAATACTCAGTCAATAAATTGCAATAGGTGCCTTTCCTTCATCTAATGCCTGTGCATGTGCTGATATTTTAAATATTGTGTCGTTTGGACAGGGTATTAACATTTGTTCAGGACCAATCAGAGGGACAGGTTGAGTCCTGGGATCACTGTCATTGATAGGTTCTATATGGTTCTCACTGCCAGGACCAATCAGAGGGACAAGTTGAGTCCTCTTCGGGTCCACGGAGCAGGCGCAGTTTGTACAAACGGGCGGCGAAAAAGACTTCCGAGCTTCAATTCAGTTTTTTCGAGGCCGTGGAAAGGCAATGGGTGACGTCATAGTGGCTTTGTCCATATTTTTATACAGTCTATGGGTCAAACCATAGAGCGTATATAGAACTGGAGAGGCGGGAGGAGCCAGGAGTTGCAGCAACCAATATGAGGTATGTCACAGGCCGACAACACGGCTTCCTACAACACCTTTACTGTTGTAACCGAGAAACAGGGTACCGGAAATGCCACTATCTTAACAGTTCGGGCATGAGCCAGAGTTACGTGAACTCCTGTGTGGTTATGTTTAGGGGTTGTGGGTGGGGTATGGGAATCACAAACTCACAAAAACCAGGGGGTCTTTGAATTCGACATATATCTTGGTTATGACTTTGTAGTACATTCCGGTTCGTGTGCTCCCTTCAAACCACGTCTTTACCCCGAGGTGTGAGCATGGACGCCTGGCCAATCCTAGTGCTTGAATGCTATGCAGGGCGTGTCTTGCCAAGAAAAGCAGTGGGACGCGTGACGTCATATCCTACTACCCTCACACGTGATGTTTTCGGCCTATCACAGCCCTAACTTATGCATACTAATGAGATACCGTGTTTCTCGGTTACAACAGCAGAATGGTACCAGACATAGCTCACCAATATGGCGTCCAGTGCACCGCAGCACTCAGTTTCCCCATAGGCTATAATGGAGAAACTCCTGCCTTTTTTATATCAAACTAAGCTGTTTACAGTCATATTTTCAACCCAGTTATACCCGTAATACATATAAGAATACAAATCAATGCGTGATTTTACTTGACGCGACTCGATAACGAAGTTATAGCCTCCGTTGTTTCCGTTGTTTTACTCTTCGCGAGTCAACACTCGACTCTCTGGTTGGTCGTACTGAACACGTGATGATGAAGAGCCTACAAAGACCATCTACCAACATGAAAAAGTTGAACGAAATGTAATTCCGATACAGCGTAAAGTAGTTGGTGCGAGCAGTGTGCCCATGGAGTTCAGTGATTCAGTCAGAGTTTTTTTCAGTTAATCAGTTCAATCAATGTTTTTTGTCTGAGGCTGCTGCAATAAAGTTTCTACATACATATTTTGAGGGCAGTGTATTGTTTGAAATATGATTTACAATATGTTTTTCGTATACTTGTCAGTTGGTTTAGAATGAGGTAGCAGATATAATAACGGTTGTAAACCTCAAAATCGATCCAACTGTGTTCGCTATTTCTGTTCGCTACCATGAACATTAGCTGGATTTTTTTTTAAAACTGGCGGCAAATGAATCCCCTAGCTCCCTCCACATATTTCCTTTTGAGAATAGAAGAAGAGTAAAAAGTCAAATCTATTGTAGCGAACGCGGAGAATGAGGGAGGGAGACAGCAGTTTGCAGTACCGAATCGCTCGTGCCGAGCTTCGTTTTATTGGTCGCTACCTTACCAGCTGTGAAAAGAGCCGTTGGTTCTTCATAGAATTCCGCACAGCATTGTCCACATTTTGGAAACACATTTACTCACTCACACGAATCGCTCAGGTACTGCCTTATATTTGAACTAGTTGGCTGTGATTGGCGCACACACTTACACATTCCTAAGCAATCACAGCCACACATAATACAGCCACTCGGTTACAGTAAACGACTACATTTTTCGGTTTTGAAAAATAAGAGATAATTTACAATACATCAATATATAGTGTACACAATGCACTGTAAAATAAATTTTGTATTAATTCACTCAGAGATGTATTGAACTTCAGCGTCTTCAAGCTTTTATTAGCTGGACATTTAGCTTATTTAATCTAGAAAGGGTCCATCACATTACAGAAGTGTATCAATACAGACATTTATTCATTTGGCAGATGCGCTTATACAGAGCGACTTACAAGGGAAAAAGTGCATAAGTTTGCATAAAATAATAATAATAATAAACTTTATTTACATTATATTCATTTGGCAGATGCTTTTATCCAAAGCGACGCACAATAAGTGCATACCGAAGGTCAATGACATCAGTTCAGATAGAGCTAATTTCTTATCATAACATAGCAGCTATCCATAGTCATGAACATTGAGTATAGTACCCAGTAAGCTATGGCTAAGATAACAAGACATTATAAACTATAAAATCAACACAGAATTAAGGAACAGGAAACAAGTGAAAAACAGTACTGGTACTAGATTTGTAAGTCAGTCAAGGTGGAGTCTGAAGAGGTGTGTCTTCAGACCACGACGGAAAGCAGGCAGTGTTTGATCAGAACGTAGAGGAGTGAAGAGTTCGTTCCACCACTGGGGAGCTAGGGTGGAGAAGCTCCGCAGTCCGGACGAGCAGAGCGAAGTGGTCGAGCTGGAGTTTAGTGTTGTATTATGTCCTGCATGTAGGAAGGGCTTGTCCTTTTGGCTGCAGCGTAGGCCAGGGTCAGAACTTTGAACCTGATCCTGGCGGCGACCGGTAATCCAGGCGTGAGATAACCATGGTGGTCAGGTATGGTCGAATCCTCGTGATGTTGTACAGGAGGAACCTGCAGGACCGTGCTGTTGCCCTGATGTGCTCCATGAAGTCCAGCTGGTCATCCAGGACCATCCCCAGGTTCCTTGCAGAGCGGGAGGCAGCCACCATAGTACCGTCGACGGTGATGGAGAGGGCTTGCAGTGGGGAGGTCCTGTGAGGTATGAAGCGCAGTTCCGTATTGTGAAGGTTGAGCTTCAGGTGATGAGTAGCCATCCACATAGAAATGTCAGCCAGGCAGGCTGATATCCTCTCCTTAACCTGTTAGGTAGAGGGGGGAATGAGAAATAGTGCTATATAAGAGAAATGTCCAATAAAAAAACAATGGTATACTGGAAAAAAAAAACAGTACAAGTCTAAATAATACATTAACCAAAATGTCAGTAACATGGCAAGTGTTGATGTATAAATCACTGTTAACATACCCCTAAAATGCTATTTCAAAAAGCAAGACTTGCATGCTAACAATTAATTCAGGGAGCAAAGATGCTATCTAAACAGGCGAGTCTTGAGTCTACGCCAGAAGATGGTCAGAAGGGCAGAAGGGCCAAGACCAGGGGCCTCATTTATAAAAAATTACTTTCGATCAAATTTGATCTTACGTGTGGCGTACGTAAAAAATCATGACAAAGTAGTGATTTATAAAATTTTAACATGACTCCATTTGACCGTGGAAATGGTCATAGCTCCACGTCAGGTCTTCACTTGACATAAGCACATTACCTGCTGGTTATGCCGAAGTATTGTAGGATTGAGAGCCGCGCGTGATTTGCTTATTTGGCATGGAAAATTATCGTTGTTGTTATCAGTCTACAAAATTAGTTTAATTCTAAATTGAAAAGGAAACTGATAGTCTAATTACTGAATTTTAAGTCTTCCTTACATTATATACAATTATTATTGCATTGCTTCTTAAGCTTCTGGATTTGAGAATTTTTTTCATGTTCAAGTCTTTTGTTTTATTTATCCATTGTTTTTATATATTTTACTTTAACTGTGTAATAGGCTTTTGCTGTAAAAAAAACAATTATTATTATTATTATTATAAATAACAACAGTGCATATTTTGTACATTCTATATCTGCTGTGTACCATGCTTGAGAGATTGTGTTGGCTTAAACTAACAACAACAAAAAAAAGTCTGCCAGTCTGCAAATAACAGGATTCCTAAATGCTTACGAAGGTAATCCCATATGCAAAAGATCTGTAAAAACCATATATGATCATACTTGCAAAGTTTTATAAAAAGCATGTTGATTAGTAGCCTATTATATTATATTTCTATACAATTCTTATACAATCTGTCAATGTTTTTTTTTATAAGGAGTACATTGTATTAGGGAACTATTTAATTTTAGCATGAAATGTATATGCTAGCTCTTTACCACATATTTATTTTATTTAAGTTTTGTATATGGCATATGTGATTTTTATAAGATTTTTGCATATGGGATTTGCATATAGCATTTAGGAATCCTGTTATTTGCAGACTGGCAGACTTTTTTTTGTTGGTTTTATGAATGAAGTTCAACCATCGAGATAAATAAGAAGAACTGGAGGCAGCTTCCGCTTACCGGTTCCATGGATTCCTATGGGAGCTGCTCATTGGGGCATGAAGCCAATTCAGTGGTCAACCCGTCACGTCTCTGGCAATACCACAGAACTATATACTAACTAGAAAGGCAGAAGCCTTCTCAAAACGGCACCGGCTGTGTTCGGAATCGCTCCCTATTCACTATTTAGGGTATCGGCTATTTTGTAGGGTGTCCAAAATTCCTAAATAGTCCACTCAATATCCCCCACAATGCAACACAAAATGTAGGGTACAAACGATGTACACTACATGACCGGAGACATCAGTTTAATTGGCTTTATAACCGAAATATAAATAAACGCGGTAGATTAAATATATTACAAAGTGTTTACTATTTTTTTAATTTAACAATTATGTTTAATGGAAAATGCAACTTAATTAGCTAGCTAGCTACCTAGTTACCTAACTTACCTATCTACCTACAACGAGACAACAAAACCCTTGTTCAAAATTAAAAAAGAAAACTTTTTTTACCGTTTCTTGCATGCTTTCTCACCAAGCCGGTGACCACTGTCACGCAAGCGTTGCGCGTTGCTAAGTAACCTATTCAGACTATGTAGTGTCCGAAATCACCTCCTTCTTTTCCACCAGTGAATCCCTATCTAGTGCCCTATGTAGATTCCCTAAGTAGTGTATAGGGAGGGAGTGAATAGGGAGCGATTCCGAACACAGCCACCGTTTCCACGGCCCAAAGTTTTTTCTCTGATTGGCCAACGTGATCTTTCACGTGAAGGTGGTAATTTTCTACCTTTTCACAGAGTAATGGCTGCCGTTGTAACTCTAGTTAGCGACCATAGACATGTATAGCGACGACTGCAAAGTTATGCTCCCGAATAAATAAGCAAAATGAAAGGTAACTTTGTTAGCTACCATTAGCTAAGTTAGCTCGCAGTAGCAGCCAGAGGCCTAGAAAGGACATGCTATCACAAAAGCCTGTTGATAATACACCAATAGTACCTCCATGCACATTTAAAAGAAAATAAGCCAGGCATAGCATAACGTTAGTTATACTTTAGAACATATTTGGCTAATCTTAACGTAACCCGCTCGGAACTGCAATGGACATAACGTTATTACGATAACCTTCCAATATCAACGTTATAGACTTCTCCACTTTAAGACCGCATAAACGGGGCACAAGTGTCCGCTATGGGTTAAGATTAAAAAAATATATATACGTGTATATATAATAATGTATGTTATATAGCCTATGTCTATGTTCATAGACATCCTATATATAGCTACGCTGTATGTGTAGCCTACGTTATGTGGTGAGTGAATACATTTTTTCCTGGTTACATTGGTTCAGTTCAACAAGTTACTCCTACGACGAGGGTGATGCAGGAAAATAAACAGACCTAACAGCGAAGCTATTTGTGGTTAATGCTAATTTAGCTCAAGCAGGACGACGAAGAAGACAAGCAGGCTAACCTAACGTTGTCAAAAAATTCTTCTTACCGTGAAAATATTAAAGTTTTTTCCCCAGGGTTTCCGCGCTGTTATGGTTTTGAAAGCTCCGCGCTATGATTCAGGTTTGGCAAAACTGGTATGCAGTAACAACAATGCTATCACATATTTTATAACTCTAGAGATGTATACCTTGCCAAAAATCACTATGAGCATTATTCCCCTCAGATGGTACCGACCAACCCTACTGGCTCACGGACTACTAGGAGTACGAATTATATATTATAATTTTTGACGTAAAAAATCATACCTAACACATAAAAGAGAAAACCTCTGTATCTCTCTGTATGTCTGGTGCACAGCAGCCAGCAGGTGGCACGCAATGTGCGCACACACGCGCACGCACGCATTAATTAGGTATAGGGCCGACTAAATGGCCAATTAGTGATTGTGTGCTCCAACGGGTATCAGAACTAGTCCATCTGATTATCAACTCATCACCCATGGTAAGGATAAGCCACAAATCAGCTGTGGAGACTGCCACCTACAAGTTCATAACAGTGTCATCTTCAGAGATATATCGACAGCCTCATAACAAAAGTGCCTAAGTCATTTTTTGGACATTTTGAGATTTTCTGCCTAAATCACTTGATTTATCATTCGTCAACAGTGTAAAAATGCTCAAGTCACTGCAGGTTGCTGTGCACTTCCTGAACCACTTTATGCTATTCTGCCTAAATCCTCATTGACGTAGAATTGCAGCAGTTTTTTGCCTTTTTCTCAAAACTACAAAAAATGACTTAGGCACTTTTGTTATGAGGCTGTCGATATGTAGGAAACTTCATCTGTAAACAGAGGGATATTGAGGCTACAACATTATATAATCCTGACCATGTAGGACTATTCAGGAGGTTTGGGGGAAGGGCTAAAGTGCTTCAAAAACAGCATGTTATCTAACCCTAACCCTCATATGACAACAATCCAGATGTATTTGGTAGGTAAAATAATGTCTACACTAGCGCAAATCCAAACGTATGACTGTGATTAGGAAAAACATCAATACCTTGAAGGATTTTCCCCACCAAATAAGCAAAAAATCAAAAGACTTGATTTTATCCAGGCTGGAGTCTCAAAGGGTCTCAGAAACTACACCTCAAAGGGGCTGTAGCCAGACAGAGGTGAAAATGAAAGTTTGTCGTAGGACAAAACTAAAGACATTTTTGGAAAGGCCTTGACCTGGAGAGTAACATATGTCAATTATTTTGCCCTGACACTCCAGGGGACTCAGTAGCGCCAACTAGAAGGGCAAAACTGGCCAAACTTCAAATGCTTCTAATTCTGGAACCAATAGACATATCGGGTAGATATGTAACAGGGTGATTAACAAACTAGTCTTTCATAAATAGTGTCAGAGCCAACCTTCAAGCTCTAACAGAAGGGCCTGAATAAAACGTTTGATGCTTAATCATTTGATACTTTGATGATTCAATTAGATCAATTGGGATTTTAACTGATGCTATATTGAACATAAATTTTAAGACGCAGGTCAATATGATTAGTCTTTTTTTTAGTTATTAGTACTAATAGTTTAGAACTACAATTCCCAAAAAACCAGAGAGCTCTACGTAATGGATGTCCTGTGAAAAGATGGCGCCGTCTGTAGTCCGTTTAGGGTTAGGGTTCGGATGGGTCTCCCCATGTAGGGAACAGTATTAAATTGAATTGAGATTGTGGGATTTTGACCATATCCGACATAAACTGTTTGCTTTTTTGTGACTGAATAAACTTTCCCACATGTTTTTTGTGTCCCTATTAACATATTTAGCGGTTATCGCCATCAACCAACTGCATAGTCAAAAGTCACTCGTCTGGTAAAGAAGATTCGCTAGCCGGCTAGCTAGCTAACAACCGCAAAGTAGCATAGTAGCCAAGCCCCCAGGAACAGCTCTAAATTTCATTCTGTGTAGTACGAATACAGTCTGAGAAATGCTAGCATTGAAAATGCATGGGTTTAAATTTTGTTCTGTGTAGCACGACAAAAGTCGGACAATCGTGCTCAGGGTGACGATTCAGTAGATTAATTGTTGTGACTATGAGCACGCAAAATCGTGAGACCGGGTTGATTTTTCACCTGTTAACATAACAAAGTGTATCTTAACCTAAAGGCTAAGATCATTGCGCGAATCAATCCTACATGAACACAATTCTGATCATGCTATTCTCCTGTCCTCTAATGGTTCTAACCATTTTATTTCTATTTTCTATTCCTTTCTCTGTCTCTCTTTCAGTTATGTCAAGAACAATTGCTACCACTCATCCACCTATACCTGTATACCCAGCTGTTGGTAAGTACTGTGTCAGTTTTGGGGGCTGCTGCTCAAAGTCGAAATTTCTGAATTCACAGGGGTTCTGTTCAAGTCTTTGCTGTGTGTGCGCGGGCACCTTGTAACATCTGCCTTTATTTATTTTTCTGAGGAGGAGAAAATGCTGTGAGTGAGCTGCCAATCCATGGCCTTCCTTGCGTATTTCTCCCCACGCTGGATGTAGCTGTCTAATATGTACATTTTGGGGAAACATTAATAAAAAGTTTCTTAAAACTTTTTTATTGAAGGGATCATTGTTTGCATAAGTCATGCAGTAGGTATAAGGTGAAATTGCTATTTTTTTCCATTTGTAAAGACTAAATAATCAAGTACACCATTCAAAATTATGAATCATGAATAAGGGAAGCATTTTATTCTTCGATATGCTGCGTTTCATTCACAGCAAGTTTAATCACCGTCTCCAACGTTGTCCTGGATGATAAGGGGAAAAAAACGTAGAGACGTTAGGAGTTTGTTATAGGACACAGCAAAGTTCAGCAGCCTGTCTCAGTTTAAAGCCCATCACCACATCAAGGTGCAGGCTGAACGTGAGAACACAGTAAGACGCACATTCACTAGACAAACCCTGACAAGACACATTAAAATGGCAAGGTCATATTAAGGAAAAATGTACAAGTTTATGTGGGATCTACAGTGGTGTTCAAAAAAATAGCAGTACAACATCAGTAACCTGATGAACCACTGTTATTAGTAGTAGTGATATTTATGCATGGTAAATCATTTTCTTGTAGATGTAGTAGTGTAATAGAAAAACAACAGACCCAACTGTCATGACATGCACGCTGCTTGTTCTGAGTAATTGACTCATTCATTGAAAGGGGCGTGTTCAAAATAATAGCAGTGTGGAGTTTAATTAGAGAATTCATTCATTCTGTGAAAAAAAACTGGTCAAACAGGTGATGCCATCATGATTCTGTATAAAAGGATATCAAAAGACTCCTGATATCTTATTTCCAGGTATTCTTAGAAGCAATACTCTAACCTCTCTGCATTTGAATGGATCTCTATGGGAATTGGGGGGTGGGACTAGATTAAGCTGTAAATTACACGGGAATAGTATGGAATACATGGTTGGCTAAATGGCTGTAAGTCAACAAGGGTCTGAGGTATCAAACGAGCCTCAAACCATCACTCTGCTGCCAGATATGCAGTAGATATGGATGGATCACTTGAAGGGTTGTTTCTCCTAACAAATTTTCCTATTGAACTCTATGGAAAAATAAGTCAGGACAAGAAACCCTTCAAGTTATCCATCCATATCTACTGTATTTCTGGCAGCAGAGTGATGGTTTAAGTGTGTGGACTTCCCTCGGGAGCCTATAACCAACTCCGACCAAATCCGGGCAGGTGCAGCAGAGGAGGAGCGGGGAGCGGGAGACGGGGCAGCGTGGAGTGGGCACGAACAGCTGCAGATTGGTAGACTTGGAGCAGACAGGATAAGCACGAACAGCTGCAGACTGGTAGACTTTGGAAGCAGACAAGAGTTAATTGACAGCAAGGCAAGACTGGATAAGCGGCGAGTTAACGCAGCTTTTAGCAAGAGTTAATTTAAGGCGAGACACAGCAGGCAGAAATGACGTTTTGCATCCACTCATCAATTTTGAGATTTTTGGTTATTTTGCTTCTATACCATGTCTTCTTTAACACTGATATCATAAAAATGTCCAGACTGCACAGAAATATGTTTATTTTACTGTATTTTGTCTACTTAGGGCCAGAAATTTTATCCTAACTTGATCGAATGTTAGCATTTTTGAGTGAGCTATAGTTCCGCGACGTTTGGTAAAACAATGTAGTGTTACCTATCGTTGGAAAGCTAATTGTCTGTAGCCGAACAGTAGCTGATCCAAATATGGTAATTTCCTTTGCAGTGACGACTATTTGTGTAAAGACGAAGGGTGCTTTAATACAAAATGCAAAATCCCATTGGCTGAAGGCCACTTCTGGCGTTCTGATTCGCTAAAACGCATGACGTGATGTGTTCGGCAACTTCCGTGTTAGCTTAACGCGGCAAATAATGAAGTGGTGAAACAAAAGTTCGGCGAATGTGAAGTCGTGATCAAAATGGGCAAAACACCGAAAATCCGTGCAAAAGCGACACAAAAGAGACGTGAGCAATTACCTACTGCCAGAAGAAGCAAGGGAACTACATGTGATCGTAAAGATGACAACGAGCCTGTCAGTAGCGAGTCACCAGCTGTCAGTGCGTCAAAATGCAAAATTCAGGAGATGGGGAAAGCAGTCTGTTGCTAGAGTGTAGCGAATCCAAATCGCAAGAAAATGGATACAGAAAAAGCGTGTTTTCATCCTCACGTTTAGGGCTTGGATATGCTGCGCTAAGGAAAATTTGTAAAGTGTTAGGTATTCCATCACTACACTTGAAGACATCTCAGAGACACGACAGGAGAGTGACAGGTAAACAGGGTAGAGATAGAGAAGCCTATTAGAAAGTGTAAAACAATCTATTTATTTACTGTAGGCTATATTTGTATTGTATAGTAAACAGGGTAGAGACAGAGAAGCCCATTAGAAAGTGTAGAACAATCTATGTATTTACTATAGGCTATATTTGTACTGTATAGTAAAATGTAGAGGTAGAGAAGCCTATTAGAAAGTGTAAAACAATCTATTTATTTACTGTAGACTATATTTGTATTGTATAGTAAACAGGGTAGAGACAGAGAAGCCCATTAGAAAGTGTAAAACAATCTATGTATTTACTATAGGCTATATTTGTACTGTATAGTAAAATGTAGAGATTGAGAAGCCTATTAGAAAGTGTAAAACAATCTATTTACTGTATTTGTACTGTATACGTCCCATAACACAGAATAATAAAGTGCAATTTCAGTAATTCAGCATATTGTACTTCATTTATGTTGCCACCAGTTTGTTTTATTGTTACAGTATACTTTTCCTTTTAGTGGCAGGGAGGGCAGACTGTAGGGTGGACTGTAGTCAAAAGATAAAATAATTGTAATGAAACGTGCATCTTCATCCATTCTAAGAAGAGAAGACCTTCATCCACTTCTTGTCTTTTGTTTTATAGGTTCCATTGCCTTACTAGAACCAGAGTACTATGTCACACAATCATTGCGTGATTTCACAGCGTACAGTTTAACAGTGTGCACAGTTTGTCCGGTCATTCTGGCTAAGCTGCAAATCTGGTAACCCTAGGTGTAATCTCATTGGCTCTTCCCTATGTATTTTGATTTAGATTTTTTTAGTTCTTTACTAAATGACGATAAAAAATTATCTTAATTGACAATTATGACAAAGACAATTATCACATTATGACAAAGACAATTATCACATTATGACAAAGACAAACAGGTGGCACAAAAGGGTTGCGCAGTAATTGGAAGGCCCTGTGACTATGCCTGTGTTTAGTTGTACTTATTAACAAGTATATCTAATCAAGTAAGTATATATACAGTTTAGATGTGTTCAGTAGTGTAATAGGGCATTGGGGGATGTGATTTAATGGGTTATTGTTGCTATAAAGAGTGATTTCTAGTCAGCAAATATTAAACTTAACAATAGATATCTTTAACGGCCATTTTCTCAAAATGAGTTTTTTTCAATACTCTGAACCAAAAATCTCAACTTCTAGATCACTTACACTAAACTTTCCATGTTCATTCTTAACTATATTCTGAAGATTATTACAGAAGGATTTGTTAATATATTGCCAATTGCCTGATTTATTACACATTTTGTTCTTAAAAACATGGCGAAAATGCATTTTTTATACCTGAATATAGCATTTTCTCATTTATAAAATGAAAAAAGCATGTATCCAAAATCTGTTCTGTAATTTATTTAGTCTCTAATATGTTGTCAAAATGAAATAAAGATTTTAAGCCTGGCTTTATCCAATTTTTCTATTTTTGGTTTTTAAATATATGCAAATTAGCACATATTTAATGAGGCATTGCCTAATTTGCACATTTAAATGTAACTTTAAAAAGGACTTCAAATACAAAAAATAATTGTAACAATGTAAGTAATCAACTGGTAAAGTTTCATGATGATATCTTGTAGTTAATTTTTTTTCCCTATTCACCTGCAGTGTCTCGCCTTAAGCAAGGCAAGACAGAGCTAGATACAAAGTATCAGACGAGACAAGACCAGAGTATTACTCAATAATCTGCAGCGTGCGAATGTATGCGTGAGTGATTAGCGGAGCAGAGAGTGTGAAGAATGCATGCGGAGAGAAGGAAAGAGATAGGCGGACACAGAGCAAGGGAACAGAGTGACACGAAAGGGAAAAACCACGCCCAGCCTGCAGCACGAGGGGAAAGAAATAGGAATACAAAAACAACACGATACGAGAGGAAACGGGTAAAACACGAGACACAAAGGGGACCGGAAGGAGAGCGTCACACTACAAGTGTAAAACTACAGTGTTTTGATTGGCGGTAGACTAATCTGATAACGATTGCCTGCTTGGCAATCTTTTTTGACATAACGTTAAACTGATACTTTATCCTCTGTTCTCGCGCCCTTTTTCATTATTTTCCGGTGTCTTATTTTCTTTGATGCCTGATATTTTTAAGCACTCATATTGATCTAGCCAAATGACATTTATAATGCCATTTCAATTTCCAGAATTATACAATTCTGATTGTTTTATTGGATGCTCTGCCACTTGTGCAGGCAGATAAATATTTTTCATGATATGACTAAGAGATATGAATGAAAAACGAATGCTTTATACTTTATAAATTAGATGTCATTGAATCCATTTTAGATTACAACCCAATAGTAATAGTTGGTTTTTTAATAGCCTGGGAGCAAATAATATTCAAGGAATCGATGAAGGAATCGATAAGCAGAATCGATAATGGCATCGGTATCAATAAAATCTAACGACTCCCATCCCTACTGGTCGGCTATAACATGAAACTATTAGCTGGGGATCAGTTGTAAAGCGATTTTATCGAACCACTAAATCAATGTTATTTCCTAATTTATTAAACATTTCAGTTGGGCAATATTAAATTTTAAAAAGATCTCTTATACTTGTATGCTATTTTCTCTATTTTTAGGATTTTTTCTGAAACAGGAAGTTTGGGGTTACAGAATTCTGGATTTCACTGCCAGTTTTGTGGACTCATTTTGTCAAGCCAAATCAAGAGTTGAGGGTCTGATTTCACGTACTCCACTTGCATTTGTAACAGTTTGAACCGTACTGAACAAGGGCAACACACACCATCCGGTTTCTAAAGGGATTCCCCAAGTGGAAGTGCAGGAGGGCAGAACATTTAACAGATTGGACTGCAGCCATGGTCTAGTGAGCAGTGCTAAGGCACTTTTGTTCGTTGGAAGCAGGACTAATTAGGTCTGTAGTTGGAGCCTATGGTTCTGTGCTTTTGTTCTTACAGTGCACAGAGATGCATACTAACTAGGGGATCCATCTGTGAAGATATCCCTGGACGACCAGCAAGCCAGCAATGCAGTTTTAACTCCTCTGATCCCACTGGCAACAGCATGTCATCTACAGTACATGCATGGGATGAGCTAATATTCATTGGCTGTGATTTCAAATTGTAAATTTTAAAAACCATCATGAAGTGCACTTATTCTGTTCCGTAATCCTGAAAGTGCCGCGAAGCCACAGCACAACCCATCATACTGACACATGATGTAGCCAACTAGCCAAATGCATTAGACACGCTTGCATGGTGACATTATAGAGCTTGGCAAGTGCAACAGTGTGTGGACAACAGGCTCAAGCACTCATGGTACACTGTGACCCTGAACAAGCCACTATCTCCAAATAACATGCCATGGTATCATTAGCTGTTTGCCCGTGGGGCAATGGAGAAACACTTTTTATTGGTAGACGCAGCAAGGGAGAGGATTTCTATTGGTGGATGCATAACTGAAGTGCTGAAGTCAGCAGACACTATATTAAGACCTGAACATCCTACATCATATAAGACCTTCGTAAAATACTAATAACTCATTGGCAATTTCACTTACTAGAATTTTTAAAGAAGTGGTGCTTTAGAAACGGGGAGGTCTGTGACACCCCTCACCCCCCACCCCACTAAACACAGTATCTGACTTGAAGCCTCTGACCCAGGGTTGGGTGCCTGACCCAACTTGAAGATAATTTTATGAGTTATCACAAGGTGTCCTGTAGAGGGCAAATCTGAGCATTATATTTTCATAATTAGGCCTAGTCAGTCCCTTACAAAGCTAATTTACTGCATGATTTTGGTCAATTTAGCTCTGAGTCACATTGAAATCTACCCTGTCCTTTAGGCCATTTTGCAAGGGAATACCACTTTGCATTAGACAGCAGTGCCCCCGTAATTAGTACAACTTCACTACTCCTATTGTCAAATAAATTTTTTTAAATTTCATAGCTGGGGGTTTGTAGGTTTGATTTAATTAAATCCCTCTAATAGCGAAGCACATTAATTTAACTCATTTGTTTTCTTGACCTGAAACAACAGGCAGAGATCCAGATCTAGATCCAGCAAAGGTATTTTGGAAGTCACATTATCAGCTGAACGTGCTGTTTCGTTTAGATGCACGTAGCTATGCGGGCATGCGCTTGATTAATGTCTGATTCAGAGAATCATAATGGTCTGTAAAGGTAAGTGACGACTTCACCCGCATGCATTCATTGTTAGACTGTCACTTATCTAGTGTGGGTTCGGTCTAAATGGCTGACAAAGTGTTGAAAGTGACAAGAGGCAGTGACAAAGGGGGACACTGGCACACCCCTGCAGGCAGCAGCTGCAAACTGCCCCCCCCCCCCCCCCCCCCTCCCACTCATCAGGACAGAATGGCTAATCAATGGGTGGTACAATTTGCACTTTGAGCGATTCTGGTCAGATCATACGGTTCACAGCAGACGAAAGAGGCAGTTGATCCAGAAAGGATTGGTTTCGGATAAAAGAACCACAATGATTGGCTGGCTGGAACTGTGATTCATTCCAGCAGTGTGGAGAGGTGTTCCTCCAGTGTGCTTCACTGTGAGGGAATGTCTGAGACAGTGTATGATTTATTTTTCTGTGGTATATTATTCTTAAAATAATATTGATTAATGGCATTCCCATCTATTTGTTTTCCAAGCATATATGTAGTAATCTGCAGAATCCTGAGACCTGAACACTCAGACCGTGAAACGTATTGACAATATGAAATTTTCACAAGAATAGCGTTAACAGAGCGAGGAGGAGAATATATATATATATATATATATATATATATATATATATATATATATATATATACAGCAGTGGCGGCTCCTGAGCTGAAAATTGAGGAGGCAGAAAACTTCCCTTTAAACTGATTATTGGTCCTAATCTTTTTTCAATAATTTTCCTTGATTAACACGTGTGCCAATGATCTGAATAATCCAATTGCAGGTGAAGACACAGCTTCATTCTTCACATCATGTTAGGGAGATTAAACGGAAAAGTACACTTTACGAAAAAAGCACAACCTGCAATAAAAATAATCTAACAAAAGCTGAGCTTTAAGATCATTTAATTTCCATAAATATTTTCGGAATTAGAGTGCGGAGAACGAAGAGCATATGTATCCACAATTATAATGTTGATTAAAATGTGCACAATTTTGCAATGCAAGTTAAAAGAATTTCATTACTTGCCTAATAGCATAATTGAGGAGAACTGGCTACATTTGATGGCAATGAGTAATTTGTGAATTAAACGCTGATGTAGCCTATTGTTAATCAAGGAAACTGATTGAAAAATGATTGAGACCAATAATCAGTTTAAGGGGAAGTTTTCTGCCTCCTCAATTTTCAGCTCAGGAGCCGCCACTGATATACAGTACCAGTCAAAAGTTTGGACACACCTACTCATAGAAGGTTTTTTTCCGTTATTTTTACTGTTTTCCACATTTTGGAATAGTAAAGACATCAAAACTCTGAGATAACACAAATTTAATTATGCAAAGACCAAAAAAGTGTTAAACAAATAAAAAAAGTCATATATTTTAGATTCTTCAAAGTAGCCACCCTTTGCCTTGATAACGGCCTTGCACATTCTTGCCATTCTCGCAAACAAATTCTGTGGTAAACAGGTATTCCACAGGTAAACAGGTGATGCCATCATGACTCTATATAAAAGGATATCAAGACTCCTGATATCTTATTTCCAGGTACTCTTAGAAGCGATACTATAACCTCTGCATTTGAATGGATCTCTATGGGAATTGGGGGGTGGGACTAGATTTAGCTTTAAATTACACTGGAACAGTGTGGAACACATGGTTGGCTAAATGGCTCTAAGTCATCAAGGGTCTGACGTATCAAACAAGCCTTAAACCATCACTCTGCTGCCAGAAATACAGTAGATATGGATGGATAACTTGAAGGGTTTCTTCTCCTGACTTATTTTTCTATAGAGTTCAATAGGAAAATTTGTCAGGAGAAACAACCCTTGAAGTGATCCATCCATATCTACTGCAATGGATATGTTTACATTCACACTAATACTCCTATCCTACCCCGAATATGGCAGTACTCTGATTATTGAAATGGTCATATAAACGCCTCTATCTAATTATCTTTATTGGCCTAAGGTCATAATCAGCGTATTCAAAAGCAAATTAAGACACCTGGATATTTGCCCAATCTTTCGATTTGTTGGTGCATGTAGACAAGTCTTCTTTGGATTTCTTTCGGTTTTTTAAAACTGTGCATGTCAGGCATGCAGGTCAGAAGTTAAAGATTCTGGATAAAAACATAAATGATGCGAGTTGTGCACTGGAACATTTTTATCCTTAAAACGGGAAGCAGTTAGAACACTGTTTTCATTGGGCAAAGGCATATTATGGACAGAATCATGTGAACACGGCTATTGGAGAAATTGCATTACTCATATCCCTATGTATGCAATAATCTAAATACTGCCATAAACTGATTACTCCCAATAATCAGGATATTGGTGTGCATGTAAACATTATATACACTGCCTGGCCAAAAACAAAGTCGCACACTCTAATATTTCGTTGGACCGCCTTTAACTTTGATTATGGCGCGCATTCGTCATGGCATTGTTTCAACAACCTTATGCAATGTCACAACATTTATTTCCATCCAGAGTTGCATTCATTTTTGGCCGAGATCTTGTATTGACGACAGGAGAGTCAAACCACTCCGTAAAGTCTTTTCCAGCACATCCCAAAGACTTTCAATGGGGTTAAGGTCTGGACTCTGGTGGCCAATTCATGTGTGAAAATGATTCCTCATGCTCCCTGAACCACTCAAACCACAATTTGAGCCTGATGAATCTTGGCATTGTCGTCCTGGATTATGCCCATTGATGGGATAACCTGGTCATTCAGTACATTCACCTACTCAGCTGACTTCATTTTATTGCTGCATAACGTTGCTGAGCCTAGACCTGACCAATTGAAGCAACCCCAGATCATAACACTGCCTCCAGAGGCTTGTACAGTGGGCACTATGCATGATGGGTGCAACGGCGACTTTTTTTTTGGCCAGGCAGTGTATGAGCCACCCAGCAGCCCCATCACAGGAGAATATTCTTAAAATAATACCTAGCAGCTAGTTTGCATGAAGAGTTACCCTCTTCTCAGATTATCAATGTAGCATGGTGTAAGGTTCTGTTGGTCTTTTGTTCTCAATGTCTCCTGTGGCTCCTCTGCCCATGTTTCTTTTCAGAATTCTTTATAGTATCATACTGCCCAGGAATAGCAGACCCCAAATGTTAACAGATTGATATTAACATTCAGGCGTACGACCAAGACAATTTTACAGACGCAGAAGTGGTATGATGCTATAATCAGGTACATCATTCTTGTTGGAAGTGCAGTGCTGACACTTCAGGGGAGTTGGTGGCACCTTAGACTTGCTTGGTTGTTTTCACTGAAATCATCTGTTTGAACTAATGCACGATGTGCGTATACTCTTAAGAACAGATTTGATGCCATATTATGGGCTGTGCCACTGTACTCTGTTCACTGAGAATCTCTGCATCAGCAGAATGAGCCACTTTAAGTTTAACTGAACCGTTCAAAACTGCACCGTTATTGTAACTCTAATAAGTGACCTTGAGCTGTGATTGTTGTTGCAAATGTTCGCTCACTTAAAATGCAAAATGCAGTTATTTTCTTTTGTCACCAGGTGGAGTATGTTAACCCCTTTCAGTTGCCAATATACTTCAGGTCAACAGCTGACCTGTCAGCTGTACAAGATGTACATGGATAATATATCTGATATAATAGTCTGATTTTCAGATGAGTTAAGGAATGTAATACCTTACAGTGAAATGTTATTTAGATTAACTCAACCTTTTCTCAAGCAAAATCTGCACTGGCTCATTAAGATATTTGAATGGGATTGATTTACATTGTGTTCACTTCGAAACACAGGTTATTATTATGGGATTTTGAAGATAACAGATGATTTGTCAAATGCTTTGGTGTCTCAGTAGACTCCTTTTTTTATTGACACCCTTGATAAAGATGAACATAAAACTGCATAAAATAAAGTACTGAGGTACGTAACATATTACATAAACTACACAGGTAATACTAGTAATTCATTTTGAATGTAGCTGTATCAATAGTATGTGTATCAATGTATCAAGTCTGGTATGACCTTCTACCCTTGAAAAACAGTTCTTACATCACGCATATACACCAATCAGACACAACATTAAAACCACTGACAGGTGAAGTGAATAACATTCATTATCTCGTTGTTATTTTGGTTTTGTACTCTAGCACTTTGAGTTTGAAAGGATACAATGACAATGAGGTTGAAGTGCAGACTGTCAGCTTTCATTTGAGGTATTTTCATCCATACCGGATGAACCGTTTAGAAATTATAGAACCTTTTGTACATAGCCCCCCCCCCCCCCCATTTTTGGGCATCAAAAAATATTGGACAGTTTAACATAATGTAGAATAAAGTAAACAAGCCTTAAACCATTACTCTGCTGCCAGAAATACAGTAGATTTGGATGGATAACTTGAAGGGTTTCTTCTCCTGACTTATTTTTCCATAGAGTTCAATAGGAAAATTTGTCAGGAGAAACAACCCTTAAAGTGATCCATCCATATCTACTGCATATCTGGCAGCAGAGTCATGGTTTGAGGCTCGTTTGATGCCTCAGACCCTTGATGACTTACAGCCATTTTACCAACCATGTATTCCATACTGTTCCAGCATAATTTACAGCTAACTCTAGTTCCACCCCCCAATTCCCATACAGATCTATTCAAATGTAGAGACGTTATAGTATCGCTTGTAAGAATACCAGAAAATAAGATATCAAGAGTCTTTTGATGTTGTTGGGTCACAGACATCAGGAAGTCATGGCATGCATATTGCGTTTGGCCTATGTCTCTGACTGTTTTTCTTGTTTTGCAGCCTCATAATGGCTTCCTTGACTTACAGTCAGAAGTTTACACACACTTAGGTTGAAGTCATTAAAACTAATTTTTAACCACTCCACAGATTTCATGTTAGCCAACTATAGTGTTGGCAAGTCAGTTAGGACATCTACGCTGTGCATGACACAAGTAATTTTTCCAACAATTGTTTACAGACAGATTATTTCACTTTTAATTCACTATATCACAATTCCAGTGGGTCAGAGGTTTACATACACTACGTTGACTGCCTTTATACAGCTTGGAAAATTCCAGAAAATTATGTCATGGCTTTAGAAACTTCTGATAGGCTAATTTACATTATTTGAGTCAATTTGAGGTGTACCTGTGGATGTATTTTAAGGCCTACCTTCAAACTCAGTGCCTCTTTGCTTGACATCAGGGTAAAATCAAAAGAAATCACCCAAGACCTCAGAAAGAAAATTGTGGACCTCCACAAGTCTGGTTCAACCTTGGGAGCAATTTCAAACACCTGAAGGTACCACGTTAAACATTATGGAAGGCACTGTACCTCCAGCAATGACTACCATCGTTAGCATCAATATCCAAAAAACATTGGAAGTCCATGTATCTCCAGGCAAAACTGCATGCCAAAATTACCTACCAGTAAGTCTACTAAGCCACTCAGCCATACAGTATGTTCTCTAAAATAATTATCCATTGTATGCATAGCACATTGTATATAAAGGCAAAAAGGATATTTACATCGAAATTGGGAGAAATACCACATTAACTCACCCAACCTGGTCTCCTCCGTCTGAATCAAGGGTATTTGCTAACTAAGCGTACATGACCCGAAAAACATACTTTATATTATTAATACAGAATTGCAGAAATATGCCACATTGTCTTTCTGGCAGAACTGAACCTGAAAACTAAAAAACCTCAAATCTTTCTTTGTCTCCTTTTGCTAAACTAGATTTTTTTGCTTGTTTCTTTGCTAGTTTCCTTAAAGCTTTTACATTTTGTATGTGGGACAAATTTAGTTGCTCTTCTTTGTACTTTTTTCAAGACCCTTTAATAATTTTGTTGAATTGCGGTGCTCAGAATGGCACACAATACTTTAGCTGTGGGCTTACAGAGGCATTGTCACGATTCTTACTGTCATGTCATGTTTTATGTTTCATTCTTGTCTTAGTTAGATTTCTTGTTAATGTCACATATTATGTTTAGTCTAGTCACGCCACGTTTTATGTTTAATTCTTGTTACGTTTCATTTTCATGTCATGTCACGTTTCCTGTTTGATTATTGTTACGATTTATTTTCTAGTCTTGTCATGCCACATTTTATATTTGATTCATGTTACGTTTCCCGTTCATTGTTAGCATACACATTTTCGTGTTTTTCCGCAGCCTTGCTTTCATGCTTTCTCTATCTCTCTTGCTGTCACTCACGCTTCCCTAATTGTTTCATTCTCCCGTGTCTAGTGTACTAATCTACTAACGTTATATCAGGATTGGGTAATACTAACTCTCTAACCATGTGTTCATGTTTACCTTACGTTTCTCGTGCATGTCATTTACTAATTTACTAACGCTAGGTCAGGATAGGTTTATTACTAACGATTACTAATTATCTTGTTACCTTGTCAGCCTTCCACACCTGATTTCCATTCGCATTCTGCTCTCAAGCTAAGTGTCTGCACCTGTCTACACCTGCATATAAGCTCAGTGTTCATGTCTTGTCCTTGCAAAATTGTTGCCTCCTGTTTGTCAGTGCACTTTTGAGTGTTTTTCCAAGCCTGCCTTTTTGTTACGATCCAAGCCTGTTTATTGACCATTGTTATTGACCTCTGTTTGGTTAACCACTGCCTGCCTGTACCACGAGTTTTTGCCTGCTGTCTTTTGTACTTTTGCCCCGTGGAGCGGACTCTGGTCTTGACTCTTGCATCGTCTTCGATCCCGAGCCTGCCTACCGTCTGCCTGTACTTCTGCCCCGCTGACAGCTACTCTGGTTACTGGACTGTTGCATGGTGTACCGATTCTGAGACTGCCTTCTCCCTCGGTACTGTACATTGGTTTTGGCTGGACTTTTTGTGTATGAACTTTGCTTGCTTTTTGACTACGCTCATTGGACATTCCTTTAATTAAAGCCCTGACGGGACTTTATCATTCAACCACTGTTTCTGAGTCGTGCATTTCGGGTCCAACCCTCACGCACCCGTCTCAGGCATTGTATAATAACTACAACATAATCCTGGAAATATTCAGCCAACTCCTACTCTGTTATTTTTGAACTGTAATACTGCCATGAAACACAGATCAATATTTACATATTATACAGATTAAAGACCTTGCACTTATTAAACTTAAGATCAGTGTTTACAGAGGTAAAATTCTTTAACGTACATTAAAGTAGCAACAGACATACCTTTTGTATTCTAAACATTTGAATTGAGGAAATAGACAAGTAATTTGGATGTCACCACTCTGAAAACATAAACGCATGACACTAACTGCATTAAATTAGGCAGAAAGGTTGTCCGGTTACTACCTAATATATGTATTTTTCTGCAATAGACTCGAAAAGATAAGGCTTTTGGCGGGATATTGAGCTCAGACCACGGTACGCCGCAGGTGCCTTGTGCTTTTGTGAACGTTACTGTGCTGAGAGCCCATACAGGTCATACTGAGGGGCAAAGCCTGGGTTCATACAGGGTAAGGCTTATGTTTAAGGTTAAGGAAAATAACTATCTAGAATTTCTGGTTAGGGCTAGACACAGGGATTTAGATATAGAGTAAATACAATGATAGGTAGTTGCATTTAATGCAAACTGCCTGCATAACGGCTTGTGGTGTTAAGTCCAACTGTAGGATACAGCTCCACACCCTTCCAGCTAGCATCTCACCAAAACTGGTTTTAAAAAGAGAGGCTTGGACAGTCTTAGGTCCGGACCATCACACAAAGATTTAATTGTGAAAATCAATTCAAATTAAATCAATTAACATTTAGCTGTAAAATGGATGAAAGAAAAAGAGAAAGCATACACTGCAAAAAATGTCTGTCATAGCTAAGTGTTTTGGTCTTGTAATGAGACTTAAAATCTTTTTTTTTTTCTCAAGTACAAAATATTAGCTTGTTTTAAGTTACTTTTTGCTTTACAAGTGAAATTAACTTACCCCTAACTATCTCATTGGCAATGGTTTTGTCTTATTTAGCAAAAAAATAACAGCAATAAGATTTTAAGTCTAAATATAAGACTAAAATGCTTGTTAAATGCTTGACTTATTTTGGAATTTTTGCAGTGTAGTGTTTTCAGTACTGTTATGCATCTAAGGAGAATGTTACTTTCTCATTTTCCCCACCTCCAAAATTAATTGCATTTCCTGGCTGCATATTAAACTTCTCCTATCCCTTGATTAGTCTCATAATGAGTAGGCCTATGCTGTAACATAATGTACCATTTCATTACAGCTGGCTGATGTTATATTTCTGGCTTTCCGTTTTTTAAAGTTTTGAAAGCAACCTTACAGTACCTATGATTTATTGGAAGAACGTGTTAAAGGCTATAGATACCACATTTTTATGTTTATATTAGACGAAGAATTAAAAAAAAAAACATCCACATAGCTTGCTGAAAGGTGCAGAATAAAAGTATTGCTTTGAATACTTTAAATTAATTTATCATTACAAATATTCTTTTACGGGAACGTAAAAGAGTGTGGTGTTTATCTCTTTCTAAGTTGTCAGAATTTGGTTCCTGCCTCTAAAAAAGCTCATGGCCAGTAGTATTACGACGTTGGTACCACGCCCATCTCTGTAACAGGAGTCTTAGTTGGTTGCCAGTTAGCTTGTCCGACAGCAGTAACGTATAATGTTAGACCCAAGAAACCCCGGTACCCATCCCAAGTCCTTAATGATAAGACCCGGATTGAGACGAGGGTCAACATTGGTTGGGAATTTGGTCGTTGTAAAGAATTGCAATGCTTGAGAAGCGAAGCATAAATCCTTTATTCTCGACCGGTAAGCTAACGCATTAGCTAGCTAGCAAACGATCAGATATATGATATGACGATAGCTATTTTCTTTCTTGTTAAGCTGGAGTTTGGACCGTAAAACAGGTGAGAAACAGCCTCCTTCATCAGTTTTGAACAGCTACTGTTGCTTCGAGCAACAGCCAGTGTGTCCAGATCTCACAAGACATTCCAGCTAAATGGCGACTCAAAACAAGCCCAAAATAATTTTTTTAAATATATATATATTACGTATTTTAAATAGAAATCAACTTTATAATTTTTTTAAAAACTTTTTAAAAGGGTGTGCTTTGCACCTTTTAATTTTTACCCGCGACTGCACTTTGAAAGTAGTCCACTTTGGCTGTAAAACTGCAGACATGGCAACACCGGCACAGCAGTTAAGCATTTGTTGTTATGAAATGCAATCTCCATATGAGACACTAGATGGGGTAAAAAGCAGTATCTATAGCCTTTAAATCTAAACATAAAAGAAGGATATTTAGCAGTGGTGCAATGGACACGAGAACATTTCCAGGTATGACGTTGCTGCTGTGAGGGGCAAACCCTGTTTCTCTTTATTTCATTCATCTTTTCTTTCTGTCTGTAGCCTCGCGGCTGTACCGGCGAGATAGGAACCCTCCGTGGGGTTGCTGTGTGGGGTTGCGTTCTCCAGATACAGAGGTTAACAGGGGCCACAGTCAAAGGGTGGTGTGCACGTGGATTGAGAGGCGCTCCCTGCCCGTCCCAGATTACGTTGCCCGTGGCTTTAAGGCTTGACCGGCTGGTGTCGAAGATCCTGCCGTGTTTGGCAACATTGTCTGTGACCATATCCCGGTGTCACAGTGGGGTCATCTGTGAGGTCATCCCTGTTAAGCCTTCCTGGGGAAGGGGGATGGATTTGATGTTCAGAGGACAGGCCGCAGCAAAAGATTTTTGGTCTAGCTTAATCTGTTTTTTATCCCTCAACTCATGTGACCTTGCTGAAATGGCTTATTAACCTCCAAGGGCAGACGGGACAAAGAGATAATATAAAAGGAGTGTGGCCAGGGCAAAATGTTCTCTGATCATTGTTTTGCTGAATGTAGATTTTTATATTTTATACTCAAATGAAACACTTTAAACTGAAAAAACTTAAAGTTATTAAGATGGGGGACCATATATCATTAAACGTTTGGTCCTGTGCAGTAAACATTTTAATGCCTGAGACATTAAAAGACCTGCCCATTATCATCTTGGTTGAAATAAAGTGGACCAAGCTTTTCACCTTCATTCTAAATAACAGATTTATAAACAGTTATCTTTCCAATGCAAGCATTATGAAACGGCTTACTTTGAAGCCTGGTTTGAATTATATGATCTCAGCACAGTAAAATATTTATCACTTTTTAAGCAAGAAGGAAGAAGTGATTTGATAATGAGATTGTGCATAAAAAACATTTATTCAAGTAAAATTATGGTCTGGAAATATTTAAATGATGTGTTCAGTGCTTAAAAAGAGTTAAGTGCTCAAAAATAAGGTCTGGGATGGGGATTATACTGGTGTAGCTGTACAAAATGGTTTTTTTTAATCATAAAAAAAAAATAGTGAAACCTCGGTTTTGAGTAAAGGTAGTGGATATTGCTGTTGAATTACATTTATGATTATAAAATACAATCTAGGCTAATACAAAACTGGTTTTTAATTATTTTAGGTCAGCGTATGGTTGTTGAAATACAAAATGTATTCCTTTTCTTCATAGAGAACATCCGGCATGGCTGCATGTTCTGTCCTTGATATTACACTTGAGAACTTTGGGGATGTCATTGGGCCTGTCAAGCACTGCAGTAGCCCAAACTCTCTGGTGAAAGGGAAATTGAATGCGCTGTACTCTGCTGTAAGTAGAAATGCGCACAGTGAGTTCAGTCTCTGTTCCCTTTCATATACAGGCTGTACATAACATTACTATGTGTGGCAGGGCTCAGTCTGGGAGTGGGAACCATAGCAATATAGGGCCATGCCTACTGGTTTTGGGACATGCGCCTGGATTACATTACTTGATCAGCTGAAAGTTTTAATACTGTGTTTTTTAAAAACCTTTTGTTTTGTTGTTTAAGTTTATTATTTTGTAGGCTGAATCCCACAAAGATTAGCTTTGAAGTTTTTGTTTTGTATAACCTGCTATCATGTGCCATCGTTGTCTATTATGAATAAATAAATATATAGTATATAAAATATATACATAAATATATACAGTATACCAGTCCAAACATATCCCTGTGTTTGCCTATTTTGTTCCGATCAAGGATGTCACACAATGTGCCACACTGTGACTTTGGAAAAGTGGACATGAGCGACTCCCTCTGGTCAATCGTGCGTACACAATCCGCTTGCACAAGCGGCGCATGAAGTTTCCTCTTCTGACTCAGCAAGCTTATCTGGTGAACTGCAGAGTGGAAATAAGCAGGGGATGACATTGTTAGGGAGGTCGAACGTTCTGCCCGCAATGTAATCACAATGGGCATTCCACACACAAAACAAAAAACAAAATTGACGTCTGGGCTCATTTCAACACATCATTTAACAAGGAAATCTACTAAACGAGAGTAGATGAAGCTATTCATTTGTTTCAGAAGTGTACTTACACTTCAACAATGTTATTTTTTTACTTTAGAAGACAGACATTATTATGCTAATTTGACTCTGTTTACGAGCATTTGTGCCTATACTTAACGCTGTACCGAAATCAATGGGGTCATTATAAAACATCCAACCACATTGAAGTCGTTAATACACATTTTATTACAAGAAAAACTCACTGGGAAATGTTTTAGGTGTTAATCGGTCGGTATGTATCGATACTTTCGTCTATTTAGGTGTCCTGAAAATGTTACATGTGCCGCGCGTCCTGCGGGACTTAGAATTCTACAGCCACTTCAGAAGCAAAATGGCACCAAAAAAATAAGGCGCTCACCACCTTATTCGAAATAACCCCAGAAGGGATTTTGTAATAGTGAAATGAAATGTTATTCAAATTGTGGCCAACCCCTGTCTTGACATCATGCCGATTGGTCCAAGATATGCTGGCAAAGAGGTGTCATGGTTTGTGACCTTTTTCCCTTGCGGTTGTGTTCCTCGGTCGCCACAAGTGGGCGCTGCTTCGTTGGTGGAGTTTTGGCTCCTTTCCTTCTTCTCACGAAGAAGTTCTCATCAACGTTGCACAGCTGCACATGGTTGCGGATGAGCTATTTAAGCCCATGTTCCTTTTGTTCTGGGCTTCGATATTGATTGTTTGTTGTTTGTGCTGTGGTGTGTTGTATGGCATTATTTGTGCTGTTTTGTTGTGCGGTTTATTTTTGCCCTTTTAAAGTTTTAGTCGTATGATTGATCTAGTGTTTTAAGGAGACCGTTTTGCTCTGTTGTGCTTTGTTGGAGTTTTGTGGGACTTGGCTTTGTGCTTTGAGCTTTCAGGTTACATTCCTGTTTTGTGTGCTCATTTCAGTCGCCGCTTTCTGGTCTGTCCTTTGTTTGTCGTTTTGCCTAGATCGTCTGCCATTTTCGGTCCCTTTCTCCTCTCTCTATCTGCTGTCTTTCATGATAGCAAGAGGAGTTTGTTTATTAAGAGACAGGGTGTTTTATCATACTGACTTTAGGGCTCTATTCATACTGAGAGGCAGGGCTTGTATTAGTGTTTGAGCTTGCGCTAGTCAGATAGCCGATAATTCCGGTGCAGCTGTCCTCTCGCCCCTGTGTGCCTTTATCCGTGTATGGAGTTTGACGATTTTGTTAGGAACTTTAGTTCTGTTTCGTCTGTCGATGCATGTCTTGTACCTTTATCCTTATATGGAGTTTGACGATTCTGTTTGGAACAGTAGTTCTGTTTCGTCTGTCGGTGCATGACTTGTGTCTTTATCCGTATATGGAGTTTGACGATTTTGTTCAGAACTGTAGTTCTGTTTCGTCTGTCGGTGCATGTCTTCCTGTGGGGAGGATTGGGCGATGTTGTGGACATGTTTGCGTGTGACTGCGAGCCCCCTTTATAGCCTTGGAACTTTAATTATTGGTTCCCTCGCCTCGTTACATTTCCCTTTACTGAGAGGCTAGGGCGTGTGTTTTCTATTTAAGCTAGTCATTCTGCCTAGTAAAGTTATGGGACTGCGGTGCTCCGTCGGCTCTCCTGTAAAATGTTTCTCCCTCCTGGGAGATCGGGAGTTTACCCCTTTATTTATGCATGTGACTGCGGGCTTATGGAACTAGCCACGGAACGTTATCTCTGTTCCTTCGCCTTCTCGTTACATTCGAGTTTGACGATTTTGTTCAGAACTTTAATTCTGTTTCGTCTATCGGTGCATGTCTTCCTGTGGGGGAAGATTGGGCGATGTTGTGGACATGTTTGCGTTTGACTGCGAGTCTGAGAGTAGCCTTGCAACGTTAGATCTCCGTTCCTTTCGCCTCCTGGCATTCTAATTCGCATTCGTTTTCAGTGTTTGTTGGTTATGTTTTATGTGTTACCTTTTTGTGCTACTCTCGCCTATTCTTGCGCCTCATTACTGATGCAGGCCGTTCATTATTGCTGGCTGTTTAATTACTTAGCACGTGGAAGCATGGGGTAGCAGTTCTTTTGTTCCCCTTCGCCTTGTTTGGATTTCTTGCTGTGAAATCAGGCGTTTGGGCTTCTACTCAATTGCGTGTTACAGTGTGCCGGTTCGTAGCTTCGGTATGTTTGTGTGTATTGTGCCTTTACGCTGCTCGCCCTTTCTTATGTGTCTCGTTGCCAAGACAGGGCGCTTATTATTTCTGGCTATTCAGACCTGTCTTGCGCTTCTACTTATGTGGCGTGGGACAGTTAGCCGGTTGGTAGTGTCTGTAGGCGTGTTCATTGTCTTGTCTCCTCCCTTATCTGTGGGTGTTTCCCCGCCTTAGTGGCCCTAGGGCTTTAAGAATCCCCTTGCTGCGTTTGGCTCCTCCTTCCTCACACGTCACGCCCCATTACAAGAGGCGCTTTGAAATGTTTTTCTGATGTGGCTAGGTCAGTAAACTCCAGATGAACAACGACATTTTACATGTAGATCTTCATCAAAATCTCGTCTACAGTATGGTATAAAGCATTTTAATATTGCGAATGGGTGTTTTTTTTTAATTAAACATGAAAAGGGAACATGCACCTTATAGATTCCGAATCCAAAAACTGAGAATTCTGATAACCAGTGCCAGCTAAAGTCGCTAGCTGCTATGTTTTTCTCTGGACCATATCGCCAGTAAACTCCATATGAACAACGACATTTTTACATGTAGATCTTCATCAAAATCTCGTCTACAGTATGGTATAAAGCATTTTAATATTGCGAATGGGTGTTTTTTTTATTAACATGAAAAGGGAACATGGGTCAGACCCAGACGCATTATGTAGGCTAATCAATGTTACTGTTGCGAATACAGTGGAATTCTGAAGCCGCGGGACCCGCCAGTTTGAAACTAAGACGTTTGGCAAGTATGGCGTTTTGGGAGTACATATTATAATTAAATACAACACGCCATAACAATATATGTGAGTAAATGTGTAGAGTATATTCGTTTTCCTGTACGCATACCACAAAAATATCGGTTCTTGTTGAAAAAATAAGGATAACGGTATCCTAAAAGCAGCACAGATGATGATGTTTCCGTCCAACGAGAGTGATTACACGGAAGTGAAACGGGCTAATTTAAAAAATAATTTTAAAGCGAACAAACGTCCTTTTTCTGACAAGCTAGCGATTTATATATTGTTGTTTGATTATATTGTAGCATTTAGGACAATATACATGAAAAATAAGCTCGCCAAAATATGTTTCTGAAAAATCACGAAAACGGGTTTGACCTCCCTAACATTGTGTGTTTCGGACGCAAAGCACGTGACTATGCGCTCTTAAAAATGGATAGAGGAGTCACAATCCAAATTGTGAGGAAATGGTGGGTAAAATTAAGAAATAAATACAATTCAATTAAATTAATCACACAAGAACTGAGCCATACATTGTGCCCTTTATCCTTCGTTTTAACTCTGTGATGGTGTTTTTTGGATTATGGTTTTAAAATTCTTTATAATTATGCTGTGCTATTTATATTATGTGCTATTTAAAATACATCCGAGCACAAGCCGGACCATTTGAACCGTTCACCATCCCCAGAAGGAAGCAGTGCTCCAGCCCTCCCCCTCCAGGTTGAAAGACAGTTGAAAGTGGTAGTGAAAGTTCCAGCGGACAGCACACCATCCAGTGAGAGAGAGAGAGAGAATAAGAGAGAGAGAGATGTATTTATTATGTGTTTGTTACGTGTTTATTTGTTTATATTTCATGACATAATGTAGTTTATTGTACATTGTAATGATGTATTGTAGTTTATGTTGTAATGTGTGTTTTGTAAAGCTTTGGAAACAGATATATTGAAATATTTCATGCCAATAAAGCATTTTGAATTGAATTGAGAGAGAGAGACAACCAACTTTGTTGCAACTTGCCAAATTCCTGAAAATATTCCCATCTTGTCTGCAAACTTAAAAAACAAAAATGGTCCTAAAAGAGCTATGCATTATTGGCAATGCAGAGGCCCATTTCCCAACATTAGGCAGCAAACTAAACTGGAATTGCTTCAGCGAATATCCCACCTTATAAACGGATTGTATATGCTGTGAAAGTGCCTAAAGTACGTTCATATCATTATTATTCCGAATAATAATAGTCATTATTTTGATGCAGAAAGAGATGGAGACAGAGAGATGTAACAAATCTGAAATGAGACAAACAGTTTCTTACATTTATCTTTGTAATTTCTGAAAATATTCCGAAAATGAAAAATGAGAGCGAGAGAGAGACAGAGAGGGTATTTATCTCCTGAGTTCTCATTAGAGGAGAGCTGGTCTCTCCTCTTTCTCATGGTGGAGGGGCTAGCCCTTTCCCCCTCCCCTGGGCTTGATACATATGCGGACAGTTAAAAGCTGCATTGACTGCTGCAAACTCTGAGAACAATTGGAAAATCTCTTGAACTTAAGAATCTACCCAAAAGCAAGTTAGCACTCCTCTGGGGGACGTAGGTGTAAGCTCAACACAGCAAAAAAATGTTGGGAGAATTCACAAGGAATGCTTACAGCCTAAGATTTTTTTCCTAAATGGAGACTATCTCTCTTTTGCTCCCCCCTCACATTTCTTTTTATTTACACCTACCATATCAGACACTGACCTTGTTGTGGATATATCTAAATTAACTGCAGAATTATTCTTACCTAGTTCCTCACATTTAACTTAAAAATTATTATTGTTTTATCGTCATCAAATCATATTCAGAAATAATGTCAGCAAAATCCAGAATCAATCTTTTAAAATTTTAAAAAGCTATTAGGACAGAGTGTCCTAAAATTGGGTAGGCAATAAAAATATTTTTATATTTTTATATTTTATATAATTATATGATAGAATTCAATGTGTGAGTTTTATTCAAGTATAAAACACAACATGAATTGCATTGGCACGGGTACTGAAAACTGCAGGAAATTGCTGTAGTTTAAAAAAAAAAGACATTAATTGCCAAAGTATAGTCTCTTCATGTCTCTCCAGGCATCTGTTTTTTATGGAATAAACATGGAACCCCACAAAAAATGACAAATACCAAATTATGTTTAAAAGTAAAGAGAGGGAGAGCAACTCTGAGCTGCCATTTCCAGTATTGAACTTAACATATAAAACATAGCCATTCCAAGCCAGAGGAAAGAGCACCCAGACATGCTAGATCTATTTTATGTGTGGTCTCCAAATTATTCCAGCATTGTCTGAAAATCAGTCCTTGATGCTGTACAGTTTTAGACCTTAAAGGAGCTATATGTAACAAATTTACTGTACTAAATCATAAAATGACCATGATATGTCATCAGAGATTAAGGAAACATGCTAAGTCCAAATACTGGCTTCTCCGA